>CM021101.1:75177088-75349928 GCA_007115665.2 Sequoiadendron giganteum | reverse complement strand
AAAGAGGGAGGGAGAAAGGGAGGGAGGGAGAGAGAGAGGTGATATAGAGAGAGGAGGGATGGAGGGATGGAGGGAGGGAGAGAGAGAGAGAGATAATTGTGCTTGATAGAGATTAGAGAGGGAAGGAGAGAGTGAGAGAGAGAGATAAATGGGAGAGAGGGAGAGAGTGAAGGAGGGAGGGAGAGGTATAGATGGAGAGGGAGATAGAGAGAAGTATATATGGAAGGAGAGACAGAGAGTAGAGAGGAAAGGAGAGAGAGAGAGAGAGAGAAGGATGGTTGGGAGATTGAGAGAGAGAGAGAGGGAAGGAGGGAAGGAGATGTAGAGATTGAGAGAAAGAGATAGAGATATGTACATATAGAAAATGAGAGATAGATATGGGGGAGGAGGGAGGAGGGCCATGAGAGGGAGAGAGAACTAGGAGGGGAAGGAGAGGAAGGAGGAGAGAGAGAGAGAGAGTTAGGAGGGGGAAGGGAGAGGGGAAGGAGAGAGAGAGAGAGAGAATTAGGAGGGGGAAGGGAGAGGGGAAGAGGAGAAGAAGGAGAGAGGGGGAGAGAGAGGGAGAGAGAGGGAAAGAGATAATATTTAAATATTTTAAATATTAGTAATATTAATTAGTTATATAATATTTTATATATTAACTTAATATATATATATAAATATTTATACACTAACTAAAATATATAAATAATATATAAATATTATACATAATAATATAATATGTAGACATCGAAAATTGGTATAGGCCTACGAATACCACTTTCGACATAATTTTCTAATGTCCTTGGTCATGATTAAATAATGTTAATTATTTAATTACTTCCTAAACACATCTTTCCTCTATTAATTAAATAACCTTTTAATTATTTAATTAATTCATTATGACCCTTATTCAACTTTGATTAATTAAATAAATCATATTTATTTAATTACATCTCTAATTAATTAATTCTTTTTCTTAATTAAATAATTTATTATTTAATTAACCCCTTTATCATATTTCGACTATAATTAAATATTCATTATTTAATTATTCAATTAATCTTTTCAATAGTCAATTAAATAAATCATTATTTATTTAATTAAATCTTTCAATTTCGAATGTTGAATTAAATTAACATTTAATTCATAATTGAAAGATCTATTTAAATCCGCCAGTTATCTCTGGATTCAATATCTGATCGTCTCTACAAAAGGACTCTCTGTCACAACTAGTCAGTTAACTAGTTCTAACTCATATGCATGAACATATTTATTAATTAAATATCTTTATTTAATTAATTAATTCATGTGTGCATTCGAACAGGTCGTTCTTCAAGCTCTAACTTTATCATTTTTATTTAAAGTCTAATTCTTCTATTTTCGAAGACTTTCAACTGAAGATTAAATCATTTATTTAATCTTGAACTCATGTTCTTTCTATTTTTGAACAGTCTTAACACCAGATTAAATTATTATTCTAATTTAATCTTTATTTGCAGAATTTCCTAACTCATGTTCTAATTGACACAAAACTCACATCGCAATGCATTCATCAATCTCGATTGTTGATCTCTCATTCGAATCTGAGCCGATCGTTCGAAAACCCAATATCTATAAATTGACCTGTCATTGTCATTATTCCTCCTCCCGAAATCAATACTTTTGAGAAGAACTTATAATCTTCGATATTTTTCTTAGATAATACATCCAGGCTATGCTTGCATACACATTGAAAATTTAAGGGCAACCGATACGAAAAAATGGAGGACAATCAAGATAATTCGAGGAGGTGGATTGATATTCTCTGAGATTGTTTCATATTATTGTTTTTATTGTTTTAGTTCATTTGATTCATTCTTAGTTGTTTGATTTAGATTTATGCTTGTTAGATTAGATTTAACCATCTTTTGATTGCAGTATTCATTTTATCTACGTTACATAATATATTATATATTAAATTATAAACTATAGTGTATATTCTCAATTAGATATATTAAAGTAAACTATAAACTATTTATTGCATTTTTTGAATTATATATTAAAAACTATATTACATTTTTTATATAAAATAAAAATTATATTAAATCATATATTAAAATTTTATATATAAAATAAATCGGATATACGATTTCTTGGACATAAACCCTAATACCTAGGGATTAGCTTTGGGTTTGCTTCAAAATTTGGCTAGGACATGCCGATCCTAAGAAGTTAACACAAAAAACATGTTTAACAACTTACCTTGATTTTCTAGACTTCGCCCATGTGGCTGACGACTTTTTTTTACCCTAAATTGATGAAACAAAAAGGGTTTTTAAAGGAGATTCTCAACTTTCCACCAATATCAATTATACTTTACTTTGAATTTAATAAATAATTATTATTCATTTTCTATTTGAATTACGACTAAAGTCCTGATTGATAGGCTGATTGAAAAACATCTATATCTTTCAAATGGTATCACATTTTTTAAATTTGAAACATGCATCACATTTTATGCTTCACATACTACAGGATTAAAAAAATGAATTTCATGAAGTATTGACCAAGTTAAGGTGGTCAGACATACAATTTTTTTTTATATTTTTTAAAAGTTGTAAAAAAAAAATCATAATTAATTATTTACTTAGAAAAAAATTACAAAAAAATATGAATCACATCGGGACATGAGTCCTCTACTTATATCTAAAAAACATATTATCATTTTATTGTGGTTAGGGTGGTCAGACAGACACCTACTTGGTAGTTTAGAAACTACATTCAATTTTCTACAGATTCTATTCTTATATATTTTTGAAATAATATAGATAACAAAATTCAATTTTTTACGTCAAGTTGCCTAACTCTGATTTTTCTGAATTTTCATCGCCACTTAAGGGCCTGTTTTTTCCATGATGATCCTGCACATACCCTAGAAAAAATATGATGTTGTAACTCACCAAACCCTAACAATGAAATGTTGCAAACATGTATGAGATGGCTCCAATTAATGTAGATCTTGACTCTTGCTTGAAGGTGATAGATCTCGAATGAAATGCTAGCTTGAATCATGAAACCCTACATCACAATTATTAGCTCAAAAACAAATATGAAGCATGAAATCTTTGACATGATGTTTAATGCTTGAATAATGCTCTAAATCACTTGATAATCTACCCTTGAATGATTTTGTAAACACTTGAATGCACTTGTGAACTCAAACTTGTTGTATGCATGAATACTTTAATTCTTAGGGTGGAAATGAGTGAAAGAAACTTTTATTTATACTTAATTATGCAAAAATTCCCGAAATTACAACCAGGTATAACTTTAAGAAACTCCCCCCTCAGCGAAGGTGTAAAATCTTGGCAAATCTTTCCTTTTACTTGAAAAAATTAGTAATTTTCCCTGGCGAATCTTATGCACATTATTTAAAAAATTGTAAAATCTTGGTGAATCTTAACGAATAATTGGTAAAAAATAATAATCACAGTGGCGAATCCTAGTGAATAATCACTTAAATGATTAATTATAATGGCGAATCTCTCCTTTAAAAATTTGCATAGTTGGTCAGCGTAGTTCCCCCATATATATATTTTTTTTTTAAATATTGAAGTAGGGGCCCGGGGGCGACAACCACCAATGGGTTCAAGGGGCAACATCCCTTGCGAGGTTCGAGGGGGCAAAGTCCCCTTGCGGGGTCCGGGGACAATGGCCCCGACACACTCCTGAGTGAACATCATCGGTGGGACACTTAGGGATGTCCCACCGATACAACGATGATGACGTATGTCATGAACTATTGGCAACAGTGAATGGTGGAGATCAAACAGAGCTTTGATTGAATGACTTTTTGGGAGCTTCGCGCGAATATTGTAAATTCCCTTCATGATTCTCCGGAATTATACAAGTGGTGTACCTGTGCCTTTGTGGACCCCAGGTGGAGTATGAAAGCCTTATCGGCGTGAGTGAACATCATCGGTGGGACACTTAGGGATGTCATGTTGATACAACGATGATGGCATATGTCATGAACTATTGGAAATAGTGAATGGTGGAGATCAAATTTCGGGCCTCAACAACCTTTTTAAAAGGAACGTGCATATAAAGTCACATAATTGACTTGCATCCATTTGATTAAAAAGCTAATCAATGTCAATAAATGAAAAACCTATTCAAGGCTAAAATATCCCTAAAATGAAAAGGTAAATTATTATTAGTGGCAATCTATAATTTCCCAAAAATTAATTGTAGGAATATAAAATTAATGGCGAATATAATTAATATCTGTAATTAAAGTATAAACTACTAGCAAATCAGTTCCAATGATGCATCATTTAAAAAATAATGCATTGGCGAATTAATTGAGACATTTTTTTTTGTTGTAAAAACCTGGCAATTCAACATCCTTTCTAACTTGTATTATTCGCCAATTTTGGAGGTCTCGATTTCAAATATTCACCAATTGGTGAAGATTCACCACTAAAGTTTTCCCTGCCTCTCTCTCACTCACTCTATCTCTCTCCCTCTCTCTCTCACTCTCTCTTAGGTGTCTACATCCCCCCTCTCTCTCTCTCTCTCACACATACACTCTCTCTCTCTCCCCCACTCCATCTCTCTCACTCCCTCTATCTCTCTCCCACTTTGTCTCTCTCCCTCTCCCTTAGGTCTCTCCCTCCCACCCCCTCTCCCTCTCTCTCTCTCAAGTATCTTTGTCCTACCCCCTCTCCCTCTCTCTCTTTGTCAAGTCTCTCCCTCCTACCTCCTCTCCCTCTCATAGTCACTCCATCTATCTCTCTTCGACTCCCTCCCTCTCTCACTCCCTCTATATCTCTTCGACTCCCTCCCTTTCTCACTCCCTCTATCTCTCTCCCTCTACTTCTCCCTCTCTCTCAAGTATCTCCCTCCCACCACCTCTCCCTCTCTCTCAAGTCCCTCTCTCTCTCATGCCCTCTATCTCTCTCCCACTCTCTCTCCCTCTCACTCTCTCTCAAGTCTCTCCCTCCCACCACCTCTCCCTCCCTTTGTCTCTCTCAAGTCTCTCCCTCATACCCCCTCTCCCTCTGTCAGGTCTCTCTTTGTCTCTCTAACTCACTCCCTCTATCTCTCTCCCACATCTCCTCTCTCTCTCACTCCCTCTCTCTCAGGTATCTCCCACTCACCCCCTCCCACTCTCTCTCTCCCTCTCTCTCAGGTATCTCCCCCCACACCCTCTCTCTCTCTCTCTCACTCCCTCCATCTCTCTCCCATCCCTCTATCCTAGGTACTCCCTCTCCCCCGAGTACTCCCTCTCCCTCCCACCCCCTCTCCATCTCTCAAGTCTCTCTCTCTCACTCCTTGTATCTCTCCCATCCCTCTATCTCTGACTCCCTCTCTCTCCTACTTTCTTAGGTCTCTCCCTCCCATCCCCTCTCTCCAACTTCTTTTCCCTCTTCTTCTCTCTCAAGTGTCTCCCTCCCACCCTCTCTCCCTCTCTCAAAGGTTTCTCCCTCCCACCCCCTCTCCCTCCCTCCCTCTCTCAAGTCTCTCCCTCCTACCTCTCTCTCTCTAGAATATTGGCAATTGTGAATGGTGGAGATCAAACAGAGATTTGATCGATCTCTTTTCAAGAGCTTGGCGTGAATATTGTAGATTCCCTTCATGATTCTCTGGAATTACACAAGTGGTGTACCTGTGCCTTGGTGGGCCCCAGGTGGAGTATGAAAGCCTTATTGGCGTGAGTGAACATCATCAGTGGGACACTTAGGGATGTCCCACCGATACAACGATGATGACGTATGTCATGAACTATTGGCAACAGTGAACGGTGGAGATCAAATTTCGGGCCTCAACAACCTTCTTAAAAGGCACGTGCATATAAAGTCACATAATTGACTTGCAGCCATTTGATCAAAAAGCTAATCAATGGCAATAAATAAAAAACCTATTCAAGACTAAAATATCCCTAAAATGAAAAGGTAAATTATTATTAGTGGCGATATTTCCCAAAAATTAATTGTAGGAATATAAAATTAATGACAAATATAATTAATATTTGTAATTACAGTATAAAATACTGGCCAATCAGTTCCAATGACACATCGTTTAAAAAAAAAATGCATTAGCGAATTGATCGAGAAAAAAATATTTTTTTGTAAAAACCTAGCAATTCAACATGCTTTCTAACTTGTGTTATTCGCCATTTTTGGAGGTTCTGATTTTAAATATTCGCCAATTGGTGAAGATTCGCCACTAAATTTTTCCTTGATTGCAACGCTATAAGCTGAAATCAGATCTAGGAGGATAAAATCCTGCCAAATATTTGAATTTATTTTGATTTTGGGCCAAACGGGACTCATTCACCCAAGGTGGCGAATGAGTCCCATTAGGCATAATTTTTGGGATCATTTTTTAAAATGCTTAGAAAGGTGTGAAACTAGGTTCGGGACCCAAAAAACTAGGTGGGACTCATTCACCCAAGGTGGCAAATGAGTCCCAGATCACTAAATTTGGGCCACAAAACCTAAAAACACCTAATTTATGATTGGATATTGGGGTTGGTGCAAGAAGTTGGGTCCACGAAAAGGGGAAGTTTCGGACGAAAAAAAATTTCTCGCGCAAAACGCATACGCGCTATGTATCGCATACGCAATCCTAAATCAGTAACGCGTACGCGTTACGGTTCAGGATACGAACCTAAAACGCGTACGCGTTATGAAACGCGTACGCGTTTCACAAACACGTACGCGTTTTGAAACACGTACGCGTTTCTAAAGACTATTTATTTTTTTAAATAAGCGACTGTGAAAGTCATTTTCACAGTCGAGTTCAGAGCGCCAGGAGAAGAAGTAGATCGCATACGCGTTTTGGATTGTCGAAATCTGCCAAATTTTCTCTCTCACCTCCTCCCGTCGACACACCTGACCTCAACGACCTCCAGGTTGGTTGAATTCTACAATATTTTTGCATTATAATTGCTATTTAGTTATTTTTGTTTTATAATTGCTATTTAGTTATTTTTGTTTAGTTTGTTTTAATTTAATATTTAATAGTTTTTAAATTACATTTAATTAACCGAAAACATCAACAAAACAAACAACATAAAATTTTAAATCGAAAACCTAAATTTGACACATTTAGTTTTGAAATTTGAAACCCTAAACTGTAGGTTCTACAAAACTAATTTACTCAGACTGTTAATCTTTGGACCTAAACCCTAGAAAACGTAAACTAAAACCCTAGAAAACGTAACGTAAACTACAACCCTAGAAAACATAAACTAAAACCTTAGAAAACGTAAACTAAAACCCTAGAAAACATAAACTAAAACCTTAGAAAACGTAAACTAAAACCCTAGAAAACATAAACTAAAACCTTAGAAAATGTAAACTAAAACCCTAGAAAACATAAACTAAAACCCTAGAAAACGTAACGTAAACTAAAACGTAAACTAAAACCCTAGAAAACGTAACGTAAACTAAAACCCTATTTGTAAGTTAAAATTAGGTTAAATCTAGGGTACAATTAGGGTTTGGCTTAAACTTTAATATATATTGTAAAGTTAGATTTCAAAATTACAATTAGGGTTATGATTAGGTTTACTTGTTTAATATTAATGAATTCAATTACCTGCTTCTAGGGTTAAAATTCATTCTAGGGTTAGGGTTCTAAGATAAATATTCAGGTAAGGGTTGAGGTTAGGGTTTATATTCAACTAGGTTTAGAGTTAGGGTTCTATTTTTATTAGGGTTAGGGTTAGGATTATGAAATTATGAATTAAAATTTAAGATGCAGGTTAGGGTTGGAGTTAGAATTAGCCCCGTCAATTGGTGTAGGGTTCTAGGGTTGGGGTAAAAAATAAATTAAGAGTCTAGGGTTAAATGGTTGTAATTTTGGTGAGAGTCAAACATTCAATCAGTATTTAATTAGGTTTATGATTAAAAAATTTATATGCATTTAGGGTTAGTGTTCAACTAAGGTTATGATACCCGATTTAATTACAATTAGGGTTAGAGTTCAAGTTAGAATACATTAGGGTTCAAGTTATAATTAGGGTCTATGGTTCAAGTTATAATTATCCCATCTATGGTTCAAGTTATAATTAGTGTGATAAAAATTCTAATATAAGGCAACATATCCCTAGATGAAATCGTATTTTAAAAAATTCTTCATCTATATCGATTAAATTTTTTATCTTAAACTTGAAAAATAAATCTATTAGCAATGTCTTTTTGAACTGAATCCCCATACTTAGGTACCTAAGGTTTTTGATGGTTCCATAAGGATTTAAAAATCATGAATACTAGTGGAACTTTTTAAAACACATAGGGTTTTAGTCTTATTTCTTCAATTTTTGTTTCTCATAATCTTAGTTTTGAACTTGAGTTTATTTACAAACTTATATAACAATGGGGTCTTTAGGTGTGATCAACAAAGTTTATTTTTAGTAGAGATAATTGTGAGGTATCACAAGACAATGCATTTCCCTCAATTTGTTATAACAACCATAGACTTTTAGTCATAACATATTGAATTTTCATTTCCTTCACTCTTGATTCAACATAATCTAGGTCGATTGTTACCATTTTGTCAAAGGGGGTCCTAGAACATCAACTTATAGATTTTCCTTCATTATTATTACTCAAAATTTAAAAAAATCAAGAAATTAAAATGTATAACTCTAAATTCTATAATTGGTGAAGGATTGGGTTGCAAACTTTCTTGGATTTGACCCTACCGAATTGGTAGTTTGGATTCCTTATTTTTTTGCATAATTATTACTTTTAATCACTATAATTTTAATTTATTTGCATCCTTTAAGTTTCATGTAGTATACTATTGTTTAATAATTTATTATTAAAATAATATTTAATTCTCATACCTTTTATGTCTCTCATATGAACAATATTTTGTGTTCTATGGTAACTCCTATTATCATTTCCCCTTTTCAAATACCATGATTCCTATGTTTCTATTATTATATGTTTAAATGTATCCTTAATATGTTTAAATGTATCCTTATAACCAATTTTTTTAATTTCTAGATCTTAATGGTTATTACATTATTCTAATATACATAGACACTAAACCCTACATTCTAAAATATGAACACAAACCCTTACCCAAAACTCAAATTGTAAACCACAAATTTGAAATTTTCAAAACTTGTACAAACTTAAATTATAAACTTTAATGTGTACATGCTATGGATTTTTAATGAACATTATGGATTTTTTAATGATAAATCGAATGGTCTTCAAATGAATTGCATTTTGGATTTGTGCACGTTCAATGTGATTTTTAAATAGTTCTTTCAAATTGTCTGCATTATTTAATTAGTTTGTTGATATATATTTTTTAATTGTTTAACATGTGCAGTTGCCATTTGGTTGTACATTCACATGGATCCACTATTTAGCATTGAGGATTTTATGCCTGAACCACATATTCCTGTAGATCCCATAGATCCTAACCCACCACCACCAGAAAACCCCATTCCTCCAAACCCTCCACCTCCTAACCCCCCACCCCCTATAGTAGACCAGGATCAGTTGAGGGAGAGCATTAGGGAAAATCTTACGGTCATTCAAGAAAATATAGATCTGATAAAAAATGAGCCTAGAATTCCCCCCCATCTCTCACGGTTTGCATCTACGATGCAAATTATTGTCGATTTTGTTCGATCTATTGATGAGGACCTAGATAGGTTCCATCAATGGAGAGACGAGAGGAGACAATTCTATGCAGATGGATTGTCTTATAAAGAAATTAATGACCTTAAAATTACCAAAGAAGCCCTGTGCCAGTATTTTTTTAACCTCCAAACTAGCCAACCAATTCCACCCACCAAAAAATGAATTTCAATTTTATGGTGTAGGCACCCCTTGATAGCTACACATTTTTGGGATAGATGGTGGATGGTGTTTGATACTCCACCACATGGCAATTCTGAGGTGCCCCTATACTTTTTGAGAAAGTTATGGGCAGAGTTTGAGTTGGGTTTAAAACCCAACTATTTTGATATGAGGTCATTTCAGGGAGCTGGGCGTGGCATGCCCCAACATAGATTAGGAGCACGTGTTGATCCTCAACGACATGCTCCAATTGCTCCTATTGTTCCTCCTGCTTCTCCTGGTGTTCCTGCTGCATTTCAGCAGCAAACCATGCTATCGACATTAGGAGCATTGAGTTCACTTTCAGGACATCTCACTCATCAGACTTCACACGCGGCGGCTGAAGTGGTCAATAGAGAGCATGGAGGCTCCAGCAATAGGAATACTCAGGCATCCACTTCAGGTGACCCACCTGCGTCTGAGACAGAGTCATTTATGGATTTACTATATTCTGAGCATCATCTTACACAGGTATGTTCATCTTTTGAACTTAATATATTTTTTTGGAATGTGCAAAATTCATGTTTAAATAATAACATCAAATTATATATATAATACAATATTAATTCAATAAGTGTTTGGTGTAGATGCATGATCAGACAATGCCTGAAACTCAAAATGATCATGTCTATATGTCGAGTGTTGTAGATATGGGCTCACCTTTTGGTCAGGTACTTAAACCAATATATATTAAATTTAGTTTGTGTGGATATATATATCTAATTTATTTTGAATGTTTACACATGATGTGTGATTGATATATATTATATCTAGATGCAGGGAGGTCAGATGAGCATGCCTAGTGCTGACCAAGCACAAGTTGTGGTGAGCGCTCCTGAGTCATCATCAGCTCAGGTGCATTCTTTCAAAAAGTTTGTTAAGTTTGAATTAAATACACATCATAGATCTAATTTAATTTTTACATTTACATACACATGCGTGAATGATCTATACAAATTGTTGTACATATATATGCAGGCATTTCATGAGACACCCATTGCAGGTGCACCTGAGACATCGTCAGCATTTATGCATGGGAAATCTCAGGTGCGTGATCTTGAGGTCATATCATTCAAGGTTGTAAACTTTACTAAATATCCTAAATAATTTTTACGGATCTTTTAAATATATATATATATATATATTCAAGGTTTTAACATATTGATTGCTTTATATGAATATGCAGGATATAGTAGATCAGGCATTTGAATCTTCTCAAGTGACAGTTATGCTACCCGTTGAACAAAATGTTCCAGTAGATCCACATGATCATATGGTAAATTATTCATGTCTTAAAAATCATTTTTATTGTATTTACTAGATATTTAATTAATTTTTTTTTTATCCAAAAGTTTATATTTTGTCAGGTTTAAATATGTTTAATTATATCAAAATTTATAAATAAATTTAAATCTAATTTCAAGTTACTTGTACTCTTTTACAGCATGATGCAGGTACATCTAATCGACCTGGAACAAAGAGGAGACTTGATTTGACTGATCAGCCTGATAGTTAAATGGTTTTAAATTTTAAATAGACCAGACATCTCTAGTTTTATTTAAACTTTTATGTGTTGGACTTGACATATACATATTTTTGTTTATTTATATCAGATGACTTTAATGTGATGATTATATATATGCAGTCAATTATGATCATGTTATGTTCATTTTGATGATTATATGCACTCATATGTATATGTAGATCTAGATATTTTATCTAATTTTCAAGTAATACATGCACTAGATATAAATTCTTATCTCTACAATCAAATTTCATAAATATATAATTTATCACATGGTTAAAGGTGATAAATTTAAATATTCCTTAAATAGTTTAGATTATATTCATAATAAATTAAGAGCTCACGTAATTTTAACTATTTACCAATTCTAGAAAATATTTGAACAATTATATGAAATGTATAATCTATAAAATTGGAATGAGATTTTTAAAATGCTACTAATAAGTTAATTGAAAATCATACAACTATACAACATGATGAAACATATATGTGTGCACATGTATATCCAATTATTTAGCTTATCAATTTTTACGTGAAGACCAAAAATTGATATTTACATAGTCTCTTGATAAAATAATTTTTCAGTGACAATCGCATGGTAGACCGACTTGATGAGAACCTGCAAAAATAATTAATGTAAACTGTAAGTAGTTCTATAATTTTTTTGATTCATTTAAGTAAATATATAGTAAAAGTTACAAAATTGGATCTTATAAATTTCATAAAAATTCAAATGATGTTTTCCATAGGATGGATGAATGGGATGCATGTCATGAACCCTAAGGTATGGCTTAATGGGTCCTATGAGAATGGCTTAAGGGGAATTATGCGAGTGACTTAAGGGATGCAAGATTGTGGAATAAGGGTACATGTAAGAGGATATGACTTAAGGGTCCTAAACCCTTAACCCTAAACCCTAAACCACGTGACCTAAATCCTAGGAGATCAACGCTAAACCATTAATCCATATAAATTTGTTATTCTAAGCATCACATGAACCCTAGAAACCCTAAACCCTAAACCACGTGACCTAAATCCTAGGAGATCAACCCTAAACCATTAATCCATATAAATTTGTTATTCTAAGCATCACATGAACCCTAGAAACCCTAAACCCTAAACCACGTGACCTAAATCCTAGGAGATCAACCCTAAACCATTAATCCATATAAATTTGTTATTCTAAGCATCACATGAACCCTAGAAACCCTAAACCCTAAACCACGTGACCTAAATCCTAGGAGATCAACCCTAAACCATTAATCCATATAAATTTGTTATTCTAAGCATCACATGAACCCTAGAAACCCTAAACCCTAAACCACGTGACCTAAATCCTAGGAGATCAACCCTAAACCATTAATCCATATAAATTTGTTATTCTAAGCATCTCATGAACCCTAGAAACCCTAAACCCTAAACCATGTGACCTAAGGGGATGGCTTAAGGGGATGTCTTAAGGGGTGTTGAGAGAGTGACTTAAGGGGATGCAAGAGGATGGATTAAGGATAGATATACAAGGATATGGATTAAGGGGTCCTAATAGAATGAATTAAGGGGAATTAATAGAGAGACTTAAAGGGGATGCAAGCGGATGGATTAATGGCACATACGAGGATGGCTTAAGGGGATATGAAATAAATTATAAACTTTTTATAAAATGACAATGAGTTAAATTTAGTTTTATATTTATACTCTCAACTAAATGTATCTACAACTATATATAGTTACTTGTCTGTAGATTCGAATTCCATTGTAATAAGAGTGCATCTCCTCTCTTTTTTGTATCAAGGGAGACCTAAAACAAAAAATGATATAAAACTTTAATAAGGAAATGAATTTAAAGACAAATATATATATCAATTAAATATATACATACAACTAGATATACTTACCAATATTTATTTACTCTGTTGTACCATCCACATCCTCTCTTTTTTGTAATGCATCTATGATTGTCTCATGATCATCCATTGAAAGTGTCCATAAAACTTTATTAGCAGGCCTCCCGTGATATCTAACTAGTTTTATATTGGTTGCCAAAATCAAATGTGAGTAATGTATAATCTTCTTGTGTCTTTCATAATCTTCAAATGCAGGCAAGCCATTCTTTCTTATCAAATATTTTTGAAGCTAGGTGCCAACAACAACGACTAAACAAGTTGGATACTCAAAGTTATCATCATCCACTCTAGGATGTACCAACTTATATTTTCTCTCAACACATCTAGCCAACCACTACTCTGTCTCCTCTTCATTCCCCTCGGGTGCAACAACAACATACACATGTCCTACAAAAATAGATAAAAAATTCAATAAAGAGCACGACTTATATTTAATTCATGTATATAAACATGCATACATATAAAATTCATCTCAATAAATAGTGTACCTTCTTGTACAAGATCGGAAACACGATCATAATCATCTGATGCGAACGCTTGATTATCTTCAATTATTGTTCCATGTTGAACATGTGTCGATGTAGGTGTTCAGGCTCTTTGTTGCCATTGTTCAACCCATTCCATATTTTCACAAGCCTCCCAATCACCTGCAATACAAAATTGACAAAAGCATGCCAACTCCCTTGTCCATATTGTCCATGTGTTTGCATTCGAACTCTTAAATGAATGCCATTTTGCAGATCCATTAATTGTTTCACAATCTTGTCGAGAACAAATATCATTTTCTTCAACTAACCAAAAGAAGCGGTGAATTATTGAGCTCTCACTTACTCTTGTAGATAATTTGGTATTGCACCAATCTACAATTGCATGTGCATCTCTAAATTTTGCAGCATCCTCAAATTTTAGTTGCTCTCTAGCAAGAGCTCTTTTCACACATGCACCTGCTCCATCGTGTTCTCCCTTACCATGACCGGCTTCAAAAAAACTCCATATGTGCTGGATATTATTTTCCTTATGAACTCTACATAACCAATAAAACATCCTAGCATTTTTGAATTGACCCGTGCAATTATCTGACCATATGAGATGTTCTAGCAATTGAATTCCTCTTTCTTTTAAATTTTTGTAAAATATATCAAAACAATATTGAACAAACTCAGATGAATGTAATCGATTATCACTTACATAAAAATGGTACTCTCTCAAAAAATTTCTATTATCTTCTCTACTATCATCTGCATGTCTATAAACAATATGAACAAAAATAGATACTTGCACTGAATTATAATACTGTGATTGAATTTCTTCTTGTGGAGCAAGAGTATAATTTTCAGCAAAATCAACAACCGACAATATAGTTCCAATTGGGAATGTGTTTTTACATAAACGAAATTGATTATCAAGCCAATGAGCATACTGAGAGTGTTGAACATATTTAGGTACAATCTTATCTTTAAATTCTTTAATAAATGCATGCACAGTATTTTTTTCCATAATTAGCTCACAACGTTTTCCAGTTTTTCCATCTTTTAAAGAATACTCAACATTTTTGAATCTTTTTACATCTACTAATTGTTGTCCAAATTCATTTAAACTACTTTCATGCATACATTCACCTAATAATGAAAAGTTAGCACATCTATCACATTCTCTAGAAATACATGATTTTAAATAAAATAAGTTTCCGTTGGAGGGTTCGCAAAACAAACCTGATATCAAATCTTTGATTCTTTCAGGTGGCATATTAATACCACAAATGTCTTGCATAATTTGGTTAACATGCAAAGTGCATCGTATATATCGAAAACTATCATAATAATAACGAAATTGTACATGAGTCTTACAACAACAAGAGATTTGTTGCTTATTAATTCTAACATACCAAGGTTTACACTTTTCGAATGATCTTTGACTTATTTTAATATTCAATGGTAAGATTGAAGCATCTAAATTTTTTTTATATAATTCAGTTTGAGTCATATCTAAGAGATGCTTTGGATGAGGTACACGAATTTTGGAACCCACCCTTAATTTTAAGACATCTCTAATGTTAGGTGATACTCTTGTATTATCATGCCAAAATTTATCGATTAAAGATTTAATTTCATTAGTTAATTTCATGTCTGATCTTGGGAGTCTACCACTAAAACTCCAACATTGATTAATTGGATCATTTTCAATATTTTCTCTTCTTTTAGCAGCTCTAATCAAAGTTTTGGGATTTACTTTTATACATTTACTAATCCTACTTAACATTCTTTTATTTGAAGTTGCTTTATCAACTAAAGCAATTGTTATTGCACGACGAGCCGCATTTTTATCTTTAGATCGACTTTTCTTACCTATAAAATCAATAGCATTAGCAACACTAGAAATGACTTGTTCTACTGAATCATCTTTCTTTTTTGGTTTTACAAAAATACCTAATTTTTTCATCACTTTTCTCATTTTCCACATTCTCATCAATTGCACCATGAGTTGACATTGGAATCCTAATTTCTTTCTATAAAAAAACATTTTATATATTTTATTTCCATAAGTTCTAATTTGTCTCCAAGAAACTTTACCACGAAGGTTATCTAACACATCTTTTTCAATTGTAAAAAAAACATTTTCATCTTCATCCATACAAGGGGTTTCATTTTCATTCACACAAGGGGTTTCATTTTCATTCACACAAGGGGTTCCATTTTCATTTTCAAAAGTAAAAAATATTTCATTCTCATTTTCATCAATATGAGGGATTTGATTAGCATTTGCATTCTCATAAGATATATTTTCATCATTTTTTTGTTTTTGCATTCTTTCAACCCTATAATTATTGATATCATCAATGGTGTATCCAACTTCATCTAAACAAGCAAAATCAATATTATCAAGACTTGGGTTTGAAAGAATACCTGGAGAGATTGTTTGAATAGGTGCATTTTCCATATCATTGGGAGGTGGATTTGAAGACATACCCGAAGTTGTTTGCATATGTACTGTTTCCATATCATTCAAAGTTGTAGTTGAAGACATAGTTGAGTTTCTCTCCATAATTGTATTTTCTTCTATATTCACCATCTCCACATTTGCATCATCTACATTCATTTCATCATTCATGACTTTCTCTTCAACATTCATTGAAGTAGATGCTTCCAAATTTTTCATTTGACGAATTCTTTCTCTTCTATCCTTTTGTCTTTTTGCCTCCATATCTTTATTTGCTTGAATTTCTTCGGGTGTCATTGACATTCTACACTTTTTTCTTTGTCTTTGTTTTGATCCCATGGTTACAAAACCCTTTTTGATGAAAAAACAAATGATTTACTTGTAACCAATTTTCAAATTTTTATCTCCTTCAAATATTCAAATGACACTTTGTACTATGAAGATCCTTTCTTCTTTGAACTTTGAAGTACACAAAAATATCATGAATACATCCAAAAACTTTTTTTTGAATCTTCTTGTAAATTATTCTTGTACTTGATTCCACTTCAGAAAATTCAACCTGCACTTGAATTTTCAACCAATTTGCAATAGAATATGCCCTGCACAAGATAAATTTGTAATAAAAAATGCAGAAAATCGAACTTGCGGGCCGTACTGCAGAAAAAGAATGTTGCAGGAAAAACGTACTGTATCAAAAAATGTCAAATCAGGATAAACAGATATATTAGAAATGCGTACGCGTTCTTAAAAAGGAACGCGTACGCGTTACCTTTACCCAACGGGTAAAAACATAACGCGTACGCGTTATGAAACGCGTACGCTTTATGAAACGCGTACGCGTTTTGTTTCAATAACACGTATGTGTTTCATAATGCGTATGCGTTATTAAAAAAATTGTTTCCCAACCCGCCTGGAGACTTGGTTTTAGGTTCGGTAAAGCTTTGGCAATCCAAGCCTTAGCCTTTGACCTGCAACTAAAAAACTAAGGCAGATTGAAGAAGAATGTTCAACTTTGACAATATGGTTGATGAATTTTTTTTCTGAATCAATCTATAAAATTAAAACCCATTACAGAACATGATGTCTAGTTTTTAAATATATAATTTTTATTAAGATTGGATTATATTTTCTATTTTTTAATTAATTTCAAAGCAAACTAGTCATTAAATTTGAAATATCAGACTTTTTTTGTTTTTTAATTAATTTTTTTTGGTTAAAGTTTTTAGAAAAAAATTTATATGACATCAATCTTTAGACAATTCTTTACACAATGAAAAAAAAATTATGCTGTCCGTACACGTTGATTTTTAAAAACAACAATTAAGGCCAATAAAAATTAAATAAAAAAAAAAATATTCAACAAAAAATTACAAAAAAATTTCCTCATCAATCTTCATGTTGTTAGCTCTCTTTCCCCAAAAGGAATTAGTAAAATACTTTTATTTGATTCAAAAAGTGTTGTCCGTACACGTGCATGGTATGGTAAAAAAATAGGGACTTTTAAAAAGTGGTTTTTATAGATCTTTATGAAAATTTAGTTTCTACAATCTGGGTATTTGAATAATTTACATATTTATAAACTAGATTCAAATCTCTAAATTTCATATTACTGACTTTTTTAAAAATTCATCGTATAAGTGCCTCAAATTTTCAGTTCAAGTGTGACAAATTCTGAAAAACAGCAAAAACACTTCCACTTTTTGAGCTTTTTGTGGACCCAACTTCTTGCATCAGCCCATTGATTTGTGTCAAGATTATCTTTGAAAAGATGCATTAAATGAGGCTTGTGGATGCAAAATAAGGCCAATTAAATCATAAAGAGGTCCAGTTATTAATGAAAACCTTGGAAAAGTTGAAAGTGTGTTACAACACTTTAGATAAGGCAAGATTA
Organism: Sequoiadendron giganteum; assembly: GCA_007115665.2. Classification (NCBI taxonomy): domain Eukaryota; kingdom Viridiplantae; phylum Streptophyta; class Pinopsida; order Cupressales; family Cupressaceae; genus Sequoiadendron; species Sequoiadendron giganteum. Next base: position 75,331,838 of record CM021101.1, on the reverse strand, counting down.
AGGTTAAAAAAAGATTTATTAGGTGTAGTTAATTAATAAAACCTTAGAAAAGTGTGAAAGTGGGTTAAAACACTTCACAACACTTTAGCAAGGTACCATTCTTGTTTATTAGTTCACAAAGGCCCAAGACCTAATATGAATGTATCAAGTACATTACAATGCTAAATCAAGGCACCATTAAGCCTAGTGTACAAGAAGGGCCCAAACAAGCAAGGAAAAGTAGAAGGAATACTTTTTTCGTTGACACACCAATGAATGATCCTGCAGCCTCTAAATGAAGCACAATCTTAGAAAAAACTCACATAGTGAAGGGGAAATGGTGTACATCGCGGGTCAGGTTGCCTGGGGTCAGATCACCTATGTAGTTGTCAACACCTTCACGGATAAGACAAACACCTTCCAAGATGAGAAAATAGAGAATCGATCACTGTTGTAATGCAATGACCAAGTAGAGAATTTCTTCGTTTCCGTTCGAGTTTGGGCACTATTGTAGCTCCTCAGTTGATAATGAAGAAATACAATTTTAACCCTACAATCGAGATAATTAAACCCCAACGATGCCAAAAAAACATAGTTTCTCTCCAAAGAATAATGCAATCACCAATAATGGATTCATGGCTTCTTCTCCAAAATACAATAGCTCATCCAAAATCTTGCATCTAATCCAAATTTTCTACCAAAATGGAAGATTAGCAAAGAGAAAATTGGCTCTCTACTATTTTTTTTTATGATTTTTTACAAATAAGTCAGTGAACTACATATTGCATGCACCCAATGCAAAGATTATTTTTAACATGCAAATAAAATTGCATGGAACTCTAAACTAGGGTTGATACAAGATTTGGGAAGGGCTTTTCTGCATTGCTCTGATACCATGTTATGATTTGTAAGGAAGCCAAGGTGGCAAAACAACTTCCTACACTAGTCTTGAGAGGAGGATAATGTAAAACTTTATAGATCCTTACAATGGTTATAGAAACTTGAACAAAAAGAAACATAACATACTATAACACCATGATTTATGTGGGGAAAGCCCTTTCGGGAGAAAAACCCCACACTCCAAAAGCCACCCAATATATTATTCAAAAATCACAAAGATTACAATATACTTACACTGCAAGCTTCTCACATGAGTATCACCAACCAGAGATCCAAAAGCAACACAACTGCTATCAGAGTCTCAGAATACATCACAATGCACAATTGTGTCATGATGAAAATTATACTCCCTTCTTGGAGATAGTGCAATTTCTCATTTAATCTGGACCTATTTTAGTACCCTTGCATTAATTACCCTTTAATTCATCATTAATAGGCCCCTAAGACCCTTTATTTTAGATCTTGAGGCTTATTTCAACCAAAAACCCGACAAAATCATCAAAATAATAAAAAATTATAACAACCCACCTTGAAAATATAGGGTGGGACTCATATGCCACCTTGGGCGTATGAGTCCCCTAGGTGGGACCCATACGCTAGAGGTGGTGTATGAGTCCTAGTTGGGGCTTTTTTAGGGTTTGAGCGGGATATTCAACTTTTTAATTCGATTTTTTGGTTGATGTCAGCTTTTGATATCTAAATAATGGTAAATTAGGTGTAAATGCCTATATAAGCAAGCTTCTAAGTCATTATTTCATGTAAGCAAGCATTTTTAGAGCAATTTCAAGATCCAAGCATTCAAGAGTCTTCAAGCATTCTTTCATAAGAGCATTCAAGTCTCAAAGGAAAGTAGAGTTGAAGTTTGGAGTAGCATTAAAGTGTTTTTGTAGACCTGTCTTCAAGCTCACTTTCATCTAGGATCTAGCATTTTCAAGGGTTGATTATGGTTGCCTATGGTGAATCATGATGGATTCTAGGTTGGGGAGACACAACTAGCCATCAAGCCAAGCCAAACGACTTGTTCCATACATGATTCCATCCTCCATTATCATTCTACTTTCAACCCAAGGAAGGTACATGCATCATCATGACTTATTATCTAGTGATTTGACATCTCTTAAAGTGAGTCACACTTAGGCACACTTAAGAGATGTCAAATCACTTAAGGTTAGAATAGGGTTACATTGCATTTTAGATTACCTAATCTTAGGCACACTTAAGGTTAGAGTTTTACATTCCTATTTACATTCATAATTCATTGTTTCCATCAAGGTTTAACTACCAAACTAGGGGTTTGACCAAGGCAAACCCCCCACGAGCAATCCAAGTCTATATTTTGTTTTGTAGGTATTTTGGTAGATTCAGATCCAAAAATCAGTTTGAAAGGAAAGATAAAAGATTGGAGCACATATCTGAGATTTGAATTCTCGAAAAAGTAGAACAATACTGATACGCTAGAAGTGGCGTATGAGTCCCACTATAGGAAATTCTCTATATTTTTGCAAATCGCGACTCTACACTACAAGAAACATGTTCTAGATCAGAAACCTAGATCTAGGAATGATACACCCAGATTGGTGTATGAGTTCTAGTGTGCCAAAATTTCAGTGTTTTTATCATTTCAAAGCTTCAACCAGTCTTATTCATTTTTCCAAGTGCACACATTCCATCTTGCAGATTCTATGTTTTGTTTCACATGCTTTTCTAGGTCAATTAGTGAAAGATTGCATTACATTAGGTTTAAGAATTTGGACATGAATTTTATTTCTCTTTCCAAGCCCTAGCTTGGTGGTGAACCCCTCATTAGTTTACAATCAGACCCTAGGACAACCTTATTTCAAGATCTCTTTCTCCTTTACATACTCTGGATTGAGATCTCTAGGGTTTCCCTTCAATAAAATGATTGGGAGATGTGTTTTCTCTATGTTCTAAACCATAAGAAAGAAAATCCTTTTTCAATTATTTCAAGTTGTAATACAACGCCCTCATAAAATAGGGTTACCTTCTAGGGAAAGACAAGCAAACTAAATACCTATTGTCAGATCTGAGACCTAATGATGAATGCTCCATATTATAATAATACAATATATACATAAAATTTGGCATTCAGGGGCATTGCCCCCAAGCTCCCACTAGGGTGCGCGACTCCCGAACTCCCTGCTGGGACATGAACCCCTCATACCCCTCGCGGGGGATACCCCCTATGCCCCTCGTGCTGACCCATCAACAATAAACCTTACATAATTGCAAGATTGAGACACATTTTCTTAGTAGGATTCCCAAACAAGATCATAATAAAAAAAACCTTGTGCTTCCACAAAAACACTTGCACACAATGAGCCTAATTCACACTATCAAAGAGATTGATAAAAGAGTTACTTAAAAAGTACAATATGAGCTTGCTTATAGAGGCAAGGAAGAGGCAATCCACCCATCATGTGGATTGATAAGTGCCCCATTATGTGGCACAAATAAGTAGACAAGTGTCCCATAGGTGTTAACCTTTGGATCACTTGGAATGTGCAAACCGACAACCTATTTGACCAAGTCATCAACCTTGGTGACAAGTGTTGAATGATTACAAATGTGACCTTTGAGGTGAGATGGAAATTCTTCCAATCTCAAAAGGTATGCACATGAGGTTTACCAAACAACTAGGCAACCTCTAGAGGCCTAAAAAGTTGCACATCCAGTTAGATAAGATGTTGTCTAACCTCCTCAACCTAAGTACACTTAAGCTATAGAAAATAGACAAATTATTCACACTGACAAGGTCTACAAATTAAAGTTTGTCAATCTTTGATGGAATTAGCTTTGGAGATTGAAAGGTTGTAGTCAAGAATGATTTGAGAGAAAAGGCTCTATGGACCATAGTGAATAAAGAGATTAGAGAACCTCAACGAAGAAATAAAAGGAGTTAGTGAAATACAAGTAGGAGCAAGCTAGAGGTATTATTGGTAAGGCTTTAAGCCCCAATCTCAATGAAATATTTTTTGATGTTGATAACCCAATAGAGCTATAGGAAAAAAAGTAAAAAATATTATAAAGATGCAAATATTTCTAGCACATTTAGGATAGAAGAAAACTTGGTGAACTTAGATCAGTTGATTTTTAAAAAATGATTGATTACTTGAATGGTATTGCATATTTAAATGCCTAACTAAAGAAAATAGGTGTTGAATATACAACAAATGATTTTTAGTTGATTGCAATGGATGAAAGTAAGCTTCCCAAACCATACAAGGTATTTAAAGAACTAAGGAAAAGGTTTATTTAATTAAATCCCAATGCATCGTAATAAGATTTCAAGATCAATTTTGTAGGTCAGTTTTAGATGAAGTATCTCAACTTATTAAAGAAGAATATATTGATGGGAAGAAGAATTGGAAAAATTATAATAAATTTTGAAATAATGATGGATCTAACCATTTTTCTAGAAATGATGGTGCAAAAAATAAATTGGGAAAAAACCCATTATTTGAAGATATTGTGGAGGTGAGAACCACATGGAAACAAGTGTTTGAAGAAGAGGGACAATGAAAATCAACAATACAAGACTAAGTGTTGGAGTTAATAGTGAACCCCGCAACTTCCATAAATCACCTGCAGCAAAATGCCTATCACAAACAAGAGATCAAAGTAACTGATTTGCTATGCAACCAAGAGAAAAGATTGATCCATACAAACATCTGATATGCTTTCTATATTGAATAATGAATGTGAATAATGATTACAATGAATGAGAATCCTTATAAAAGGAAAAAGAAAACCTTAGATGAGGGTTTGATTAGATTGAGACATGTGTCATCATCTCATTCAATGAGACAACTTAACCTATAAATAATCCAATCTAATAATAAAGAAAGCACTCCTAAGTTTAGCTTAAGTGATTAAAGTAATAAGGGACCTAATAACTAATTAATGATTAATTAATTATCAACTGATGTCCTAATTATTCCAACACAAAGAAAGAAAGGTTCAAGGAAGGAAAGATGGATAAACATATTTTTGTGGTCATCTCTAGGAAAGTAAAATCAAGTGTAGAGGTAATTTTTGAACCCAAAAATAAAAATCTAGAGCTAAGGGTGGGTACTTTACTTCATAATCTACCACATAATGGATTTGAGATTCTAGAGAATATTTTCATATGACTAGGGATAAACCTTTGTTTGTTGAGTTTCATGAAGGAAAAAAATTAGATCAAGAAATTACCATTGACAATAAAATAAAACTATCAGTTCTAGGAACATGGATTGTTAGTGTAACAAATAGAACTTTGAAAAGTGTTTTACTGGTTGAAGGATTAGGGGTGATTCCTATTTTAGTGTATAAAGTTAGTCAAGATGATTATGCATTTGTTGTCACTACTTATCAAGTCATTGTTAGAGAAAGAAAAGACCCATGCAACATAATTGCTATTGGGAGAGACGATCATAAAGAGAGTCTCTTTAAATTTGTTAGCTTTGTTGATTATGAACATGCATTATCCCATTATTTTATTGCTCAAAGTGATTATATGTCAAAGAATTGGCATTCTAGACTTGGACATACAAATTATAGAAAATTACAAACATGGTTAAAAAGAATATGGTTAGAGGATTAATAAATATTTTACCATTTGGAGGTGTATGTGGAGGATGTGTGTTAGACCTAAACATCATCAATATCATTTTGATTAAGGAAAAGAATGGAGATCCAGTCATACATTAGAAATCATTCATGTTGATTTATGTAAACCGGGATATCCTTCTATTTCAGGTGTTAGGTACCTTCTCACTTTTATTGATGATTATAATAGGCAAGTATGGGTGTATTTTCTTTAAAGAAAAAGTGAATTGAGGTATTTCAAAATTTTAAGGCATTAGTTGAAAATCAAAATGAAAAAAGGAATTAATTTCTTAAGGACAAATGATGGGGGTAAATATTACAATTATGCATTTGAATCATTTTGTGAAAAACATGGTATTAAGCTACAAAGAACAATTCCATATACCACTCAACAAAATGGGGTAGTTGAACAAATTAATAAAACTCTTTTAGAAATGGCTCGTTGTAGGTTGCATTTTAAAAGTTGCATAATATTTTTTGTGGTTTGGTTATCTCTTGTGAATAGAATCCCCACTAAATCCTTCAAAAATGTCACCCTTGAAGAAACATGGAGTGGAAGAAAGCCTCACATTGGATATTTCAAAGTACTTGGGTGTATTACTTGGTCCCACATCTCAAAATAAAGGAGAAAAAATCTAGAAAAAAGAGCCATATGTGTATGCTAATGGGATATAGTGAAGAATCAAAGGCTTACAAATTATATGATTTGGTAACAAAAAAGATCTTTATTAGTAGAGATGTAAAATTTGACGAACATTCACAACTTATAGCAACAAATGATTTCCACATTTCAAATATTTTACAAAGAAATAGAAGCTCCATTGATGAGGTTGATAAGTGAACTACTAATAACGAAGAAAACACTATTCATAATGAAACAACTAATTCTTTTGACCAACTAGTTTCTACAGGTAGTGATGATAAAAACTTTTAGCTAAACAAAAGGCAAAGTGTTGGAAGAGATATATAGACAAGGATTGAAGATCCAAGGAAGGCATGGTAATACTCTCATGGAAAAAGGAATATAAATAAATGACCCAATCTTATATGAGGAAGCTCAATGGAAGAAAGAATGGGAGCAAGCCATGAAAGAGGAATTTTATGCATTACTAAAGAATAAAACCTGGGAACCTGTGCCCCTCCCCAAAGGTAAGAATGTTATTATTTTCAAATGGGTTTATAGAACAAAATTCAAATCAGATGGAGCTATAGAAAAATTCAAAGCTAGATTAGTTTCTAAGGGATTCAATCATGAGATCAAGGATGGCTAGATTTTACCCCTTGCACCAAGTTTTTTCTATATTTTGAGATATTTTATAGAATTTTGAGGAGAAAGGATGGATGGCTAGGATTAGATCATGAGATCAAGAGTGGAGATGGTTTTGGTCCTCTCAAGCCATGAGATTGTGCCAAGTGGGACAATGTGATGAGTTGAGGGGAATGCTGGTACTTTGATGGTACCTTAGAAGATTTTTCATAAAAGTAATTCTTGTCCAATGGGACAAACGAGGGAGAATAAATGAATTTTACTTTTGGGTACTTTTTGAAGCATAACCCATGTCTCCAAGGACATGTGGTACTTTCCCAAAAGGGAAAATTTTAATGAGGAAAAGGTGGTTGGTGTGGGGAACTAGAGTGGGTTAACTCCACTTAATTATAGATTATGATGTGCACATGATTAAGGAAGAGATTAGGCGAGAATTAGGGACTAATAATAAAAGTTGGAGGATGTGACACTTAAGGGAGTAAATTAAACAAAAGAATTTATTTAGAAGAAAATGGATGAGATGCAAGGATGGGTGAATAATTAAAATAAATTATTTACCTTAGGCTAGTACTTACGAAAATAGGAGAAAATGGATTATGATGATGATAGAGGTAGGGAATATTAAGTAAATAATAAAATATTATTTAATTAATATAAAGGATCGAGACTAAGATGAATTAGGGTAAATTAATAAAATATAATGATAAATTCTAGGTGTCTACATAAACTATATACAAATATAATAAATAAATAAATTACATTATTAAATCAAAGAAATAAGATAATCAATTTATCTAAAAAATACTTGCAAATCTCTATGTGATTGAGTATTTATGGTAAAGCTACAAATATAAGAAGAGGAGAAATTATTTAGGTTGTTTAAGGGCTTGTCTATGCCAAACTCTTGTATTATTCTTCCAACCTCCATGGACAGAAAAATATAAAAAATAGTAAAATATGTGTGCACTCTTATCTTATGTGCATTTAGGAATAAAAAGAAATAAATGAAAATAAAATAAATGGTATCAACTCTATTCTATAGGGAAGACTAATAAGGACAATGGAAATATAAAATACACAAAATAAAGAGATAAATCAACAAACTAATTTACCTTGCCTTTTACCTAAATCAATCCAAGAGATTGAGCTAAAGTGAATGCATCCAACTCCACTTTATTTTCTCTTTTGATTTCATTAACTTGCATAGATGTATATTGCTCTCAAATGTAGGATAATCTTAGCAAGATTGAATGGATTTTGGAGGTAGTTGAACAACATAGATTTAACATAAGCTGGAGATATGATAATGGAGGATGAAGGCTTCAATTTATAAATTTCAAGTGGTTAGAATGGATGTTTGAGATGGAGGGCTAGGATTGAAGAAGAAAATGGAGGTTTAGCCCTGTGACACGGCTAGGATTGAAGAAGAAAATGGAGGTTTAGCCCTGTGACGAGTGTCACAAGGTGAAGGCTTGAGGAAATGACATGTGTCGTGGGGAAGAGGGCTAGATGTGCTGACACATGTGTGAGCACATTTTGGGAAGAACAAAGCATTGACAAGCGGAGAAGAAATGGAAAATGTAAGAGGGATGAAATCTAGGAGTGTGACATGTGGGAGAACAAGGAAAGTGTTGGGTGGCTACACATGGGCAAGTGGATATAACACATGTGATAAACCAATAAGAAGAATTGTCAAAAAATGAGGTGGAGGATGATGGTGACTTGTGCATGCTCACACATGTATGAGAATTCAAGAGGGTATGGACACTTGTGATATGACTACACATTTAGATCTTGGTCCATGTAGATGAAATCAATGGCTAGGATTCAGTGAGGGTGAGGTGGAATTTAAATTTGAAAATAATTATTAACTAAGATTAAGGAAGATTTAATTAAAATTAATTAATCGGGTTTAGAAGAAATAATGAATGGAGGTTAAGGCTAAGTTAATTAAATTAATCAAACTTTAGGAGAAGGGTTACAATATAATAAATCAAATATAATTTAATTAATTAGGAGGATAGGAGATAATTAATTAAATAAAGCTATTTAATTAACTATGAGAATGTGACAAGACAATGAATTTAGGAATAATTATTTAAATATTTATTTAATTAACTATAAAATAGAGAGTCGATTTCAGGGTGTCTATAAATACCATTGCAAATATAAATACTCAAATAGATAGTAATTTACACCAAACATATTTGCCCAAAGATAATTAAAAAATAATATATAAGCCAAAGTAATATTATTCAAATAAAAAGAACAATATTGTATGAAACATTGATCTCTCAGAGGATTTGAAAGATGTACAAGGTTTGCAATCCTTTGTGAGCTTTAACTAATAAGAGAAACAAACAAGAGTGTAACTTCAATGGAAATTTTGACAAATTGATCCCAAGAGAGCCAAGAGAGGTTGAGATTCAAAAAGATTAAGTTTTCAAAAGAGAATAGGAAGTTTGTTTGGTTGAGTATGAGAATGTGGAGCATTACTTTTTGAATTAGCCATTACAATAGGTGTCATAGAATAGCTAAGCAAAAGATTCATGTTTTAAACTCAATACCATTTAGAATGCTAGTATGTGGTACTTTCACCCTAGGGAAATTCACCATAATTCTCATGTATTTACAAAACATGGGTTAAAAAGATATCGTAGTTCAGAACCTAAGCAAAAATTAGTGTAGGGGAGAGAGGCCAAGGCTCGAGCTCATGTGGACCTAGAATGTGCTATGAAAGTAGAGACTAAAGTAGGTTCAAAGCACAACATGAAACTATGTACATGTACACACTTTTCTATGTTACACAAAGACAACATAAGAAAGAGAGTTTGTATGGTTCTTCTAAATGTGTTAATTGCGATGTTAATGTGGAGTGTCATTCATCTCTTCTTTCAATGTTCTTTCTTTGAGGACCTTTGGAAACAATAGTGGCACTTCTAGAACCAATCTTCTAATAAGGTGAATAGAAAGAATAAATGGTCTCCTATTTTGGGGTTTTTTCAAAATTAACATTAATGGTTCTTTACATGGCATCTTGAGTGCTACGATGATAGATGGAGTTGGAGGGAATAGCTTTGGTTCAATTCACTTTTTTTTTATTGCTATGGGGATTGACACCAATAATCAGATGGAGGTTTGGGCACTCTTTGTGGCTCTTGAGAAAACTTGTGAGCTGTGTTGAAAGAAGATAATTTGTGAGATGGATTCCATGATATTGACAATCCTAATTTCGAGAGTCTTCTTGAAGATTGACTTTTAAGATTGATCAAATTATTTATCTTTTGTAAAATTTTGAATGTATTTCTTTGGTTCTAATTTCTAAAGAAGGAAATTGCAAATAGGGGAGAGGGGCCAATAGTCGTGTGGGGTCCAATAGTCGTGCACTCAATTGTGATTATAATACTTAGTCTTACCACATATTTATACTATATATTGTAAATAAATCATCTAAATATAAATTAAAAAATAACCAAATGTTGATCAAAAGTGGACCCATACTTGAACACATATGAACCATTAAATGTTATATTAAAAAATCATAAATACATTCATGAAGAAATGAAATAAGTATTTTTTTGTCTCAAATAAAATATCACAACTATCCACTATAAATGTGTAATTTAAAAAATAAAATGCTCATTTAATAAAATAAGACACTCATTTAAACAAGTATTCTTCTCATAGTGAAAAAATATTGTTCTAATGTGTACAACTATTAAGGTAGCAATGTACAAGCATTGGAGTAATTTATATTAATAGTTTGTCTTATCACAAATATTAAAGGTGAGTACAATAAATACCATGTATTTTTTCATTAAATGTGAAGGATTTTCAAAAAAATTTAGTGTTCAACTATTGGTCCATTTTTGTTTGGTATTAGTTGTATTTTAAATAATTATGTGTTGTTTTTATAACAACAAATAATTTTTTGTGTTCAACTATTGATTCATATGTGTTGAATATAAAAGTTAGAGATATCAAAGATTTATGGTTACCAATAAGTATTTGGTCCATTTATGTTGCATATTATGATATTTTACAAGCAACAAATGGTTTTTTTTTGTTCAACTAGTAGGTTTCTATGATTAAATTTTGGTCAAATCTTTTAAAAGTCAAATTTTAGACACTTCTCAATAGATGTGTTGATGTGGCGAGTTGCATGATGAGTCACACCTCCAAACCTTACTTATAGATAGATAAGAGGCTAGTCCACATGTTGAAAAAAAAACGAAGGTTCTACGATATTCCAATCAATTGCTACATATTGACGAAGTTAGCCCGCACTACTAGTGGCCCCTCTCCCCTAGTTTGACCAAATATGCCTTTGATATTAACTGCAGTTGAAAAATCACATATTAAATGTCCGTCTTTTGCTCCATCTGTAATTTCTAGGTACAACTCCTTCGTAATGATAAAACTCATTAAATTTTACTCTTTGGACTTACAAATTTCACGTGATGGGTATCTTTATAGAGATTAGAATGGGACATTTCGTAGCTGTAATCACAGTAAACTTTCCATTTTGAGTACGGACTGAATTTAAACCATTCCATCTGTTGTTTTCTTCTATTAAAGCCGTCGCAGAAATTAGGTTTGTAATAGTACCTGATACAAGGAAAGTAAAGTAATATATGATCTAGTTGGTGCGCCTTTCAATGCTAAAATTTAATGATGGATGAAATGATCAGTGGAGGCTCTATATCTAGCTACCTTTCTTTAGGCTTTCATAAGAATAAAATTTGGTCGATAACTCGGTGTTAGACGGGTTTGTTTCGTGGACCTCAGTCTGAAAATGGCGTTGGTACACGTTAATGGCTGCGAGGTAGGTAGCCACGTTAATTACTTTCAGTTTGCGTTGAAATGATATTTGAGCTGGAAGACCCCATGGATGTCCGCAGCATGAAGAAAGCCACATAGAATTTTTTTTTGGTACGCAGCCCCCATTTTTGTTTTCCGATGGTATGCAGCTTCTTCCTGTGCTCTCATATAACATTTCTATGCAATGTATTAAAACTCTGTGATGATTTATATGGTTCAATACGTAGTGTCGAGTAGATTTTTATCAACCCATACTTTATGCTAAACAGAGAAGCTGCTCTTCTGAGCAGCAGCTTTGATTCTACTATTCTATTGCTTCATCCAATATGAAAAATCCATACTCTATGACTGTTGTACATGATTTTTTTAAAATACTTAGAATGGTCTTGATGTTATGTTTTATAACTTGTGGATATCGTTTAAATATAATAAATTGTGAGTACTCCTGTGTTTTTCGATTATGAAAAATAAAGTAAGTTTAAAGAATTTAATCAATAATTATTAAAAATTTCAAATGTAACTAAGAATGGTAGAGTCAAGATAGGATGCAAACTGCAGTAAATGTGGATGATCATGTATTTGTTGGGGTTTAAAGTGAATAGGATGAGTTTGTGAATGATTATATTGATAATATAAACCTAATCTCTCTTCCTAAGTTTAGGTCTTTGTAGATGTTCAATTTTCTGGATAACAATATAAGGCAAGTGTCACATTATTATAAACATGTATCATTTTTAAAGAATTCTTAGATTTTTATTTATTTTTAATTGAGAATATGCAAGTTACAAAGTATGATATGGAGTAAAAAAATCCGCAGAAAAGACAAGAACTCTTAGATTTAAGAATTCTTTTATTCTCCACATTTTAATATATTATGTATGGTTTAAGAAAATTTGTGGGGTATTAAATTGGATTATAAAATATATGTATTTTTATAAAAATAAATAAATAAGTAAATCAGATTATGTGACATTAAAAAATCTAATTTTTAGTCAGTTTGTCAATAAGATAAGAATTTATATCGTAATCAAACCGACATTACTGTTAAGTACTTTTATTTAATTAATTAATTTCAAGGCACATTAACTCATTTAATTATTTTACTTATGTTATCTTATAAACTTGAAGAGATTTATTTATAATAATTAATTAATAAATTTGTCATTAATTACTTTACTTATCTCATCTTATAATCTTGGAGAGATTTATTTATAATAATTAATTAATAAATTTGTCTTAAATTATTTATGTAAGATAGATTTATATGGAGTGGTTCTATTTCTAATTTTTATAATAATTTATTCATTTAAAAAAAAATATTGTTATGTTATATTAGAACAATTATTTCTCACTCAAATTTGTGGATGAAAAAAACTATTCTCCCATTCAAATAATTGATGTGACAAGTTATTGTAAATCTATGTCAAATTATGTGAAATATATCTAGAGGAGAGGACAAAGTAGTTGAGCATGTTTCAATAGTTGTGATAGTAGTTGTTTATATAATACCCAATAATATTTTTATCAATATTGGATCAATAGTTGTGACATGACTACCCATAATTAAACAAATTGTATTCCTTTGATCTAAAAAGCAACCAATCATGTGATGCCACATTAGCGCTCAACTACCCATAGTTTGCTTTCTTCTCCTCCAATATGATGCCACATTAGCCAACTACCCATAGTTTGCTTTCTTCTCTCCAACTTTTTATTACTTGATATCAAAATACATCTTGATGAAAAACTCCAACACAATCAAATCTCAAAACAATATTTATTAACAATTATAAATTGTCAAAATTTGATCTCTTTAATACAGAAATATTATCATCCAATCACTGATAATCCTTGGAAACACTTTAAAAATTTAAAAAAAAAAAAAAAGAAATTCATAATATTAATAATAAAAAAATAATTTACAAGAGTAAAAAAAAAAAAAAAAACTTTGACGCTTTCGATTTTAAAATGAAACTATTATTAAGCAGTCTTTAATGAAGCTGTCAGGTTCATATAGAATGTTTATTAATTATCAATTTTTGTTCAGTGCAAATACTTATCAATCCAGTAAAATAACCTAAAAATCGCTTAGAAGTTTAGATGATTGCAAATATCGAGATGATTGCAAATTTCAAGGGACGGATGTCATTATAAATAATTTTAGATCTGCTACGAGCAACTTTTTCATGCTAATATTTAAAGCAGATCAGATGATCAGCGCAGGCTACGTGTCTATATCTAACTTTGTTTTGGCCTTCACAATTATGACGGATTCGAAGTACTTCTAAAAGATCTCCACGCAGCTTTTTACCATGCCTAATGTAGTTTATCTTATCTTCACATGGTTCCCTACAATGCCTAAAAATGACATCATACTGTGAAACTTTCATGGCTAATAGCATGTGCTGGCTGCAACTTTCAACGGTAAAATTTAATGCAGATGGGAGAGACGAACAGTGGAGACTATATATCTCTAAGCTACGTTTGTTCTAACCTTCACACGCTTAGAATTTGATCGACTTAGTGTTAGAAGGTTTTGTTTCATGGAGCTCAGTCTGGAAACTTCGTTGGCAGACATTAATGGCTGCGAGGTAGTTAGTCCCAACAGTCAGACGCTCTGTACTTCGTTATTTTCACCATGCGTTCAGGGGATAGTTGAGCTGGAAGAACCCATGGATGTCTGTAGCACGAAGCAAGCCATAAAGAATGTTCTTTTGCCACGGCACCCCCGTTTTTGTTGCACGATGGTATGCAGCTTCTTCTTGTGCTGTTACATAACATTTCTATCCAATGTGTTGAAAATTCAGTGATGTTTTTTATCAGCTCAGACTTTATTAATTATGAATAGTTTTGATGTTATGTTTTGTAACCTTGTGGATATGGCTTAAATATGATAAATCTCTGAATAAACTAAGATTGGGTTTTTGCAAACCAGATAAAAATGTAAAAAAAATTGAAGTAAAATTATATTATTGTATTTTATTTATGAAAATATTCATGTTTTTGTTTAATTGTAGATCCAAGATAGACATGGAGAGCTGCGTTGGATGAAAACTGAAGTGAATGTGGACGATCATGTATTTGTTCCGGAATTTCTTCAGGGTCAAAGTGAATATGATGAATTTGTGAATGATTATATTGGTAATATACATCTAACCCCTCTTCCCAAGTGCAGGCCTTTGTGGGCGTTCCACTTTCTAAACTACAATACAAGCAAGGCGAAAGCCACTATGATTATAAACATGCACCACTCCTTAGGGGATGGTACTTCCCTCATGTCTTTGCTACTTTGTTGTGTCACCAGAGCAGATAATCCCAATCTCCCTGTTACCTTTCCTTTCCTTAAATCTCCAACTCACAGAGCTATACCATTTGATTCATGGGTTTCCACTGAATTAATGTACTACATATTTCAGAGGCTATATGTGCTTGTGCTTGTAATGTGGTACACTGTTTCTGATCTCATTCGCAGCTTCCTAAGAGTTATATGGATGGATGATAGCAAGCTGCCCATTCGAGGACCTCCTGGTGTTGTTGAGATGCTGCCCAAAGTCTTGTCCTCTACAACCTTCCGCATGGAAGATGTCAAAAAAATAAAGAATTATGTCGGAG
Organism: Sequoiadendron giganteum; assembly: GCA_007115665.2. Taxonomy (NCBI): domain Eukaryota; kingdom Viridiplantae; phylum Streptophyta; class Pinopsida; order Cupressales; family Cupressaceae; genus Sequoiadendron; species Sequoiadendron giganteum. The sequence goes on along the minus strand of CM021101.1, from coordinate 75,316,651 downwards.
GCGTAAATTCTTCATCTCACTCTCATTTTATATTTCTACGTTGAATTTTTATTATTTCTAACTTATTCATTATGTCTAGCTTATTTTGGTAAAATACTTGTGCAGACGGTAAATGATGTGGTAATGGGTATAATATTCTGTGGTTTTCAACGATACCTACAAATAACTCTTTCTCAAGGTGCGAGTCCAGACAATGAATATTCATACTTTCAAACTGTGATTTTTTTAGGGTTTTGATATCAAATTTAGAACTGTTTTTGCTATTCAATATGGGAGTATTAGTTTGAGACTTTTTTGAATGAGAGTAAAAGGTCTGAGAGGTATTTATTCTGCTTAAATTGTCGGGAGAAGATTCTGATCTAATTTGTTGATCTATATGGACTTATTCAGAACCATTCAAACTATAATTTCAACTTAATACTAGTAATCATATAATATCTTAATTAATGGATGATGAGTAATTATCTATATTTCTGCAGGAGAAATGGCAGAAGCAAGGAAGGAAATGGACAAGGCAAGAGTAACAGGGATTGTAGCCGTGAACACAAGAGCAATATCGAGATTGAATGTATTACACAATCCGTCTCTACCTTTCCATAATAGAATTGTGTATAAAGGTTTTTTAAGCATGATATTATTTTTAACATATATGATGAATAGTTGGTATGATGGATTACTGAGTGATCCCAAATATCGATCAAAATATATACACAATGAAATCCAAAAACTTACTCTACAAATCTATGATGAATTATAGAGCGACCTTTATTTCTTGTCAGTACAAAATACCGAAATTTTATTGTGAATTTTTACAGGATATAAAAGATCTGCTGAAACCTAACAGTCAATCACCATGGGGAAACCGCTTTGGGATGGTACATATCGCCTTCCCTGTAGCTAATGCAGATAGTCCGTTAGACTTCGTACGAAGAGCAAAACAAAGCATGGATAAGAAGAAAATGTCACTTGAAGTCTTCCTTACTGCAAGACTAGTCGGTTATCTGGGCCGACAGGTATATTATTTATGCTGAGTGCGATTTCATTACTTTTATAAGGTATGAAATATTAGTTTGGAATTAAAGCTTCTACTGTAAAGTATTGCAGGCATCTGCTACTGCTATGTATAAAACTCTGGCAAACACAACACTAGTAATATCGAATTTGATTGGCCCAACGGAAAAGATAGCAATCAATCAAATACCGGTTAAGAGCATCTCTTTCTCGGCATCAGGGATTCCTCAGGCAAGTAACTGAGAACTGGAATCCTATCACATATGTTTACTATCTTTATCGTGATTATGAATGAAATGTGACCTGAAACTGGATGTAGGAATATCTATCAGAGACTTTTAATGTAATATGGTAGCTTAAAAATCTAAGCTCTTTTTTCTTGGAAGGATGTTATTTGGTGTAACAAATTGGTAGTTTTGCAGACGCTTCTTTTGACGGTAGTGAGCTACATGGGAAGCGTTAGGTTGGAAGTTATTGGCACCAAAGGTTATGTGAATGCTGATACTCTAGCCAAGTGTTTTACTGAGTGCTTTGAGGAGATGAAGGCGGCCACCAAGGGCTTATGAAGATAACGTAACTGATATAACTGTTAAGACTCTAGCTATGTATGTGTTTTAGAATTAATATAGGGTAATGTTATGTAATAGAGTAGGTATTGGTTTGGAAACTCGTTCTGCATACAATGTATGGTTTAAGGAAATTTGTGGGGCATCGAATCGGGCTATGTGGTTGAAAAAACCAAGTTTTTATCATCACCCCTGTCAATAAGGAAAAAAACTATTCGTTAAGCTAGTGGCTTCTTGGTGGTCAGATTAGATCTAGCGTAAGATTTGTTCAATTCTATTCTATTCGTATATATTTTCAATTCTATTGTCAAGTATTGTGTATGGACGAATGTAGAATAAGTTCAATTCTTTTTAATTATCATCCCTGTCAATTTTTTGGTGGGCTGTAAGATTTGTTCAATTTTATTTTATTGGTATATATTTTCAATTTTATTGTCATGGACAAGGTTCTAGGAAAATTCACCACCATCAATTCACCATCGTGGAAAATTCATCAAAAGATCAATTTTCTGTGGCAATGAATTTTCCTTAAGGTGAATTTGTCATGACGGTGAATTGTCCTGGAGTGAATTGTTCTGAATTTTCCGATGGTGAATTGTTGGTGAGTCGTTGATGGTGAATTTGCCTGATGCCATATATAAGAATGTAGAATAAATTAAATTCTTTCTAATTATCACCCCTGTCAATAAGGAAAGAAACTATTCATATATAATGTAAGATTTGTTCAATTTATTCTACTCGTATATATTTTCAATTCTATAATGTAGAATAAGTTAAATTCTTTCTAATGAAAATATATACAATTTGCCCTCATTTCACATTCAATGTGAAAATAATTGAACAGTATTAATTACAAAAGTTTGATTGCTTCATTTATGGTGCATGCTTCATAGCAGAATAATTATATCAAAACTTGGTGGGGATTCAGATCAATAGCACTGCATTAACATAAATTAGTTGATTACAGATTATTACTGAAGTTTATATGGTGAACCAACGGAATTAGAAGCAATAGAGAAAATATTATTAACATATCATATGTGAAGTAGAAAACTTTGTTATTTTTATAGTTTAAAAATCTATTGTTCAAGCTTGGGAGTTAATGGCGAAGTCTACTAGCTGATGGCTACTCTCCTTACAAAATGCACTTCTTAATATTTGTATTATTTTAATATAATATGTTTATATATTTTCTTATAATATTTTTTTCTCCTTTTGTTGTATCATATAAGATGTTAGAAAATTATATTAGAATTTAAAAACTGCTTTACACATCAGAGACATGTGTTATATGTTATAATTTTAGAACATTTTTTCTATGTTAAATCTTGAAACGTCGAAGTACAAGCCAAATATTTTTGTGTTTCTTATATAATCCGGAGACCAACATTTTGATCAATGATGGCTGAGATTGGAAGCCATAAATTATCCTCGATAATGATCATAGTGATTTGTTGGCACAGGCAGATAAAGGATACCTTAACAAACCTGATCAATAAGGTTATTGTAAACAAGCATTGACTTAAAAGGAATGTTAGGCTGCTCCACTTCTACATAGGGGCATGGAAATCTATGGGAAATAATAAAGATGATATTATGTCTTGAAAGGTAAAGGATATGATAAATATGGTGGAGGTTGAGAGAATGTCGACGAGTTTGATAAAATTCCTAAATGAGATGTGGGTTTGATTAGCAATTCAAATAGATGCCACAATCCCAATGGAATCATCTTTTGCAGGAAGGTATTTTTTTAATTTAGTGGGTTAAGGATTGCAACAAGGAGATCACTGGTGGTACAACTCTATAAAATTGATGGTGTTGAAATAGAGTATGCTAAGTATTTTTTAATATTTAAAGATTAAATATGTTATTGAAATTTAGAAATATGTTATTGAATTTTTTTAATAGATTGTAAAGAGTGTATTTATTGATTATATTAGCTTTGTCCTATACTTTATAAGCTTTAATGTTTGTATTATTTAATTATTTATTAATTTATAATATTATATACATTTTATAAAAAATAGCATTTTATTTATGACTTGACTATTGCATCATATGCATTTTTTCATATAAACACAATGATATCTAAGAACTTTAAATTTATTATTTTTTAAACAAAATTATGACATCAATTTACGAACAATTTTCTACATCATGGAAAAAAAATAAAAATTACTGTAGGTCAAATTATGATGTTTTACATGAGGGTTTTCAAAATCAACAATTAGGACCAATAAAAAATTAATAAAAAAATATTTTCATTGATATTGAGTTTTTTACACATCTTTTTCGAAAAGTAATTAGAAAAATACTTTTATTTAGGTTAAATTATGGTATCTATATGTGCATTGTATGGTCTTAAAAAAGTGATTTTTAAAAAGTGGTTTTTATACATGCTTATTAATAATTAATTTTTATTATCTGAGTATTAGAATAAATTTTACATATTTGAAAACTAGACTCAAAATATTAAATTTCATATTATTGAACTTTTTAAAAGATTCAATGTATAAGTGCTTCAAATTTTCAATCCAACTGCGAGAAATCTTGAAAATAAAAAAAAGCACTTCCACTTTGAATATTTTGTGGATCCAACTTCTTGTACATGCTCATCACCTTAAGGTTTTTGAGATATCCAAGATCACTAAATGATGTGAGGAGAGAGAATACACCATTAAAGGACTCCAAACACACCAAACAAGATTAATGTACCCCCACTTTAAATAATGTTGCTACTTTAGTGGAAAACCAAGAATATTGATCATAGTGTTTTTGATAAGATAAGCAACATTTACAAGGTGTTTTACCCTTCACATAGAAAGCCCAAAGGGCTAAAGGAAAGCATAGTTCAAACAAAACTTGAACTAGAAGAATAACAAAAACAACTGATCGACAGCTATAGAAAAACCAAAAAAGTTAGGCAACCCCCGAAATTGACGGGTCAAAACTGACTCCTCAAACTCGAGGCCGTGAAGAGGCAACAGATTTTGGGAGACCCTTTTTCTTCCTTAGCACAACCGACCAAGAAGGCTTGAAATTGAGAACTAGCAAGCGAGGCGAGGGGAGCAGATCCACAACAACCACCCCGAGAGAGGAGTTACGACATGGCGAGAGAGCCGACAACAGAGACAGGAGCTAACAAACGTCCAACATAGTCAATCAATGGAGGACGTGCAAGTTCTGAAAGAAAAATGTCAGCAGAAGGTTCTGATGGAGCAGAGACAATAGAAGGCTTCGTGGAAAGGATAGCCAGAAGAGGGTCCCAAGTAGTCACATGGTAGGGTCAGCCTCCGTAGAGGAAAAATCTGAAGGAACTCCCGAAGGAAGAGAACCCACCATGAGATGGTTCGAGAGAGCATCCTTGCACCAAGTTGCAACACCCTTGCGATGGGCATGAGGGCAAGTAGATGCCAAGTGACCCACTGAAAAACAACTCCTACACTAAAAGGGGAGACCCTCATAGTCCAAGAGTTGCTTCCGAGGTCTGTCCTCCACCAGCAAGACCACATCACTATGGAGAGGTTTGGAGATGTCTGAATCCACTAACAATCGAGCTACCATAGTATGCCCAAACTCCCTAGTTGTAGAGTCCACCATTAAGAAGCGTCCAATGGTGTTGCCACTAGCTACATAACATGATTCCTCCCAAAACTAGAGAGGAAGATTCGACAGACGAACCCAGATTGGTTTGATGTTCAACGTCTCCATAAAGGGGTTGAATGAACAAAACCAAGGCCTAATGAATAGAGAATGAATACCCCACATCCACCCCCTGTCCAACACACAGTTTCACTCTGTAGAGGAGGCAAAGGTAGCAATAAAAAACCCCCTAGCGCTAGGGTAGAGCTCGATCTCCCCAGAAACCAATGCCTTCTAGGAGTTAGACACCCAAGTATGGAGATCGGGGAGGGAAGGCCATAGGCCATTAAACCTACAAACCACGCCCTACTTCAAATAATAAACCTTGTTTTCAGTTACCTCAAAACCACATACCACCATGGAAGAATCCCGGGCACAGGGCAAAGGCTGATGAGCCTGAGCAGGGGGCCAAGCACCCACCTTAGTAGCCTCAAAAAAGGACTTCACCTGGCTAGAAGAACCCTCAGTAGGAGGTGGGACATCCAACCTAGAAACAGAGCCTACAAAAGCAACAACAATCAGAGAAGAAACAACTAGAGTAGGGCCATCCCTCACATCACTTACAACAACTGAAGAAGTCTTATGTTTACCATTAGAATCACCAGCTACAGGAAACAAAGGTGCCACCTCAGGGAGAGCAGAGGGGACGCACCTATCCACACCCAGCTCTCCGCCAAAAACCTCGAACCTTGGACCCCCCACCGTAGCAACCATAGATGGCCTACAACCTTTCTCAGAGTTCACAACGCCCACAAGAAGGGATGCGTCCACAAAGCCGTTAACATTAGACTATTGAACGACACAGGGCATACTCTTGCTCAGAGGCATTTCGAAATTCTATGGAGGATGTTACTAATTTATGTTTGATCATAGTGTTAAAAGATATAAGATTAGTAGTTTGGTGTTTGTTTTCCTTGGACGTGCATGTATGTTGCAAAAAATAATATTAGATTGATCATAGGAAGACATGAGTTAGTTGGTCAATGCAATTTTTTTTGAAAACTCTAAAGTAAATCGACCAAATATGAAGAGTTGTTCTACCAGATAGATCTATTGATCCACAAAGTAGATTTGCCAATTTATAAACACATTTTCTTAAAAAGTGATGCATTCATTAAAATATTGAATTCACCAAAAAATAGAATGTGTTCATTGATCTAGTATGTATTTTTTGATCTAAGTTTGCAATGACAAAAAACACTAAAAACAATAGCTTTTGGTTAGTTTGACCTATGAAGTAAGTCCCACTAGGCATGCTAGAAATGTGTAGAAGAAAAATGTGTCAATGTGAATGATAGTAGAAATTTTTTTCGAACAAATACAAATTCTAACAAACACTTAGATAAGGCATAAAAATTCCAAACATAAAAATGATTTTTTTAAAAAACTATGTTAGACTCCCCCTGTTGCGTAGATTTTCCTAGGTTGATTGCATTCAATATGTGTTCACTCAAAATTTTTGTAGCATGATGACGCTTTCATGAAAATGTGAGATGATCAAACGGTTAAGTGTTGAGAAAGGTTTGTATGACTAAGATTAGATCATGAGATCAAGGGTGGAGATGGTTTTGGTCCTCTTAAGCCATGAGATTGTGCCAAGTGGCATAATGAGATGATTTGAATGGAGTGAGTACTTTGATGGTACCTTATAATATTTTTCATAAAATAAAAGTTTCTTGTCTGAGGGGACAAGTGTGGGAATAATTTTGATGAAGAGGACAAGGTGGTTGTAGTGGGGAATTTTAGTGGATTAACTCTACTTAATTATGGATTATGATTGTGCACATAATTAAGGAAGCAATTAGGTGGGGATTAGGGATGAATAAGAAAAGTTGGAGGATGTGACACTTGAAGGAGTAAATTAAATAAGGAAAGGGATAAGAGGTAAGGATGGGTGAATAATTAAAATTAATTATTTAACTTAGGTTAGGACTTAGGAAAATAGGAGAAAATGGATTAGGATGATGATATATAGGTAGAGAATATTAAGTAAATAATAAAATATTATTTAATTAATATAGACGATCAAGACTAAGATGAATTAGGGTGAATTGACGAAATGTAATTATCAATTTTAGGTGTCTACAAAAACTATATAAAACATAATAAATAAATAAATTACATTATTGAATCAAAGAAATAAAATAATCGATGAATATAAAAATACTTGCAAACCTCTATGGGATTGAGTATATTTGGTAAATCTACAAATACAAGAGAAGAAATTGTTTGGGTTGTTTAGGGACTTGTTTCTATCAAACTCTTGTATTATTATTCCAACCTCCATGGACAAAAATAATAAAAATAATAAAATATGTGTGCACTTTTATCCTTGTACATTTAGAAATATAAATAAATAAATGAAATAAAACAAGCAAATGATATCAGCTCTAGTTTATGGGGAAGACTAATGAGGATGATGAAAAATGAAAAAGACATAAAACAAAGAGATAAATCAAAAAATTAATTTACCTTTCCTTTTATCTTTCAACCCCATGGATTGAGCTAAAGTGAATGCACCAACCTCCACTTTATTTTCTCTTTTGATTGCATTAGCTTGCATGGATGTGGATTTGTCTCAAATGTAAGACAGTCCTAGAAATATTGAATGAATTTTGGAGGTAGTTGAAAAACATATATTTTTTGCATTTAAGTTAGAGATATGATTATGGAGGATGAAGGCTTCAATTTATAGATTACAAATGGTAGATTGGATGGTTGAGATGGATTGAGAGATGGAGGACTACGATTGAAGGAGTTGGAAACTGGAGAAAAAATGACAAATGTAAGGGGGAGGAAATCTAGGAGTGTGGCATGTGAGAGAAAAATGAAATTATAGGGTGGCTACACATGGGGAAGTGGAAATAACACATGTGTGAGAAACCAATGAGAAGAGTGGTAAAAGAATGAGGACGAGGATGACGACGACTTATACATACTCACACATGTGTGAGTATTTAAGATGGTAAAGACACTCATCACATTAAGTTACAAATATAGACCTTGATCCATGTAGATGAAATCAACAACTAGGACTGAGTTAATTAGATTAATCAACCTCTACAAGAAGGGTTACAATGTAGCAAGTTAAATATAATTTAATTAATTACGACGATACAAGATAATTAATTAAATAAATCTATTTAATTAATGAAATGAAAGAAAATGGGTTAGGATGCTATCGTATAGTTTAGAACATAGAGAAAACCCACTTTCCAATTTCATTCAAGGATAACCCTAGAGATCTCAATGCAAAGGAGAAAAAGATCTTTCAATAGACCTATCTTAGGGGTTTATTGTAAACTAATGAAGGGTTCACCACCAAGTTAATACTTTGAAAGAAAAATGCAATGCAAATCAGAATGTTTAACCTTAGTTCAATGCAATCTTTCAAGTTAAATGACCTTGAAATGCATATGAAACGAAAAAACAAGTTGTAAGATGAAATGTGTGCACTTGGGAATTTGAAGATGACTGGAAGGAGCTCTAAAATGCTAGAAATTCTAACTTTAATGTTGACTGGGACTCATATGCCAAGCTAGGCGAATCATAAATATAATTGGCTTTTTCTATAGAAACAAGAATTTAGCAAATGGGTATCCAAATCTCTAAAAATATGAATTTTGACTTAGATTACGACTCATTCACCATAAGTGGTGAATCAATCTAGTTAGGATTTTTTAAAACTTCAAGCTCTGAATCTAGTCTTAAAGGTATGCTTTATGCTTCCCAACTGATTTTCGGATTTGAAACCTTGATTTGCAACCTATAGAAACTCTCCAAGTGTTGATCATCAAAGCTTGCGCCTCTTTGACAGTCTTATGGGAAATTCAACGAGTGGGGGAATAATATGCGCCTCACTGAATACCTCTGAGATTTTTATAGAAATTTAGCTCTTCTCTGAGTTTGGAAAAAGTGGTAGAAAGAAATGTAAACATAAAACATGAAAGTGGCGATGCGCCAACACTTTTACAACATTTAAAAACCTCAAGTTATTTTCTATGAATGGTATAGTAGACACAAAATACCACAACCCTTCATTGTTGGGAAGAGAATGAACAACAGAGGCTAGATACAAGCATAGTGTAGTCATTCAATCTACTTGTAGGAAGTGTTCATTAAGATCCGATCAAACATAGAAGTTTCAAGAGTTAACAAAAAACATTCAAAAGCTATATACCCTTCCTCTTAATATAACATAACATGAAAAAATAATAACCTTTAAAGAAAACGGAGAAGTCCAATGACATAATCTAGCTTCTACAGGTTATAACTTTTTCATGCAAACATACAACATGAAAATCAAATAATGAAACTATTCAGATTAAGCTAGACATAGTGTTTTATTCTGAATGAAGATATAAGGAAGGAAACATTGACAAAGGCCATATCATGCACAATTTCAAATATTTCTCCCAAATAACTTGTACTTCAAATATCAAATGAACTTTAAAACATAGGTTGGATTCCAATCCGATAATAGTTTGAGTTAAAAAATATATATAACATAACAAAGTGAAGCAGTGCTCTATAAAATTTAATGAAAATACTTCCTATAACTATGAAAACCAAAGATATTTTTCCAAAAGGAAAACTTCAGGAACTCTCTTCTTCTGTTGTTGCCTCCAATTTATAGTTGCCAAGGAGAGAGAAATGTCACCTCTATCCAGAAGTAATGACTATGAAACTTCTGCACCTGATAGCTCAGAATCTGATTGCCCTTCGTAAACTCTCAAATCCTAGAAAACAACTTGGAAAAAGTCTTGTTGACTAATAAAATAGATTTGGTGGCACCGACTCACATCCTTGCTCCTACAAAAATAAAGCAAAGTACGCTATGAAAAACTCTAAAGAAAAAAAAAATCCTCAAAGTATAGCTTCCCTACAGCGAAGAGATGACGTGTCGAGTGGGTGGACATTCTCAGATTTGTGAAAAGCGCTTTTGAGAAATCTTCTACCGAGCTGACACGTGGCATTACATCCTTTCCAAAATGAAAGCGATAAACAAAATGCACACAACCACCATGTGGCGCATTGTGTGCCCATCAGAAACACAACTCCTTTTTGCGAGAGGATCTTCTTGAAGCCAAAAATAAAAAAGACTAAGGAAAAATTTTGCTTCACAGTTTTGGCGACTCATAGGGGGCTTTGCTTATGGAGGCACGAACCTAGACCTTTGGTCATTCTTGGAGTTTGAGGAAAGTGGTGTGCTTCATTTCCCAATCTGCATCAATTGGTCAGACAAGATTACAAATGAGCTTGTATGCCTGATCTAGCTTGAAGACTTATTTAAAGGAAACAAATCCCCATCTTGCCGAAATAGCTCCTAGGTGATAATAGAGATGAGAAAGTGGAAGAATCTCATGCTCAACGTCCTCAGTGGCAGGTGTTGTGCTTGATTTTGGGAGTTCTATAGAAGTTTGAACCTTATTTTTGATTTCATCTGTAATCTGCTCAATTGATAGCACATCTCCATCTGGTGATAGGAAAGGAGGCAATCTAAAGCTATGCATGACATCAAAATCCTTCTTGATTTCATCAACCCTTTTATTCAGCACCACCTGGCGTTCCTTTCTCTTTAATGCTACCTTGTGACAATGGGAAAATTCACTTGCTTTGTTGGATGCGACCCTTTGATCTAGAATTTTTGCATTTCTGAGAGCCTCATTTGTTGCTGCACATAACTTAGAAATTGGACTTTGGGACTGTGCTACTCGAGGGGCATATTCTTGTAGAATTTGGTTGGCCAGTGGGCTAACCCTTTCATTTATCTCCCAAGCATCCTTCAAAAACTATAGGGCTGGTTTAAGGATGGCAAGCACAATCATGATTTGCTCCCAGTAGGCGGATACCAACTTTCTTTTTATAAGAAGGGTCACATATCTTTGTGCAGTTGCTCTTGATGTAGCTGATCTTCTTTTGCTTTCACACTCTCCTCCATTTTATTCCTTTCCTTGAGACCATTTGCTAGTTCGAAACCTAATTTTTTGATCTCCTGATCACGAGCATACATGGTAGACTAAATTTCTTGCTTGTCATTTCTCAACTTTTCTATTGCTACCTGGTCCCTTTGCATATTATCAGAGGCCTAAGATCGGACACCATCTAGATCTCTCTTTATGCTTTCCTGAGCACATTGGTGCTCTGTGTTTGATTTGTGTTCAATAGCAAGCTCAACCTTCAACCTATCAATCTCGGTGTAGAGTTGAATCTGCTCATCTTGAGTCTCCGCAAGAGATCTTGTTGCTTTCTCCTGTTGGTCTTGTATCTGCATTATGCAGGCCATTTCAACATCTTGAGCTTTGATTTCTGACTACAACCTATTCACTGTTTCCTTCACATTCACCAGCTTTGCCTTGCACTTCTTTTATTTTCGATCCAGCCTCTCGTAATTCGCATATACTACCTTCTGAGTGGTCTTGGCTAGACCCACCTTGTTGCACGAGAAAATTTCATTCAGATCCAAATCCAAAGCCCTGATGTCATAATCCCCCATCTGCATTTGTCCTTTAGGTCAGGATACGAGTGGCTTCATGGTAGTGATCCACAAATAATTTCACTCTTCATCGAAACAGGTTTGAATTTTCTTGGCAACCAGTAGTTCAACATTCTTCAACAAGCTTTTCTATTTTTGGGCTTGTCGAGCCTGCTTAGCTGCTTCGAACTTATCTTGAAGAGTCTACGGGATGTCAATTCTCTACGTTGCAAGAGAAGCACCAGGTGGTAGATTGAAAAGAGTGACAAAAGGGGAGACTTCAGATGTATGAGCATGTGGGGAGGCGAATGGGAGAGTAATCATTTAAAATGGTGGAATGCCAAATTGAGATTGGGCCTTAGAAGGACCAATTGGAGTAAAAAAAGAAGTAGATGGGATGGGCGATTTTTGTTTGAATGCGGATTGACCTGGAGTAACAGGCAACATTGATGGTTTGTCTTTCTTGATAGGGGCCTTGGATAGGGTGATTAAAGAGTCGATAGCGGCCGAAGCAAATACTGCTTGCTTGACACAAGGGGGTACATCACATGGTGTATTGAAAATGGCAGGGGGCTCATTCAAAACCAAAAGCTCAAGGTTTGTGGATGGAGGATTCTCTTCAACAGATGGGGGTAATGAAGTAACTAGAGATGCAAAGGTAGGAAGAAGAGGGTGAGTGAGACTTACTTAGACCATGATTGTCTAAACATTCTACAGAGTGGACTCTGCTTCTTCTCCGTGTTGATTGCTACATCAGGTATGTCCCAGTCTTGGACCCGCCTTCTCTTTATCCAACCCGAACTGGCATGTCCTGATCCTTTAGTATATGATCCCGCTGAAGCTTGGTCCTCTTGCTCTGCGGTTGACCCTCTTGGGGACCGTCAGGTTCTCTTTCCTTTACTTCAAACACTAGCGGACGACGCATATTGTGAGTCTTTTCTCCTAGAGCTTCTTCTTCTATTGGACTCCTGTGGTTAGGAAGTACAATGTGAAAGTCACTCCTCTGTTATCTCATGGCTGGTCTCTGGGTTGCTATTGTCAGAGTCAGTCTCTCGATCATAAATTTCCTCAAACTGTTCATCATATGGAGGAAACTCTCTAACCAACTTATGTGGGCAGACCATCTCTTGTCGGAACCTCTATAAATCCATCTTCTTCCTTTTCGACCACCCTTGCCACTTCATTTGATTGTTGAGGGTTTTACTTATCAGAAGGTTCCTCTGATACTGTGCTTGCAGTGTATAGAAACTCAACCACCTCAGTCATTTGGTTGGTATGAGGGTCAGGTTAATGTATAATTTTGTCTTTTCTTAAGTTGGATTTTTCCTAGACTCCACATACTCTCAATTCTCATGTTTCAAAGGGAAGAGCTTCCTCAGATTGTACACCCACATGTCACAAATAAGGACTAATCCTAGGGCCACCAATAGATTTGTAAGCTCCCTCTATGCCTCGCTCTTCTCCAATATCACCCTACTATTAGCAATACAAAGGGGAAGTAGATATAGATTTGTCTTGTTTCTTCCTCTACCATAGGCATTGTCGACAAGAGTTTCCTGATGGAATGCCTCCAACACAAAAACCCTATCTGTCACAACTAGGGAGTCAAAAAGGCTCTTAAAAAAAAACATGAAATCTGATGAATGTGAAATCCTCTCTGAAGAAATAATCCACCGTAGTTGATGAAACCTTGATCCATTTTTCAACCTTAGGAGAAAAATGACCAATCGGACGTGACAATAGCTCTTGAAACATCAGTCTCAAAAAGTGGTTCACAAACCAATAATAACATTTTTTCGATAGCACATAGGTCCATATAGAAACTAGCTGACATAAGCCATTTTCATCGAGCCTGGAAACACACAAATATCTCTCCAAAAACCCAAAATTTTGATGCAGAATTAAGTGAGCCAAGAAAGAATACTTGAATTTGTACTCAGTATGGTAATTCTTCAGTCGCTCCAACATGTTCGTAGCTACTACATCAACAAAGTCATATTACCTCTGCCCTTTCTCCCATTTGAGTATCAAAGCCAGGCCCATCTGGAAAGCATGGACCTCCTCATCATTATCGAAGCCGAAAATCCAAGCCAACATCGAGAAAAGATCATGTGTATTACTTTTGAACTTTTTAAGTACCAGAGGAAAAGCAAACCGACCTCTCAGTGGCCTTTCTTTTGTCTAATCCTCATAGAAAATTTCTCTCTATTTTTCTTCTTCCTTGAGAATCTCCATGTCTTCCGCACTGAATGGCTCAATGCCCCAGTTGGGAGGGATACATAACATATTCTGTATAGCTGCAACAGAAATTGTGACCTTGATTTTGCTGCATGCAATGGTTCTAGTTTCTCTATTGAACCTTTGGGCACATGCATCTACTAGCTCTAGGAATGAGTGTATGGTAGGCAACATAAACTATGGAAAATTACATTTTCAAATTGCAGGAATGACCCTCTACGGATACCATGATCAACTCATTCTTTGAAACGCTCCCTCCCTAAGACCCTTAGGGTTTTTTGTCAATTTTGGATCAAAAACATTATCAGCAGCATCTCACACTACCTCTCTGGGAACTCCTCTATCTATTAGCACGTTTCTACAAAACTCGAACGGTCGATCTTCAGGGACTGAGGTGTTGGAAAATGAGTTTCTACCAAAGACATTGACGAAACTAGGCTTTTTCGATGAAGACTCAACTCCTCTACCAGTCGTTGATGGCTCTGCCATGACTACTTCAAAAGTTGCAAAGATTTTTTTCACTTAAAATGGTCACTTGCCTTTTGCTACCTTAGAAAAATCTACTTTTTGGGTTTAGTTAATTCCCTTAGTAGGTACATGCAGTTAAGGCTATGTCGTTACCAATAGTCCATTAAATGTTGCCAACGAGGTGATACATGTGGGTTGGAGATTTGTATCCCTCGAGAATACCAAAACTCTACAAGAATGGAATTAGTACATTCCCTTTGCCATCTTTCTTTACAAATAAACTCACTGTCTTGGGGAGAGTGCCTTTATTTATGTCAATTGTGCTTAGGTGATAAAAGTACCCTTGAAAAGACATGCTCATTAATTTTTCAGATATTAGCGAATTAATCCATGTCCTTTCACATACGCAAACTAGCTGATGCTAATGATGGTAAAGGACACACGTTGACGATTGACTTATGTGAGAATTTATACCTAATACCCAAATTTAATTTTTACGACCTTATGTCAGATTCTCCGTATGATTTATTCTATGTTCCCCGATTGCTTTGATATTTTTTTGTTTCCGTCTGGCTAAAAATAGACTTTTTGTTGTTTAGGTTTGTTGGCACCTCTTTTCTATAAATAGTTATGCCACCTTAAGGCAATATTCACTCAAAAACTAGCCTTTTAAGTTTAGCCATCCTTTTCTCTATTTCCATATCATCTTTCACTCTACTACTTTAGCCATGTTTTTCGGCCTAGGCATTCATGTTCGTTTGCTTCCACGAAGGCCACAATATGCCTTCACTAGGGAGATGACTGCTGACAAAATCAAGCACCTAGTAAAGAGGTACAACCACCTTGGCGTAATTGCATTCCGCTGGGTCATCGACATGAACTTTATTGAGGAAGAGAACCAGATGAGGAGCAATTGCAACATCGTGTCTCGCTTCATGGCCTCCCTCCTAGACGTGAATATCAACAAACCTCAGATAGTGGAGTTGTGTTGCTGAATGTTTGATGCCTCTCTGCTAGAAGGCCTCAGCTAGATTGTGCGAGTTTCTATCCTGGATGTCGACATTCCAAGTGCAATGGACCTACATAGGCACGTTGATCGTGGGCTGGTCGTGCCTTGGCTACCCTTTCTGAGCAACTTCTGTGCAATGGACCTCGAAAGCCACTGCTCCTTTTCTCTTCCTATGACTAGCTACTTCCTGTGAGAGTATGACATGGAAATCATTCCTGGGTTGGACTTCAGGAAGCATTTCGAGTTCCTGGGGTACAATCACAGAGGCTAGAGGCCAAGGTCTATGCATCGTGTGTTGTTGTGTCCCTTGCTTCCCTATCAACAAAGAAGAAGAAGAAGAAGAAGAAGAAGAAAAGAATGACTACGAGAAACACACCCATGTAACTATGGCTGGAGGCTTGACCTTTTGATTTTTTTGTACTTTGCCTCCATTTTTCTCTTTTTGCTCTTTTTGCTCAAAAACTCTTTTTGGGTTTTGCTCGAGAGAGATTTAAGTTAAAATTTGAGCCTCAAGCTGCATTATACTTGTAAATTTTTTGATGAATATAATATAATACAACATTTCTTACTTCTTTTGTATTCCTTGTTTTCCCTCATGGCTTATTCCTAAAACTTAAAACATTTTTACAAAAAATTACATATGGTACATAACTAATTTTTTTTTAAAGAATAACGTAGTTTAATGGAATAATTTCAGATAAATACCATTCTATGGTATCTCTAAAGAATTTCCTTCCATATCTTCAAGCTCTTACACATTATTTACCTTACATGTGCTAATTCGAAAGGGTCCCTTCCATAGTACTTCGAATTTGGTGTGTTGCCTTGGTTTTGCAGTACACTCCATATTTTAGCACTAGGATTCCTTCCTAGAAATCTAGGTCAGAAGTTTTCTTGTTGAACCATCATTTGACCATCTGTTGGTGACCAATCATGGCTTTAAAGGCCTTCTCTTTATCTTCCTCAAGCTTGAGGAGTTATGTTATTTGTACCTCCATTTCGTCACTTTCCTCTATTTCTAGGGTTTTTAGTAATTGTAAAGCAGGGAGTTCCATGGAAATAGGTAAAACTACCTCTTTCCCATACACTAGTTCATATGGAGATTCCTTTAGGATCTACTTTGGTGTGATTCGATCTACCCATAGGGTAGCCCACATGTGCTTATGCCATTCTCTTTGTCATTTAGACCAATGTGTTTGATTAACCTAATTAGGTTTTTATTTGTTGACTCTGCTAACCCATTCCCTTGTGGGTAATAGTTTGAAAAAATCTTGAGGTAGATCCCATTTTTAATAGAAAAATCTAACATTCGCAAACCTACAAAGGCCTAGGCATTGTCAGATATGATAGTTTTTGGTGAACCAAACCTAGTCACCAACTCCTCAAGGAAATTAACAATCTCGCCCTCAGTAGCATTTTTTAGGGCGATGGCCTCTATCCACCTTGTGAAGTAATCAATTGCCCTGAGAATCCATTTGTGACCAACACTAGAGATGGGATTTATCATTCCAACAAAATCCAATCCCCATTGAGAAAAAGGATCTTCAGTTATGATGGGACTTAAGGGCAAAGCAAAATTTTTCCTCTTGCCAACAAAAAATTGACATTGAGCACATTTTTGCACTAAATGGTGCACTTTAGAAAACATTGAAGGCCAATAGTATCCTGCTTGCATGATTTTCAAGGCGGTAGTTTTAACAAAGAAATATCCACCCTCAGGACTACTATGGAATTCCGTAAGAAAACCTTTCTTCCTGGCGCTTATCTAAACATCAGAGCAAGACACCATCATAATTTATTTTTAAAAAAGTCCCTTCAATCAATACATACCTAGTGCCTTGCAGTCAGTAGTATCTTCATTTGTGGAATGGGAGGCTTTTCGGGTAGTTCCCCTTTTTGATATATTGCATCCGATCTGCCACCCAGGATTCATTAGACAAAAATTGATTTGAGTAGAGCTGATCAATCTCCTTATTAGTTTCAGAACTCAACTCCTATGCAAGATTCTCATAGAGGCCTCTTCCCCGAACTAGCTTAGTCGGTTTGATGTCCACATCATATTATAAGATCTTGGTGATCCAATTATCTCTCTTCTCCATTATTTATCCTTCGGTAATATATTCCCTTACACTTGGGTGAGAAACCAGGATGGTAATTTTATTAGCCGACATCGAGTTCTAGAACTTTTTAAGGCTCTTAACAATAGCAAAAGCTTGCTTTTCTATAAAGTTGTATCGAGTTTCATAACCCTTCAGGGTTCTTTAGTGAAAAGAAATTAGATGCTCCCTGTTATTCTCTTCATCCTTCTGGGTGAGCACATAGGCTATGCTATGTTGATCGTTGTATACATAAAGCAAGAAATATTTAGAAAAATTTGGGTTAGCCAACATCGGAGCAGCGAAGATAGCCATCTTTATCTGCTTGAAAGTTTCCTTGCCTTAAGGGGTCCATTTGAACATCATGTTCTTTTTGAGCATCAACGTGATAGGTCTTGCGATGCCCGCAAAGTTTGAAATGAACTGGTTGACAAAATTAATATTCCCTAAGAAAGATTGTAGCCCTTTATGATTTATCGGTAGGGTTAAATCCATTATAGATCTCACTCTTTTTGGATCTATTGCAATTCCCTCCTTGGATACTACAAAACCAAGTAGCTTATCTTGAGGTACTCCAAAAACACATTTTTTGGGATTTAAAGAAATCTCAAACTTTGAACACCTCTAGAAAACATGTTCTAGATGATCAAAATGATCAACCTTTGACTTTGAAAAAACTGTTAGGTCATCCAGATAAATTAGAATGATCAAATTGATCAATCTTCTAAAGGAAGGCCATGTCCATGGCCTGCTAAAAGGTGGAACCAACAATTGAGAGTTTGAAAGGCATCTTTGCATATGTGAACATTCCCCACTTGGTGGTAAACGTTGTTTTATATTGGTCACCCTCTTTGACATATACTTGGTTGTGTGAACCCCTAAACCTACAAATGCACAAGAGCAACAAAACACATTAGTTTGTTAGATCAAATGCATGCAAACAAGTATGAGAGATTCCCCATGAAATCCACCTATTTAAACTACTATTAGGAAATGAAGAACACAAACTCAAATAATCATAAAATAAAATCCTAATTTAGCCAATAGATTGATGATCCCATGGGGGAATTGGTGCCAATGGAGTGTTGCAATTGGCCCTTTCCCAATTCCTAAGTTGCAATGTGAGTTGATCTAGAAATGGTCAAATCTCCAAAGAGATTTGAGCATAACCTTGTTGCAAATGTGAAAATGAGATGAGTGCTTGGATAAAATGAGCAAAATTAGTTCTCAATTGAAGAGAGTAACTTTTCATGAAGATTGTGGATGATGATGGATTTGAGTATAGTAAGTTTACTCAAATTGTGGATGATAGAATGAGAGGAAGAGTCTCTCGTTTATAGAATGAGAGGAAGAGTCTCTCATTTATAGATTTCCAAAATGGAAAAGAGAGTGAAAATAAGCAATGTGGGATCATTCAACATCCAATGGCCAAGTGCCACTTGTCAAGATGTGAATGGTTGAGGAATGAGCACATTTTGGTCAATGTGCATGATAAATGCCATTGGATTCAAATTTGAAATTTGAATTTGACATGTTGGGGGGAGAGAAGAATGGAGTTAATGTCACTTGGCTCAATGCACAAAGACATTTAAGAGGCATTGAATGCCTTGTTGGAAGGACCAAGCCCATTTGAATTTTGAATTCAAATTAAGGGAATATTCCCTTTTGATGCCATGTTGAGAGAAAATAGGCATCTAAATAAATCAAAGTAATTGATTTATTGTGCAAGTTGCATTCTCTAGAGGATTTTAGTGATAGGGATTAACTTAATCAAAGATTTGATTAATTTAATGAGGAATTAGGAGATGTGACAATTTAGACTTAAATTTATGAATTGATTTAAATCAAATTGAGTGGAAATGATTAATTAAATAAATGATTTTGATTTATTTAACTAAATAAGAGGACTTTAGAGATTTAATTTAAATAAAATGAATTATTTAAATGAACAGATAAAGGTGATTAATTAAATTAAATTGATTAATTTAATCACCAGAGGAGAAAGACCTAATTAAATAAATAATGATTTATTTAATTAAGGGATGAAAGGTGCTGATAAGTTGAGAGTATGATTCAAGATGAAACGATGTTAGTAGGATCAGATTCAGGTGCATGTATATTTTACATGTCTACAGGTTGTACCCTAAGAAACCATCAAGCAATGAGAACATTTTCAATTCGGCCATAGTCTGTAGGATTTGCTCCATTAATGACAAAGGGTAGTGATCTTTTAGTGAAGCCTTATTGAGGTCTCAAAAATTGACACAAATCTGGATGTCACCATTTTTCTTCCGAACCAGTACCAGATTAGACACCCAAGTTGAGTGCTTAATCGGGTAAATGATTCAGGACTTAATCAATTTGGTGAGCTCATGAGCCATCAATTCCTCAACTTTCGGATTGACAGGACTTTGCTTCTATCATACTAGTTTTGACCCTTCTGCCAAGTCAATGGTATATTGAATTATGCCAGGATCGTACCCTCTAAGGTCATCATAGGTCCAAGATATAACTCCGTTGTATCTAGAACATAGATCCCTTAACCCTTCCTTATCTTCCCATAGAAAATTTCTTCTAACTTTTAGCTTTCTTCCATTTTCAATGTCCAACTCCTCATAATCGTTTTCATCAGCCATAAATCTTTGCTTGTCGTTCCTCACATCTTCATAGTCGAAGATATTTTCGAGGGAGATTAAACCTTGAGGGTGCTTATTTCCTTTTAGTTGGATGACCTGCTCTTCGAAAGGTTGAACTCCTGGTTGTGAATAGTTAGAAACTCCTTCCAAATTTTAGATGAAGGTGGCAATCTAAGTTTCATATTCAAACACTTCCCAATTCTGATCATTATCAGGGATTGATAGTCGGAAAATGATTTGCACTACGTTATGCTTTGAATCAGAAATCAGTTCAAAATGTGACGTGATTGAAGCCATCTGATCTGCTATGCTGTTTTAGGATCGAGGAATGACTTGCACATTGAAAGCTTCAAAAACTTTGATCAAATCCCATATTTGATGTCTATATGACTTCATTCTTGTATTTTTTGCAACTGCTTGCTGGCGGACCTAGCTCACAATCAACTTAGATTTCTGAATACCTGCAACCTCCTTGCACCCATTCGCTCAGTGAGAAACAAATTGTGGATCAAGGCTTCATATTTCGTGTCATTATTAGAGCATAAAAATTGGAATTGATAAGTATTGAGGGTCTATGATCCTATCAGGGACAATAATCAGACTCCTATTCCTAAACTAGCTTTGCATTTAGCACCATCAAAATACAAGGTCCATAGACGATTATCAGCCAGATCATCATATCTTTCCCGATCCTTCATTAGTTTTAGATAGATCAAGTCATCATCGAAGATCACATACATGCCTAGTCCCGTGGCATGGAAATTTCCAAACGGGTCAGAGTCGATGAAATAGTTGAGGAGAACTTCTTCTTCAAGGGTGTACTCGTGTCTTCTTTGTCTTCTAGAATCTCCATGCAATATCCCTCTTGTATTGAGAAAGAGGTATGTGCTGCTTTAAAACAAAGGATTGCATTGTCTGCTATATGTTCAAGGGGCTCGAGCATACTTAAGCATTAAGGTATCAACTACTTGCTTGGGCATGACCATTTTACTGGCTCCCGAATCAATCATATTGTTGTGCAAAACTTTATCTCCCACAATTAATGTTAAAAAGAAGGGTGTGGGCTTCGGCTTGCTTACCTCTTTCTCTTTTGCATTTCCCACATTGTTTGTATAAGCTACAACTTTCAGAGCTTGGGGATTCGACATGGGTCCTTTATCTTTACTTTGATCTCATGGCAAAATTGTGTCCATCTATGATCTTTTTTCCTTATTTTCTAACACTTCTTGGAGCAATGTCTTTTGATTGGGAATAGATATAACATCCCAAAGGGACACATTGATAAGTGCCTTCTTCAGTTGCTCCACCATGTTGAGCATTCCGACCAGTGGGACCTTTGGCCTAAATGGCAGAATATCCCTTTGCTTTGGAGGAAAACGATATATCGTGAGTGGATTTGGCATCTTATCCGATAATTTTTTGAGCGGAGATGAAATCCGCTGTTGCTAAGTCAATCGAACAATCAACTGTGGGAATTATTTTTCTTGCGATGGTGGTTGGCGTGGTTGAGGACAAGGTAGAGCTTGTGGCACACACTCTCCTCTAATCCTTCTCTTGGATCTGGTGTTGTAGTTTGACTGTACCTGTGGAGTACTGGTCATTGGAGCTTCATTCGCGAATATCACATCTTCCTCCTCCATCCAAAAAAATAACACTTGATCAGGTGCAATATCCAACTCTTTCTCTAAGGAAATCCCTTGCATTTTTTCTCTAAAATGAGCATTATCCATTTCAGAGGACTCATATCCTTCCACATTTAGAAGTGTGCCTTTGTTTCTTTTCTCTACTATCCTTTGTTGCATATTTCCCCTCGGGCAATTGCGGGGCGCATTTGGCTTTTGTTGCAAGGGAAGCACCATGCATTTTCATCTTGATGGAACCCCTCAAAAAATTCATGATTCCATCCTAAAAATTTGTAAAAGTCTAGCTTAGTCCTTTGTGCCTGATTTAAGGTCATCTCCTCATCACTGTGATAGGGTTTTATTCTCATAAAACTTAGCAAAAATTGGCCTGTAAATCGAATAAACCCTTGGTAATTTTTAAATTTTCATTGACCTATTTTCTCGTTCCCAGTCACTTAAGTTGTCACTTGTGCGATGATAGTTGTTGTTTTATCGACCCCTGATCTTAGGTTTGTCGGTTGCTTGGATCCTTTAGAATGTCAAATTTCCCTATGGCCGAAGGCTTGATCTTAAAGTTTTAAATCCTTAGCCTTTGTTATGGGTCAGTATTTTGTCTCCCTAGGGATGGTCCCTTTATATGAATAAATTTTGTGACATATGCAAAATTAAGGCTTCATATGGGTTGTCAGATCGAAGGAATCAATCTCGGTCGTTCCTCGTATGCCCGTGATGGTTTATTGCTTTTTATTTTATTCACACGAGATGGTGGGTTTAAACCACGTGTCTCATATAATGGTGGACCCAGTCCCCTTGGTAAAGATGAATGGCACTTTTCAAAGAGGGTGAACGACTAATTAATCAAAGACATGGCCATGCCTATACCGCTCCCCGCAAGCCCGTCTTGTTTTATTTCATATTATTTTAAGGACACGGGCTAGCGAGCAATGCCCACATTGTACTGCTTTATAGTGGAGCTTGAATCCTTGCAGGGCAGTGGAAGTTGTTCAAGTCACAATCAACGACATATTTCATGGCACGTGTTCTCATCAAAGTCATTCCTCGCATGCCTATATATTTTTAGCATTGAGGAGGAGTGGTCACATGGGTTAATGGGCGGAGTTGTTGAAAATTGAGGTGTTTTCTTAGCTTAATACTCTGTAAAAATTTAACATTCCTGACCTAAATAAGATTTTTTCTTTTGTTACAAATTCTTTGTGGGTGATTATCTTGATTAATCCATTTTACTATTGTAGAATGTAGATAGAAGTTGATAGAAGAAGTAGACAAGATATTAGAAAGATTACACAAGCATATAATGTGGAGAAAACCATTTCAGGTAAAAAAATCCACCAAGAATTAATCTATTATTCAATCTCTGAAGTAGATTACAATAGCTCCAATTCTTGCTTGAGAATGCCTCTTTATCCTTCACCAAAAATTATTCACAACTTGCAATAAAAATTCATAATAACTCTCTTCAACTTGCTTGAGATAAATAGGATTTAATCAACATTGTAAATTCCAAATGAGTTACAATAACAATGCTCAAGCCCTAACCCTAAAAGGTATGCCTATCTCTTGCACGTAGAGTTGTGTCATGAAGAACGATGTCAAATCATCTCCTTCATCCATTTGGGTGTCCCAAATTGAAGTCATAACTCAACCTTTATTTTGTAAATATCTTAAGGATTCATCCTCAAGGTTGGCACCTTAAAGAGGGCCCCACTTAACAAAGCCTTCAAAAATATCTCAACATACAAAGGAGCTAATTCCAAGAAGCCAACTTGGGCACCCAAAGTGGGTCTAAGATATTTCTTGTTAACTGAAACATTTCTCAACACCATTCATGCAAGAATGGTCATCCCCTATTAGCTGAAGGTAGTAACTATTATCTGTCATGCAACTCAAGTTATTAGCCATGCATTCCAAGTTAACTGAAGTCAACTAGCATTCAATTAAAACTAACTGAAGATAGATGAACCATAACTGAAATGAATTTCACTGAACTCAACTGAACTCAACTGAACTTCAACTGAACTTCACTGAACTGAACCTCATACACATCACCCCCTATTTTATAGGACCCCAACATGTATAAATCAAAATCCCTATTTTGTAGGAACCTAGGATGCATTTCTGAAGTGTACTCAATTTACCAACCAGTTAACTAAACTAAAGGTGAGTGTCACCTCCCATGTGTGCACCCATGTGCTCCTATTTTGTAGGAGCTAACTCCAAGGCATCTCCACATGCTTTTAATATTTAGAATTAATTACAAATGTCAATTAACATGATTATTTCATCAAATATTAATCTCTTCCGAATCCTAGTGTTGTTGATTACATTCTAAGGACTTAGGATATATGGTGAAATAAATAATGTTTAGGATTGCAATTAAATGGCATCCTATTTCCAACGGGAGTAACATATGTCATTATGTATGATCTTCTAGATCTTGGGAATCATGTTTTTCCTCGTATGAATTGAAATCGATGGTCAATGGAAGGTGATGCAGCTAAATCCTAACCACTCCCCGCCATCCCATGTGGGCCCTACCTATATCTTGTGTTTTTCGACGGGCACACGAGCAAGTGCCACGGGGTCTACTTCTACAAACTTAGAAAGTTCTAGTGAAGGTGGATGTAGTTGGAGATATTAGTTGAGATCGTTCCAAGATAAAAATGACACTAAAGTTAGAGCTAATTCTTTAGCACACTTGTGAGATTGGTAAAAAAATTTAGAGTCATCAAATCTTTCAGAAGCTAGTACACATGGGAAGATAAAATTGAAGTAGGGCAAGGTACATGCCGATATTTTGAGGGTAAACTATGATCGTTCCTTATTGTCCTGCTATGATGAATTACAAGTGAGTTATTTTCTATGGGAAAGTGAGTAAATTTGACACAACACATCTGGTTGGGAACTTAATCATATGATTGACATGCAAGTTAAGGAAATATTTATCTCACTCGAGTCTTTTGATTTAGGACGAGTAACAATTGCATGTGTTTAATTTTATCGTCATTAATAATCTAGAGTTTTAATCATTGATTTGGTTCAAAGTATGATCAACGGTTGAGATTTAAAACTAGGTTAAATGATTGTCAATGCTCTCACATAAGATTTCCTATAAAATTAATGTAGATGCACACCAATTTCTCTATTTAATGAGTCTCACTTGCCTGATTATTACCACCATTTGATTGTGAAAATTTGAAGTCTGAGAGGTTATGATTTTGAGTTAGTTATTTTTGAGTAGGGTGGTGACTTTTCTTTGTGAATTATTTAGTAAGTAGCAGAGTAGGAGAATGGGGAAGGTAAGTGTGAATATCAACCTAGTCTGTCATTCCAAAAGGCTCAATCCTCTTGAATTTCATGACTCTCCTCCTCAAGGTGAGAAAGGTGGACCAGAAGTACTAATAACACCAACGAAGAAGACAAGAGTTTCCAAAGATTCTACACGAGGTGTTCTTAAACATGCCTATCACCTAAGGGGTCGAACCATCTTTGAGGAATTGGCCAAAGGAAAAGATAAGAAGGTTGAGAGGCCAGAAAGGGAAGCTGATAGAAGGAATAGATATCATAGGGCTTACATGGGATGCGATCATTCTCCCATTGAGGTCTTTGATGATTCTTCTGACAATGGAAATGACACTGATTCTCGCAATAATCAATATCTCATTGCCATGCAAGATTGGGTTGATTCTGAGGATGAGGTGATGATGGTTACAGCATTGTAGATAAAAAGACTGAGTGGACACACCTACTCTCCTATTGACAAGGCAGAGTAACACCCTTTTTCTTTCCTTGGTGGGTGCTCAAAGTTTTGGTCCTGTGTGTTGATATGCTCTCTTTGGTCAGGGTGTTATGAAGTGGGTCTCTGATCTTTTATTCTTTTCTACTAATGGCGATGTTTCTAGGGATGAAGTGGATTTACATGTTTTGGTACTACCATAACTACACTTTTTGATGACTAGAGGGGTTGCTCTTATTAATGGTTTCTTGGACTATTTTTTTTCACTTGAATAAAAATGATGGTTCCCTAAATGAGTTGGGGAATATTCTCTTGTTTTCTGTTGAAATTCATTTTTGAAATGAAAATGAAATGAAATGTAAAATTTAATTCAACTCGATGCTTGTTGCTCCCTTGTCTTATAAAAGGGATTCTACGACTGGTTACAAAAAAAAGTGGGCCAAGAGTTTGAGAAGTCGGGAGGTCAATAGGTAGTTATTTTCAAAGGAAATAGGTGCAAGGGAAAATGGATACTAAGTTTTTCAATAATACATTCTAGAAAGGGATCAGCCATTATGTATGGTTTTTTATAACAATACAGACCACTAACTAATACTATTTTTCTGTACATTTCTCTCCTATGTACAAATTCTACAAGCTATGAATATGATAATCCATGGTTATCTTATTTGTATTTGTTGAATTTTAATAGATGTGTTGTTGTATTATTGCTCATCCATTCAAGGAATGTATGTAAATGCTTGAACTTAACTGTGAGTTTGTTATAATCTTTGTATAAGGATGCTAGTAAGAAGTTAATTATGGAAATAACTAGTGGGAATATTGTAATGTAGTATTTCTAAGGTTGAAGGTATTTTATAAAATACAACATTGTTATCGGGTCATATAGGTTTGTGGTTTGATTTTGTTTCCCAGAATATGGCACTGGCTTGGTTTAGTATTCATGCTCCATTTGGCAACCAACCTGACCAATGATCACATAAAAATAATCAAATTACTTACTAATTTCTTTTCTCGATATGTAGGAGTGTTAAAGGAAATATATCTTCTCTTTTTTAGGTTAGTTGCTACTACGAAGGTTAGCCAAATCTTCAGGGTAGGATGCCTTTAAATTAGTTAAGGAGAATCATCTGTTTTCCCTGTGTTTGATATTAAAGACACACCAATATCTAGGAACATAGTTGTTTTGGGATTACCCTCCCTAGTTTAACAAAGCCTAAAGTGAAGAAGTAAAGAACTAAAAGCCTTTACTTATGTGTTGGCCAATCCTTTCCCTTATTGATAATTATCCTTGGCAAGTTCATATGTTTGTGGTAAGAATAATTTTGGTTCTTAAAAAATAACCAACAAAAATGGTGAATCTATTGGGGACTAATTTGGAGAGGTACCTGTAGTAGATCATCTTGCCTTGATAGAGTCTATGAAGTTTTGAATTAAAAATTCTCATTAAAAGTGAGTGGCGACTCTAAAGGACTCTAAACCAGTGAAAAATACTATTGAAGTTTGGTCCTCTACAAAGGAGGTGGCAACTCTATGAAAAGAACCTGATAAAGTGTGATATTGACTAATATATCCAAGTATTTTCCCTTATTTTAACTTGCAAAAGAGAATAGATCTATTTGGGTGCAATTTTTAATAAATATAAAAGTAATGATGTGTTCCCAATTCAATGAATTAAAGCACTAAGAAAGGGAATAGTGATTTTTTTTTGCATGCTTCATAAATTGAAACTTGTAATATCTAGAATAAGAAGCATATTTGTATTGAAATCTGCCCATTGGAGAGATCCTAGATGTGTTTATATTTAAATCATGATAAAATCATGTTCAATAGGGTGGTAATCAACTGCAGAGTTGATGTTTTAAGTTGTAAAAGGGTGTGAAAAATTGTATCATTCAATTGTACATCCTTGTGGGGTGCATGATGTGAACATGGAGAATGTGCAGCTCCTGTCATGTCATCAAAGAATTTTCTCTATGGAAAGGTATAGACCATTGAATTTTAATAGTATTCAAGGTTTCCCAAACCCTATTCCTAATGAAGTTAGAGAAATTTGCAAAAATTTAAAGGGAAAATATCATAATCAACATCTCAGCATCTACAAAGATTTTCTGATTTGATGGGAGATTAGGAAATAAGTCACAAAGATGTTGTTATGAAGTTTTTTGTTCAATCTCTAAAGGGAGATTCAAGAGATTGGTTTTCATATTTGCTGGAATGTTCTATCTGTTAATGGAATCAGTTCATGGAAGTATTCATGGAACAATTTGGAGAAAGAATCAATCCATACTCAGTAAGACAAAGATTTAACAACATCTAGAAAGAAGATGAGTTGGTCCCTGCTTTCAATCTCAAAATTTCAAAAAAATTAGCGACATTCTTGAAAGTTTGAGACCAAATGATGCAATATGTCTGATTGTATATTTTGATGGATTTCATGAAGAAATGAGCTATTTGTTAAGAGATAAGGAGCCTACAACATTATATCAGGCATACCAAGTCACCATGGATATTGAGAACAATCTGAAATATTCAATGATGAAAGGATACATGTTAGAGTAATTAGTTATTTACTTGAATAATTAAACAATATTTGTTTAATTAATTAAAGTTCCCTTTTATCTCTTTTACACTTAAGCTAACATTAGGTGCATAATAATTAATTATTTTATTAATTATTAATGTGCAAGCCTAGGGTTTTCCTTTTTAGGGTTTCTTTGACCTATATGTGGTTGAAAACTTTTCTTTTGTATAATGATTCTTTTACACATTGGATAATACAGAGGTCCACATCTTTGAGCATTTTATTGTTTGCTTCTCTTTGCTTCTTCTTGTAATAGGTATTCTTAGCTTGCAGAGATCACTGGGCTCCTATGAAGTTGTATTTGCTCAAATTCTACAATACATGGTTGCAAGTGTTTGTTATTCTAGCACAAATCATACAAATGGAACTCATGGACCAGACAATAAAAATGATTGTCAAGATGATGGTGCTTTTTTTGTTTTGATTAACTCATCACTACAACACATTGATCATAATGAATTCCAAGTTGAACATCAACAAATTTTGAGCAAAGTTGACTAGATATTTTTTTTAAAGAATTGTCAAACATGAAGAGATGCAAGGATGAATCACCCTATTATTTGTTCTCAAGATTTTTGGATGCCTTCTTGGAAGTCCCCAAAAATTTTAGACCTGAGGATTCAACATGCATTGATTTATTTTGTGAAATCTTTGAGCCAGGGATAAGTACCTTGCCAAAAGAATTGAAACCTCATAGTTTTGATCAGATACTTGATTGGATAAAGGGTTTTGAAGGAACCAACTTTGATTATACACAAAATATGATGCCTCAATTTGTTGGAAGCAACTATCCCATTGTGGAAAATCAGAACATGATACACATAAGTGAAAATGGTGTACCGGAAAATGAAAATTCATTTGGTTGTATGGATGCAGATAGTAATTATAATCAGCACATAAGCATCATATGTATACTAGTGATGGAGATAGAAATACACTTGCAAGTGTTGTTGATTTCTCATCACAAGTCAGTGGTCAAGATATTGAAGATGAACATCTAAGCTTTCACTCTGAGAGTTTTGAATAGAGTTTATGTAGTGATGAGTTTCTTTGTGATGAAGATCGTGATAACAATGAACCTGATTATTCTTTGGAGAGTTATGAATGCTCCTATGAGGATGAGCTAGAGATTTTTTCTTCACTTGAAGGAT
This sequence comes from Sequoiadendron giganteum, assembly GCA_007115665.2. NCBI lineage: Eukaryota > Viridiplantae > Streptophyta > Pinopsida > Cupressales > Cupressaceae > Sequoiadendron > Sequoiadendron giganteum. The sequence continues at coordinate 75,287,399 of CM021101.1, read as the reverse complement.
ATAATGATGTAAATGATGATGAGATTGTGTGTTCACAAGTAAATGAACAAGTTTCACAAGCTCAGGTCTATTATCACTAGAGCACACCGATTCAATGGATGATGATCAATTTGAAAATAAGATGATTGGCGCTTTTCAAAGAGGATGAACGGTTGATTGATGGAAGATGTGGCCATGTCTATATCACTCCCCGTGATCCCATCTTGTTTTATTTCATAATATTTTAAGGACACAGGTTAGCGGGTGATGATGACGTGGTACTGGTTTATGGTGGGGCCTGAATCCTTGTAGGGCAGTGAAAGTTGTTTGAGGAACAATCAACAATAGATGTCATGGCATGTGTTCTCATGAAATCCGTTCTCTGCATGCTTGTATATTTTTAGCATTGAGGAGGAATGGTCACACGGGTTAGCGGGCGAAGTAACATATGTCATTATGTATGATCTGCTAGATATTTGGAATCATGTTTTTCCTCATATGAATTGAAATCGACGGTCAATGGTAGGTGATGTGGCTCAATCCTAACCACTCCCACCATCTCGCGTGGGCCCCACCTATGTCTTGTGTCTTTTGACGGGCACACGGGAAAGTGCCACGTGGACTACTTCTACGAACTTAAAAATTTATAGTGAAGGTGGATGTAGTTGGAGATATTAACTGAGATCATTCCAAGATAAAAATGGCAGTAAAGTTAGAGCTAATTCTTCAGCACACTTGTGAGATTGGTAAACAATTTTAGATCCGTCAAATCTGTCAAAGGTTGGTACACATGGGAAGATAAAATTGAAGTAAAATAGGGTACGAGAAAATATTCTGAGGGTAAATCATGATCGTTCCTTGCTATCCTACTATGATGAATTACAAGTGATTTATTTTCTACAAGCAAGCGGTTAAATGTGACATGACATATCTAGTTGGAAAATTAAGTGTATGATTGACATGCAAGTTAAGGAAATACGTATCTCACTCGAGTCTATTGATTTGGGATGAGTAACAAATGCATGCATTTAATTTTATTATCATTAATAATCTAGAGTTTTTAATTGTTGATTTGGTTCAAAATATGAACAACGGTTGAGATTTCAAACTAGGTTAAATGACTGCCAATGCTCTCACACAAGCTTTCCTAGAAAATTAATGCAGATGCACACCAATTTCTCTATTTAATGAGGTTCACTTGCTTGATTATTAGCACCATTTGATTGTGAAAATTTGAAGTTTGAGAGGTTGTGATTTTGAGTTAGCTATTTCTGAGTAGGGTGGTGAATTTTCTTTGTGAATTCTTTAGTAAGTAGTAGAGTAGGAGAATGGGGAAGGTAAGTGTGAATATCAACCTAGTTTGTCATTCCAAGAGTTTCAATCCTCTTGAATTTCAGGACTCTCCTCCTCAAGGTGAGTGAGGTGGATCAAAATTACTAGTAACACCAACGAAGAAGATAAGAGTTGCTAAAGATTCATCACGAGGTGTTCTTAAACATGCCTATCACCTAAGGGGTAAAATATCTTAGAGGAATTGTCCAAAGGAAAATATAAGAAGGTTGAGAGACCAGAAAGGGAAGCTGCTAGAAGGAATAGATATCACCGAGCTTACATGGGACATCATCATTCTCCCATTGAGGTCTCTGATGATTCTTCTGACAGTGGAAACAAAACTTATTCTAGTTATCATCAATATCTGATGGCCATGAAGGATTAGGTTGATTCTAAGGATGAGGTGATGATGATTAATCCATTGCAGATAAGGACACCGAGTGGACACACCTACTCTCCTAGTGACAAGGAAAAGTAACACCTTGTTTCTTTCCTTCGTGGGTGCTCATAGTTTTGGTCCTGTGTGTTGATATGCTCTCTTTGGTTAGTTTGTTATGAAGTGGGTCTCCGGTCTTTTATGCTTTTCTATTGATGGTGATGTTTCTAGGGATGAAGTGGATTTACATGTTTTGGTACTACCACAACTACACTTTTTGATGACTGGTGGGGTTGCTCTTATTAACAGTTTCTTGGACTCTATTTTTATTTTCACTTGAATTAAAATGATTGTTCCCTAAATCAGCTAGGGAGTATTCTCTTATTTTATGTTAAAATTCATTTTTGAAATGTAAACGAAATGAAATGTAAAATGTAATTTAGCTCGGTGCTTTTTGCTCCCTTGTCTTATAAAAGGGATTCTATGGTTGGTTACAAAAAAAAGGGGGGTCAAGAGGTCGAGAAGTTGGGAGGTCAATAGGTAATTATTTTCAAAGGAAATAGACGTAAGGGAAAATGGATACTAATATTTTCAGTAATGTGTTCTAGAAATGGATCAACCATTATGTATGGTTTTTGATAACAATATAGACCACTAACTAATACTAAATTTATGTACATTTCTCTCCTATGTACAAATTATACAAGCTATGAATATGATAATCCATGGTTATCTTATTTGTCTCTGTTGAATTTCAATACATGTTTTTTTTTTTAATTCTTGCTTGTCCATTCAAGGAATGTATGTAAATGCTTGAACTTAATAGTGAGTTTGTTATAATCTTTGTATAAGGATGCTAGTAAGAACTTAATTATGGAAATAACTGGTGGGAATATTGTAATGTAGTGTTTCTAAGGCTGAAGGTATTTTCTAAAATACAACATTGTTATCCGGTCATTTTGTGGTTTGACTCTATTTCCCAGAATATGGCATTGGATTGGTTTAGTATTCATGCTCCATTTGGTAATTGAATTGATCAATGATCACATAAATATAATCAAATTACTTACTAATTTCTTTTCTAGATATGTAGGAGTTTTAAAGGAATTATATCCTCTCTTGTTTAGGTTAGTTTCTACTGTGAAGGTTAGCGAAATCTTCAGGGTAGGATGCCTTTAAAATAATTAAGGAGAATCATTTGTTTGCCCTGTGTTTGATACTAAAGACACACCAATATCTAGGAACACAGTTATTTTGGGATTACCCTCCTTGGTTTAACAGAGCCTAAAGTGAAGAAGTAAAGAACTAAAAGCCTTTACTTACCTGTTGGCCAATCCTTGCCCTTACTGATAATTGTCCTTGGCAATTTCATAGGTTTGTGGTAAGAATAAGTTTGGTTCTTAAAAAATAACCAACACATCTTCCGCCAGGTTGTTCTGGCTTGGGATTAACTCTTTTCTCTAGCTTTCCTTGACCGTTTGTAACGACATGGTGACCAAAACTATCTGGTTTGCAAATTCCACTTGTTGACCTCCCTGACTCGAGGGTCCTTCGTATTCATTCTGCTAATGGAATTATCTTCCTCGCTAATAAGTCTGAGTAGCTTGCTTTGGAGGGGTCGCTTATTGTGGCTTAATGAGAACTAACTCGTTAGCAAAATATGACATGAGGGTTTTCATATTGTTGATGTCTGTTGCTATAGAGGAAGAACTTGATGTGCTTGGTTGCATGGTGGGGTATATGTACATGGAATGCGGTGGACCCAAAATCATCACTTGCATCACGAAAGTGCTTAGAACAAATTCCTCTCAAACTAGTGCACTTGAAATTTCTATAAAAATAGGCATCAAAGGTCATGGAAAAAGCTTCCCGACATCTAACAAAACTATTCTCCACACATATTGCCACCTTGCATGCATCGGGTAAGATATCCCCTCCCATGGAAGTTATCATCACCACAATATCCGAATTGATAGCCTTTGGGTAAACTATGAATGCCATCACAGCTTGAGGTCGGGTGGTCACTGGGATCCTCTACCAAGTTTTGTGGAACTTGGTGTTGAAGTCACTCATGGCCTCTTACGAATCTCTCTTGATGGTGATGAGTTGGTGTAGTAGCGAAGAACGATCTCCTTATTTTCAGAAGTGTTCGAAAAACTTTTCTTTGAGCTCATCCCACGAGCTGATAGAACTGGAAGTCAAAGATCGATACCAATCTTGAGCCTTCCGTTTGAAAGAGGCAGCCAATAATCTCATAACAATATTTTCCTTTGCTATATTGTGTACTCTGCATACCTCTGCTACGTCTTGGAGGTGTTTGGAAGGGGTTTTAAATTCCTCTCCGAAGAATTTTGAAATAGCCTCGAGGGCATTAGCAGGTATGGTGGGCCAGACATCTGGGGGAGTGGGTGGTTGTAGCGGACTACCACTATCCCAAGTCACAAAATTTATGGGAGTAGGAGGAGGTACGTGATCCATGGAGAAAAGATTCATATGGATTGGATAAACTAGTATTATAATTTGGAAACATTGGCCTCTAGGTGAAGTGGATAAGGCTCTGGACTCTTACTCCTTGCTCTATTGCTTCTTACAGGCAATACAAAACCTATAAGTCTTCTCCACCTAGGTACTGAAGAGGGTAATTGGGAGTACTAGAAATGGCCCTTTGAATATGCTCTTGTTTGGACTCTAGGCATGAAACTTCTAGTTTCTTTCCTTGGCCTAATTTAAGAAATATTTTTGACTTTTGATTAGACGTTTGGAAAACTAGTCCCACCATGCATGCCAAAAAAAGAACTATTGATCATCAAATCTTGTGCCTCTCCAATAGTCTTATGGGAAATTCAACCAGCGGGGGAACAATATGCGCCTCACTGAATACCTCCGAGATTTTAATAGAAAGTTGGATCTTCTTTGAGTTTGGGAAAAGGGGTAGAAAGAAATGTAAACATAAAACATGAAAGTGGCGATGTGCCAACACTTTTACAACATTTCAAAACCTCAAGTTCTTTTCTATGAATAGTATAGTAGACATAGAATTCCACAACCCTTCATTGTTGGGAAGAGAATGAACAACAAAGGCTAGATACAAGCATAGTGCAGTAATTCAATCTACCCGCATAAAGTGTTTGTTAAGATCCAACCAAACATAGAAGTTTCAAGAGTTAATAAAAAACATTCAAAAGCTACATAAACCCTTCCTCTTAATATAGCATAACATGAAGAAATAATAACCTTTAAAGAAAACAGAGAAGTCCAATGACATAATCCAATGTCTATAGGTTATACCTTTATCATGCAAACATACAACATGTAAATCAAATAATCAAACTATTCAAATTAAGCTAGACACAATGTTCTATTCTAGACGAAGATATAAGGAAGGAAACATTGATAGAGGGCATATCATGCACAGTTTCAAATATTTCTCCCAACTAACTTGTACTTCAAATATCAAATGAAGTTTAAAATAGAGGTTGGATTCCAATTCGCCAATAGTTTGAGTTAAAAAATAGATATAACATGCCAAAGTGAAGCAGCATTCTGTAAAATTTAATGAAAATACTTCCTATAACTATGAAAACTAAAGAGCTTTTCCCAAAAGGAAAACTTTAGGAACTCTCTTCTTCTGTTGCCGCCTCCAATTTATAGCCACCAAGGAGAAAGAAACATCGCCTCTACCCAGAAGTAATGACTGCCAGATGTCTGCACCTGATAGTTCAGAATCTGATCTTGGATGTTTAATGAGGTTGAGGCAATCCTTGCTCATCAACTCTCAACTGTTGCATTAATATCCCTTAGATATTTAAAATGATTTCCCTCCATAAACACTCAGATCCTAGAAAATAGTCTGAAAAAAGTCTCATTGACCGATCAAATAGTTTTGGTGGCACCAACTCACATCCTTGATCCTACAAAAATAAAGAAAAGTACACTCCAACAAAATTTGAAGAAAAAAAAACTCCCCAAAGTACAACTTCCTTGCAGCGAAGAGATGATGTGTTGAGCGGGCGGACATTCTCAGATTTGTGAAGAGTTCTTTTGAGAAATATTCTATCGAGCTGACATGTGGTCCGACTTCCTTTCTGAAAGGAAAGCGCTAAACAAAACATGTGTAGCCACCACATGGCGCATTGCGCGCCCATCGGAAACACAATTTCTTTTCACGCGAGGATCTTTCTGAAGCCAAAAATAAAAAAAGACTAAGGAAAATTTTTGCTTCACACCAAGTATCTTCAATGCAAAGTGACAAATTTGACAACTTTAGGCACTTTGACAACTTTCTCCAAAATTTCTCCTCAATGTGTCTTCAACCTAAACCTACAAATCACACACTAAATAGAGGGGAAAATGTTGTTTTGTTAGTGAATAGGGGTTTTCCTTGGTCAAACTCCTTTTTTGTAATCAAACCTTGAAATGAAATAAAATAGGAATGGAGAATGATGAATGAATAAAATATGATGTTGCAACTCACCAAAACCTAGCAATAAAAGGCTGCAAACATGTATGAAGTAGCTTCAATGGATGTAGATCTTGAATCTTACTTGAATAGGGTAGAACTTGAATAAAATTCTAGCTTGAATCATAAAACCCTACATCACAATTGCTAACTCAAAAACAAACATGATGCATGAAATCTTTGACATGGTGCTTGATGCTTGAATAATGCTCTAGAATTCTTGATAATTTTCTCTTGAAGGCTCTTGAATGCTCTTGTGCACTCAACTTTCTATTAGGATGAATACTTCAATGCTTGGGGGTGAAAATTAGTGAAAGAAACTTGTATTTATACATAATTATTCAATAATTCCCAAAATTACAACACTACAAGCCGACATTAGATCTAGGAAGATAAAATCTCACCAAAAATTTGAATTAATTTTAATGTTGGGCCACATGGGACTCATTCACCTAAGGTGGCGAATGAGTCCCATTAGGTATAATTTATGGGACCAAATTCAAAATTGCTTAGAAAGGTGTCAAACCAGGTTTGGGACCTAAAAACCTAGGTGGGACTCATTCACCCAGGGTGGCGAATGAATCCTAGATCACTAATTCTGGGCCACACAACCTAAAAATTCCTAAATTATGATTGGATATTAATTTGTGTCAGGATTATCCTCGAAAAGATGCATTAAATGAGGCTTGTGGATGCAAAATAAGACCAATTAAAGCATAAATAAGCCCAATTATTAATGACAACCCTAGAAAAGTGTAAAAATGTGTTACAACACTTTACAACACCCTTAATAGGGCACCAATAAGCTCATTTAGTTCACAAGGTCCCAAGACCTAATGTGAATATGTTAGACACATTACAACACTAAATCAAGGCCATGCTAGGGGCATTTTTCTGTCATTACAAGTAATTATAGGAATGTGACAAGACAATGAATTCAGGAATAATTATTTAATATTTATTGAATTAATTATTGTAGTGTAGAAAATTGTATGCTTTTGAAAGCGATGCAATTTCACACTTAATTTGGACATATTTTGACACCCTTGCATTATTTACCCTTTAAAATCATCATTAATAGGCTCCTAAGACCCATTATTTTGGACCTCGAGGCTTATTTCCCCTAAAAATCTGACAAAATCACTTAAAACATCAAAAATCCCAAAAACCCACCTCAAAAAGCTAGGGTGGGACTCATTCGCCACCTTGGGCAAATGAGTCCCCCTAGGTGGGACACATTCACCACCTAGGGTGAATGAGTCCCATTTGGGGTCTTTCTCAAAATTGAGTGATAAATTCACCATTTTAATTCAAATTTTTGGTGGATGTCAGCCTTTGAGATCTAAATAATGACCAATTAGGTGTTAATGCATATATAACCAAGTTTCTAAGTGATTTTTATCATCTAAGAAATTTGAGCAAGCATTTTCAAGAGAAAAGTGTTGAGAATCTTCAAACAAGAGTATTCAAGTTTCAAAATCAAGCAAAGTTGAAGTCTTAAAGTAGCATTCAAGTTTTTTTGCAGGTCTTCAAGTTCACTTTCATTCAGGATCTAGCATTATCAAGGGTTAATCATCGTTATCTATGGTGAATCATGATGGATTCTAGGTTGGGAGATGCAACTAGCCATCAAGCCAAGCCTAAATACTTATTTCCTAAGTGATTCCATCCTCCATTATCACTCTACATTCAACCTAAGGAAGGTACAAGAATCATTAGGTCTCATTTAGGGAGATTAGAGATCTCCTCAAGTGAGTCATTCATCTTCATATTAACATTCTTGCATCATACTCTTGCACATTAGAATAGGATTGCATTGTGTTTAAGATATCCTAGTCTTAGAAACACTTAAGGCTAGGGTTTTCATTCCTACTTGCATGCATATTTCATTATTTCTATCAAGGTTTAATTACCAACTAGGGGTTTGACCAAGGAAAACCCCCCCATTAGAAAATCAAGTTTATATTCTTTTTTGCAAGTATTTTCATATATTCGGATCCAAAATTCAAGTTGGAAGGAAAGAGCAGGTGTTGAAGTTGCAGATCAAAACATTAAATTCTCGAAAAAGAGAAATGAGACTAATTCACCAAGAGTGGCGAATGAGTCCCACTGTAGGTGTTTGCCATATTTGTTTCCAGATTCAGATACCCTTTTCCTCGAAATAGGCTTCTGTGTTGAAATTCAGATCTGGAACTGATTCACACAGGTTGGAAAATGAGTCCCATTTGGTCAAAATTCAAATTTTCCAATGTTTCAGAATTACTTCTACTCACTTCTATATTTCTAGGTGCACACCATTAATCTTACTGCTTTTCTATTCTATTTTACTTGCATTTATAGGTCATAGTGTAGGTCATTACATTGAATTAGGTTTTGGTGTTGCATCTTGCATTTCATTATCTTTTCCAAGTCAAAACTTGGTGGTGAACCCCTTATTAGATCATATTCAACCCCTAGAACAAACCTCTTGCAAGATCTCTTTCTCCTTTGCATTGAGATCTCAAGGGCTTGTTCTTGAGTGAAAGTTAGTGAAAATTTCTCTTTTAAGTCCTAAACCCTAAGAGGTGACAACATCCAATTTTCCACCTTTCATTTTCATGAACCTGAATTTAGTACATCATAATCCTTATTTAGAGTGCATCATCATCCTAGATCTCGCTTGCATTAACATTGCATTGGTTTGCATTCTAAGGTTTCAATTTTTGCATTAGTGAAAGCTCATATAGCTTGCATTTTTGCATCTAATTTCATTGAAAATCATTGAAAATCTGCATTTGCATCTCAGATCTAGATCATACAGCATAGAAAACATAAAAATCAACTAAGAAATTCTATTTTTTTTGAAAAAAATCCCTACTGGGACTCATTTGCCACCTCAAGGGAAAATCAATCCCAGTCCAAATTCTAAACTGCATTTTACAGAGTTAAATATCCTATTTTAAGCTTCTATTTGTTGTTATTACTTTTCTGTTTTAGTTTTCCTACTTTTTGTTACATTCAAATCATTAGAAGTATCATAGTTTACATTCATTTTAATTGTGGATAGAATTAGATTTTTGCACTTTCATTTTCAACATTTAAATTAGATTACATTAGACATAGATTAGAAAACAAAACCAAAAACAAGACCCAACACCTAAACCACTTGGAGAAAGTATAATTATTTGAATATGTCAAATCTTTCTTTCCAAGTTAACCTAATCCTCAAGCCTTTTAGTAGTGATGACTTTGAAATGTTAAATGAAGCCCTTGAGCAATTCATCTCACAAGGTTCATCCACTAAGGCTTGTTATGAAAAACCAAAAACAAGAGAAGTTAATGTGATTCAACCTTAACTGATCCTTTACCCACCTTCACATAAGCCACAACCTAAAAACAAGCTTGAATTTATTCTTTACCCACCTAAGAATAATGTTTTGCAGCAATCAAGTAAAATACCATTGCTCATACATAAAACACTCGAAACAATCTGCAACCAAGTCAACCAACCCTGGCAACAACCTTACCTTTGCCTAATCGCATTTTTCCTAGTGCTCCTTGTTTAACTTCGCATTGTGGGAAGGAGTATGATCTTGTTGAACAACTTAAAAATACTCCTACAAAGATATCCCTATGGAACTTAATTCAGAATTCACCTAACTATCACACTATGCTTCAAATAGCCTTAAAACAAGTAGTGGTTCCTCTTGGTATAAATGCAAATGATGTAGCAACTCTAGTTTACAAGGCATGAATATAGTTAATGTAGATATCACCTTTCATCAACATGAGCTGCCTCCTTTGGAATTGAGAAAGAAAAATGACGCCTTCATGATAATATCCAAATTCAATTACACAAGAATAAAAATAACCCTTGTTGATAATGGCTTAGCTCTTAATGTGTGCAATGTGAAACTTTTAGATAGATTACGCGTGGATAAATAAAAAATGGAATCTGACTCCTTATTGATTTGAGGATTTGACAATGTAGGAAAGCAGCCGCTCGGTGTGATTACTTTACCCATTAGAGTCAGAAAGGTATCTTACAAACTCCTATTCATGTTATGCCTCATTAACTTTCATACAATCTTCTTCTGGGAAGACCATGGATTCATGAGATGCATGCGGTACCTTCAACCCTTCATCATATCATGAAATATGTCTATAACAACAAGGTATACCAAATTGAAATATACCCCGAGCTTGAAAGTTGCTTACAAGTTGAAAAAGGAATGACAAATCCTCTAAGAACATTGATTCCAACATCAAACATAGAACCTATGAAAGAAGATAAACAAGAAATGGAAACAGTGTCAAAATTATTAGACGATGATTGGGGTTCCTTGGAGTTCACACCCTCGTTTATGGGAGAATAAATAATCACAAGAAAAGAAGATGAAGAAAAAAGCAACCAATGGTCATGTCAACTCAGAACTTGGAAGAAAAATCACAAGCATCCACCTCATCCACTCTTGAAGAAGATACAAGCTATACAACAAACTTTGATGAGATATATTATGAAGAGCCGCCAAACCCGAAATCAATGGAAAAAAATTATGCGAGAGGTTATGACTTGTGAAACAATTGGGCTATAGTGGTAAAGGATGTGGAAAGAAAGAACAAGGAATTTGTGTTCGTATAGAGCCTACCATGCAAGAGATAAAAACTGGCTTGGGGTATTTCCCTTCTAAGATTACACAAACAACAAAGAGACCATTGTTAAACATCAACACCATCATGTGTAAACCAAAAATCAATCTCACCTTGAAACATCCTAAATTTCTTGATATGGATTATGAACCATCATGGGAATACTTTGAGGATGATGAAGCCTTGAAACAAATTCTAGGAGTTTATGACAAACCATCTGCTACTCATCAAAATAAAAAGGTTACATTTGCTATGATTAGCACCAAACAAAAAGATGCAAAAGAGGAAAGTAATGAGACAAATATGAATAAAGAAGAATGCAATCTTGAATCTCCAACTTGCCAAGTGCACTTCCTCTAGGAGATACAATTGACATACCAATGGAAATCAATCATAAGGAGAAAATCATTGAGATAGGAAAGTGCTTTGATGATGAAGAACAAGAAGATCACACAATTTTACTCCATGACTTTCTTGAACTTTTTTCTTGGAAATATTCGGATATGCCAGGAATTGATGCTAAGATAGTGACACACAACATAGTCCTTGCTGAAAATGCTAAACCAATTAGAAAAAATATACGAAAGATAAATCCTAAGATAGCCTTGCTAGTTAAAGGAGAAATCGAAAAACTCCTTGAGGCCAGTTTCATAAAACCTATAGATTATTCTCCTTGGATCTCAAACATTGTCGCAGTTGCAAAACCCAACAATAGTATTAGGATGTGTATGGATTTTCGTTACTTGAATAAAGCATCTTTAAAAAGATGATTTTCCCCTTCCTAATATTGACATGATAGTGGACTCGACTGTGAGACATGCTTTGTTGTTATTCATGGATGGATTTTTCGAATACAATCAAATCTTTATCAACCCTCAAGGTCAATATAGAACAACGTTTACAACAGCTTGGGGAACATTTTGTTGGGGCATGATGCCTTTTGGATTGAAGAATGTGAGTGCAACATATCAACGAGCTATGAAATTAATATTTCACGATTACATACATAAGATTTTGGAAGACTATGTTGATGATATTCTAGCCAAATATTTAACAAGACAAGACAATGTGAATGTCCTTCAAATAGTATTTGAGCGAATGCAAAAATACAACATGAGATTGAATTTGAAAAAGTGTGTCTTTGGTGTAGATAGTGGAAAAATTCTAGGTTTTATCATATCTCATAGAGGCATCGAGGTCGACACGAAGAAAATTGATGTTATAGTTAGGATGCCACCTCCTAAAAACATCTCTCAATTGTGCACATTACAAGGAAGAATTCAAGCTATTTGTCATTTTGTAGCATCTTTAGCTGATTGAACATTACCATTTACACATCTCCTCAAAAAGGATGTGCACTTTGAATGGAACGAGGATTGTAAATAGGCTTTTGAGAGTTTGAAGGAGTACCTTGAAACTCCACCTATTTTACAACCCGCTATGCAAAGCAAACCATTCATCCTTTACACAACGACATCAGCCCATGCTCTCACAACATTGTTGGCTCAACAAGATGAAAACGGTAAAGAGCATCTTGTTTATTACATTAGCCGAAATTTGATTGGTTATGAGAAATGATACAAAACAATAGAAAAACAATGTTTGGCTCTTTTATTCGCTACAAGTAAACTAAGACATTACTTACTAAATACGGAAATACATGTGATGATGAAATTTGATCCTCTTAAACATCTTTTCAATAAAACAGATTTATCAGGACTCTTGGCTAAATGGGTTATGTTGTTAACAAAGTTTTACCTTAAGTTTGTTTCACAAAAAAGCAATTAAAGGACAAGCCTTAACCGACCACTTAGTTGACGCTTCCTCACCCTTAGCATTACCTAATGTCGAATTGTTTCCTGATGAGAATGTGTGGACTATTCAAAAAGATGATGAAGCGTGGGAATTATACTTTGATGGATCTAAGTGTCTAGAACAGGCTTTGGCATTGGGGTTATAATAGTTATGCCCATAGGAAAGCCTATTCCCTTATCATACCACTTAAAATTCCTACGCATCAACAACATGGTAGAATATGAAGCATTAATTGTGGGGTTGCACGCTATTTTAGCCTTGGGAGTTTGAAATATCAAGATATTTGGTGATTCACAATTTTTCATTAAGAAAATAAATGGGGCATATCAAGCAAAGCATGACAAATTATCAAAATACAAGGATCTCACAATGAAATTTTTAGAGAAGTTTGAATCGTTTACCATTGACAACATCCCATGAAAGGATAATCGCCATGCAGATGCAATGGCAAGTGCAACTTCTCTTATACCACCTCAAGATCCTTAAAGGATTTCACATTTATTGTTCATCCAATCATGAAACCATCGATCGATTCGAAAATCAAAGATGTATTAATAACAACTATGGAAACCTCTAGTGAGTGGTATTCACGTATATTTAATTATTTAAAGGAGGGTACATTTCTTGAGCCGACAACTAAAAATACTTGAAATCATCTTCACAAGCTTGCAACTAGTATATAATTCTTGCCGATGTATTATATAGAAGATCCTTTAATTTCCTTTTACTTAGATGCCTTAAAGAATCTGAAATCCCCATAGCACTCAAAGAGGCTCATGTGGGTGCCTGTGGAGGTAATTTTGGAGGAAGATCATTAGTGCAAAAACTCGTTCGCATGGGATATTGCTAGAAACATATGGGAAAATATTTATTTTAATATGTTAAGAGATATCACAAATGTTAGGAACATAGCAATTTGATTCATGCTCCTGCTTTTGAGCTTCAGGCCCAAATTCCTATTTGGCCATTCTCAGTATGGGGACTGGGTCTACTTGGAAAAATCTCACCACCTTCCTCTGTTAGACATACCTTTATAATCACCGTGACAAATTATTTCACAAAATGGGTAGAAGTTATTCCCCTTTGATCAACAACTGTTGATGTAATATGTTGTTTCATATTGGAACACATTATTGCTGGCTTTGGACTTCCTTCCACATTAATTTCAAACAATGGGACACCATTTAAGAATAATGAAGTGAAGAAATTCCTAGAGACATTTAGTATCCAACATCGCTTGGGTGAACCCATAAAAGTGGTTTACAATTTGAGTGAGGAAGGAAAACTTCCAAAAATCTCACCCATGCAAAAAAAAATTATTTTGAGGGGTTCGAATGAACCCCAAAGGGGTTTTCTCGAACCAAGGTTTGAGCAAACCCCTTTGCATGTGGGAACCTGCATTTCCTATTGTGGAAAGGGGGTTCGAGCAAACCCCTTAGGTTCGCCCGAACCACCCTTTTCCCACCTTCCCACACAAAAAGACTCCAAATTTTTTCCCTTCAAAGCTCGGGTTGAGGATGAAAATGGAGGAGATTTCATAGACCCAACTAGAAGATGGTAGTCCTCAGAATGAGCTATCCAACGAATATAATTTTAATATGTTTTGGTTTTATTATGTATGCATTTTTTTAGTTTTATTAAACATAGGTTTTTCACTAAAAATCAAACTCTTTGTTCTACACATGTGGAAAAATAACAGATTATCAAAATAAAAATTTGAAATATATGTTCGGGCTGGGTATTGATATCCTTGATCCATTAAAAAAAAAGAATTTCAATACATACAGAAAAAATTATGTTGTATACGGTTCACCTATGTCTGAATTGTAATTGGTTTGACTTCGAAACTTGATTAAGGAAAAAATATTCATTAAAACACTATAAATCCAAATGAAAGTGCTAGATATCATAGTTACAAATCTAAATTTGAAAAAAATAGAATTTTATCCTTCATACAAAAAAAGTTATGTTGTATATGGTGAGAATCACTCCTTAAAAATTTTGTTTTAAAAAAAAAACTAGTTTTCGAAGGAGATGGAAGAATAAGTGCAATCTGATTCCAAAAAAATTGAAAAAATAATAATTTAGAATCTATAGACAAAACGCCACAAATCACTATTTTTCATCATCTTCAAATTCCTCATGGTTTAGCTGCTATAGGAGCTCAAAAGTGAAGATTTAGTTAAAAAAAATTAGTTCAGTGTCCAGTTTGCCCAAAAATTGTAAACCAGTATTATGGGATCACCCCTTTTTCAACACCTTATTACCTACAATCTAATGGTCAAGCTAAATCAACTAATAAAATTCTTGAACAAATCCTAAGGAAGACAGTATACAAACATAAAAAGGATTGGCACACACAATTGACATATGTGTTATGGGCTTATCATACTAGTATCAAAAAATCCACCAGAACTACTCCCTATAACCTTGTCTATGGTACTGAGGTGATTATGCCCTTGGAGTTAGAAATTCCTACGTTAAGGATTGCTCAAGGACTTATTGATGACAACACTTATAAAGAACAATGATTGCACCAACTTGAGATGCTTGATGAACATTGCATTAACGCTCTCTCGCATCTCCAAGCTTATGCTAGAAAATTGGAACGTAGTTATAGTGATCAAGCCATCCCTCGTGTAATCAACAAAGGTGATTTGGTCTTATTCGAAAATCAATGTAACGTTAATGTTGACCTGACTGAAAAAGGAAAATTCAATCCTAATCGGTTAGGACCTGATATAATTAATGAAAGTTATGGGTCTGGTGCATACACGTTAACAAAAATGGATGGCACGCCTCTCAAAGACTCTATTAATGTTGCACATCTACGCTGGTATTATGTATAATCCTCTCGAATAGTGTGAATTATAAAGAAATGGTGTTAGAGTTAGTGGATAATATTCCATATGCTCTCGCATTGCTTCATTCTTGAAAAAAATTATTTGTGTGTCTTGAATACTAAAGTGATTATTTAATTCATATTTAGGTGATTACTTTAGGTTTCATGCTCATCTTGTGTGTTATGTTAGGTTAGATCCGTATATGCATTTAATGTTCTTTAATTATATCATAGGTGCATTTAAATTATCATAACATACTTAATCACAGTGTTGCATCTAAGAGAAAATAGAATGAATTTTAATTAGATCACATAAAACATGTTAAATCATGGAGACATTCATTAAATAGATTTACAAAGATTATTAACCAGTCACATTGCCATTTAACATTCAACACATAAACACAACTAATAAAACATTAAATTATTATATATATATCAAATTTTTGTGTACATGTCATCAATATATACAATGCCACTCAAGTGTGTGACTGCTAGATCCCTTAGGACCTGGTGCTCGCATCTATCTAGTGGTGATCTATCAGGAGATGGTGGTGTTCGATCGTGATTGTGATCCGCCATACTAAGAGAAAATTGTAAGCCTCATACCTTCCCAAGGGCCTCTTGATGCTCCCCTGCTATTTGATCTCTCTTCGCCAGTAGTCTAGCTACCTCAGACTATAGTCTCTCAAACTATGTTGGAGTTCGAGATGACTATGCATCCTGGACAACATCAGCTTGGTGGGCACACCTCCTAAGACTCTCATACGATGCCCACAATCTGACATATGGCCTGAAAAAATTTGGGTCCCGCTCCATGATGAGTAGGGGCACATATCCTGATTCAGCGGCCTCCTCGTCGACTGATGGGGGCACTATCTCTGCATCCACCTAACGATAGAGATCATGAAGATCTCTCATAAATCCTACAAGATAGAAACCATAAACATAATTAGTATAGATCATGATATATATGTATACATAATATTAAAGCATAAAAAACAAGTGTAAGCATAAAGCATAATAGTAAATAAAATATCATCACCTATCTCTCTGGCAGGTTGTGTGAAATTAGCCTCGTCGTGTGCAGGGGGCATGGAGGATGTGCTAGCCTCTCCATGGCTATGGGTGTTGGTGCCTACTATAGTTGTTGATCATGATCTAGTAACATGAATGGGAGATGGATCTCCCCACTTGCGGCCTACTGGATCCTCATCTACTGCCTCACCACCTTCACTCATCAAATGCTCCTCCTCCTCCTCCTCATCCCCATCCTCCTCATCTCCCTCCTCTTGGCCATCATAGTGAGGATCTTCAATCTCATCATACTACTCATCAATCACATCTTTAAATATTTTTGTAGCCCTATAGCATGTCTCCTTAGCCTTGTCCTCCACCTCATCCCCCTCATCTGGGAGTGGCCCTGCATCACCTATCAGCTCATCCATCAAGAATATGAGAGTTGTTCATGATATTGTCCACCACTCCTCATAGTTATTTATGGCACCAACATCATCAGCGGCGAAGACTGGAGGCATATCATGATCTGAATACTCGGAGTCACTATAGACAACATCCTCGATAGTGAACTGTCTAGAATCATCGGGTCTCCTAGCACTTCGTGTTGATCTCTTGAAAAAGGGTCATGCCCTGGGTGCTATCTGAAACTAACCAAACTATCACATGATGTGATCATAGTAGAAAGGTCATACTATGTAATCATGTCTGCCAATCAAGAACCTATCCATCTACAATCTCCTCATCTATCGAGTCTCATCTGGCCATTGAAGCACAAGCTGATAAGGTCTCCAAAGGATCTCATCCTCCTCCAGTCAGTCAAATCGGAGTCTCCAAAAGTGCAAGTCAACACTGCCAAAATTGCCACAAAAGATAGTTGAAAGCTCGAGGATACCCTAAGATTTTCGGATATGGAAACCTTATCAATTTGGTAAATGTGATATGATCTAGTCACCACACCTGTAGAAGCGTACAGTGTACCATGTTGTCCACCTCCCAAAATACAAATCATCTAAGATCATATTATAGATGCGCTAGGATGTTGCACCCCAAGCATACATGATCTTGTGCTCTTCCATCCCCTGAATCATGTGTACTAGTCCTCCCTCCAAGTGTGCTCTCTGACCATCAGGGACAAGTACTAGTGATACTTTCAGCATCATAATCCGTGTAACCAGTGGGGCATGTGAGTATAGTAGCATCACAAGATCTATCCATGGACTCACCCTCTCATCATGCATTGGACCTCCCAGGCAGAACTGCATGTCATATTTCATCTCATGAAATGATCGCTCTGCTAAGGCCATCAACATAGGATCATGCTACCTCATGGGGGCATGTGGTACACCCAGTATAATCCTATGGTCTGCAAAATATTTGTGTCCACTAAAAGAGTGGGGACTAAGTCTCAATGGAAGCTAATCTATCTACCACTCAAACGTTGTTGCGAATAGGTGGGAACCTAATAAAATAAAAGCAAAAATATGTCTTATAAGCAGTCCAAACTCTTAAATCTTTACATCAACAATAAAAAAAATGAACTAAATTTTTTCTAGTGTACTCTCCTAAAAGTCCTAGACACTTTAGACCCCTTTTGGTACACTTCACAAAGAAATGGGACACTTTGCGAAAAAGTGGGATACTTCACAAACAAAAGGGACAATTGTGAAAAAAATGACACTTTGCGAAAAAATGGGACACTTTGCGAACTTTTTTCCAAGGCCCTAGATTAACCTAGAAATGCATAAAAATCATAAAATAAATGTGTAAAGATAAAGCTAAGGCAAAAAAATCAACTAACCTCATGAGAGTACTCACCATGGGCCACCTGGTCTCGATGGATGTCTAGTCTCGTAGGCCTGTAGTCTCATTGGCTCGGCATCCTCAATTACTCTTCAATCACTCTCAAGCTACAAAAAGGTAAATGACAAAATAGTTAAAATTTACTTCACATTTTTCTCTCATATAAGTTAAAATTAAGTTTTTTACTATATTAGGGTTAAAAAGTGCCTTTCATTCAAATCGGCATAATGGGTGCTAGAGAGCTCCATTTTCAATGCCATTTGTTGTGTTGGAATCATGATTCCGCTCCCCTCCTCATCAATTGAGTATCATCATGAGGTATGGTACTTAGAAATACCCTATGATATGACCTATCCTACTCAATGTGGCTAGAATGCTACCTTGATTCCACCTTCATAAAGCAAATGAAATCAAGGGGGCATACATCTACCCTCAAATTTGATTTCTAGAAGATGTTAGATAAGAGGATTTTTGGACAGCTAATGAATTCGTGTTGCAAGATGCGGTTCCTAACATTGTGGTTTTTCAGATAGCTACAGTGGGGGATTCATTCTCTTGTATTATGATTGAACTTATATGTGTATCCTTTTATGAAATAGAGGTTATTATTGGAGTCCTTTAGCTTGCATATACACGTAGTCATATGTGCACTAAAGTGGGCGCTAAATGTAGTGTAGAAAATTGTATGCTCTTGAAAGAGATACAATTTCACACTTAATTTGGACCTATTTTGGCACTCTTACATTAATTTCCCTTTAAATCATCATTAATAGGCCCCTAAGACCCATTATTTTAGATCTCAAGGATTATTTCACCTAAAAACTTAACAAAATCACTTAAAACACCGAAAATCTCGAAAACCCACCTCAAACAGCTAGGGTGGGACTCATTCACCACCTTGGGTGAATGACTCTCCCTAGGTGGGACCCATTCACCACCTTGGGTTAATGAGTCCCATTTTGGGTCTTTTTCAAATTTGAGCAAGAAATTCACCACTTTAATTCAAGTTTTTGGTGGATGTTGGCCTTTGAGATCTAAATTACGGTCAATTAGGTGTTAATGCCTATATAAGAAAGTTTCTAAGTCATTTTTATCATCTAAGAAATGTTAGAAAACATTTTCAAGAGAAAATTCAAGAGACTAGCATTGAGAATCTTCAAACAAGAGCATTCAAGTTTCGAAAGCAAGCAAAGTTGAAGTCTTGGAGCAGCATTAAAGTGTTTTTGTAGGTCTTCAAATTCACTTTCATTCAAGGTCTAGCATTATCAAGGGTTGATCATGGTTGTCTATGGTGAATTATGATGGATTCTAGGTTGGGGAGATGCAACTAGCCATCAAGCCAAACCTAAAGACTTGTTTCCTAAGTAATTCCATCCTCCATTATCACTCTACATTCAGCCTAAGGAAGGTAAATGCATCATTAGTGCTCATTCAGGGAGATTAGATATCTCCTCAAGTGAGTCATTCATCTTCATATTTCCATTCTTGTATCATACTCTTGCATATTAGAATAGGATTACATTGTGTTTTAGATTTCCTAGTCTTAGACACACTTATGGCTAGAGGTTTCATTCCTATTTGCATGCATATTTTATTATTTCTATCAAGGTTTAATTACCAACTAGGGGTTTGAACAAGGCAAACCCCCCATTAGAAAATAAAGTTTATATTTTGTTTTGTAGGTATTTTCACAGATTCGGATCTGAAATTTAAGTTGGAAGGAAAAAGCAGGTGTTGAAGTGTAGATCAGAACTTTAAATTCCCAAAAAAGTGGAATGAGACTGATTCGCCAAGAGTGGTGAATGAGCCCCACTATAGGTGTTTTCTAGATTTGTTTGTAGATTCAAATACCCTTTTTCTCGAAACAAACTTTTGTGCAAAAATTCAGATCTGGGACTGATTTGCCTAGGTTGGCGAATGAGTCCCAGTTGGTCAACAATTCAAATTTTCTAGTGTTTCATAATTTCTTCCAGTCACTTCTAGATTTTCAAGTGCACACCATTCATTTTATTGCTTTTTTTTTGTTTTATTTGCATTTATAGGTCATATTGTAGGTCATTGCATTGAATTAGCGTTTAGTGTTGCATCTTGCGTTTCATTATCTTTTCCAAGTCAAAACATGGTGGTGAACCCCTTATTAGATCATATTCAACCCCTAGAACAACCCTCTTGCAAGATCTCTTTCTCCTTTTCATTGAGATCTCAAGGGCTTGTTCTTGAGTGAAAGTTAGTGAAAATTGCCCTTTTAGGTCCTAAACCCTAAGAGGTGACAACATCCAATTTTCCAGCTTTCAATTATAAAATTGAGACTCGATTTTGGGGTGTCTACATCTACCATTGCAAATAGAAATACTTCAATAGATATTAATTTACACTAAACATTTTGCTCAAAGAGAATAAAAAATTAATATCTAAGCCAAAGTAATAAATTATTCAAATAAAAAGAACATCGTATAAAACATTGAGCTCTCAAAGGATTTGAAATATGCACAAGGTTTGCAATCCTTTGTGAGCTTTAACTAATAAGAGAAACAAAAAAGAGTACAACTTCCATGGAAATTTTGAATTTTTTTCCCCAAGAGAGCTGAGAGAGGTTGAGATCCAAAAAGATTAAGTTTCTGGAAGAGAATAGAAAGTTTGTTTGGTTGAGTATGAGAATGTGGAGTCTTAATTTTTGAATTGGGCATTACAAGAGTGCAACTTCCATGGAAAATTTGACAAAGTGTTCCCAAGAGAGCTAAGAGAGGTTGAGATTCAAAAAGATTAATTTTTTAGAATAGAATAAGAAGTTTGCTTGGTTGAGTAGGAGAATGTGGAGTGTTACTTTTTGAATTGGGCATTACAATAGGTGCTATATATTAGCTAAGGAAAAGACCCGTGATTCAAACTCAATAACATCTAGGATACTAGTATATGGTACACACCCTAGGGAAATTCACCATAGTTTTCATGTATTTCCAAAACATAGGTTAAAAGGATACTTTGGTCCAAAGTCTAAGAAAAACTTAGTGTAGGGGAGACAAGCCAAGGCTCAAGCTCAAGTGAGTCTAGAATGCGCTACAAAATTAGAGAGTAAAGTAGGTTGAAAACATAATATGAAATTATGTATAGGTACACAATTTTTTATGTTACACAAGGACAACATAAGAAAGAGATTTTTTATGGTTTTTCTATATGTGTTTCTTATGGTGTTAGTGAGGAGTGTCATTCATCTCTGCTTTCAATGCTCTTTCTATAAGGATCTTTGGAGACAAGAATGGCAAATCTAGAACCAATATCTAAAAAGGTGAATAGAGCAAGTAAATTCTCACCTTCTATTTTGATTTTTTTCAAAATTAGCATTGATGGTTCTTTCCATGGTATCTTGAGTGCTAGGTAATATGTGGAGTTGGATGGATTAGCATTGGTTTAGTTCACTTGTTTTTTCTGCCTTTATGGGGATTGACACTAATAATCAAATGGAAGCTTAGGCACTCTTTATGGCTCTTGAAAAAACTTATGAGCAATGTTGAAAGAAGATAATTTGTGAGATGGATTCTATGATATTGGCCATCCTAATTTCAAGAGTCTTCTTCAAGATTGGATTTTAATGTTGATCAAATTCTTTGTGTTTTTTTGTGAAATTTTGAGTCTATTTCTTTTTTTATTGGATAAAAAAGCCTTTAAAAAGGCAATCACAGAAAATAAAAACAACTGTTACAAAACAACATAAACTAAGCTCATGGAATAGGCTGTAACAAGAGTAGAAACAAATATTAAAGAACAATTACAGGCAAATGACAGTGACTAAAATAGATGTCAAATGTCTACAAACAATAATGCACAAGGAAGACGTAGAGCATCAAGAATGAGAATCCAATTGTGCCTACAATTGTACAAAATTGCACAACCATAGCTTGGAAAATCTGTATGCTAATCTGCCAGAACAATCAAAATAAGTGTTGCTCAGTTGGAAAGAATGAAAAAAATAAGGATGGAGCTCACTTTTGGATGGAGAAGCCAACAACGATTAACCAAAGTGTATCCATTTAGCGATTGCAACTCTTCTTCAATAATTGATCGGCCTTGTTCCTGTGTATCTTCCATCACATTTGCTGCAATAAAAACAATAGACGTACAAACAACCCATGGAATAAGTAATAACTCATAACTCAAAACTTCTTGAATTGCACTGCAGAGTCACAATACACTACTACATGGAACCCTCGTTTAAGACATTAATTTTTAATTGTAGTAAAAAAAGTACTTTTTTAAAATAATTTTTTTATTTCCCTCTTCTTTTTCATTTTCCCTCTCTCAATATTTGTCATGCATTTTGGACATGCATTTTCATTTATTATGAAGCTTATTCCTTTGAATAACTTGCACAGTATCCAGAATGAACAGAACACACAATAAGAATAAAACAACAAGAATAGAAGAACAGAGGCACGAGGAACAAAAGAATGACACTGCGGGCATAAAGAACAATGAAGAACATAGGAAGCACAACAAACGGGGGTTTTCCAATAGTGACAAGGGGCTTTTCAGAAAATCATAAGGGTTGATCCTTCTTTGGCAAGGTTTCATAATGTTTTTCCTGCAAACCCTGCCCATTTTTTCTCAATGACATCATTAACAACACAACACAAATTGTGCAGAATACTTGAGGTAAGTCACTTGCCATTGTTTCCGAGATTTTTTTTTTAGGAATCTGTACGCGACTGGATCATTTTCAACGTGTTATAATTCATTCGAAAACAATTATGTTGTTATCCATTAAATATATGGCATTGGTTTTGTGGTTTTTTCTGTGGCTATATTTTTAACCGAAGTTTTTATTTCCCTCTTTAAAGGGTGTGATGGGTAGCAAGTATGGACACGCCAAGCCTTTCAGGAAGGATGTTACCCGTAAAACAATTCATTATCGCGGGATCATCTCACTACTTATATGGATGAATATTTTGAGGAGCCTCTGTGGTAGCTGAAAGTTCTGAAGATTGAACATATTTGGGCTGAATCTCTGCAATATAATAATGGAAGAGGATCTCGATATTCCTGAGAAAGTTACTTTAGTCAAGGTATTTTATCACTATTTACCTCCAAGTTTTTTTAATGCAATCTCCCAGCTCATGCTTTTGTCATGGGTGTGCAATTTTACCTTTGTTTTTGGACTAATAACTAGTCCACAATTTAGTAGGGTTAGCTAAGGAATTGTAAACAAATCTAATGTTCATTTTTTTTGGGGCATTCTTGGCTTAAATCTTTACTCGTAGGATATGGGGTCAACATTCAGTGTGACATTATTCCTCTTTGACAACCTTTATGATTGTCTTCTACTCTTTCATTGGACTGCCTTGAGGATTTAAATCATACACACCACCCTTATAGACTTTTGTAAATGCATTCCTGATTTATAAGCCTTATCCTTCAGTTTTTTGAGTCAGGATATCAGCTATTGGAACATCAGAACTTACCTAAGGATGATATGGAAAAAGAATTTTGACAAGTTTGTTTATAGCTTCAGGATTTTCATGCACGGTATATCTCAACAAAACATAATGTTGTAATCAATGTGATAAACACTTTCACTGTTTATGGATATATCTACTTTTCCTTTGATTTCTACATTTATAGCTATTTCCATATGCAAATTAAATGCACTTTGATTGTCTGTTGGTATCACTCATTAATTTCTCCTGTAAACCTGTGCAATCACCTGGAATTGTTCCTACTTTTTGGATTATATTAAGCTATTGGAGTGCAATAGCTCACAACGTGAAATGAAACAAATTGTCCAAACTGCACACCAAAAATCTAAAAAAATTAGAACATGATATATTTGAAAATTGAAACCTATGGGTATGTGCATGGAGTATAATCTTCATGTTTGTTGCTGCATTCTTCAAATGTTATTGCCTTCTCTTGAGCAGCTGTGTAACTCACTCGTACAGGGGCATGTGAAAATTCTTGCTCTAAAAGGTATCTATCCTTCTGAGAGCAAAACATGCCCCCAAAATAAAATGAAATGGCACATAAAGATAGAAGCATGAAAGCAACAGGCACTACCCTTATAGACTTGCTTGATACTAGAGCAAAGAGAAGAGTGAACGTGTTCCAGAATAGAGCATTCTTTTACCTGAACTATAAGAATGTTGACTTCATATGTGTGGACTTGTATGAGTTTCACTCTAAAGAGACATTTTTAGCTTGTAATTACTAATTGTTGAATAAAGGTTATCATTTGAGGAATTTAATGGTGCTAATATTAAATATATTTTTTCAACCACTTATTGTTGGATGAATGAATCTTGTACTAAATTATTCTGTACTTTATAGATCAATGCCTTTGTTTGGTCTGTTTGTAGGAAAATAATTTTCAAATCACTCTAAAGAGACATATTTAGCTTGTAATTACTAATTGGGGAATAAAGATGCTAATAATTCTTCCGAGTAAAAATTTGGTATATAGTTATCATAAAAGAGGGGTAAAAATTTATTAAAACAAGAGGAAATTACAGAGCCAAAACATTACATAGCCTTATCAAGCTCCACCAAATGGTCCAATTGTTGAGACAAATCCGGGGGTAATTGACCCCGATCAACCAAATGCCAATCATGAATATGATCAGAAGCCCATTTGGCCAAACAATCAGCAACACCATTCCACTCCCTAGGAATATGAGTGAAAGTAACAAACTCAAGAGAAACACAAAGATTGAGAATTTGATCAATAATCAAAGCCAGGTGCCAACTAACATCCTCTAACCGCCGCCTGTTCAACAAGTTCACCACAACCTGGGAATCAGATTCACATATAATCCTGCGCCACCCCAACTTACTGCCATGCTCCACAGCCATTAAAATTCCCTGAGCCTCCATAAGATTATTAGTATGAAGACCCTTATAAATAGAGAAAATAAATTGAACATCCCTAGAACTATCCCGACCAACACCACCAATTCCAGCATGACCAGGGTTTCCACGAGAAGAGCCATCCGTGTTAATTTTAAGGATGCCTTGAGGAGGAGGAGACCATCTTCCCTCCCTATTCACCTTCGGAGTAGGATGCCTACACCTGTTGCGCTTAAGCTGCTGATGTGAAGGAGGCAGACGAAGGCGGTTGAAACAGCCAACATCTGAAGGAGCAATCGGATTAGACAGATCACACTTGGCCACGATCGTTTCTCCCACAGAATGCAAAATTTTCCACCACAAGCGAGGGGCCCCCATCATCATATCCTGAAAAATCCGACGATTTCTCTCCAACCAAAGATTCCAAATGATGAAGGAAGGGCCAATCGCCCAAGTAGCTTGAAGAAAGGGAGTAGAAACAGGGGCCCTACTCCCCTGATCCACGAACTCAGCCAAAGAAGAAACATGCCGACAGGGCATATTCCACACCCGCCACCAAAAATGCCAAATCTCCCGAGCATAGGAACATTGGAAGAAGAGATGAGAAGCACACTCCTCAGCCTCACGACACAACACACAAAAAGAGGGACCCTGGAAACCCCTCTTGCATAAATTATCCCAAGTAAGACACCGGTTATGAGCCACCAACCACATGAAGAAATTGCACTTGGGCCAAGACAACTTATGCCAAACATACTTCCACCAAGGGACCAGAATATCCCCAAACAACTGTCGCCCCAAATGCTTATAGCCAGTAGACACAGAGTACCTCCCAGACATGTCAGGGCCATCCCAAGCTAAAATATCAAGTCCCCTCAATGAATTACAAGCCCGGGAAGCCAAAAGATGAGCAAGCACCCACCGATCCTCCTTAGAGCCCCCAGGAGGCCACTCAGAAAGGTGCTTCCAGCGGAAAGAAACAACAGAGCCACAATGCTCAACAATCTTGTAATGCTCAACAGTGTCCCAACCAGTAGCAGTAAAAACATCACTGAGGGGTTGAAGATGAGGAAAAGCAGAAAGAATAGGTGGGTGACCATCCCAAGAATCCCACCAGAAAAGAGCCTAAGATCCCGAGTGACAGATCCAAAAAAGCGCCCGCTTAATCAACTGAGCTCCCACTTTCAAAGTAGACCAAATCATCGAACCACTTCCCTCCAGAGGATAGCGAGGAACCTCATGAGAAGCAACCCCATGAAAATACTTATAGTTAAGAACACGGGCCCACAGCTGGTGTTGATTAGTACACCAGCGCCAGTAGAGCTTCGCCGCAAGAACTTGCCCATTCAAAGTGGAAGAGCATAATCTAAGACCACCCTCCTACTTAGGTCTACACACAGAATCCCATTTAACAAGGCTCCAATTAGAAGTCATCAAGTTGTCACTCCAAAGGAACTGCCGAGAGAGAGCATCAAATTCTCAGAGAAAATACATAGGGGTCGATTGAACAAAACATCTGTAGATGGGAAGGGCCTGGATAACAGACTGAAGGAGGGTAACTCTAGCCGCAGTAGACAACCACCGATGGGTCCAATGAGTTACCTTCTTCCTCAACTTATCAAGCAACATCTGCCAAGAGGATCTGGGTTGACGACCAACGGCAAGAGGGATCCCCAGATAGACAAAGGGGAGAGATCCAATTTGAAACCTCAAAATAGCAGCAATCCTCCTCTGGATGGCCAAAGGAGTATTGAAGAAAAAAATAGAAGACTTCTGCTCATTAACTTTCTGACCCGAAGCAGCGAGGTAGATGTCCAAAGCTTGCCTAATAGATTCAGCTTCATGAAGACGAGCCAACCCCATAAGAGAGGTGTCATCCACAAACTGGAGGTGAGACAAAGTAGGAAGACCCAACCCCCACTGCCAACCATGAATCACACCAAGAGAGACTTGAGTTTTAAGAAAGCGACCCAGCCCCTCCGCCATAATAATAAACAGATAGGGAGAGAGTGGGTCCCCCTGACGAAGGCCCCTGGTAGCACCAAACATCTCTGAAGGTTCACCATTCACAATGACAGAAAATGAGGAGGAAGTCACACAACTCATAGTCCAACTCACCCACTCAGAAGAAAACCCAAAGGCTAACAAAATCTTCTTAAGGAAACTCCATTTAACTCTATCATACACTTTTGCCATATCTAGCTTGATGAATATAGACTTAACCTTGGAGATCGCCATGGAATGGATAACCTCAGAGGAAATCACCACCCCATCCAAAATTTGACGACTAGCCACAAAACCTCCTTGCTCCTCAGAAATAACAATAGGCAAGCAAGATTTAAGCCGCTCAGCAATCAACTTCGTAATAATCTTATACACCACATTGCAGAGTGCAATAGGTCGAAAAAGCTCAAACCTATCAGCACCCTCCTTCTTAGGAATGAGGACCAAAAAAGTAGCGTTCAGGGCCCGAAGCATCTGCTTGTTATGAAAAGATTCACAAACAACCTCCAACAAATCCAGCTTCACAATCTCCCAAAACTCGTGGAAAAATTCAATAGGGAACCCATCAAGGCTAGGAGCCTTCCGCTTATTCATCCCAAACACAACCTCTTCCACTTCAGACAGAGTAATCGGGCGCATGAGAGAAGCATTCAGCTCATCAGAGATCAAAGAAGGAATACAAACAAGAATCCTATTCTCCTCAACCTCAGCAGGAAGAGAATCCTCAGTAAACAAGGCAGAGAAGAACAAGTGAGCTTCTCTAGATAAAGCCTTTTGCGAGGATAAAACTAATCCTTCAGAGTTGACAAGAGACGAGATATAACACTTATTCCGACGAGCCTGCACAGAGTGATGAAAGAAGGCAGTATTCTTGTCGCCCTCTTGAAGCCAGTCAATCCGAGCCTTCTGTTTCCAGAAAATCTCCTCACGAAGCTCCCACTCCTCCACAGATTTAAGAGCCTGGGACTCAACATGCCCAAGAGCTTCTGAAAAACCAAGATCCCTAATCTGGCAAGAAATGACAGCAAGACGCTCCTGCACTTCCCTTTTCTTATCATGAAAATTGCCAAAACATAGCCTATTCCATCTCTTAAGATGAAACTTAACATATTGCAACTTCTTAACAAAAGAATACATAGCAGTACCATATGCAGGGGCTCCATCCTGCCACCACTGAGCAACAAGATTATACAAAGAAGTGTCACGTAGCCACATAAGCTGAAATTTGAAAGGAGGATTCTCTGGATTAGGGAAAGGAGAATCTGAAAACTTAATTGGCCAATGATCAGAGCCACACCAATCAAGAATCTCAGAGCAAGTAACCACACTTCCCCCAACCCAAAAACTAGAAACAAGAAACCTGTCTAACCGCTCAGAAATCGCCTCCGACCCACCCCGCCTATTATTCCAAGTAAATAAGCCATTAGAAGGGTTGACATCAACAAGAGAAAGAGAAGCCACACTAGCCCGAAATAAATCTGAAGCAGGACCTAATCTCGGCAATCCACCTCTTTTCTCTTCTAGGCACAAGATAGAATTGAAATCACCAGCTAAGATCCATGGCAAATAAGGAGCACAAGATCTAACAAACGTGATATGAGCCCACAGCTGGCTTTTACCACAGATGTCCACCGGAGCATACACATTGCTAACCAAAGTAGTCTCACCAGAGTCCAAAACCGAGGCCACCATTGAAATAGAGGAGTGGCTAGAAATCCACCAGCGAGGAACAACCTTACGAGGATCCCAAAAAAGTGCCAAACCTCCAGAATTTCCTCTAGAGCCAATACACTGACACTGACCAGAAAACCAAATACGAGGAGCATACTGAAGCATGCAGTCCACTTGAAGCTTAGTCTCTTGCACACAAAAAATATCTGGAGAATGTACCCCAATCAAATCTTGAATAGCTTTTTGACGGGAGGCGCTATTCAGCCCCCTTGCATTCCAAGAAAGAATAATCATGGGGAAGGCTGGGCAAAGTGGGCGTCCAAAGTCTTAACAGAGCCCGAATCCACCAACAACTCTCCAGTAGATTTAATCTTGTCCACATCCTTCTTGCGACCAACTTTAGAAGACTTATCAAAATTCCCCTTCTTAAGAGGGCGTTGGAGCACTCCTAGATAAGAAGCTGAACCCTGACCTTTTCCAGAAGACAACGCCTCCTTAGCTAAATCTGCTAAAATAATATCATCATTTAAACCAGTTGGAGTGTCAGTCGGCCCAGACCCTCCCTGCTCCAAAGGAGGAGAAGAGTCCCTAACAACAATTGCCAGTTCCAGCCCTGTATCCATACCTGTATCCCCAGACAAGATCTCAATAGGAATCCCCTCCTCCAAGGCCCGATTGTCCAAGACCTCAAAGCGATTGAAACCTTGCTCACTTTGCTTATCTTTAAAGGGTCGCTTCTGGCCTCTCCCCCTCATTTTTGGTTTAGTAGGAAAGAAGCCATCCTTATCAGGCCCTCGCTCAGCCTTTCCCCCTTCAGCCATAGAAACCTTGCTTTTATCTGCCGTCTCCACCGAAGGCCCCGAAGATGTAGAAGAAGGGACCCCAACCGATTTGGAAATCCGAGGACACTGACGCTGAAGGTGACCATACTCATGATAAAACCGACAACGGAAAGGAAGGGACTCATAATCTAACTGTTGAATCCAAGAGGCAAAGCCAGTACAAATCTCCAGAGAATCTGGCAAAGGATTATTTAAATCAATTTCAACACAAATGCGAGTGAAAGAAAATACCTTTTTATCCAAAGTATTTTGAGCAATGGCAATAGGCTTCCCCAACAAGGCTGCTATCCGTTGCAGAATATCTTCTCTCCAAAACTCCAAAGGAAGCCATGGCAGACGAACCCATACAGGAACTCGAGAAGGCAGATCCTCAGCCGCATTGAAACCCCCATGCCAGGGTTTCATGAATAAACCCACATGATTATAAAAATACGGCCCCCCCTCAAAAACCCGATTACGATCTGAAATGCAAGAAAAATCAACCATAAAGAATCCGTTCCTCGCCACCAAAATATCAAAGTCACCTTCAACCTGCCAGGTACGACGCATCCAAGACTCCAAAGCCGAGAGGGGGACCCGAATACCCAAAAACTTACAGATCAACAAGTGTTGAGTCCAATAAGCAAAGTCCTCATGCATCGATTCTGGAGAGATAACCAAAACCGGACGAGCATGACTCTGCGGCAAGCAGCCACTCACTTTCTTGAGCTTGGAACTCTCACCCACAAAAGTGTTATTCATCATCGAAGCATGCATGTCCATACCCGGAATCGCCAAGCTCTCGGAGCCTTCAGCCATCAGTAACCACACCCGGCACCCCAAGCCAAACCCACAAACCACCACACCCCACCAAAAAGACTCCACACCTCAAAAACCCCGCAACAGACCCTCCACCACTCTCCACGCCACACTCTTCACGCAGCAAACCCCACACACAGAAAAAACAACCCTCGCAGCAATCCCCACACCGCACTCCACACACAGCAGCCCCACGCACCAGAGAACCAACGTAGCCACCCGCAAACAAAGCAGAAGACACACGCAGCCAAGGAGAGATCAGACACAGCTAAGGCATCGTTGCTCTAGCAGGGAACCACAACGCCGAGCATAGCCTCCCATCAGCTGCAATCTTAATACAGAATGTTCCAAGCATTTAATGGTGATAATATTAAACACATTTTTTCAAGCAGTTATTGTTGGATGTGTGAATCTTGTAATAAATTTGTGTACTTTATAGCTCAATGTCTTTGTTTGGTCCATTTGTAAGCCTATAATTTTCTTCTTGCTCCACATTTTGACTATACTACTAAAAGGATGCCACAACTTTGAATATGGTTCCCCTTCTTTTGTCTCCATTTTTCAACCCAACAAGGGAGATGAAACTGCTAGTATATATCAAATTACAACCTGAATCTTTTCCATTTATGCCACTATTTTGCATTGAATCCAGGTGCTTCTCTGATTTTCCCATAGTTTGGGCATGAGTTAATACTCATGGGTTTTCAATCAGGGACCTCATTGTTACCTGGGGTAGCGTGACATGAGGCTTTACTACATATGTGAGATGGATTATCACTGTTTTTGTGTTTATAAATTGATTTTTCATGGAATGAGAATTAATGTATTTTTAATTAAATTTATGGTACGACTTTTGATTTTTTATGTACATTTGTATATTGACTAGTTGATTTGACATTTACTCTGTGTGTTTGATCTCTATAGTGTCATTAGTGTAAACATGGAAAATATACAATTCGATCATACACATCTAATCTTGATCTTACTAACATCGTTTCTTCTTGAATCATACTCTCAACTTATCATCACTCTTCATCCATTAACTAAATAAATTATTATTTATTTAATTAAGTCATTATCCCCTGTTGATTAAATTAATCAATTTAATTTAATTAATCCTCTATCTCTGTTCATTTAAATAATTCACTTTATTTAAATCAAATCTGTAAAGTCATCTCCTTAAATTAAATAAATAAATTTTTATTTGATTTAATCTAACATCATGCTCCTTAGTTAAATAAATCAATTCTTATTTAATTAAGTCTAAATCATTATTCCTCTCAACTTTGATTTATTTAAATCATAAAATCTAAATCAAAATTGTCAAATCATCTAATATCCTATTAAATTGATCAAATCCTGATTAATTTAATCCTAATCACTCCAATCCTCTAGATTTTGCAACTTGCACAATAAATGAATTTATTTGATTTATTAATTCATCAATTTCCATTCAAAAGGGCATCTTTTGTGGAATATTCTTCCAATTCAAAAATCCCTCCAAAAGGGATGGGTACTTCCAATAAGGCATTTAATGCCTCTTACATGTCCTTTGCCTTGAACCAAGTGACATTAACTCCATTTCCTTCTCCCTCCAACATGTCACATTCAAATTTCAAATTTGAATCTCATAGCATTTATCGTGCACATTGACCAAAATGTGCTCATTGCCCCTCCAATCACATATGGACAAGTGGTCTTCTCTCATTGGTTGGTATTTTGTCCCATATTCACTCAAATCCTTCAATCTTCCATTATTCAAATCTATAAATAGAGGCCTCCTCTATTGCAATATCATCCACAATTTGAGTAAACTTATTATACTCAATTTCATCTTCAAGCATAGCCATTTTCATCTTTTTTTTTTTATCAAATTCTTAGCTAGGTTATGCAAGAATTCAACCATCAAGTGGATCAAATCATCAAAGCTTACAAAGGAGTTTGGAAAGGGCCAATTTTGACACACCAATTGGCACCAACTCCCCCATGGGATCAAGAGTTTGCATCTTAGAATAGGATTTCATTGTGTTTTTTGTTCATTTCTTCATTTTCTTTCCTATTTGAGCATTGCAAATGGATTTCATGGGGAATCTTTGTTCTAACTTGTATATAAACTTACTAATATGTTTGTTTCTTGTATTTGTGTAGGTATAGGATTGGGGTTCACATTTTGGCGCTAGAAGGAGGGATGATTTGGAGAAATTCATCACGTTTTTCTAAAATTCTGTGGTTTTTTTGACGTTTTTTGTGCTTATAGAAAATTGCACCGCTTACAGTCACACTGCGCCATATTGCACCGCTTTCAGATAGGTGACGCTATATTGCACTACTCCAACCTCAAACTTCACCGCACCTACTTTCTCGCCCAGAAAATTCAAATTTACAAACTGTGTCGCGGATCTCCTAACTCCAAACTACGTCGCATGCTAAAATAGCGTCGCATTTGCGCTCTCTGTCTGCTGCAAAACACCGCTCTCAGTCAAGATGTGGCGCTATATTGCATTGTTGGATTTTTAAACTGCGCCGCATTTGTGGATTGCGCCGCTGGAGTTGGGTAAAAGGCAGATTTTTTATTTATTTTTTAATATTTTTTGTGATGCAGAACTTCCCGAGGTCATAACTTTTGACTCGAATGTGGGTTTTGGCTGAAATTTTACAAGTGGTTTCGTTATGAGGTTGCATGTGGATTGCCAACCCACCATTCATTTTGCCACTTTTTTGAGGCTTGAGACTTTCATCTTGCCCTCAAAATGACAATTTAGTGTTTTTTCCTAGTTTTTTAAAAGTTATTTTTGTTAATAACTCGAAGTTCATGTTTCAAATTTAGGATGTTTGTTGGCAATTCATCTTATCTTAGTTTTAGAAAGTTTTTGGGAAAAAATAGGACTCTCAAAGTCATGGATTCAAAATTACCAAAAATGGAAAAATCTAACAATTGTTTAAATCTGCCAAAAAAAGAAATTTCTTGATCAAAAGTGAAGGAAGGAAAACGAAGACCAAGGGTTTCTTAATCATCTCATTGTATCAAGTGTTTAAAAAAACTTTGGGATAACTTATAATCCCTTCCTAAGGATTTGATTGCCTTTATGCTTTTAGAAACATAAATTTCTTTTGGCCTCTAAAAAGAACACTACAAAAGCTTTCAGTTTTGCAACAAAGGGTTAAAAAGAACTTTAGAAGAACTTACTAGATTTGGTTTGAGGATAAAAATTGAACAAGGAAACCTTCATCTTTCCTTTTGGTTCTTTAAAAAGAATCAAATCATTGCTTTGAGGATATAAAATGAACATGTGTTTTTGTGTCTTGTAATCATTTTTGCAAAGTAATTTCATTTAAAAAGACTTATGCGCTTCTCTCATGCCTCACAATGATCTTGAGAATCAAAAGTATTTTTGGTGACATTAAGTTGCATAAAATATTACCACCACATTTCATTTTGGGATTAAAATTGAACCAATCTTGCGAGTGTGAGCGTGGTATATTGCGAGTGTTCTCCCTTTGTTTTTCAACGAAGTTCGATTGAACTACGAGATATGCTTGCTTGATTTTGTTTATCTTAGAGGACTTGCCTTGTGGGAAAAATTAATTACCCAAGGGAATGACCCAACCTAGAAAACGCTAAAGCCAAGCAACTTCCAATCAGTATACAAGTGTGGATTCTCAAGGAAAGTTTGAGAATCACGAGGATTATTCTAACGAGAAGGGCATAAATGGTCTCTCACCGCATGGATAGTCCCCCACAAACGAAATGCCTGCATTAAAACCCCTTGTTTAGCAAAGGCCAAAATCCTTACTATTTGTTGGTGCAAAAGGTCATGTCCTTTGAAATTGCCCCATGTATACATGTGGTTTTGTTGTAGAGATGAAAAGTATGCCATGAGAGATTCATGGGTATTCATGCTTGGCTGACCTGAGAAGTGAGTGCACTCTAAGGGGGAGCCTATGTGGTCAAGCATCTAATCATCCACACTGAATATGCGTAGCTGGATTTATCCAAGTGGGATCCCAAAAAATATTGTCTCTTCATCGTAGGATTGTACATGTTCTTGGAATCGAAAATGCATTGCTTTGATCAGAAACATTCAAAAATAAACATCCACAAAATCTTCAAATTTCAAACCCTTTAGGAGGGGCAAAAACCTTTGACCAAATCCAAGTTTTTTTGCTTTCCCTAGGGATTTTATCATAATTTTCTCATACTAAAGTCAGCCTAGGAATCTATGCTCTTGAAACCTTGTTTTTCACATAATGGACATTGTGGAATGAAAAGGAATTGAGACTTAGACATTCAGTTTGAAGAACATATTCAAGAAAATGTTTGTGATAAAAAGAACTGAACCTAAGCAAGATAATAGACAATTGAACCACACATGTGCTTGGCCCCTTTTGAGTCATTTGGATTTCATGCAAACATTGGTCTTTTAGTTTGAACCACTTTTAGGGAAAAGCATGTTCTTCATTACCTTAGTCTTATAAGCAAGTCCTCGTAGGGTCATTTAGGATCAAAAAAATCAAACACTCCATCCCTCAACTATCAAAATCAAATCCCATTTCACCAACAACTTTTGGAACCTTGGAAAACATCACTTATGCTAGACTTTAGAAAAAATCAACATCACCTTGTTTGACTTAACACACCTAGCCAAATTATCCTTTTGTGTACGAGTTTACTCTAGGATAACACAACTTCCTAGGGTTTACAAGTGCATTATCACCTTGTTTGACTGAACACACTTAGTCAAACTATCCGCAATCAAAATAAAAATAAAAATCAAAACAAGTCCTAAAGTCTAGCATTGATCCAAAGTTCCTAAAAGTTTAAACACCCATATCATTCACCCCTTTCATCCGTCATCTCATCATTGGTCCTAAATCCCTTAAGAGATCACCAAGTTCAAAACACAAGAGGAGAATGGAATATAAACTTGATTCATACATCATGAGTAATCCAAGTCCACCAACCTATCAGGGCCTTACAATACGAATTGATTTTCAAAATTTGCTTTTGTACAATCCATATGTTACATCCCTCTAATTAGGTCAAGCTCGTGGCAATATAATTCTTTTGGTCGTTGTGGTGGTTACAGACAATTAAATTCTTGAGACAACCAAACTAAGAATAAAATAATTATTTTATTTTTGTGTGGGATCATAATGAGAATGATTATATTCCTTATTGTGTAAATGTGAATGATTATTTAATTTATGTGGGAAATTTCTTTTATTCACTAGAAATGGGTCATGAATAAATATGTGTGATGTGCATTTTATTTTAATGATAATAACATTCTAACCACAATTTTTGTGCCAGGGGATGCAGTTTCGTCAACGCCGAAAGGAAAAAGGGATATCATCCGAGAGAGGACTTGATTATCAAGGGCTATTTTACCATTTTCTTTGAGCCGACGTAAGATCAATATATCCAAAATCATACCTTGGCCTTTATTAAATTAAATCAATATGGTTATACTCATTAAGTTAATATTTAATCAAAAACCCTTAAAGTATATTTTTAATAATATACTTAATTCTAATTAAACTAAAATTTATATCTAAACTTAAGTCTAGAATTCCTCTTAATGTCGAGTTTATTACCTAGTGGGAAGAGAATGCTAAATGGGCATAATGGAAAAATTAATGGAGGGAGTGGTCACGTCAGGAGTTCTTCCTTCTCCATTTGTGTCTTGGAGTAACGGATGGGGGGAAGCCATGCAACCATGATGGCTACTTGTGGCTCAAATCCTTCTCTTTTTGGCTGTCTCTCTTATTTTTCATTTTTTCTTCTTTTCGAGCTCTAGAGGTATCACAAGGTGCGGAAGGTATTCTAGGGAATTATTGCATTTCATAGGGGTTTTCTTTCCACCTCTAGAGAAATCATTTTCTTTGGGGGACATAGCTATACCACGTTGGGACCTGCTGAGACATGAAGCCACGAGTGCTTGAGTCATTTCTCTTACTAATGTTTGGCTTTTGATAATTGGTTTCCACATTGAGGCAACCCCCGCCTTTGACAACGCCTCTTGCATTAGAAGACATCTGAAGACTATCGACCAGAATCCTATCAGACACGTAGCTATTTCTTTGTTGTTCACAATTGTGTCCTTCCTTTATTGTTCTACATTTTCAAGAGAAATTCTATGTATCGAACTTCCTTTCTTGTACAGTCTCTAGTTTCAACGACTTCAAGAGTATAGCTCCTTGTATCGAATGTTCCCTTAAAGTAGTACCTATGGAATTGGGTGTTTTTTGTAGGTACCTCTGTTGAATCAAATTCCTTTCTGAATGCAATCTATTTGTATATCGATTAAAATTTCCTGAATCTAGACTTGGTTGGATCGAATTCCTCCATGAATATTCAGTGAATATCTGCAGTTGGTCTATTTACTGTTTGTAACCCTGTTGTCTTAACTATGAATCTCTTTGGTAATGTTGACATCATTAATATGAAATTTGAACATATGTTATAAAATGGTTTAGGTGGTTTGTCTCCCTGATCCATTTAGCTGAGTTAGCTACCATATGTGGTTTTAAAGTTGTTGATTGTGAATGGACCACTTTCCGTAGTTTTGTTTTATTTTTCTGATTTGCCTTCTCTTTGTTGTTCCAAAGTGTTAGTCTCCAATTCTTATCCCTGATCTAATGTAAAAAGACTTCAGACATGAGAAGCCTAAATTTGGTTGATCCTTGGATTTTTAGGAGGAATTAACCTTAAAAATTGAACATTGCAACAAAAACCATAGTTGTGTTTAACCACTCTGCCTGTACTAAATGGGAAGCAACTTCAGATAAGAAACCCCTTGGAATAAGATAACCTTAATTATAAATTAATGGAAAGGAAAAATTTAATGTCGAGTAAGGGTGAAGGTGCTAACGACACATGAGTGCCAGATCTTCCTAACAAGTCCTTGGCCAAGGTATGATGCTGGTTAGGCATAGGTTAGCCACCATGAACTAGATGCACTTTAGGTCAGAAAGGTCTTTTCGGATAGGGGGTACTTATAGAGAAAAAATCAGCCAGCGGTGTAGGTTCATGGCACCAGGCTCAAAAGGGCATGTTGGTAAATTGATCCATGATAATTACCCTAGTAAAGGGACGGGTTCTTTATTTGAAGAACACAGGAGGCCAGCAGGTCTTCAGTTAGGCGGTAAAGCCCAAATGATATATCTTTTTCCCTTGATGACAAAGAGTCCAACTCAAGTGAATCAACTTCCTTACTGTAACTTCTAAACCCTCTTTCTCTCTCTTGTTCCTCTTTGTTAAAATTCTTTTGAAAGATAGTTGTTAGTATTAGAACAATTCTTTCTTATAAAAGTAAAGGATTTATTTAGTTAAGTTGGTTGTAATTGTCAGCAAGGTTAAAAATGTGTTAGCAGTTATTTTCAGCTGAAATGGTGAACCTATTTAAGTTTGAGAAATTGAATTTTGTATTTTTAGAATTGTATTTCCTTCCTTCGTGAAAATCATTAACTTCTTCTTCTTCAGTTGTTTTGGTTAGTTAGCTAGATAGTTGGTTATTCTTAACCGTAGATTAGTTAGGTAATAACATACGGTATTAGAGCAACCAGGTTCAACACTGAACCTCAGGCTGACTATGTAACCTAGGAAACTAAAATCTATCCCTTGGTGTTTTTCCAGGATGTGAATATGGAAAACACCTCTAATGAAGGTTTGAGATCTGGTATCCAGACGGCTATGGAAAATCAGACTCCAGTATGATTATTCCAAATGCTTGATGCCTGTGGACTCAAAGACCATGGCTAAAGCTCTGGAAAGACTTCAGCATGAAAGAAGGAAGTGAACACCTTCTAGTAAGGAAGTCGTTAAAGCTACTATCCTTGTTGAAATGAAGCAACCATGCACCCTGAACCTAAGTGGAATTGTAAAAAAATTCCAAAAACCTTGGAAAATGTGAACCAACCACTGAAATGGGACACTGACTTGTTTGTAATGGAAACCTATCACAAGAAGTGAAAGATACCTTTGGGTAATTTTTTTTAATTAAACCTATCACAGTAGTGGTAGTTAGCTATAATCTTTTTGTAACCAAATCTATCATACGAATTGATAGCTATTCATTTGTAATCCGATCTATCAAAGGAAGTGGTAGCTAATTATGAATATTTTGTAATCCATCTATCGCAGGTGCGTTAGATATTTTGTATTAAATGATGAATGAAATCTATATATAATTTATGGCATGGCATGTTGAATCTTGTGCAAGCATGGTTTACTTAATTTGATGACCAAAGAATGTTAATAACCAACCTAGACTAATAAGTAAAACCTAATTTCATGAACCTTTTGGAATGGAGAATTATGAGAATGGGTTCAGAGGAGCTCATGATAATGATAACCCCATGGCCAAATTTGATCAACTATTAAACTTAAAGAGTGACACCCAAAATCCGTTGCTGAATTTGGAAAGGAAAGTGAACATGCAGACTGAAATGCATGAGGAAAGGTCGAAGACCTGCAATGACCAGTAGGAATAAATTTCTAAAAATACAAGTTTGAGTAATAAAAGGAGCTGATTGGCTAATGAGTTGACCCAAGATATGAAAAAGATTAAACCCTCAAAGTTTGAGGGTTCCATGTCAGGGGATGCTACAGAAGCTTGGCTAATAGAGATGGAGAAATAATTTTAGTTGAGAGACTACTCCGACACCTCTAAAGCCACCTAGGCATCCTACAAATTGGCAGGGGAAGCCACAACTTGGTAGGAGACCAAGAGAGAAGAGAGGGGCCTTAAGGTAACAGATGTGACCTGGGAGAAATTTGTGAGGATTTTTTGAGAAAGGTTGGCTTCCATAAATGTTCTATGATCAAAAAAATTTTGGACTTTGAGAATCTTAGGTAGGGGCCTTTGTTTGTTAATGAATACTAGGAAAAATTTACTAGATTACTAATGTACGTACCCCAAAATCAGCAAGACAAAAACTTTTGGGCCCGAAAATTCATCATGCGATTGAATAACCGCATTAGAGGTCTGGTAGATGTTTTAGCACCTCGAACAATGGATGAGGATTATGAAAAACTGGTTTGGTAGGAACAAAGACTGAAGAAGGATGATTCCATTAGAGAGAAGAATCGGGGTAAGGGAAAATGGAAGCAATCGCATCAAAATTTCAAAAAGAAATGGTATAAGAGCAGTCAATATGATAGCATAAAGGATAAAAGGGGCTATAAATGTAATAGAAGAGATGAACCAAACCCAAGCAAAGGTCTGGAAAAGAGAGGACCACCTAGGGGATGTTTTAATTGTGGAGGTGAGCGTTATGCAAACCAGTGTCCTACCAAAAATCAGCAAGCGCAACAACAACGGAGGTCGTTACCACCTTAATAGACCGCGTTTCAACAGAGGATCCATGCAGTGGTGGACAATTGTCAAGTAGAAGATCAGGTTACTCCAATCAAGACACCAGGTATGCTTTATGGGAACCCAATAACTATATTGATTGACATCGGGGCCACTGAATGTTTTATTTCACCTAAACTACTTGGTAAATTTTCCAAAAGAACTGGGTTTATGGCAAACTCTTGGACTGTAGAATACACCAATCAGACAAGGGCTCAGGTAGAGTAGTGTCTGTTTGAGGCTAGGTTAGAACTTCCAAACTTTGCTACTGAGGTTAATCTCTACATAGCACCCTTAGGCTCCTATGATGTAATTCTTGGAATGAATTGGTTAAAGGAGCATAAGCCTAAGATCGATTACTTGGCAAAGATAGTGGAATGTCGTGATGACTTTGGAAATAAGGTGCTTTTTCAAGGAGTACAATGGGAAGTTAGAACTCTTCAAATTTCCACCATGCAACTAAAAAGGAACAAAAGAAAAGGGTGTTAGATATATGCGGTGAGAATGGACGAAGTTAGGGAACTCAGAGAAAGTGTAATTATGGATGAGATGGTTATGCAAACGTATAACCAAAATGGGAAAATGGAAATCAACTATAAGGAGGAAAATTTTGCAAAAAAATATCCCTACCTCCAAGACTATCAAGATGTGTTTGTTGAGGAACTACCTGGGCTACCACTGAGAAGAATTTTTTATTTTTCTATAGATTTGGTTCTACGAGTTGAACCCATCTCCAAGGCCCTGTATCGTATGACCACAGTGGAATTGATGGAATTAAAAGCATAGTTAGAAGAATTGCTGGATAAAGGGTTAATTCAACCTAGTGTTTCACCTTGGGGAGCACCAGTGATATTTGTCAAGAAAAAGAATGGGACACTCTAACTATGCATTGATTACCTCATGTTGAATAAGCTCGCCATGAGGAATAAATATCCTTTTCCTAGGATAGATGATCTATTTGATCAGATGAAGGGGGCAACAATATTCTCCAAAATAGATTTGAGATTAGGATATCACCAGCTCGGGATGAAAGAGGAAGATATTCATAAAATAGCCTTCATAACTAGGTACAATCACTATGAGTTCACAATGTTACCTTTTGGGTTTACCAAAGCTCCATCAACATTTATGAATTTGATGAACAACATCTTTCACGATTGTTTTGAAAAATTTGTATTGGTATTTCTTGATGATATTCTTAGTTATTCAAGGAATGAGGAAGAGAATCTTTGGCATCTGTGGTTAGTCCTTTAGTGATTAAGAGAGCACCGACTTTATGGAAAATTATCGAAGTGCACTTTCTTCCAGAAGGAGGTTTAGTATTTGGGTCATATCATATTAGGTGAAGGAATAGCAGTAGATCCTACCAAGATAAAAGCTATAATAGAGTGGCCAGAACCTAAGAACATGCATGAGGTTAGGAGTTGCATGGGACAAGCTAGGTACTATCGAAGGTTTGTAAAGGAATTTTCTAAAATCGCTCACCCAATCACCTCCCTTCAAAGAAAAGGGAAGAGGTTTGAATGGAACACAAAATGTCAGGAAGATTTTGATATGTTGAAAGAGAAGTTAACCTCAACACCCATTTTGGTTGTGCCTGACCCTAACGATCATTTTGTAGTAATCATAGATGTGTTTGGTGATGGATTAGGTGTTGTATTAATGCAAGATGAGAAGGTGGTGGCATATGAATCCCGAAAGTTGAAACAATATGAGTAAAATTATGCACCTCATGATTTGGAGTTAGTAGCTATCATTCATGCTTTGTAGTTGTGGTGACACTACCTATTGGGAAAAAACATTTTAACTTAAGTCAGATCATCAAGGGTTAAAGTACTTATTCAACCAGCCTAACTTAAATTCTCGAAAAATAGGGTGGATGGAGTTGATATTCGACTATGATTTTAAAATTTGTTATATCAAAGGCAAGGAAAATAGAGTAGATGATGCTTTGAGCCGACACAGGCATATAACTTTCATGATGTCAGTCAATATCAGTTTTAGAGCTCAAGTGCTACAGAAGTTGAGTGAAGATGAATTTTACCTACAAGTGCGGGAAGCTCTTCAGGAAAATCCATAGGAACTTAAGTATGAAGGTTATCAATTTGACGTGGATGGATTATTAAGATTCAAGGGCATAATGTACATACCCGATCTTCCAAAGTTAAGAAGGACCATATAGCATGAAACCCACTTAGTACCTTGCTTAGGACACTTGAGGGTAAAAAAAATGTTGGCAGATATCAAACCCTTATATTTTTGGAAAGGAATGAAAAAGGATGCAGCTAGATTTGTGGCAGGATGTTTTGAATGTCAAAGGGTTAAGGTAGAGCACCAACACCCAACGAGTTTACTTCAGCCTCACAGTGTACATGAATGGAAATGGCAAGCCATCAGTATGGATTTTTTTCAAGGCTTACCAATGACCAGGAATAAACAAAATGCAATATTGGCTGTGGTGGACAAATTTACCAAAGTAGCACATTTTATACTAGGAAATTTGAAAGATGGAGCCTCACTAATCACTCAAAAATTTATGCAGGAAATTTTTTGGTTACATGGAGTTCGAGAGAAGATTATCTCTGACAAAGATGCCAAAATGGCATCTAGATTCTAGAAGACTCTATTTTCTTCTTTGGGAACTCAATTAAATATTAGCACAGCTTATCACCTAGAAACCGATGGTCAAACGGAAAGAGTAAACCGGATATTGGAAGATCTACTTAGAATGTACTGCATGGACCAACAATATAAATGGGAGGAATACTTAGCATTAGTAGAGTTCCCCTATAATAACTCCTATCAGTCAGCTATCAGAATGGCACCATTTGAAGCCTTATATGGTAGGAAGTGTAGAACACCTATTAGTTGGGATAGACTAGAGGACAGGATCGTCCTCGAACCCGAAATGCTGTTAGAAATGAAAGAACAGGTTAAGTTGATTATGTAGACATGAAAAATGTATAATTTTGTTTTGGCACACTTGATCCCGATCACTAACAACATTTCTTCCCAAATCACATTCTCAGCATTTCA
Source organism: Sequoiadendron giganteum (assembly GCA_007115665.2). Lineage (NCBI taxonomy): Eukaryota > Viridiplantae > Streptophyta > Pinopsida > Cupressales > Cupressaceae > Sequoiadendron > Sequoiadendron giganteum. Next base: position 75,244,606 of record CM021101.1, on the reverse strand, counting down.
TCGTAATTCTATCTCTTATTCTAATGAATCATTATTCATCTAATTAGGTCTATCACCTCCTTTGATTAAATTAATCAATTTAATTCAATTAACCTTACATTTCTGTTTAATTAAATAAATCATTTTATTTGATTAAATTCTCTAAAGTCCTCTTATTAAATTAAATAAATTAAACCTTATTTGATTTAATCTAATATTTCCTCCTTAGTTAAATAAATCAAATCATTTATTTAATTGAATCACTTCCTCTCAATTTTGATTTAAATCAATTCATAAATTTAAATCTAAATTGTCACATCTCCTAATTCTTCATTGAATTAATTAATCTTTGATTAATCTAATCCTAATCTATGTCACATTCTCTAGAGGATGCAACTTGCACAATAAATCAATTACGTTGATTTATTAATTCATCTATTTTCCCTCACATGGCATCAAAAGATAATATTCCCTTATTTGAATTCAAAAAGGCCAAGTGGACTTGGTCCTTCCAACAAGGCATTTAAGACCTCTTAGATGTCCTTGGCCTTGAGCCAAGTGATATTAACTTCATTTCACATTTCAAATTCAAACTAAATGCATTTATTGGCACTTTGGCCAAAATGTGCACAACCACTAACCATTCACATCATGACATGTGGCATTCAACCATTGGATTGAAAGTTAGTCCCACATTGCTCAAATCTTACTTTCTCTTCCAAATTGAAAGTTATAAATTGGAGGCTTCTCTCCTCATTTCTCATCCACAATTGCATGCAAAGTTACTCTCTTCACATTGAGAGCTAATTTTTCCCATTTCACTCAACCTATCACCATTTTCACAATTTGTAGCAAGGTTATGCTCAAATATCTTTGGAGATTTGACCATTTCTCACCCACTCAACATTGCAACTTAGTAATTGGGAAAGGGCCAATTGCAACACTCCATTGGCACCAATTCCCCCATGGGATCACTAATCTATTGGCTTAATTAGGATTTAACTTCATTTCTTGTATTGTGTTCTTTGTTTTCCTAATTTTAGTTTAAATAGGTGGATTTCATGGGGAATCTCTCATATTTGTCAATTTTAGACCTCACTGTTTTTCCTAATTTTAGTTTACAAACTACGCCGTGGAAAAACAGTGAGGTCTAAAATTGACATGTGCTTTTCAAGTTTTGGATTTTTTAATTCTTAACCTTGTTTGCTATCTTTTTGCTTTCTGCTTTTCTATCATTTTGCAGGTTTGAAGCTCATCATGACCTCATACTTATCATGCAAAAAAGTGTTTTTAAACACTAAAGTGTTCTTCAACACTTTTGAGGGATTTTAAAATTCTGCTTGTTAAGAGAAATTTGTTAATATCTTTGGCCTTAGAACTAGATTTACTTTGGGCTTAAAAAGAACAAACAAATTCCCTTTTTCAAGCAAAGTAGGATATTCGTTATGGCATCATGATCATTTTGCACAAAGTGTTCTTAAACACTAAAGTGTTCTTAAACACTAAAGTGTTCTTAAACACTAAAGTGTTCCTCAACACTCTTTAAGGATTTTTAGATTCTTGATTAAAAGGAATTTGTTAAATTCATTTGCCTTAGGAACACTAAACTTCTTTTGGGTTCTAAAATAAATAATCAAATTTCTTTTCAAAAGTTGCCAAGGGGCTAAAAAGAACCTTAGACAAACATACTAGATTTTGTTTAAAGGATAATAATTGAACAAAACAATCTCACATTTCCTTTGGTGCTTAAAAAGAATTCATTATTGCTTTGAGGGATTTAAAATGAACATGTGTTCTTTGTGTCTTGTAATCTTTTTTGCAAAGTAGTGTCATTTGAAAAGGCGTATGCGCTTCTCTCGCGCTTCACGGCGATCTTGAGAATCAAAAGTATTTTTGGTGACACTAAGTTGCATAAAATATTGCCTTGAAATTTCAATTTGGGTACCTAAAAATTGAACAAAACATGCGAGTGTGAGCACGACATATTGCGGAGGTTCTTCCCTTTGTTTTTCAACAAAGGTTGTGTGAACGACGAGATATGTTAGCTTGCTATTGTTTATCCTAGTGGGCCTACCTTGTTGGGAAAAATTACTCACCCTAAGGGAATGACCCAACCAGGAACACGCTAAAGCCAAGCGACTTCCAACCAATATATAAGTGTGGATTCTTGAGGAAAGTTCAAGAATCACGAGGATTATTTCGACGAGATGGAAAAAAATGGACTCTCACTAACGTTGGATAATCCCCCACGAACGAAATGCCTGAATTAAAATCCTTTGTTTAGAAAAATCCAAAACCTTGTCTATTTTGTTGGTGCGAAAGGTCATGTCCTTTGAAGCCACCCCTCGTTATACATATGGTTTTGTTGTAGAGATGGAAAGTATGCCATGGGAGATTCATGGGTATGAATGCTTGGATAACCTGAGAAGTGTGTGTCATGGAGGGGAGCCAATGTGGTCAAGCATTTAGCCATCCGCACAAAATATGCACAGCTGGATTCGTCCAAGTGGGAACCCAACAAAATATTGTCTCATCATCGTAGGGTTGTAAAAAGTGCTTGGAAGTGAAAAATACATTGCTTGTTCCTAAAAAAATTTGAAAAAAAACATTCACAGGACCTTCAAATTTCAAACCCCTTTTAGGGAACAAATACCTTTGACGAATTTAGGCACTCTTGCTTTCCCTAGGGATCATATCCTTAGAGGTTTCTAAGTGCTTGGATTCTATCATCATTTGTTTTCAATAAGGTTAAACATAGGTAACTTTTTCCCTATTTTCCTTGATTTCCACATAATGGACCTCTTGGGATGAGAAAGAAAGTGGGACATTAGACATATAGTTTGAAACATAAAGCAAGCAAGTGTCTTTGGTAAAAAGAATTCATTAAGCCAAGATAAAAGTACAAATTGAACCTCATATGTGTTGTTCCAAATGATTTCCCGAAAGATCAAGATTCCAAAACCAAGGTTCAAAAGGATAAGTCTAAAAGCCAATGAACAATGCCTTGAAATGCTCCTTGAAGTCAGAGAAAGACTAGTATACAACTTCTATAAAAATGCTTCAAGGAATAATCCAACTTTGTATGCGTTCTACTATCAACAAAAACCCAAACTTTTTGAAAGGTTTGCTTTCCTCTCATAGGAAGTCTAGCGTGTTCTTCAGCACTGAGGTCTTGTAAAAGAGTTGTGTCTAGGTTCAAATCTAGGATCAAAGTTGTCATTCTCATCCATCTCTCCATCAAACCAAATATCATTCCATTATCAAACCTTTTGAGAACTCTAGAAAAATCACTCATGCTAAACTTAAAATGGCTATAACCAACATCACCCTATCTGGGCTTAACACACCTAGCCAAAATAGTCAAAACTCTTGGATGAAATTACCTCTAAGATAACACAACTTCCTAAGGTCTACTAGTTCACAATCACATTGGCTTAACGCACTTAGCTAATTCAATCGCTTGTGCAAGTTCCCCTAGGACAACACAACTTCCTAGGGACTACAACTTCACTACAATCTTGTTTGACTCAATACACATAGTCAAACAATCATAATCAATCTAAGTCCTAACAAGTTTAGCATAACCCTTCAAAAGTTCTCCAAAAAGTTTCACTCACTCGCTTCATCCATTTTTCCCATCATCATTACCACCCTCTTTGATATTTGGCTTCCATAGTTCTTCTCTTTTGAGCCTAAAAGGTTAGGATCAAATGATCCCTATTTTTTATGGTTCAAACAAGATCTCAATACAAGAACATGGAAAATATCAGTGAAATATCAACTTCCGTTGACATGAGTCAAGTAACCTCCGAAATAGACCTTGTGGGATCAAGCAATCCCCCAAGGAGCTCTCCCTTACCATCACAAAATCCTCAAGAGGAGAGTTATGAAGAGGACATCACAAATGAAGACATGGGGATGACACAATCTGAAATGATGAAAATGGTTCAAAATCCAGAGAACCACAAAATTGTTAGTTCCATGTTCAAATACTTAAGCACGTTAGTGGAGGGAGGGGTCTAGTTCCCTTCCGACCTTGACACAAGCACTAGTACGGATATGCCTCTTACAAACGCATCCCCAATGCCAAATATCAATCAAGAAATACCTCACATCACGACAGCCATCACACCAACCTCACCAATCATGAACAAACGAAATGTGATGTTTTGAGAGTTAGAACATCACCGCCTTGTGACCAACAAAGAGGTGGATATCACTACCACACTAGATAATTCTGTCCTGGTAAATCCATTACACCCATACGTCCCACTCACATTCCACAATCTTGCTAGTTCATTTTCATTCCATGCCTCACCAGCCTGTTAACCAAACATGCAAACTTCTCTACCATAAGGAGAAGGTGGTTTATTTGGAAGAACCGATGTTGATAATCCTTTTTCTTTCCAAGGTAGCGTACCATATCTTCCCCATTTCCATTCACAACCACATCACCTCTCGGATTGGGGTTTCCTCCCCTAAACATCGATAGTTTCTCAGAACCAGGCAATGTGAACATCACATCGAATTCCCTCTTCTTTCCCACAACATCACAACAACAAGTGGAAACCATTCAAGCTACTTTGACAAATGCATCAATCAGTCCTCAAATATCCCAAGGATCGAGCATTTCCATACCTTCTCAAGGATCGAGCATTTCCATCACTCCTCCAACTTCCCAAATCCCAACCACCACCATAACCCTTTCACCTATCACAACAGTTGGCATCATTCTCGTTCCACCACCAATCCCACCAAAGGCCAACATGGTGAATTCATTCACCACTCTAATCCAAACCCTTCAAAAGGCCAACCAACAAAGAGTACTCAAGCAAAAAAAGCAAGCTCAAGCCCAAGCTCAAGCACAAGCTCAAGCTCAAGCCCAAGCTCAAGCTCTAGCACAAGCCCAAGCACAAGCTCAAGCCCAAGCTCAGACCTAGCAATAGGTGCAAGCACAATACCAAGTGCAACTACAAGCAATCCATCTGCAAGCGTACCAAAAAGCCTTGCAAGAATTTCAAGCCAAGCAACAAGCTTTGTTGGCATAACAACAACTCGACCAACAACAAGCTTTGTTGGCGCAACAACAACTAGAACAATAGCAAGCTTTGCTAGCGCAACAACAGCTTGACCAACATTAGGTTTCTTGGGAACAACAATAGATGGACCAGCAAGAAGCGTTGTTGGAACAACAACAACAAGATCAACAACAAGTGTTGTTGACACAAATGCAGGCATAGCAACATGCTTTGAACTCACAATAGAGCTTGCAACAAATTCCCACTAGTACTCCTCCCACCCATCAAACACTGCAAACACCTCACAACTCATTTATTCCACCTCCCGACCCAAGCAAAGATGTCGCAACACAAATCAAACTGCTCTCGCAACAAGTGTTGGACTTACAAGCATGAAAAACAACAAGAACATCGGGCAACTTGTGCCCTTATCCTTTCGACAGAAGTCTCACCATGATATGATTCCCAAAGGGATTCGAGATCCCCAAATTTGACAAGTATAATGGAATGGGCAACCCTGAAAACCGCGTCAGGGAATTTTAGGTGCATTGCATGGAAGTTGCATACAACGACACTTATCTAATGCGACTCTTCTCCTGTAGTCTGACTAGTCCAACCATGGAATGGTTTTCTCACCTACCCATGGGCATTAAAACATTCAAGGAAATCGTGGAAGATTTCCTTAAGAATTATGCTTTCAATATGGGTGCGGATGTTAGTTTGGAAGAACTATCCACACTCAAACAAGAAGTAGAGCTATTCACAACCTTCTTGAAAATATGGCAATCCAAGGCCAATCAAAGCAGGTGGACCATGCCGGAAGAACAACAAGTTTGCATGATCATCTCCAATCTAGATGAAAACTTGGCATTCTACTTGAAAATGCAATGTATCACATCATATAACCAACTGATCCCGAAGGCACTCAACATTGAAAGAGCCCTTACTACGCGAGGAGGTGCATCAACATTCACTCCACCACAGGATAACCGCCCATCCAATAACTATAAGGATAAACCTCGAACATGGTCGAGGAACAAATATATCACAAATGACGGCGTGGTCGATGCTAAAGTGGTCATCAGTTCCCCTAAGCAGAACATCCAAACCCATCATCAAACGCAAAATCATAATCACAACAATGTGTAGACTAAGGCAGTAGTAGCACAACAACAACCAACACCCACCAATCAAATCAACGACTTGGGTAATCAAGGAGGACCACCTTCCCAAGGAAAATATCCCCCCAAGAGGAATTTCATGGCTCTTGGTGAATCTATCAAATCCATCATGAAGAAATTGGTCAAGGAAAACCTAATCAAAATCTCTAACTCCGAGCAATATGCGGAACCCATGACCAAACCGCCATGGTATAATGAGAATCTCCTTTGTGACTTTCACAAGATCAAAGGACATACCACTGCCAATTGCATAAGGCTAAAAAACATCATCCAAGACCTCATCGAGGATAAGATCATCAATATCGAATAGGCAACCGGAAACCAAGACTTGAAAATATACACGAATCCGATGCCAAACCACAACCAAGGGAAAAATCAAGGAAATAATCAGGGGAACAATAAGGGCAAGTAAAAATATGCTAGTGCTAATCTAGTGTATGAGGAGATAGTCAGATGTGTCGATGAAATAGTCACAGTCATAAATATCAAAGGAGCCAACAATGACTGTGGAGTCACCACATGTGGTGGAAAGGTTGCCATCATTGGGGCACCAACTAAGACCCCCATTTCTAATACAAAATCCATCCCCTATGACTACAACGTCATTGACCAGTTGAAGAGAACCCCCGCCCAAATCTCCATCATGAAACTATTGAAAATCTCTGCCACTCATAAGAAGATCCTTGATGAAGCATTACCTGCGTCCACCGTCTCTACCACTCTTGACACAGAGTAGTTCCAGGCTATGGTGGGTAACATCGTTACCCCAAATCTCATTATATTATCTGACTAAGATTTCTCCCCATAGCCATCTCATAACCGCGCACTTCACCTTCAAGTGCTTGTCCATAAAAAGAAAGTCAAAAGATTCCTGGTGGATGGAGGTGTAGGCCTTAACATCTATTCTCTAAAGCTCATAAAGAAATTGGGATTTGCCGAGGATTCCATTAATAAAAACAAAAGCATCACGATAAGGGCATATGATGACTAAGAAAGAGTGTCTTAGGGAACTATCAAAATCCCCATCCAAGTGGGACCGACAACTATGGAGACCACTTGTTAGGTCCTCAACCTCGACCTACCATATAATATCCTCCTTGGACGCCCATGGATCCACGGAATGAAGGCAATAGCCTCGACGTATCACCAATGTATCAAGTTCTCACATCAGAACGAGGAGGTCACTATATATGGGGATCCTAAACCTTTCACCTACTGCAAAAACTTGGAAGCCAAGTTTTATAAGATCCCCCAAGTACCAAAAAATGATGAAGGCCCATCCACTTCATACATCGAGCTAGCCAACCTTGCTTCCACTTTTGCAACAGAGACACCCTCCATCCCTGACATATCCAAAATCAAAAACATGATCCAGGACAATGGATGCGGCGACTACAGAATGAAAAGGAATGCATTTGTTGTAGGAGAGTTACCACAATCTCCTAGGTCGTATGGGCAACCTCAGCCAACTGAAATACCTATCCACACTATTAGGGGAAACCCCTGTGGATTCCGCCGTTGGGGGGATCTCAATCATGAAAATGTGGATGAGGGAGACATCTCAAACACATTATACTAAGATGAAATGCCCACCCCCACCCTATCCATGGATGAAACTAATAGAGGGTTGCAAATGATGTTTGGTATGGGCTATAACAAGAATGAAAGCCTTGGAAGAATAGTGATGGATGGCTGGAGCCCATCATTGTAGAAAGAAAAATGCAAAACCTTGGCCTTGGGTATACTCCTCCAAGTATAACCATGCATGGCAGAGGTACTCCCAGTAGGGCAATTAGGTCCTCTCCTCAGGTAACAACAACTACCCCTAGACCACCTGTATGCCTAGGTATCCCACTTGATAACTTCACCTTTGACGTCATCGATGTTTGTGCCAGTAGTGATGATGATGATACCATAGCAGGTCTCCCTAGGCTCTTTGAAGATTCCACCTTGTTAATGATTAGCACCTCCATAGCTGGTTCAAACCAACAAATCCACCGAACTCATCGATCATGATCAACAAGGACTGCTGATTCTAGACTCATTCAAAAATGATGAGGCACTCTTGGAATTCATGGGACTAAGGGATACAGTTCTGTGTGGGGATCATAAGGCAGGATTCAACATCACATTAGACACCCAGGCATACTATGGGGAGACAATTGAGTCCTTCATTCACAAAAGAAAAATATCGAGGATAAGCTCAGAGTTATGGAGTGAAAACCACACTGTGGCACTCTCTAACAACAAAAGAGTAAAAATAAAGGATGCATCCAATGGTGAAAACCTCTATGAGGCACCAGAGGATGAAGGATTCAATCTTCCCCCTACTGCTCTACATCAAGAAAAGTCAGTAGTCCTGGCAGAGTAGTGCAACCCTATCAATTTGGGAACGAAAACATAACCGCAAATCACTTTCTACGCCGAGTCTCTCCTGGCAAAGGAACAAGAACTGTTAACAACATTCCTGAAATAAAGAAAGGTAAAATTTGCATGGACCTATGCTAACATGCCAGGTCTAGATCCTGAGGTGGTGGTTCATCATTTGGTTGTTTACCCTGGAACGAAACCAGTGAGACAAAAGTTGAGGAAAATGCACCCACAAATAGCCTTGCTCGTTAAGATTGAGTTACAAAAGCTCCTGGATGTTGGCTTCATACGCCCGATTGACTATCCAGAGTGGGTATCTAACCTTGTGCCAGTCTCAAAACCGAATGGGAGCATCCGAATCTACACAAACTTTAGAGATCTAAACAAAACATGTCCTAAGGATGATTTTCCACTACCTAGCATTGACATGATAGTGGACATGATGGCCAGACATGAGATGCTATCCCTAATGGACAGATTCTTGGGATACAATCAAATAATGATAGCAAAAGAGGACCAGCATAAGATGGCCTTTACATGTCCTTGGGGCACCTACTACTAGAATGTGATGCCATTTGGGTTAAAGAATGCATGAGTTACATACCAAAGGGCCATGACACTGATTTTCCACAACATGATCCACAAAATTGTCGAAGACTATGTGGATGACATATTGGGAAAATCAAAGAAGAGATAGGATCACATAGTGACTCTAAGTGCAATCCTTGATAGGCTAGAAAAATACAAGGTCAGACTCAACCCGAAGAAATGTGTCTTTGGGGTACAATTAGGAAAGCTACCGTAGTACATAGTTTCAATGAGAGGGATAGAAGTGGATCCTGCAAAGGTAAAATCAATCCTTGATATGGAAGCACCAAGAACACTAAAGCAACTCAAAGGATTACAAGGTCTCCAGTCCATCAGAAGATTCATAGCACAACTGGCAGATAAATAGATTGCCTATTCACACCTACTCCACAAGGGAGTAGCATTCAGGTGGGACAACAAGTGCGGACAAGCATTCAAAAAGATCAAGGAATACCTACTTACACCACCTGTGCTGATGCCATTAATCGTAGGGAAACCATTGATTCTATACATCTCAGCAACGATAGCTGCCCTTGGTGCCCATTTAGACCAACATGATGAAAAGGGAACCGAGTGGGCCATTTACTATATCAGCAGAACAATGGTAGGGAACAAGCTCAATTACACATCAATAGAGAAAGCTTGCCTCGCAGTGGTGTTTGCAGCCCAGAAATTTAGACACTACATGCTAGCTCATCAAATTAAGCTAATTGCCAAGATAGACCCTCTAAAATATCTATTGTTAAAAGTAATGCTTACAGGAAGAATGGCTAAATGGGTGATGATACTATCTGAACATGACATTGAGTATGTCGAGCGAAAAGCGATCAAAGGACAAGTTATTATAGAATAGCTAGAAAAATCTCCCATCTACACAACAACCCGCTCGTATCAGAATTTCCAGATGAGTCCCTTTTCAATCTTAGCACAACCGACCATTGGAAATTGTACTTTGATGGCTCCCACACACAACATGGATCAGGAGCCAGTGTTCTTCATCACCCCCTAGGGGGACTGTATACCGAGATCTTACAAGTTGGAATTCCCCTATACAAACAATATTGCAGAATATGAGGCTTTAACCATAGGTCTCAAAATTACGGCATAGTGGAGAATCATGGCACTAAAGGTCTATGGAGACTCACAACTTATCATCAACCAAGTCAATGGTGAATACCAAACCAAAGATGATAAGCTCGCACCATAAAAAAAGGTAGTAGAAAGTCTCAAGGAATTATTCATCGACATCACCTTTGAGCAAATACCGAGGGCAAACAACAGATCAGCGGATGCAATGGCAACAATCGGATCCTTACTAGATATCCCTTGAAACGTCTCGAAACATGAATTCCTCGTAGAGCAGCTTCTTGTACCAACTTTCAAGGTACCTGAATCAGAATATGCGTGTGAACTCGTTGGTCCTGGTGATCTTTGGTACCATGAAATCTACACCTATCTGATATTAGGAGTCCTCCCAGCTGACATTACCCCAAACCTAAAGTGAACCTTTGTCAAAAGGTCCTTACGATTTGTCATCCTAGGAGAAACCCTCTTCCGACGAAGTATAGATGGAACCCTGTTACGTTGCCTAAAATTTGAGGAGGCCTTGACTGCTCTAATTGAGGTACACAATGGCACTTGTGGTTCACATTCGAGTGGTATGACCTTGGTTAAGAAGTTGCTGAGAATCAGATACTATTGGCCGACAATGGAAATAGAGGCACATTACTTTGTCAGAAGGTGTCTACAGTGCCAACAACATGGAGACCTCATTCATACACCAGCTCAAAAATTACATCCTATTGTTACACCTTGGCCCTTCTCCTATTGGGGGCTCGATCTCATAGGTAAAATCTCACCCACCTCATCCAATGGCCATAAGTTCATTATCACCGCCACCGAATATTTCACCAAGTGGGTCGAAGCAATTCCCATGACCTACATCATGGGTAAACAGATATCCAAGTTCATCGTGAACTACATCATTTGTCGATACGGTGTTACCCAATCTATTATCTTTGATAACGGGATACCCTTCAAGAACTAGGATTTTCGTGACTTGTGTGAAAAATTCAAAATCCAACACCGCTTTTCCACACCATATTACCCACAAGGCAATGGCCATGCAGAAGCTACCAACAAAACTATCCTGAAGATCCTTAATAAAATAGTCAATGACTCAGATCATGACTAGGATTTATAGCTAAATCCTGCCTTATGGGCCTACCGCACCACCATCCGCATGCCAGTAAGCGCCACCCCATTCTCCCTAGTCTACGGATCAGAAGCCATCCTCCCTATCGAGATCGAGCTCCTGTCCTTGAGAATATCATTGCAAAACCTCATCACAGATGAGGAATACAGGGTTACAAGACTAAATGAGTTGGAATTACTAGATGAATGGCATATGGACGCCCTAAATCATCTACAGGTCTACCAGAATCGCTTGAAACAGAGCTACAACAAGAAGATCAGGCAACGCACCTTCCAAGTCGATGACCTTGTGCTAAATGAGAACCAAAAGAATGTACCAAATTCGGATAGCAAAGGAAAGTTTGAACGCAACTGGCTGGGACCTTTCATCATCACCACAAGCTATAAATCAGGGGCATATCATTTGTCAACACAAGAAGGCAAGCCTCTGCAAGAGCCCATGAACAGTTCTCACCTCAAAAAAAATTATGCCTAAGAACTTGCAAGGTATAGAAACAGAAAATACAAAAAAAATTAGAAAAAGTCTTAAAAAAAATGGTTACCTTGATGAAAACTTGGCAAACAAGCGTCTTGGCGACAACAAAAAAATCAGAAAAAGGATTGAAAATAGTAAAGAAAAAAATTGTCCTCTAGTGAAAAGCACTTCGGTGGTGCTTTGGACAAGTACCTTGGTGAAAACCTGACAAACAGGCACCAAGCGTAAATAAAGAACTCTTTATTCAGCAGGATCTGCATGACTCACTCATCCATTCCATCACATTTCAATAAAACATCCATCCACCCATCTGCTCGCATCCATACCATACCCTGAGTTGGTATCCATTTCATATTCCACCATAGTACTACTTGGCATACTCCTAAGGTTAGTTTGTCCTGCCTTTATCGAAGTAGTCTATTGCACCACACTGGGGGCATGTTCCTGTGTCGGCATCGGATCAACTTCGTGTATCTTCTCAAAAATCAAAAATCCAAAAATATTCAAAAATTTCATCAAAAAGTCCAAAAACATTCATAAAATTCATCAAAAATCCAAAAACATGTCAAAATATCAGAAAATCTTCAAAACATTCATCATTGAGTCTTGTTAGTCTTTCACCTAGTCAAACTACATCATCTCCAAGCTTGAACATAGGCAAGGTTGATCTTTGATCATCCCCCGACATAGTTAGGGTCAGTCCTTTAGGCGTTCGTCGCATTGGCAATCCCTTTGCCCATCTAGTCTACATCTTAGGTTAGTCTGTTAAGCAATAAAAGGGGAATCCGTTTGTCCATCTTATCATCAAGTCAGTCTGTCGTCATTCGAACTACGTGGTCTCTGTGTATATAATGTAGGCAAGGCTAATCTATGGATTAGCTCCCGAGACCCCTAGGATAGGTCTTTAAGTTAGTCCTTTCGTCATAAAATCTGAAAATACCAAAAACAACCTCAAAATATCTGAAAATCCAAAATGGTGCACCCATTTCATCTCGCTTTCACTTGCGATTATCATCACTCATAATAAAATCAATCATCGCCTTCACCCTTTGGTAAGTCAGTCAGAAGCAAGTCTAGTAGGTTCAAAGGTGAACACCTAATCATCAAAAGTCTTGAAAGTCTAAGTCAGTACGTAAGCAAGTTGATCAACTCGGAATATCAATAGCTTATCACCCAAATCAGTCCCATCAAAACCATGATCACAACATGTCCTAGGATGAAGCTTTCCTGTGATGGACATAAGCATCAGGTACCCCATAGTAGTTAGTTTTGGCTAGCGGTATGAAGAACATTAGCTTGTTTGGTTTGCTTTATTTGGTCTTTTATTGACTTATCTTATTTTGTGCTCATTCCAAGGACCTCTCGATGATGCCTAAAACAAAACAGGTTTAGAGAGAAAGGAATGGGGCAAGGATTATTATCTTTCTTATCTACTATGCTTGTTAGTTACTCTTGTAAAATAACTTCATCATGCGTACTTTGTTTGTTTGTAGGGAGGATGTTTTAGGTGTCTTGTTGACCACATAAGAAGGCTTGCCTTCTTATGTTTTGCCCCGAGATGTCTGGAATATCTGAACTACATTCAAAATAAGGTTTTGTTTGTCAAGTGTGAACAAGATTACTCCTATCTATTTGACAAGTCAAATTCCATCACACTAGGTATCACATCATCTTGGTCCTTTATACCTTGATGCATCGTACCTATGTGTGTTATCAAACATAACGTAATTGACCCTTTGAAAATCCCAATTCCTAGCAATGCAAATCACCATCATCATCCTAACTAACTCATGAATTCTAAATTCTTCTATCTTCCTTCCAAATTAACATGGTATCATAACAGTAATCAAAACATGGCCAATGCATACATCCTGCATCCACCAGATCATTAGCACATTGCATCATATCAGTATCTTAAGATATGAGGAATAATATAAATTTGTTATTCTAAAGATCTTAAAAAACATTACATCATACATAACCATTTGCATATCATTACACCATCATTAACATACATTACATCCATAGGATAATCATTAAAAAGCATGAAAAACATACAAAAAGAAATGCATCCATTACATACATTACATCACATAAGCATAAGAATAGAAACATCTCATAGCATCACATCAGAATGCATCCATACATATCATAAAAGGAAAATCATCTCATATATATGTATCATCAAAAAATACACTGTTATGGTACAAATCGGATCAAGTGTACATCGAATACATGGTACAATAAGGCCAAAATAGTGCAGCCCATAAATCAAAAATAAAAAACTATTCGTGATCAAGAAGGGCTACCCTGCTAGCTGCTGCCCTCCTGTCTCTCATCGTGATCCTCTGCCAATCGCCTCCTTGTCTGCTGGGAGAAGTTTGGCACTACTTGTCAGTAGTGCTCTCGATAATACTCGGCCTCTCTGATAGCCTCTCTATACTCCTGAATATTAACTGATCGACCTCGGGATGTGGAGGCTGAGCTCTCTAACTATCTCCGTTGGCCAATCTCCTAATCCCTCTCGGATCGTGCTTGATCTCTCTCGATTGTAACTACAGTGACTTGCTATCAGGCCTCATCTCGCTCAGCTGTCAAAACCTATACCTAGCCCTATAGTTGTTGAATCGAGACATCACGAGGATCTGGCTGCCCCACGGGCTGTCCCGTTGGCTGTGCTGCTGGCTGATGCTGTGGTCCCACTTGGGGCTACCCATCCTGTACTACCTACTATGCTTCATCTCTCCAAGGTGACTGCTAAGGAGGTGGTACACCTCCCCGACCCCTGCCTACGGCCCTGCCTCTGGCCCTCTAGCTTGGAAGAACTGTCCCAGAAATTGTCAATCTTAGTGGAGGTCTAAACCATGCCCTGTAAGCTAGAGTCACCCCTGCATCTATTGGCCCCTGATCATATGGCCACGACCGAGCCACTAACTGTCTAAATGAGGACACTGCCTCCTCTGCTGGAATCGACTACCCCCATGCTGTCTCCTTTGTCATACAGGAAAAGATGGCCATGTACTGATCATCGGGTATGTCTTGCACCTCACCAAACTATTTGGCTACCCTGTCAGGAAGGTACCTCTCTATCATAGTATGCTCTCGGCCTTGCATGAACCTATCCTAGTGAGCAAAGAAAAGCTGATGAGCATCATCATACCATGGGCCTATACCCATCCACGACCTCCATATGAACACTTCCATCTCATCCAACACCCGCCGCCAGTGGGCTATACCGTCTGTACCCATATGAGTAAAATAAATCTCTGCCCCACCATACCGCCATACCATGGGGTCATCAATATCTATAACAACTGGTGTCACAAGTGGGCGAAACACTGGGATCCTCTCCCATGGCCAAATGTGTAGAAGAGTCAACCCGACCCCAAGAGCCTAACCATCCAAATAGGAAAACTTGTGCAAGTCTTGATACAAAGAGGCCAGCAGTACTGGTCTCCAGGAAAAGCACACTCGACGAACACACATCTGCTCCCATGCCAATCCCTAACCTAGACTAAAATATCAGCCACGTCGATCAGGAGCTACGAGACCAAAAATGATAGCTGCCACAATCAGTCTGTAAGTAGGGGCTATACCCCGGTACCACTCCAAATCTATCTAACCATCGCAAAGGATGAGCTCGTCAACGCCCATAACACCAAAGCAGACATCCCTACCCTCCTCCAGATCATAGATCGCTCGGGATCCATGAATGGGTAGTCACAGGATGTGGTAGACATCCTCAAGAGTAATAGTGGCCTCGCCAGTAGGAAGATGAAAGGATGATGTCTCGCTGTGCCACCGCTCGGCCAAGGCGTGCATCATACCCAAATGTGCTCAAACAGCAGGGACATGTGCAACATACTATAGCTCGAGAATCCCAAGCTGCTCCTGGAGATACACGTGCATACCTTGTAGTCTCTCGAGTACTGGCCACCGATGCTCCCTTGAATGAATGACCTCATGACTCTCCTGCGCAAGGAAGAAGCTGCATCAGTTTACCTACAGAAAATCTACTATCCGTATCATGTTTCACCTTTGAAATAGAAAAATCAGTGTTATTCTCAAAAGCGGCGCAATTTGTAATTTTCCAAACTGCGCCACGAGGTGGACTTTGGCACCTAATTTTGACAAACTGCGCCCCGTGACGCTATTTGTGCAAGCGACCGAGTTTGGTGATCGAAACCCTAAAAACCTAAACTGTGCCATGCGGCGCTCTTTGCACAAGCGGTTCTATATAGGACCGTGCGACCCCAACTTTGCATTTTCCGTGGCCCTATATCACGCCGTGCTGCCTAGAACGAAACAAGAACCCTAATTAATGCACGAATAACGAGAAAAATAAAAGTCAGATAGGGGTACATACCACAGGTCCTATGGTGAGTGGTCGCTGATGTATTCATACCCGCTCCGACACATGCAGAGGAAGCTGTCGTTGTGCCATCGTGACCAGAACTCAGAGCTCAAGGTGTCAAATTTTTCAAGGTTTAATATTGCAAGTGTATTGAAAGTGACTCCTCGAGGTCTATTTAAGCTTGAAAATTAGGGATTTTTGACCTAAATTGACCTTCCAACTAGGGTTTTGGTCCCTCGATCCCATTTTCATCCAGTCGAGGGCCGTGTTACATCCTTTTTGGCATCTTAACCTATTTTTTTAGGCATTCTGGGGTATTTCTGGCCTGTTGAACACCTTGTCATCTTTTTTTTTGCGAGATCATCCAAAAAATCAAAATTTTCATTTGATATCTTGAGGGGGCAATATCCATCATTATCCTTCCGCTGAGGTAGCAATGGGGCATCTGAAAAATTCAAGAAAATTTTGAACTTTTGATCATGGCAGTTTATTCTTTGAATCAATACAACAAGTACATTGCTTCAAAAAGGGGCAAAATATAGACATGGAAAATGTACAATTTTGTTTTGGCACGTTTGATTCCGATCACTAATAGCATTTCTTCCCAAATCACACTCTCAACATTTCATCGTAATTCTATCTCTTAATCTAATGAATCATTATTCATCTGATTAGGTCTATCACCTCCTTTGATTAAATTAATCAATTTAATTCAATTAACCTTACATTTCTGTTTAATTAAATAAATCATTTTATTTGATTAAATTCTCTAAAGTCCTCTTATTAAATTAAATAAATTAAACCTTATTTGATTTAATCTAATATTTCCTCCTTATTTAAATATATCAAATCATTTATTTAATTGAATCACTTCCTCGCAATTCTGATTTAAATGAATTCATAAATTTAAGTCTAAATTATCACATCTCCTAATTCTTCCTTGAATTAATTAATCTTTGATTAATCTAATCCTAATCTATGTCACATTCTCTAGAGAATGCAACTTGCACAATACATCAATTACTTTGATTTATTAATTCATCTATTTTCCCTCACATGACATCAAAAAATAATATTCCCTTATTTGAATTCAAAAAGGCCAAGTGGACTTGGTCCTTCCAACAAGGCATTTAAGACCTCTTAGATGTCCTTGGCCTTGAGCCAAGTGACATTAAGTTCATTTCTCTTCCCTCT
Source organism: Sequoiadendron giganteum (assembly GCA_007115665.2). Lineage (NCBI taxonomy): Eukaryota > Viridiplantae > Streptophyta > Pinopsida > Cupressales > Cupressaceae > Sequoiadendron > Sequoiadendron giganteum. The sequence goes on along the minus strand of CM021101.1, from coordinate 75,227,233 downwards.
TCAACAAGTCATTTCACATTTCAAATTCAAACTAAATGCATTTATTGGCACTTTGGCCAAAATGTGCACAACCACTAACCATTCACATCATGACATGTGGCATTCAACCATTGGATTGAAATTTAGTCCCACATTGCTCAAATCTTACTTTCTCTTCCAAATTGAAAGTTATAAATTGGAGGCTTCTCTCCTCATTTCTCATCCACAATTACATGCAAAGTTACTCTCTTCACATTGAGAGCTAATTTTGCCCATTTCACTCAACCTATGACCATTTTCACAATTTGTAGCAAGGTTATGCTCAAATATCTTTGGAGATTTGACAATTTCTCACCCACTCAACATTGCAACTTAGGAATTGGGAAGGGTCAATTGCAACACTCCATTGGCACCAATTCCCCCATGGGATCACTAATCTATTGGCTTAATTAGGATTTTACTTCATTTCTTGTATTGTGTTTTTTGTTTTCCAAATTTTAGTTTAAATAGGTGGATTTCATGGGGAATCTCTCATACTTGTGTGCTTGCATTTGATCTATCAGTATTAACCATGTTTGTTGCTCTTGTGTATTTGCAAGTTTAGGGGTTCATAGATTAGACAAAGGTTAAAACAAGTCAATGACCGCCGAAAAAGCTACGTGGATGCAAAAAGGATTTCCAAACAGTTTACAGTTGGGGATAAAGTTCTCCTTCGGGTTAAACCTCAGAAAAAGCACAATCAAATTCAAAAAAGCCTCAAAGCTAGCTCCGAGATATGTGGGATCTTTTCAAGTCTTGGAAGTTGTTAACCTAGTCACCTATAGAGTTTCTCTACCACCATCTCTCGCCAGATTACACAATGTATTTCATGTTTCCTATCTTAAGAAATATTATGCAAGATTTGACCACCAGATTGATTGGAATTCCTTGCAGGTATAGGACCGAGGGGTTATCACAGTCGAGCCAGTTAGAGTGCTCGAGGTGTGCAAGATGTGCTTGCGTAACCGAAAGATTATGTAATGCAAGGTCCAGTGGGACCAGTATTCAGTGGAAAACACCACGTGGGAGGATTATGATGAAATCCTTCACAAGTTTCCTTATCTGTTCCAAAACAATTAAGACTCTATTTACAATTATAAATTTTTGGGTTGAATAAATAAATAAATAATCATCGAGGACGATGATTCTTAAGGGGAGGAGTATGTTACATCCCTCTAATTAGGTCAATCTCATGGCAATAGAATTATTTTGGTCGTTATGGTGGTTACAAATAATTAAATTCTTGAGACAACTAAATTGAGAATAAAATAATTATTTTATTTTTATGTGGGATCATAATGAAAATGATAATATTCCTTATTGTGTAAATGTGAATGATTATTTAATTTATGTGGGAAATTTCTTTTATTCACTAGAAATGGGTCATGAATAAATATGTGTGATGTGCATTTTATTTTAATGATAAGAACGTTCTAACCACAATTTCCATGTCAGGGGATGTAGTTGTTCAACACCAAAAGGAAAAAGGGATATCATCCGGGAGAGGACTTGATTATCAAGGGCCATTTTACCATTTGCTTTGAGCCGGCGTAAGATCAATATATCCAGAATCATACCTTGGCCTGTATTAAATTAAATCAATATGGTTATATTCATTAAGTAATTGTTTAATTAAAAAACCTTAAAGTATATTTTTAATGATATACTTAAGTCTAATTAAAATAAAATTTATATCTAAACTTAAGTGTAGAATTCCTCTTAATGTCGAGCTTATTCCCTAGTGGGAAGAGAATGCTAAATGGGCATAATGGAAAAATTAATGGAGAGAGTGGTTGCATCGAGAGTTCTTCCTTCTCCATTCATGTCTTGGAGTAACGGATGGGGGGAAGCCATGCAACCGAGATGGCTACTTTTGGCTCGAATCCTTCTCTTTTTGGCCGTCTCTCTTGTTTTTCATTTTTTCTTTTTTTGGGCTCTGGAGCTATCACGAGGTGTGGAAGGTATTCCAGGGAATTACTGCATTTCATAGGGGTTTTCTTTCCACCTCTAGAGAAATCATTTTCTTTGGGGGACATAGCTGTACCGCATCAGGACCTCCTGAGACGTGAAACCACAATTGCTTGAGTCATTTCTCTTACTTTTTTTTAGCTTTTGATAATTGGTTTCCATGTTCTGGAAACCCCCACCCTTGACAATGCCTCTTGCATCAGAAGATGTCTAAAGAATGCCGACCAGAATCCTGTCAGGCACATAGCTATTTCTTTGTTGTTCACAATGGTTTTCTTCCTTTATTGTTGTATGTTTTCTAGAGAGATTTTGTGTATCGAACTTCCTTTCTTGTATAGTCTCTAGTTTCAATGATTTCAAGAGTATAGCTCCTTGTATCGTATGTTCCCTGAAAGTAGTACCTGTGGAATTGGGTGTTTTTTGTATGTACCTTTGTTGAATTGAATGCCTTTCTGAATGCCATATCTTTGTGCATCAAATAAAATTTCCTAAATCTAGACTTGGTTGGATTGAATGCCTCCATGAATGTTCAGTGAATATCTGCAGTTGGTCTATTTACTGTTTGTAACCCTGTTGTCTTAATTGTGAATCTCCTTGATAATGCTAACATCATTATTATGAAATCTGAACATATGTTATAAAATGGTTTAGGTGGTCTGTCTCCTTGATCCATTTAGCTGAGTTAGCTACCATATGTGGTTGTAAAGTTGCTGATTGTGAATGGACCACTTTCCATAGTTTTGTTTTATTTTTCTAAGTTTCCTTCTCTCTGTTGTTCCAAAGTGTTAGTCTCCAATTCTTATCCTTGATCTAATGTAAAAATACTACAAACATGAGAAGCCGAAATGTGGTTGATCCTTGAATTTTTAGGAGGTATTAACCTTAAAAATTGAACGTTGGAACAAAAACCATAGCTATGTTTAACCGCTCTATCTGTACTAAATGGGAAGCAACTTTAGATAAGAAACCCCTTAGAATAAGATAACCTTAATAATAAATTAATGGAAAGGAAAAATTTAATGTCGAGTAAGGGTGAAGGTGGTGACAACACATGAGTGCCAGATCTTCCTACCAAATCCTTGGCCAAGGTATGATGTCGGTTAGGCATAGGTCAGCCACCATGAACCAAATGCACTTAAGATCATAATGGTCTTTTCGAATAGGGGTACCTATAGAGAAAGGATCAGCCAGCGGTGTAGGTTCATGGCACCAGGCTTAGAAGGGCATGTTGGTAAATTAATCCATGATAATTACCATCATGAAGGGACGTGTTCTTCAGTTGAGGAACACGGGAGGCCAACAGGTCTTCGGTTGGGCAGTAAAGGCCCAGATGATATATCTTTTTCCATTGATGACATAGAATCCAACTCAAGTGAATCAACTTCCTTACTGCAACTTTTGAACCCTCTTTCTCTCTCTTGTTCCTCTCTATTAAAATGCTTAAATGAAAGATAACAGTTAGTTATTAGAATAATTCTTTCTTATAAAAGTAAAGTATTTAGTTAGTTAAGTTGGTTGTAATTGTCAGTTGGTTTCAAAAAATGTGCTAGTAGTTATTTTCAGCTAAAATGGTGAACTTGTTTAAGTTGAGAAATTGAATTTTGTATTTTTAGAATTGTATTTCCTTCTTTCGTGCAAATCATTAAATTCTTCTTCTTCAACTATTTGGGTTAGTTAGCTAGATAGTTGGTTATTCTTAACTGTAGATTAGTTAGGTTATAACACCATACATGAGATCATTATCTCCGTCCAAACCTCAATGGTACAACAAAAGTGAGCTCATGCCCAATCTAAATTTTGGAACACCTTTCCCTTTGGTAGATTTAAATTAAAGTCAAAACTTACAAATCTATCAACCAAACAATCAAATCTATCAACCAAACAATCAAGGCATGAGCCTTCCCCCTTTACCAACCATCTATCGACCAAATCCGAGCAACACCCCCTTCATAAGTCAAATCATCATATCAATTCCTTCCATTTTTCCATCGATATCGCAACAATGGATGGAAACCATCCAAGCAACCCCAACGGTCAACAAAACCACCATCCCTCAAGTGTCTCAAGGACCAAGCATCTCAATCACGCCATTCACCACTCAAACCCGGCAATCAATGTGACCGTTTCGCTCATCACAATGGTCAACACCATTCCCAATCCACTATCGCCACCACCAAAACACAACATGGAAAATTCATTCTCCATCATGTTGCAAGCTGCTCAACAAGCTACTTGCCAAAAGGCACTCCAAAACCAACAAGTTGCTTAGCAAGCACAAGCGCAATTAGCCACCCAACAAGCTGCACAAGCCGCACAAGCTGCACAAGTTGTGCAAGCGGCACAAGTATCCCAATAAGCACAGGCTCAAGCTCAAGCCCAACACCAGGCTTGATAGGCACAAGCATAATATCGGGCACAATTGCAAGCAATCCATCAACAAGTGTATCAACAAGTCTTACAAGATTTTCAGGCACAACAACAAGCCCAACAAAAAACATATTTGGCACAACAACAACACGACCAACAACAAACATTGTTGGCTCAGCAGCAAATCAAGCATTACTCACTCAAAAAATATTGCAACAAATTCCCACCATAATTGTTGAAAACAATGATCAAGATCTATCCATTGATGAACACCTTGAAGATGTTTCCACCTCATCCAACGATCAAATCAACATACATCAAGAGCCATTTTTTAGTCATGATCAAGACCCTTCCTACAAAGATCTATTTCAAGGAGGGTTGATGTTATTTGATTCTATTGACATAATCCAAGATCCATTCACCAATGATCATGTTGAAAATGTCTCTACATCACCTAATGAGTTAGAGGACATATCTCAAGAATTTATTCCAAAGCATTATCCACATCTTTCACCAAAGTTTAGCAATGGACCTTTCCAAGACATATTGACATCCTTTGACCTCATGGTTATAGATATTGAAGAAATCCTCAAGTCACCATTTTATCCAAGACCACTCAAAGATCAAGAGGATATTAAGCCACTTTAAATGCCTAATGAGGATATCCAAGAACCCTTTATAAGCAACCCATTCTTTGAAACTGACCCATGTCAAGAACTTGATCCAAAGCATGTCAAAATCAATTCCAAAACTAATCGAGATCAATAATTTGTATGTCCAAGCTACTTCAATGATATAATGGACACTCTCCTATCTATACAAGATGTCGCAAATAATGATCATATACATACAACACATACCCCTCTATCGACCCATGAGATGCTTTCTTTGGATGGACACGTAGGTGATCTTCATTCAAAACAAGAGTCTCATACTCTTGATATCATTACTGAGGAACAAGAGTCTCCTAATCTTAACATTTGTACACATGATCAAGGTATAGAAAAATCTAGGGACACACCAAAAGTGGATCATGAAGAAGGCTTCTATAGAAGTGGTGAATCAGAAACATCTTGTGAAGACATATCAAAAAGAGATCATGAAGAAGGCTCCTATAGAAGTTGTGAAACATCCTGTGAAATGAATCATGAGGAAGACCGTTATGTGGACATTGAATCATCAAAAAATTTGGAAGAAGCATTAAAATATGATATTTCACAAGATCAAGCCATAGATATCAATCAAAAATTTATCCCACATATGGAGGATCCTAGCACTTATAAAATTGGATCACTTACCTTTTTTAGGGAAAGTTGTCTCATCAATAAAGAAGCTATCACCTTTGAAGATCCACCAAATAGAAAAGAAGGAGTAGCACCTTGTTTCCAAGGTAAATCATATCCTATTGCAAATATTTTTTTTCAACATATGAATTATCAAGGCAAAGGATTAGGCCTACATGAAGAGGGTATCTTAGAACTAGTGAAAATTGTTGGCAATCCTCAGTATCAAGGTCTTTGTTATTTGACAATTAAGGGATCTAAACGTATAATTGATACCTCTATAAAACTAGGGGAAACTTCATCTCAAGCAAGCATCAACATAGGGGGAAGGAAGAATCCTTATGATGAAACCACTACCAATACTACAACTAGCCACATCATGAATCTTCATCCACCCATCACCCCATCCACAAATTGGGACCAACATAAAAAGGGATATTTGAATCAAAGCTAAGAAGCATGAAGGACAAATCAAATACATATGGATACCAAAAAATACAAAGAAAGATTATCCCTATAAAACTCCATTAGTCAAAGAAACTATGGGGAAAAATAAAAAGGGGGCAAGTATCCATCAAAGATGTCCAAAAATTCAAAAGCAGTCTTCTCAAGCAACGTACAAAGTACATCAAGCAGTTGGTCCTAATTCCACACACACTTCTGTATCCACCCATCATTGCTCATCTTCCCACGTTTGGAGAGTCAAAGGTTCCAAACTATTAGCCAATCCATCTTTTATTCCTAAACACATTCCACCATCCATCCCTCCATGCATAATATCCAATTCTCACATTGACCATGTGTTGGCAATGACCCTTCATCATAAGGATTCAGAAGGCACTCTATCGTGATGTACGCACAAAGACGAAGTTAACTCCAGTAACAACAAAGCAAATCAAGGATCTCAAAAGTTGCTTTCAAGTGCACGTATCTTGGCAAAGAAACTTCTTCAAGCAGGATATCGATGACACACTATGACAGAAGCATCTACATTGACATAACCAAGTGGTCAACATGAGCTTAAAATATTTTGCAAAAATTACAAAAAAATTAGAAAAAGGATTAAAAAAGTAAAGAAAAAATTGCCCTCTGGTGAAAACCACTTCGGTGGCGCTTTGGAAAAGTACCATGATGAAAACTTGGAAAACAGGCCCCATGTGTAGAATTGGGCATCTACATGCATCATTTTAGGAGAAAGCATCTTATCACATCCATAATAAAGCCAACATTCCATCCATATCATCCGTTCATCCATGGACCATTTATCCAATCCATTTTCATCCATCTACATCCATAGTCCAAATTACCTTGATCTTGATAAAAGTTTGGTGCACACTTTACACTTGTTTATGGTGAACTTCTTGACATGGGTCATTTTCATTGATCCTAACCTATCCAATATTATCTAATCCATGAACAACTATCCAAATGAGCACCCTCTATTTGAACACCTTATCTTGTCTCAAGATAATCCTCGACATCCTTTGCATGCTTACCATAACCATCCATCCATCTATCCAAGCGTCCACCCATGGCATTCCATGCATTGCTAGACACTAGGGGCAGATATTTGCATCTTGCTTTAGGAATAAACCTTGATATATATCCTCCAACTTATGTGGTGATCCGAACATTGGCAAATGCGAAATCAAATTGATGAAGCATTTGTGAGCCAAAGATCCAAATCGCTACCCCATGGCATATTGTGACAAAATTATGCTTCTTATTGAGCTTTATCTTTCATCGAACATCAATCCAAACAATCCATATCATTTGCATCTAACTTGCATGTCAGCATCGCATCAAATCATCAAAACAAATTTTGTTTTGAATCAATCTTCAAAATCCTAATCAATCAAAATCCAGTCAATCCATCATCATCTCAGGATATCCTTCACAATCCTTGTGTTGCTTAACACTATCTTTGCATTGTTGTGTATCCTCAACAATGTTATCATCATCAATCCATTGATCCAATCAATCAAACTTAGCTTGGTTTTCAACAAAAATCCCAAAATAGAGCACTGTATCATCACATATCCATATCCAAATTGTCAAAATCATGCGAAAATCAAAAAACATCCAAATCATATCAAAATGCAAAGCATGTCAAAAAATAAAAATAAAAAAAATAGAGTCATCTTAACGAACTACGTCATCTCTGAACTTGAACGTAGGCAAGGTTGATCCTTGATCATCCCTTGAGACTTTTTAGGTCAGTCTTTTAGGTGTCCATCGCAATGGCAATCCATTTTCCCATCTATTTCATACCCTAGGTCAGTCCTTTAGGCGTTCGTCACAATGACAATTCGCTTGCCCTTCTATCTCATCATTAAGTCAAGTCTGTTGTCAGTCAAACTACATGGTCTCTGTGTGTATAATGTAGGCAATTCTAATCTATGGATCAACTCCCGAGACCCCTAGGATAGGTCTTTAAGTTAGTCTCTTGGTCAAAATCTCAAAAAATCCAAAAAAAATGAAAAATCTAAAAATCAAAATAGCCTCAAAATATTTCAAAATCATCAAAAATAGCCTCAAAATATTTGAAAACCCAAAATGGTGCATTTGCCTCATCTCGCTTTCACCCGCGATTATTATCACCCATAATAAATTAATTGTCACTTTCATCCTTTGGTGAGTCAGTCGAAAGCAAGTCTAGTAGGTTCAAAAGTGAACACTTAATTGTCAAAGTCTCAAGTCTAGGTTAGTAAGCAAGCAAGTTGATCAACTCAGAGTATCAATAGCTTATCATCCAATTAGTCTCATCAAAACCCTGATCACAACATGTCTTAGCATGCATCTTTCCTACACTGTACATCAACATCAAGTACCCCACTATAGTTTAGTCTTGGCTAGCAGTACGAAGAACATTAGCTTGTTTGTTTACTTTATTTTGGTCTTTTCAACTTATCTTATTTTGCGCTGAATCCAAGGACCTCTCGATGATACCTAATCAAAACAGGTTTAGAGGGAAAGGAATGGGGCAATGATAATTATCTTTTTTATCTGTTGTACTTGTTGGATGTTCTTGTAAAATAACTTGGCGAATACTTGCTTTGTTAGGTGCATCCTAGCAAGGTTTTTGTATGTCAAGTGTGAATAGGAATACTCCTATCTGATTGTTGAGCCAAAGTCCATCACACTAGGTACAACATCATTCTGGTTCTTTATACCTTGATGCATTGTACCTACGTGTATTATCAAACATAAAGTAATTGGTCCTTTTAAAATCCCAACTCCTGGTAAGAAAATCATCATCATCATCATCATAGTGTAGGCTTGTGGATCCTCCTTTCATCATATTATTCTTCTTATTCTTCTATCTTTACTAACATTTCTATCTAAAGTAGGTATGAGATCTCAAAATATACATGAGGCTACCCATGGCCGATGACTGTCTATACATCATCAGAATTGTCTACATCAAAGAATTATCTTTCATCCTTTGATCAATAGAACCACTCCTCTCGCATTTTATCGAAATCTCAATAGAAAAATTGAAAATTTTCGCTTGATCTCTCAAGGGGGCAGTCTACCAGCATAATCCTCTCACTGGGGTAGCAGTGGGGCATCCAAAAAAATAAAAAATAAATTGAAATTTTATCACAACAGTTTATTCTTTGAAACAATACAACAAGTGCATTGCTTCAAAGAGGGAAAAAATGTAGACATGGAAAATATACAATTCGATTCCACGCACCTAATCCTGATCTTACTAACATCATTTCTTCCTGAATCATACTCTCAGCTTATCATAATTCTTCATCCATTAACTAAATAATTTATTTATTTATTTAATTAAGTCATTCTCCCCTATTGATTAAATTAATTAATTTAATTTAATTAATCCTCTATCTCTGTTCATTTAAATAATTCACTTTATTTAAATCAAATCTCTAAAGTCATCCCCTTAAATTAAATAAATTAATTTCTATTTGATTTAATCTAACATCATGCTCCTTAGTTAAATAAATCAATTCTTATTTAATTAAATCTAAATCATTATTCCTCTCAACTTTGATTTATTTAAATCATAAAATCTAAGTCAAAATTGTCAAATCATCCAATATCATATTAAATTGATCAAATCGATTAATTTAATCCTAATCACTCCAATCCTCTAGATTTTGCAACTTGCATAATAAATCAATTTATTTGATTTATTAATTCATCAATTTCCTTTCAAAAGGGCATCTTTTGTGGAATATTCTTCCAATTCAAAAATCCCTCCAAAAGGGATGGGTACTTCCAACAAGGAATTTAATGTCTCTTACATGTCCTTAGCCTTGAACCAAGTGACATTAACTCCATTTCCTTCTCCCTCCAATATGTCACATTTAAATTTCAAATTTGAATCTCATAGCATTTATCATGCACATTGACCAAAATATTCTCATTCCTCCTCCAATCACATATGGACAAGTGGTCTTCTCTCATTGGTTGGTGTTTCCTCCCACATTCACCCAAATCCTTCAATCTTCCATTATTCAAATCTATTAATAGAGGCCTCCTCTATTGCAATATCATACACAATTTGAGTAAACTTATTATACTCAATTTCATCTTCAAGCATAGCCATTTTCATCTATTTTTATCAAGTTCTCAGCTAGGTTATGCAAGAATTCAACCATCAAGTGGATAAAATCATCAAAGCTTACAAAGGAGTTGGGAAAGGGCCAATTTCGACACACCAATTGACACCAACTCCCCCATGGGATCAAGAGTTTGCATCTTAGAATAGGATTTCATTGTGTTTTTTGTTCATTTCTTCATTTTCTTTCCTATTTGAACATTGCAAATGGATTTCATGGGGAATCCTTGTTCTAACTTGTATATAAACTTACTAATGTGTTTGTTTCTTGTATTTGTATAGGTATAGGATTGGGGTTCACAATTAGTATTTTCAATAAAATATGTCCATTTTTTAATAAAAAATTCACATCTAATCCATCTTTATTTGGTTTCATCTCTAAGTTTGGTGTGGTATCCTACCAATTCTCATGTGGTTGTCATTACCTAGTATAAGCTAGGCTCTGAGTTGTTTGAATATGGCACAAAAAATTTCATTGATGATCTCCATTTGAATCAAAAATAATCCCATGTTATTGAAATCTATGTAAGATAATCAATTGAGAAGCTGGTAGAGGAAAGGGCAGTGCTTGGAATTGAAATATTTTCATATGCATGCTTTGTTGTTGGCATAGAGAAAGTTTGGAACTTAAGCAATTAACATGTAAGACACTTTTTGTGGGAAGAGAGATTGGTAGAGCATGTTGGATTGTCTCAGTCTTACATATCATTTGTTTGTCTTATATCAAGCTCATAACTGAGTTTCATTGTGAGGAATAAATCCATATGTATGATGATGGGAAACCTTGGAGGATAACAATGAGTTTAAGATGACTTCTTGAAATGGATTTTTCTTCTCCACCATTGATGCCATTTTCACATTACAAAGGCATAAAGAAAGGCATTTATTTTTTGGTTTCCCAAAATCTATGTGAGTTAATGCTTGCACCTATAAAATGCTGCTAGTTATTTAACTGATTAGCATTTATTGTCAACCCTAGCTGAAAAACTGTGTTTGAAGCATTAAGAATAAGATTCCTCCATTCAACATAGTAAACAATGTTAAGGTTTGGGTGGTTAGACTTGAAGTATGTTGATATATGTAAATCTAGGGAACAATCACCTTAGGATTTGAATGAGTATTCATTATGTAGGTAGTTTGTTTAAATTTTCTTTATGTTTTTACTCTGAAGTTTTGTCAAGATTTCTTTTTTGTAGACACCAAGCGAAACAGGTAATAGATTTTTTGAAATTTACAACCTATTCTAACATATTCCTAACTTCATATGAATCTCACATAGAACCAGGATGGTTATTTTGACTAAAATACAGCTTTTAGACTTTCCCAAGCCACACACATAGAGATTTGGGATGCGTTGATTCTGTTATTCTCTTATTGCTCAAGTTTTAGGTTACAAAAACTTCGCAATGAACTACCACATGTGCAACAAGTCTTATCATCAATTACAACAGTTCAAATAAGCTCTTAGGCATTTTGTCAAATATTTTCATGGAATTTGAGACCTCAAAATATCTCAATTGAAGAGGAATTATCTTAGAATGTTTTCCTTTACCCCATCTATGCAAAAAATGCACCAAAAAATGCAACTCAAATATGAAATTTAGATTTTTGAATGGCTACATCTTTTGCTCCAACTCTCACATGCCAAAATGTCACCTTTTCCCCTTGGTTTTTGACTGTTTTCTAATTTTTCTAGTTGCTCCTTCTAAAATTATTCTATCTTGGTGTCTTTCTAGTAGCCTTACGTGTCCCTTAAAATCTCTTAATCTTGGAATGTGAACAAGAATCTTCAAAAAATGTTTTTGTCTTCTTTTTGGGCTATTTTTGGGAAGGTTTGCTTGTATTCAGAACTCAATGTACTCTACCTTGTTCCAAATGAATTTTGCAGCACCATCTCTATACCAAACCCTTGAAATTTATATAATTTATTTTTGCTGAGGTGGCATGAGGACTTCCAACTATCACCATGCATATGCCAATTGTTTGACAAAATGCTTGCAAGAATAAATGCAACTGAAATTTTTAAATAATTTTTTTTATACATATTTTTTGGTGATGTAAGATTGCTTGTGAACCCAGATGCTTTGGCATTGGAACCTTAAATAACACAATACACCTTGGTGACAAATCACAGTTTTGTTGAATATCTATTTTTGGCTTCTAATCCTTTAAGGATTTGAGTTCAACATTTCCATGGACCATAAGGGATTTATTTTTGTGAACAAAAAGGGATGCATTTCTTTAGCCATAAATGATAACCCCATCTTCCCAGTTAGAATCATTTTGTCTTTGTGTCATGCATCCTTTCAGAGAATTGTAAAATTAGTTAATTCAGTTTTCTGTACAACCTGGATTTGTATCATGAATCTAGTGTGACAGATTACAGGCAGGAAAAGTGTAACAAAAATATTTTTTCTTTGTCAATTATTATGCATCATTTCAAGAAATTGTAAACTTAGTTAATTCAATATTTTGTCTGAACGTGGACCTGTATCTTGGATTTTGTGTGACAGGTTTTAGATAGGAAAAATGTAACAGAAAAAAGAGAAAAATTTCAAGAATCTTTTGGAAATCTAGGATTGTTTCCCTTTGTTCGTAACTTCATATAATAAATTGTGATATCAATGTATTATACTAAGTTTTGTGCCAATGAAAATGATAGTTGTGCCCCAACAAAATGCTTCGTTCATGGGACATATGTGGAGCTGAATATCAATGACTCTTTGCAGATAGGCACATAAAGAAGTTACATATTTGAAAACCAAAACCAATATTTGCTAACTAAAATAATAAATATTAGCAATCAATGTGTTTGTACACAATGACACGTGTCAGATAATAATGGACCTTGAAAATTATGGTTTAGTAGTAGCATATCATGCAAGATGACAATATAAAATGTTTTGAAATATTTGTGTATTATATTTAAGAGGACATAACCAGTGTATTAAAAGAGGAAATCCATTACTTCTAAGTTACTGGTTTGCTGGAATCTGGGTTTGATTCAAAATCCAATCCTGAATTGGAAGTGATATGCCTGTAGATGCATCTAGGGTCTTGTTAAACAGGCTTGGATTCAACTGGGATGAAATTAGGTGAACCCAAATAGAATTTGGGTGAGCCCATAGTAAAAGAATGCCTTTTTCTAATGTTGATTCATTTGCAATTGCAGGTTGCCATTGCCTCGTGATGAGAGTTTAAAAAATTTCCATTTCTGGTGATGGGTTTCTTTCTCTTTTAATTCTACGATGTTTATCTAAGGTTCACTCCAACTTTTCATACACCTTGGCAAATTCTGCAGACTTGGGAAGACCCTGTTATGTTGGTTTCCTCCAGTATGATGTTGTGTAAAGCCTCAAAATGATCTCCCTGAGTCAGATGGGTCAGAGGTCTTGTAGGCCCACTAAGAGTGCGTTGGAGAGATTCAGACTGGTTGTGGCTCAAAGGTTTCAGTAGAGGATTTTCGGTTGCAAGTTTGAATATGTAAAGCTAACACGACAATTAAAAAGCTTTCATTTAAACTTTATACAATATTTCTTATAGGTTTCTGGAATTTTATTACTATTTATAATTTAACAAAAAATTATTAGATTTAATATATTCTTAATTTATTATATTTATATCTTTTAAAAAAAACAGAATTTGAATCTCAGATTTTTGATATACAAGGCCAATTTTGGATATCACGTCACTTATTAAATTTGTATATCTATAATTTTTATATGTATTTTGTATGGATGAATAAAAAATGAACCAACCTCCAATTTTTTGTTTCCCTATATCCACATACTAAACCCCCTTATCTGAATTTTAGTCAGTAACTTGCTTTAATTTTTTAGTGTGTTGAGTGTAATTTGAAATTTTGAACATTGTAACTATGATTTGTACCATATTACGAAAAGTGAATTGTGATGATCTTGCATAAGTTGAATAGTCAATGAAAGGTCTAAATCTTGCCAATTCACTCTTTTTTATTGAGTTGGAAGTTACAAGATTGTGAAAAGAAATATCAAAAAATTTCTTTTATTGATTGGATTTTATAATATGCATTCTTATACATGTAAGGTTATCTTTTTCTCAAGAGTTGTGGTCCCTCTTGGAGTTTATGATGTTGAATATTTTTGAGACTAGTGATGTGGATTGGAAGAAGGTTTTGGGTGCTTCAGCAAAAGACAGAGACATGATTTCTCACATCAAATCAATATTGGGGCCATTTATTTTGAGGCGCTTGAAATCAGATGTTATGCAATAGTTGGTACAAAAGAATCATATGGTTGAAAATTTACCTCTTATAAAAATTGTTTTTTAGATATTATAATACAGGGGTTCTATTAAGGGGTCCCTTCCCTGCATATAAGCATATACATACTACAAAGAAAAATAGTATAAACATTGTTAGTAGGAATGATTTCCCATCTTTCTGATTTCTTACAGTCATTTCCTGCGTATACATAAATTTTAAGGCAAAAATTTATATATTTGTAATTTTTTTTATACAAGTAGATTTTTTGACGATGGTTCTAGAACAAGCTGATGTATATAAAGAGGCTATTGAAGAATATCATTCAGCTTCTTTAGCATGTTAGCAGAAAGTATAGGGCCAACCATATCAAATGTTGTCGATTTCCTTCCTCGATGTCATACTTCTAATTACTTTAAGCAGTTTTGTAAGGTACTTTGTAAATGTTTGCATTATGGTTTATTTGTTGTCTATTGAATGATACACTAGCGGTTCTTAAAAGAGTGTAAATTTGTTTCAACTTTTGGCAGGTTGCAAATCATCCTTTGCTAGTGATGCGTCTCTACACAGATTTTGATGTAGGCAGTTTGGCTAGAAAGTTGCATCCAAGGGTTGTGTTTGGATTTGAATGCACTCTGAACAGAGTTAGAGATGAACTTCTTGAATATAATGATTTTTCATTGCATCAGGTATACTATCTAATGTTTTGGAATGTGGCTGTGTGCATAGGTACAATATGAATACTTTGGATGGGCATTGGGACATTTCTAGATTAATTAGTTTATACCTTTCATAACATATGGCTATTTTAGTTTATAATAGTGCATTATGTTAGGAATAGTGAAGATAGATATTATTTTGATTTTTGTAATTTGTTTGTTTTCTAGATGGTCAGGAAAACAAGAAATCAGATACTTTGTGCTTTTGTAGAATTCTAACGTGTGCAAATTATACACTTGGAATTAGATGCTTTGATGAAAGAATATCAGTCAAGTACACAAAGAGTGGAAAATGTGCATCCAAAGCTTTCTTCATTCAAATACATTATCTCCTAATAATGATAGACACATCTCCTTTGAAATGGATCTTTACCTTATAGTTGATACATAAATATGAAAAGGGAAATACAACTATGTACATATAATTCTTGACCTTCTTCATAGCTATAGCTCAAGTATAAAATAATTAATGCATAGAGTCTACACTAATGTGTTAGTTAAAAAGGCACTGAGGTGCAGATTTATGAAGCTGGTTGTGCCTGCATGTTCCTGTGCAGGCTGCTCCTTGGTGCTTGTGGCCTATAACAGGCTGGGGATTTGCACTGTCCTGCTACGTAGGGGTTTGGGGGACGTAAGGTGTGGTGGTTTGGGAGCTGTGCGGTGTGAGGGAAGTGGGTGGTGGAAGCGGTGTGGGTTTAGAGAGGGTGAAATGGTGAGGGCTGGGTGTAGGGATTCAGTGAGGAGGTATGGCAGAGGCTTTTAAAAGCCTGGTGATTGTTAGGCCAAAGCCATTTCCGAATTTTTCGGTAGTCATGTATGCACAAAATTTGGATTCATTCTTTGTAGGTGAGAGCTCTAAGCTCAAGAAAGTGAACGGGTGCTTTCCGCAAAGTCAAGATCACCCTATTCTGGTTATTTCTCCCGAATAGATTTAGGAGGACATAGCTTATTGGAGCCAACATGTTTTGATCTACAAGTTCTTGGGTATTCATGTTCCTCTTAGTGTTAGAGTCTTGGATTCGTCGAACTGACAGGTTGAAGGTGATTTCGATCTTTTGGTGGCTGTGAATGGTTATTTCATGGTTGATTTTTCTTGCATCTCAGATTGTAATCATGTTTTTGAGGGAGGGTCATATTTTTACAATCATGTTGGCTTGTTCATTAAGCCCTGGCATGGAGGTTTTAATGCAAAAAAATATCTTCCTACATGGGTTCTTGTTTGGGTCCGTCTTCCATGGCTACTGTTGGAGTTTTGGAGGGAGGATATTCTACACTAGATTGCTGCTTTGTTGGGGAAGTCGGTTGCCATTGCTCATAATGCTTTGGATAAAAAGGTATTCTCTTATGCTCGTATTTGTGTTGAAATTAATTTAACTAACCCTTTGTCAGAGTCTTTGGAAATTTTTATTGGCTCTGCCTCGTGGATTCAACCGCTAGATTATGAGTCCCTTCTTTTTCATTTTCGCTTTTGTCATGAGTATGGACACCTTCAACACCAGTGTCCTCGGGCTCCCAAAGTGGCAGGGGCTTCTTCTTCTCCTTCTTCGGGGCCTTCGGTGGAGAAGGTAGATAAAGGTAAGGCGTCTGTGGTTGAGGGTGGACTTGATAAGGATGGCTTTATTCCTGTTAAGCAGAGGAATAAAAGGAGGGGTTAGAAACGGGCCTATAAGGATAGATAGAGTGATCAAGGTTTCAATCAGTTTGAGGTCCTGGATAATCAGGCTTTGGAGGAAGGTATTCTTGTTGAGATTTCTTCTGGGGCCACTGGTATGGATGTTGGGTTGGATACCGGGCTGGAGCAGGAAATTGTTGTTCAAATTATTTCTTCGCCATTGGAGCAGGGGATTTCTGAGCCTCCTAGGGCCTTTGTAGATGTGCAGGATGATATTGTATTAGCAAATTTAGCTAAGGTAGTGTTCTCTTTAGGTAAATTTCAAGGATTGTCTCCTGCTTTGGGGGTGCTACAACACCCTCTCAAGAAGGGGAATTTTGAAAATTCTTTGAAAGCTGGTCGTAAGAAGGATGCAGACAAGCTTAAATCTATTGGGGATCTGTTGGTGGAATCTGGTTTTGTTAAGACCCTTGAGGCCCACTTCTCTCCACCTTCCTCATGATTATTCTCTCATGGAATGCAAGGGGGTTGAAAAACACCTGCCGTCAAAAGGCTATTCAAGATTTGAATTTTGTTCATTCTCCTGATATCTTTTGTGTTCAGGAAACTAAGATTTGGGTGGACCTCATGCTTCAACATGCCCCTTGTATTTGGTTTTCTAGCCAGTATTAGTGTATTGGGTCTAGGGGAACCTTTGGGGGTTTGGCTCTTTTCTGGGATCCTTGTAAGGTTTTCCCTCGTTGGTGGATTTCAAGCCACTCTGCTATTTTTGTGGTGCCTTCGGTTTTGGAATCTGGTGAAACTATTTTGGTTAGTAATGTTTATGCTTCGATTGAAATTCATGGTAAAATCCATCTTTGGGCTCATATTAGGTATGTTAGGTCTTGTGCACCCTATCTGCCTTGGATCTTACCTGGTGATTTCAATGCTGTGTTGAGCTTAAAGGAGAAAAGGGGAGGGTTGCCTAGGCTTGGTTCTGCTTCTGATCTGTTTCAGACTAATGTGGACTCTCTTACTCTAGTGGATGTTAAACCCTCTAATGGAATATTCACTTGGAATAATAGATGGAGTGGGTTTGAAGTGATTTCCCAGTGGGTAGATCATTTCCTTATCTCTTTCTCTTGGGTTAGAGGTAGCTTGGTCATTTTATCCAAGATTCTTGACCGATGTGGCTCTGATCATTGGCCAATTAAGTTTTCGACTTCAACTTTCCCAAATCCAAAGAATCCACTTTTCAAATTCCAGCTTATGTGGCTGCGAGATCCGTCTTTGGGTGATCTTGTTGCTCACTGGTGGCGAGATGATGCCCCTACGTATGGTACAACTATGTATACTTTGGTTAAGAAGTTGTAATATGTTAAGTATCATATTAAGCGATGGAATAGGTCATGTTTTGGTCATTTTTGTGCCAGGAAAAGAGATGCGCAGGATCACCTTGTTGTTATTACTCGCTAGATTCAAGATTTGGGATTCTTAGAGGCTCTTGGACATGCTGAGGCCTAGTTTCGAAACTAGTGGAGTGGGAGTTTCGTGAGGAGATTTTTTGGAAACAAAAGGCTAGGATTGATTGGCTTCAAGAGGGTGATAGGAATATTGTTTTTTTCCATCATTCGGTGCAAGCTCGTCAGAATAAGTGTTTTATTTCTTCTCTTGTTAACTCTGAGGGTCTTCCGATCTCTTTGCAATAGGCTTTTTCTAGAGAGGCTCATCAGTTCTAATCTAATCTATTCATTGAGGATTTACTGCCTATAGAGGCTGATGAAAATAGGGTCCTTGCTTGCATTCCCTCTTTAATTTCTAATGAGTTGAATGGTTCTCTTATTCACCCAGTGACTTTGTCAGAAGTGGAGGAGGTGGTGTTTGGGATGAACAAGCGGAAAGCTCTTGGCCCTGATGGGTTCCAGTTGAGTTTTTTCAAGAGTTTTGGGATATTGTGAAGTTGGATTTGTTGGAGGTGGTTCGAGAGTCTCTTCATAGTAAGCAGATGCTTTTTGCCTTGAATGATACTTTTCTAGTTCTCATTCCTAAGAAGGAAGGTGTTGATAAACTTGATCTATTTAGACCTATTGTGCTCTGTGATGTGGTGTACAATATTATTGCGAATTTGATGGCTAAGAGGCTTAAATATTGTTTGTCTGTGATCATTTCTGAGGAGCAAGGCGGCTTTGTGGCAGGTCATCAAATTCTGGATGGGGTGGTGGTTGCGTCTGAAGTCATTCATTCTATGGCAACCTCAGGATAGGTCTATGTTTATCAAGTTGGATATGGTCAAAGCTTATGACAGAGTTAAATGGAGTTTTCTTCAAAAGATTCTGTTGGCCTTTAGTTTTTCCTCTGATTGGGTGAGTTGGATATTGAGCTGTGTGACCTCTTCCTCCTTTTTGGTTATTGTGAATAGGGAACCTTCAGAGATTTTTGGGCCTACTAGGGGCATTTGTTAGGGGGATCTGCTCTCTCATTTGTTTATTATTATGGCGGAGGGGTTGGGCTGACTTCTTAAATCTCAGGTTTCACAAGGTTTGACTCATGGGTGGCAGTGGGGGATGGGCTTGCCTATGCTTTCTCATCTTCAATTTGTGGATGACACCTCTCTTATGGGACTGGATCATATTAGGGAGGTTGAATCCTTTAGGAAACCTTTGGACATCTACTGATAAGCTTAGGAGGAAGGTTACACATCGAACTCATCGTTGGTTGTCTACTGTTGCTAGAGTGACTCTTCTCAAGTTTGTTACCCAGGCCCTTCCCATCTACAACTGCTTTGTTCAAGTGGCTCTGATGTATTTCCTTAAGGAATTTGATGCTCTCTCACGCCAATTTATTTGGAGTGGTAAATTTTTGTCTTCAAAGTGGAGCCTTGTTAAGTGGGAATCTATGTGTAGACCAAAGCAGGAGGGTGGTCTTGGTTTACACTCTGCTATTTTGAATGGGAAAGCTCTTGCTACCAAGCTTTACTAGAAATGGTGTACCAATCAGCATCAGTTATGGGCTCGTATTCTCAACCATAAATATCTTCGGGGTGTTGCTTCTTTTGAGGTTTCTCGCTATCCTCTAGAAGGGAGTGGTTCTATGATTTTTCATACTTTGAAAGTGGGGGCACCATTGATTTAGTATGCACTTTTTTAGATCTTTCATTTGGGGTCACAAGCTCTATTTTGGTTAGATTCATGGGATGGTCACCCTCCTATTCTCTCTTCTTTTCCTCACCTCTAGTCCCTTTCTGATGTTTTTATTGTGGTTGGTTGTGATATTGTGGAGCATTATAAGGTGGTGCAACATGATGGATTGGTTGTTAGTTTTCATTGGAAGTATCCTTTTGAGTGGCCACCTAGAGGGTCTGAGGGGGATATGTGTGAGCTTTTCAAGTTTATGGCTTCCCATGCTTGTAATTCTTTGAGGGTACTTGATGTCTTGGCTTGGGATGGTTTGGATGTGTCTAGAAAGTACTCTATGGCGGCTGGTTATAAGCAGTTAGGTAGGCAGTTGTTTGGGGACATTGAGATCCCTTGGTGGAAGCAAGTTTGGCACAAGTTGTCATGGCCCAAGTGCAACTTCTTTATGTGGTTAGTGGCTCAAAACCGGTGTCTTACTTGGGATAATTTATGTAAGAATGTTTTCCAACGCCCCTCTATGTGTGTTTTGTGTCACGACTGTGAAGAGAGTGTCTCCCATCTCTTCTTCCAATGTTCCTATGCTAGGGAGATTTGGCATTTTTGGTGGGGGGTGTGGAATACAGCCTACTAGCATGCTTCCTCTTTGGTGGAGTTTGGGAAATGGTGGGGAAGGGCCCCTCTCTGTACCTCCTTTCTTCAGGCTTCTTGGGCTCTTGGGCCATCCTTTATTATCTAGAACCTGTGGTTGGAGAGGAATAGGCAGATTTTTCAAGATTCGTTGTTGATGGCCCCTCACCTATGGTGGAAAATTCTACACTCTTTAGTGGAAACTATTACGGCTAAGTGTGATATGACTGTGCTGGTGGACCCTCATGATGTTGGTTGTTGTAATCGTCTCCAGCTTCCTCCTCCACAATGATAGCTCATGCACAACAGATGAAGGCATCCTACCCTGAAGGTGAATAGGGAAAAAATATGGACCCCTCCTCCTCATGGAGTCCTAAAAATAAACTCGGATGGCTCTTCTCATGGAAATCTAGGTCATTTTGGAATTGGGGGTGTGGGCCGAGATAGCTCTAGAGATGTTCAATTTATCTTCTTTGTGTATAAGGGTCTTCATACGAATAATCTTATGGAGGCTCAGGCCATTTTATTGGCTATGGAACGAGGCAGTCAATTGGGATGGCAAAGGATCATATGTGAGTTTGACTCCCAGGTTGTGGTGAACTTACTGAAAAGGAGATATTTGGATGATGTGAGATAGTAGCTGGCTTTGATTGTTGAACAAATTATCACTCTTTGTGCTTCTCTGGAGTATATTACTTTCACTCATATTCCTCGAGAATGGAATGGTGATGCAGATTGCTTGGCTAAATGGGCTTCTGATCATATTCATGATTGGAATTTGGTGGATCAGGGTTAACTACCCCTAAATTTGTCTCATCAATTGGATCACTTGGTTGAACTTGATAGGGCTATTTAATGCCCTTTCTTTGTAACGTTTGCTTGTTTTAATAAAAAATTTACCCCCTCTTGATGTTTACTAATGTGTTAGTTATACAAATTCACATTAATTATATTAATGTACTTGCATGTCTAAAAATAATTTACATTACTGTTTTCTAATTTTTGGCAATTGAACTTACAACCAGGGTGATCCCACAATAATGGTTTACAATTTTTGGGCAAATTGGACACCAAACTAATTTTTTTAAACTAAATCTTCACTTTCGGACTCCTATAGCGGCTAAACCATGAGGAATTTGAAGACGATGAAAACTAGTGATTTGTGATGTTTTGTTTATAGATTCTAGATATATTTTTTTCATTTTTTTGGAATCAAATTGCACTTATCTTTCCATCTCCTTCAAAAACTAGTTTTTTTTTAGAAACAACATTTTTAAGGAGCGATGCTTACTATATACAACATAATTTTTTTTGTATGAAGGATAAAATTCTATTTTTTTCGAATTTAGATTTCTAACTATGATATCTAGCACTTTCATTTGGTTTTATAGTGTTTTATTGAATATTTTCTCCTTAATCAAGTTTCGAAGTCAAACCAATTACAATTCAGACATAGGCGAATGGTATACAACATAACTTTTTTTGTATGTATGAAAGTCCATTTTTTTTTTTGCTAGATCAAGGACATCAATACCTAGCACAGACATATTTTTTAGAATTTTTTTTGATAATCTGCTATTTTTTCACATGTGCAAAATAGAGAGTTTGATTTTCGGTGAAAAACCTATGTTTCATCAAACTAAAAAAACAAATAAATAATAAAACCAAAACGTGTTAAAAATTATATTCGTTGGATAGCTCATTCGGAGGAGTACCATCATATATTTGGGTCTATGAAGTCTTCTCCATTTTCATCCTCAACTCAAGCTTCAAAGGGAAAGATTTTTGCTGCCAGGAGGGGAGAATGGGGGAAAAGGGGGGTTTGCTCGAACCAGGGTTCATTCGAACCCCCTTTCCACAAGCTTTTTTTTGCTTTTTTTTTTTTGGAAAATGTGATATTCGACATTAAATGGATTTGATCGAAGGGGGGTTCTATCGAACCCCATTTGGGTTCGCTCGAACCAAAAGTTCGTTTGAACGCCCAAAAACCAATTTTTTTTGTATGGGGTCATTTTTTGCAACTTTTCCTTCCTCACTTGAATTGTAAACCACTTTTGTGGGTTCACCCACTAGCACAACAACTAAAGTAAGGATTAGATTTGGCCCATCAAATTATCTATTTTGCATCTACACAGTAAACCGTGCTTATTTAGTTATCATGGTATGTGCATATTCAGCTATCATGCTATGGGTTTTTAGTCTAATATTCCACTAATGATTTGGGGTTGATATATTTGTATCTATATATATTTTATATGAATTTAGTTTTCTTGATATAACATCTACAATATGAATATTATGCAATATACCATTATTTGATGTTTTGACTTATACCTTTTTGTCAGGTTATGGCAAACCTTCCACCACCCCAAGAAATTATCAACATTTCAAGCACTAATTCTCACACCTTAAAGAAATGAATTAGTTCATTTGGGGTCTATGTTCCTACAGAAGCAAAGATTTTCTTTGCATTGGCATTGCTTTATCAACATACATACAGTTTGACAGGGATTGTTGAAAGCTTACACTTATGGGGCCTCATAAGCTAATGCACATCTTATATGCTCAAAACAAAAGTTGAAAAATTTGTACTAAACTGCCCGAAAGGGCCATGGAAACTTTCATTCTCAATACAAAAGTTGATAAATTTGTACTAAAATACCATCTTAGCAAGTCACTAACTCTTTTTACTATGGAAATGGGGCAGAGTGCTATGATCTTTATGACTACAAAGCTCACATGAAAATCATAAAAAAACATAGATAAATTTTAGATTTCTATATGTGTTATACTTGTTTCACTCATATTTTGATTTTCTATTTTCAAAACTTTTATGCAATCCTTGTCCATTCCTCAATATTTGGGTTTCAAATAAGATTTTTTGTGAGTGCGTTGAGACATTTCTTGACCTTAAATTCACGACAAAAAATTCTCACAAATGGTCTTGACATCTAAGTAATTTCCATCCCTTAAGCAGTTGAAACGTTCCTTTTACGAAAAACTATCAAATAATATTATCTATTTTTCTCTTGCAACAAATAAGATCCTTTACCAAATATTGTTACAATTAATCCAATATGGTATGTTATTACTATTACTTTCAATCATCAGTTTGCAGTATTCTATGAATTTATATATCACTGTTGTTGTGAATGGAGGGCTTCAATAAGTTTCTATAATGTTATAGTTATCACTATTGTTGTGACTAGAGGGCTTCAATAAGTTTCTATAATGTTATAGCTATCACTACTGTTGTGTATGGAGGGCTTCAATATGTTTCTATAATGTTATAGTTATCACTATTGTTGTGAATGGAGGGCTTCAATATTTTTTCTTTTTGGAATTATTAAGTTAATATTGAATGGATACAGGTTACTGTTGATGCAGTAAATGCAATGGTTATCGTGAATGTTTTTGCATACTTCCCTTCATACATGTATGGTTTAATAGAATCACAATGTAAAACAAAGAACTTACAAAAAACACCTTCAAATTTCTAGTTACCTATTTAATTCTATCAACATATTCCTTGAACCCCCTCCATGTGCAAGTGTTAGTTTTTAATACATTTTTTCATACTGTCTCTAGTTGGAATTAAAGACATCTCAACTATTGTCTCTAAAGAGACAAAAGTGAAATTGTCTCTAACGAGACAAAAACACTTTTGTTTCATATTGTCTTTAGAGAGACAATTTTTTAAGACAATAACTTTAGAAATTCGCTTAAAGACTTTATTTAAGACAATAAGCAAGATTTTTTTGTCTCAAGTTAAGACAATTTACTGAAAAATAATCTCAAAAATTGTCCTAAACCCCCCTTCTATGTAGTAGTGATATGAACTTTGGCCTTAATCTAGGACAAAAGAGACGTTGCTTGAGGATAAAGAGTGTCACAGATAGTGCCCTTCTCTCCCAGGGAGGACTTGAGGCTCAACACAAGGGTATGAAGGTTGGAATAAATATCATGTAACTCGATTTCAAGGGGGGAAGAGGTGCGATACAAAGCAGCTTGGCATCAAATCCTCCATATATATTTTTTAATATCTAGCTATCTTTCTTTAGGCCTTCATAGGAGAAAAAAATTGGTTGATAACTTGGTATTAACGGTTTTGTTTCATGGACTTTAGCCTGAAAATGAAATTGGTGCACGTTAATGGCTGCATGGTGGGTAGTCACATTAATTACTTTTAGTTTGGGTTCAAGTGATATTTGAGCTAGAAGAACCCATGGATGTCTACAACATGAAGAAAGCCACAAAGAATATTCTTTTGGTATGCAACCCCCATTTTTGTTCTTTGATAGTATGCAGCTTCTTCATGTGCTCTTACATAATATTTATATGCAATGTATTTAAATTTTTTGATGATTTATATGGTCCAATACGTACTGTCGAGTAGATTTTTATCAACCCATACTTTATGCTAAACAAAGAAGCTACTCTTTTGAGGGAAACTTTTTTTTTTGCTTCATCCAAAGTAAAAAACCCATACTCTATGACTGTTTTACATGTTTTTTTCTTAAATATTTAATGAATGGTCTTGATGCCATGTTTTATAACTTGTGGATATCATTCAAATATAACTAGTTTATCTATCTTTACATAAAATCTATATAATTAACGCCATAAGATATCTTTTTTGTACTTTTCCCTTGTAATAGGGGAATTTAAGGCAAATTTTTCAAAATCAAATATGTCCAAATCAACATTATTATTATCTTAGTAGGTAAAGGACAACTAAAATTAGGTTACTGATAAGGTACCTAAACAAATGTGTTCTAAATTTCCACTCACCCCATTGCAAAGACTGTTTCTATTCCCTAAACTTGCATTAGTTTCTATGGGTAACAATGTTTTCATGGGCATTTTGTGCATTTACCAATCCATTCAGAGATTGCCCTTGCTCAGGCTCACAAGAAACTTTACACTCTGGGATTGTTGCGGTTTGTGATCCAAGCTCATAATTTTGAGGACAAGGATTAAAGATAGAGCAACATGGTATCCATTGGCCTAGATAGTTCCCTAACAAGGAAACATTGGAGTGAACATCATGATCAGTGATTGGAGGGAAGCTTCTTCTTGCGACTAGATGAGCATAATCAATGCTTGTTGTTGGAGAATGATACAATTCCATTAATGGTTGCATATAAATATATTCCATCTCTTTGAATGGAATATTGTTTTCAACACCCACATTATGAGAAATCTCATGCTTTGTTCTTGTAAGAAAATTTATCCTATCACCAACAGCTTCTAGCTTGACATTTATATACTCCTTCAGGTCCTTGGGTTTTTCAAAACTGAGATTATTCAAACAATTGTCCCAACAAGGATACATCGTACCCATCTCAGGATACCCATTCTCCTTCCTCTTCATGTTCAATTCAAACTTGAGTTTATTTATCCTTTATTGCAAGAAACTGGAATTATCAAGTTTCTTCTTGTCCTGTTATTCCTTAGAAAGCCTTCTATATCTCTCAATGACCTCTATTGCTTTTTCCATATCAGACCATACATCAAGATGTTACTCTTGAGATGTTTGTTGGTATGTCTTAGGCCCAAAGAAGACCATGCAGTCCTCCACTCCACACAGAATACTTAGCTCTTCAACTTAATTTTTCAATCCTCTTTTCCTCTTCAAAAATCTATGATTTCTTGAACCATCTTTAGAAATCCATTTTATGGGAATCTTGGTGCAACCCATTTTCTTCTAAACCAAAAAAGAAAGAAAAGAAAAAGGACTCTATAAACTTCTTATTGCATTCAAATAAAGCATGGAAGATCAATATAAAAGAAAATCTTGCAATCAAATGAAGCAGGGAAAATCAACATAAAAGAAAATCAGAAATCTCCTACTCACCCAAGCATCCATCAAAGAGCTTTCATTATAGATACGATAGGTTGTGGATTAGTTTTGGGTCATGAAATATTGTGGACGATTGTTTTCTTCTTCAATCAAAATGCAACTCACATTTGGAACTCTGCAATTTATTAATAGAAAGAAACTCAAGTTCACCCTTGCTTTTTGATCTTTATTGTTTTTCAATATGGAAAGAAAAATGTGATGTAATCAAAATCAAATATCTAGGCCAATGGATATGCAACACCTATCCAGCCCCAGGAATGCACCGGGGCATGGATATGCCGCATCATGCCCATAACATTCAAACAAGAAAATTCGTGCAGTAACTAACAACACTGACATTTTGAGTTCTGAGCACCATGTACAGCCATTTTTCCTAGCCAAAAAAAATATCAAATAGTTTGTATGTATTTGTTTAATATATTTAAAAAATATGTATTTGTTTAATATATTTGTTTAAATTCATTTAAATAATTTGTTTAAATTCATTTAAATAATTTGTTTAAATTCATTTAAATAATTTGTTTAAATTCATTTAAATAATTTGTTTAAATTCATTTAAATAATTTATTTAAATAAATTAAATAGTCTCTACTATTATATAGATAGTATATTTATAAACTTATCTAAATAATATATTTGAACTTATTTATTAATTTATTTAAACTTATTTAAATAATGTATTTAAATTTATTTAAATAAATTAATTAAACCACTATAAAAATAAGTTCAAATACATGATTTACACTTATTAAAATAATTAAAATAATGTATTTGAACTTATTTAAATAAAGATATCAAGTTTCCACAATCCATAATGTTCTTTGCAATGATTTATGGCTTTGATTGTGTGAGAATTTTTGCATCAACATTTCGGATCACACTCCATGATCCATCATTAGGATGAGAGCAGAGCTAAAGGAGAGAATGAAAAGATGCAGACCAAGAGATATTTAAAAAGAACAAAAGCAAGGTGAGGAGAGAGAGGGGGCACAAAGACCAAGAGGAACAAGACAAAAGAGAAAAAAATTAAATAATTTAATAAATAAATAAATAAA
This sequence comes from Sequoiadendron giganteum, assembly GCA_007115665.2. Classification (NCBI taxonomy): domain Eukaryota; kingdom Viridiplantae; phylum Streptophyta; class Pinopsida; order Cupressales; family Cupressaceae; genus Sequoiadendron; species Sequoiadendron giganteum. Next base: position 75,199,777 of record CM021101.1, on the reverse strand, counting down.
AACCAAATAGAATAACAAATAGATATGTTGGACTATAAATAAAATTAATAATTAGAACAAACAACACAACCAAAAGAAAATGAAAATCACCAAGCCAAAACAATAAACAAATACAAAACCACCAAATAAAACAAAAACCAATATAGAAATACCAACCAACAACCCCAGATTCCAAACCAAAACAATTACATCAATGAAACAAAAAACAACCAAAAAATGACATATAACAACAAAATTACCAAGCAAAAAACTAAATATGCACTCAAATATATTTATACATAAGTAATTGAATACCATTATGTATGGAAACCAAATTATATAGGAATGCAAAAGGCCAAGAACAATAAATAAAAAACCAAAACAAAAAGGAGTTAGGAAACAATTAAATAAAAGAATACAAAAAATACGAAATGAAAGAATGATCTATTTTAGAGCACAATAATCAACAAGGAATAAAATAAAATAATGGAATAAAATAAAAGAGACAAAATGACCAAAAACAACAAGAAACAACAAGCCAACACACAAAGGAAAACTATAAAACACAACACAAAAAGGAAATAAAAGAAGCAAAGAATAATTAAATAGGAAAAGTATGCATAAAAGAAAATAAGTAAAAAAACAAATATATAAATATAAAGATGTATCAATATATGCATAAGTATATGGGTGACCCCACAATAGTGGTTTACAATTTTTGGCCAAACTGGACACTAAAATATATATTTTTAACTAAATCTTCATATTCGGGCACCTATAGTGGCTAAACCACGAGGATTTTGAAGATGATGAAAACTAGAGTCTCATCACATTTTGTCTGTAGATTCTAAAAATATTTTTTTCAAAATTTTTGGAATCAGATTGCACTTTTTTTTTTATATCTCCCACGAAAACTGGTTTTTTTCATAAACAACATTTTAAAAAAGTGACACTCATCGTATACAACATAACTTTTTTTGTATGAAGGATAAAATTTTAATTTTTTCGAATTTAGATTTGTAACTATGATATCTAGCACTTTCATTTGGTCTCATAGTTTTTTATTGAATATTTTTTCCTTAATCAAGTTTCAAAGTCAAACCAATTGCAATTCAGGCATAGGCAAATTGTATACAACATAACTTTTTCTGTATGAATGAAAATTCAAAAAAAAAATTCAATGGATCAAGGACATCAATACCTAGCCCGAATGTATTTTTAAAATGTTTATTTTGATAATCTGCTATTTTTCCACATGTGCAAAACATAGAGCTTGATTTTAAGTGAAAAACCTATGTTTAATAAAACTAAAAAATAAACTATATAATAAAAGCAAACCATATTAAAATTATATTTGATGGATAGCTCATTCTGAGAAATATCATTATCTAGTTGGGTTTCTGAAGTTTTCTACATTTTCATATTCAAATTGACCTTTGAAAGACAATTTTTTACAATTTTTTACAATTTTTTGAGGAGATAGGGAAAGAAGGGGGTTTGGCCTATTAGAACCAAAAATTTCCATTAAAAACATAGATGATTTTCCCCATTTTGATCTAACATTTTCACCATCTTTTCATAAAAAATTGTTTTCCCCCATCCAAATGCTAAGATACCTTATATTTCATACCGATACCTTAGTCCTTTTTGAAACTCCTATCTTTCACATTTCCTACTGCTTTACCACACACAGTCATCAAAAAGCCCACGGTATGGCGGTGGCAGTTAACGGGTGGGCATAAAATTATTACCATGCCACCGCACATAGTCTAAACATAGACCACGGTAGTGCGGTGGGCAGTAAGTCACTGGTCAGGTAGCAGTCAATAGACCCCACCGCAGTACCACAGGGGGTTCAAGCGGAGACCGCGGTAACCATGGTAATGGTAGAGCAAGCGGTTAGTAGAGACAGTGAGGCGGCGAGGTGGCGGTTGGTAAGTGGTTACCGCTATACCGCACATAGTTAAAATGAAGACCGCGATGACTGCGGTAAGCTATCGGAGGAAGTGGCTAATGATCACACTGCCATACCGTTGGTGGCTAAAACAAACCCGACGATAGAGCAGTAAAGAAATAAATGACAGAGGAGTAGTCAAAGTTGAATAGTGTGGTACCGCACATGGTGAAGATGTTAACAGTGGTAGCGCGGTGGATGGAGAGTTGACAGCTAGAGGTAGAAGTTATTGTCTTACCACTATACCGTGAGTGGTAGAAACGTAGCCGATGGTTGGGAGGTAAACAAAGATAAGTGGCAAGGAATAGTCAGTCACTGTGATACCGCAGGAACTAGTCGGATAGTCCGCGGTGGAGCGATAAGAAGCTGAGAAGGCTGAGGAAAATTCAACCACCTCCATACCGCGGGAGGATGAAAAGTTGACTGCGACAGAGCGGTAAATTTAGAGGAAGTTTCGTGGCGGTAAAAGTATGAATAAAAAAATTAAAAATTAAAAGGAAGAGATATAGTTAAAAATATTTAATTTTTCGAAAGGCAATTCAATTAAATATTTTAGTTTTATGTCAAAGAATAAAAAAATGATTTTACCAGAAACTAAAGGGTCATGACCCTTGGTATTTAGTGTATAAATATTTGCAAAAATTAGTAAGAGGGGGAATGAGAGGTAGATTTTTAGGTAGTTTGATAGGGTGAGGGGTTGCTGAAAATATCATGCTATACATTGTAAAATATTTTCAAATGATATAATGGAGAAGAATACATAGATTGGGTGAACAAATATTGGTGTCAATTGTTTGTCAAGTAAAACAATTATTTGGCTGTCTCCAAATTGGTGTTCCTTATTATTTGAATTTATTCCAAGCAAATACTAAAATTCATTAGACACATTTGTTGTTCTTGTGTAATTTTCTTAATTGGTTTCTTCAAGTAGGAATTAAAATCCTTTTAAATAGATTACAATAATTTGGAAATGTCAATTGGATCAATAAGAAGAGTCTATAATTGAAAGCTACCATACTATCTCCAAACAATCCTATTAAGTTATTCAAAATTGAATATATCAAGTATATTTTTCATTATGTCAGTACACATTTGTTGTCACTGTGTGACTCTTTTTAATTGGTTCCTTCAAGGAAGGATTAAAACCCTTTTAGATAGATCATAGTAACCTAGTAGGCTTTGATTGGATCAATAAGAAGAGTTTGTCAGTCACATCCTTGCACATTTATACCAGGTATAAACAAATATAAGTGCCAAACAATTAGAATTGTATCCAGTTAGTAGGTCACATATCATTTATAACCTGACTCCATTTACCCAACATAAGTAGGCACTGGTCATGCCAATTCCATTTTAGGATCTCACAAAATCTTATCTATACATTCATATTTTAAAATATTATTAGGAGTAGAAGTGATTATTGAGCTTTCATTTATCCCTCACAGTTTGCCATTAGGGATAAATCATATAGGTAGGAATCATACAAAGTTTTCATCACTTTCATAGGCACACCTGCCTAGGTTTAGCAGAGCCTAAAGAGTAGAAGGTTCAATTATATTAATTGGCCTTGTACGTTGGCCAAAAGTGTTGTAAGAGCTTGGAAAACTCTTTTGGTTAAAACCTTCATTTTTGAGAATCAACAGTTTGGCGACTCTATTGGGGACTATTTTCAGAATATTCGGTTGAAGACCATCATATAGAATCATTAAAAGGAGATTCATAGTTAAGAAGTTTGAAAAGTGAATCCGTTGGGTGAAATAATAACATTTTTATTTTTCTCACTTTTAAAAGTGGGTGGCGACTCTGAATGAACAAGTGCATTGAGACTGATAAAATAAAATACAGATCAGAAAGAAATCATCCTAGAGTTCAGACTATCACAATTACTCACAACATGTAGGGAAGAAGGTCTTTGTACAGAGATGGTGATGGTCCTAATGACAAAAATAAGTGGACTTACAAAAATGATGAAGGCAAGAAAGTGTTTAATGACCTAGTCCCAACAACTAAAAACATAACATCAAAACTACCAGTGGAAACACATAATTCATATGATGCATTAGCAAATGAAAACAACCCGTCTAAAGAACCTCACACTCCTGAGGAGAAGAGAAATCCCCTCTAGAAAATAGACCCTGAGAAGGTTGACAAGTTCATGGTTGGATTAGAAGTTGAAAGAGAAAGGAAATAGTTTGAATATGATAAAAAAGAAACACTTCTTGAGGATGGACTTGGATATGAAGCAACATCTGAAGAAAATCATGAACTTATGATCCAAAAAGAGATAAATACACGATTGGAACACATGAGGCAAGAAACAGAAAGATCAAGAATAGAATATGAGCAAAAGCTTCAGGCAATGAGAGAACTTGAGAAATTGAAGTTTCAAAAAGCCCAGATTAAAACTCCAATGGCTGACTCACCCAAATATGTGCCACCTCATAAAAATAACAATATAAGACCATCAAATTCCCCACAGGCCCACCAAAATCAGCTAGGGAATCAATGTGGACATCTAAATGCTCCACCACAACATAAGCGTGTTCACCCATCTCCTTATCAGTAGCATGTACCCCCACAAGGTCAACAATATGTAGCAAATATTAATCCATTGTACCAGCATCAGCATTACCAAGATCCTCCTCCGCAATATCCAACCATGATCAGGCAATTTGATTTGGCTGGATTTCAAATATGTCCTTATCCTATGGACAAAAATTGGAGAAGTCTTGTCCCAAAATTCATAGGGAGTAATGCAATTACAGTTGAAGAGCATTTAAGGAGATTTAATGCTTTTATGCAAGATTTGGATATGCAATATGAAGATGTGAATATGAGGTTGTTTATGATGTCACTGATTGAAGATGCCAAAGATTGGTTTAATAGTTTTCCAACAACCTCTATTTATTCTATTCATGTGTTTTATGAATAGTTCCTTGAGAAATATGGGAATCAATATGCACTAGAATTTGCTTTGCATGAATTGGTGACTATTCAGAAGCATCAAAATGAGTCAGCTTATGATTTCAATTAGAGGTTTTCTAAATTACATAATAAGATACCTCCTGGATCCAAATTAGTTGATCCTACTGCATTGAGTATTTATTTAAAAGCTTTTGATCCTAAGATAGGATATGAGCTTAGGAATAGGGGTCCCAGAAATTTGGATGAAGCTCAAAAGATAGCACTCACTATTGAAAATAACAGGAAGGCTGTAGGGATGATTACCAAAAGGGATAACCCTAGGGTTCCCCAATATGCTCCTCTAAATTAATAGGAAAACACATATAGGAATGAAAGGCCAAGACTACATGACATGCCATATAATACAAATTGGAGAGATGGAAAGCCAATGATGGATAATAGGCCAAGAAATAAAGAGACACCTGATCCTCTAAAGAAGAGAGGGACATACATGTTTGATAATATTCCTTGGTGTCTAGTGTGTGACTTGCCACACTCTTCAGAGCATTGTATTGTAGCTCGGTCAGTTACAGGAAAAGACATAGCAAAAAATGATAATGAAGAAGATCATAATATCTATTTGACTTCTCATACTCTTCACTCAATAGAGCAAGGGTATTCATCTTCAGAAGAATGAGGATATGAATATGATGTTAATCATTAGATATATAATGTTCACATGGTAGAACAACAAGTCTTTTCTGACTATGAGGAAAATGATGATGAACAAGGTTCTCCTACTACATCATGTCAAACCAATAAGGGAAATATGAGGACAACATCTGAGGAAGAAATTAAAATATTGACCATTGCAGCAGTTGAATAGGCTAAAAGCAAGTATTGGCTAAGATATAGAACAATGAATGAGAATGAAGGTGTTCCAAGAGGAATATTTTTAAAAAATAAGAGGATATCCCATGAAATATCAAAAGGGACAGATGATAAGCACTCTGATAAAAAAGAACAGAAGCATGTCCCTAAAGAAGGAAATAAAGAATTTCCTAAGGACAAGCAAAAGCTAGATCAGGCACCCAAAGGGGAGAAAGAGGAGAACAAAGGAGAGCCAACAGAGCAAAAGAGGGTGATTAGAACTGAAGGTACATCTTTTGACTTTGTGCAGGCTTTGTCCCAGGTAAAAATGTTTGTCCCATTACTTGAAATGATGAAAATTAAGGAGTATAGGGAAAGTTTCATTCAATTAATGTCTCGTGGGAAGAATCAAAATGTGAACTTTGAACAAAAGGAGAATCTTGGAGTTGCTGATAAGAAAGGAAAAAAAAGAGCTTCAGAAGTTTGCCTAAATAATGCATTGATGAATACACCATAAATTGATCCATTTTTTACTACCCTACTCATAAATGGTAAATTGGTAAGAAATTGCATGATAGATTCAGGTGCTTCTATGAATATTATGCCAGTAGGAGTAATGAAACAACTTGGTATGTGGATAGATATTGAGGGTGGTAAATGTTATGCCATGGATAGTAGGCTTGTCCCAGTTGTGGGGACTATGAAAAATGTAGAAGTAAAATTAGCAACCTACCCACATGCAACCTATAATATTGATATAATTGTGATTGATACACCTCCTCAGTTTGGAATGCTTTTGTCTAGACAATGGACTGTAGTAGTTGGAGGTAATGTGCAGTTTGATTTATCATATGCCACAATACCAGTTAATGGTGAAGAAGTAAAGTTGTATAGAGAACCAAGGATGAATCAGATTGTTGAGTATGTTCCTCAAGAACAACTTAATTGCTTTTGTGATGTGGATTTAGGGAGTTTCAGATTAGAGTTGTCTCAGCCAGAATTACTGAATACTGACCCAATTGATAAGCTTGTTTATAGAAATCAGCAAGGTCTGTGGAAAATTTATTTCGATGGGGCATGCAATCTGGAAGGTAATGGAGCTAGGATAGTTTTCATATCACTAGAAGGTATAACATTTAATTATTCATTTTTATTGGCCTTTGAATGTACAAGCAATGTGGCAAAGTATGAAACCTTGTTGATTGGTTTGAAAATGGCTGTCAAACATAAGATTAAGTCTTTTTTTTTTGGGAGATTCTGAGCTAGTTGTGTCACAAGTTAGATCAAAGTATGTTGCAAAGAATAGGAGGCTGAAACAATATAGAAATGTTGTGTGGGATACAGTTGAACTATTTGATGCATTTTCTATTGATTGGATAGATAGATCTCAAAATTTGATGGTTGAATTTTTGGCTAATGTAGCCTTAAAGAAAGATGATATCACTTTGGCAGGAGTGTATTAGGTTGAATTCAAAACAAGACCTGTTGTCCCTGACAACATATATAGCTGGCAGGTTTTTAATGATGATATCGACCTTTTGAAGTTTCTTCATTATATAGACCAGTATGAAGCATAGGAGATTGATTGCAATGCTTTTGTGGAAGAAGTGGATGGGAAACAAATTGTGTTTGGCAAGGAAGTGTTGCAACTTAAAACCAACAAGCTTCCCAAAGGGCTTGTGGAATTGGAGAGAGTGTATGATGGGAATGATCGTTCTCTCATGAAGTAGACACTTGTTAAGAAAGAGGATATTGAAGAAATAAATCTGGGAATTGAATTGGCACCAAAAAGGGTTTATATTGGAAAGAAAATAAGCCCAACCATTAGAAGAATGTTGATTACATTGCTAAGAAAGTACAAGGATGTGTTTTCTTGGTCTTATGAGGATTTGAAGGCATATAGAGAAGATCTTTTTCAACATGAAACTCCACTAAAGCCAGATGCAAAGCCATTCAGACAAAGGCATAGGCCTATCAATCCAACTTTGGAACCTAAGATGCAAGAGAAGCTAGAAAAACTCAGAGATGGAGGTATCATTAAACCCATTAGGCATTCAACATGGGTCTCAAATTTGGTTCCAGTCAGGAAGAAAAATGGGGACATAAGACTGTGTGTAGATTTTAGAAATCTAAATGTTGCTTCCCTAAAAGACAATTATCCTCTTCCAAACATGGAGGCAATATTGCACAAAGTAACAAGATGTGAGCTATTGTCAATGATGGATGGATTTTATGGATATAACTAGGTCAAAGTCAAAGAATCTGAGCAGTACAAGACAACATTCACTACACCATGGGGAACATATGTCTATGTAAGAATGCCATTTGGTCTCACAAATGCAAGAGCTACTTTTCAAAGGGCCATGGATGTGGCAATTGCATATCTAATCAATGCTATAATGGTAGTATATCAAGATGATCTCACTACTTATTCCAAAAAGGCGGAGAATCATGTGGGGGATCTGGAGAGGATCTTCATCAAAGCTTTGGAATATGGTATAAGTCTTAATCTTAAAAAATGTCATTTTGCTGTTACAGAGGGTAAAATTTTGGGGCATATTGTGTCAAGAGATGGGATTAGGATAGATCCTAAAAGAGTTGATGCCATAGATAAAATTCCCATTCCCAAAATCGTCAAAGCAATCCAATCATTTTTTGGCCAAATAAATTTTGTTAGACGATTTGTGTCCAATTTTGCTGAGATTATTAAGCCTATATCCAAGATGTTAAAAAAGGGAGAAAAGTTGGACTGGACTGCTGAAGCTATGGATGCTTTCATATCTATAAAAAGAGCTATCAAAGAAGCCCCCATCTTGAAGTCCCCTGATTTTAGTAAACCATTTCAGATATTTTCTTTTGCTTCATTTCACACCATAGCAGTTGTCATGTTGTAGAAAAATGATGAAGGCCATGAGTAACCTATTTCCTTTTTCAGCAAGTCTTTGTAGGGGTCAGAGTTAAAGTATGATATTATGGAAAAATAGGCTTATGCATTGGTCAAAGTAGCAAAGGCCTTCAGGCCTTGTCTTGTGGGTGCTAAGGTAATTGCTTATGTCCCACATGCAGCTATGAAGGATATCCTGGTGTAGACAGAGGTGATAGGGAAAATATGTAGATGGATTAATAAAATATAGGAGTTCAATATGGAGATTCAGATTACCAAATTGGTAAGAGGACAGGGTCTGGCCAGGCTGATGAAAGAAACAAATATTGAAGCAAACCAAATCTGCAATGTAGAAGGTAAAGAAGAGGTTGTGGCAAGTATTGAGCATACTCCATGGTACACTAATGTGATGTATTAGCTTAAACACATGAAATGTCTTAAAGGGATGAATGATAATCAAATGAGAACTTTGAAGTTGCAGGCTTCTAAATATGTTTTTATAGAAGGGGATTTATTCTAGAATAATAGGGATGGCATATTGCTATTATGTTTAGATGAGTTGCAGGCAAGACATGTCTTGAGAGAAATGCATGAAGGGGTTTGTGGAGGCCATTATTCTATTGACCACTACACACAAGATTCTTAGGGCTGGTTATTATTGGCCTAAGGTGTTCAATGATTATTTTACACATGTGAGGAAATGTTCAGGGAGGTTGAAGTATCAAGGAGCATTTCCACTTCAACCCTTGTAGGTAGAAGCACCTTTTCACCAATGGGGAGTTGATTTCATTGGAGAAATATAGGAAATATCAAGTGGAGGACATAGATGGATACTTGTGGCCACACATTATTTTACTAAGTGGGTGGAGGCTATCCCAACTAAGCAAGCAACAAGCAAGGTGGTAGTGAACTGTTTGATGGAGAATGTTATATCAGGTTTGGCACCCCTGTCAGATTGATCACAGATAATGGGATGTGTTTTAGATCTGAGGAGTTCAGAGATTTTTGTAGAACATATGGCATTAATGTTTCTTATTCTACCCCATATCATCCACAAGTAAATGGTTAGGTAGAATCGATTAATAAAAGTCTTTTGAAGATAGTAAGGAGGATGCTTGATGTAAACAAAAAGGCATGGGATTCAAAATTAAGATTGGTTGTATGGGTAGATAGGATTACAGTGAAGAAGGCAACTAGAAAATCTCCATTTGAATTGGTGTATGGGACACAAGCTAGGATGTCACTGCAGAAACATTTACCAATTTATAATTTTATTGTACAAGAAGACTTGGATATTCCTAAATCTATGGAGGAAAGAATGGAACAACTTGCAGAACTTAATGAAGTAAGAAGAATGGCTCAGGAGTAGAATGTGAAGTTACAGTCACAAATGAAGTATTTGTTTGATAAAAAAGCAAAAAATAGAAAATTTGAAGAAAAATGATTTGGTACTGATGTGGAATGCAAGATGCTAGGAGAAGGGAAAACATGGGAAATTTGAAGCATTGTGGTTGGGACCCTTTGTTATTGTTGGTAAGAGAGGAGAAGATTCATATTTCCTACAGAACATGTCTAGAGAGGAACAAGAGTTTCCTGTACATGGGCAGTTCTTGAAGCATTTCTTCTCTTAAGGAAGCGCAGAGGGTTAAGGATCGCTAGTGCATGGACAATTCTACATAAACCTCTTTAAACATTCTTTTCCATGCACAATAGTCTTAGGAATTTTTGGAGGGTCTAGGTTTGCTAGTACATGGACAGTCTCAGAAGTTCCCTTATTGAAAACACCATTTTCTATCCATGTACAATAGTCTAGGATTTTCCATTCCCCATTTTGCCCCATCTTCCATCCCCTTCGTCTGTTCATTCCCTTCATCTGCCATTGCTTTCATCTTTCATGTCTTTTACTCGGTCTTCTCTCCCAAACAATTTTGGATTCTTGCAGTGATTTGCTAAACCACTCATTCCCAATAAGAGTCACCATTAGAACTGAAAATTTCCATTAAAAACATAGATGATTTTCCTCATTTTGATCTAACCTTTTCACCATCTTTTCATAAAAAATCATTTTCCCCCATCCAAATGCTTAGATACCTTATATTTCATACCGATACCTTAGTCCTTTTTGAAACTCCTATCTTTCACATTTCCTACCGTATTACCGCGCGGAGTCATCAGCAAGCTCGCGGTATGGCAGTGGCAGTTAATAGGCGGGCATAAAATGCTTACTGCGCCACCGCGCACGGTCTAAACATAGAGTATGATAGCACGGTGGGCGGTAAGTCACCAGACAAGCAAAAATCAATAGTCCCCACTGCGATACTACAGGGGGTTCAAGCAGAGACCACAATAACCGGGGTAATGGCGGAGCAAGCGGTTAGCAGAGATAGCGAGGCAGCAAGGTGGCGGTTGGTAAGCGGTTACCGCTATACTACACATAGTTTAAATGAAGACTGCGGTGACTCCAGTAGGCTGCCAAAGGAAGTGGCTAATGATCACACCACCATACCACTGGTGGCTAAAACAAACCTGGTGGTAGAGCGGTAAAGAAATAAATGACAAGGGAGTAGTCAAAGTTGAATACCGCGGTACCGTATGTGGTGAAGATGTTAACAATGGTAGCATGATGGATGGAGAGTTGACAACCAGAGGTAGTAGTTAATATCTTACTGCTATACTGCGGGTGGTAGAAACGTAGCCGGTGGTTGGGCGGTAAACGGAGATAAGCGACGAGGAACAGTTAGTCACCGCAATACCGTGGGGACTAGCCGGATAGTCTACAGTGGAGTGGTAAGAAGCTGAGAAGGACGGGGAAAATTCAACCACCACCATACCGCAGGAGGATGAAAAGTTGACCGCGGTAAAGCGGTAAATTTAGAGGAAGTTTCATGGCGGTAAAAGTATGAATAAAAAAAAAAAAAATTAAAAGGAAGAGATATAGTTAAAAATATTTAATTTGCTGAAAGGAAATTCAATTAAATATTTTAGTTTTCTATCAGATAATAACAAATGGTTTTACTAGAAACTAAAGGGTTGTGACCCTTGGTATGTAGTGTATAAATATTTGCAAAAATTAGTAAGAGGGGGAATGAGAGGTAGATTTTTAGGTAGTTGGATAGGGTGAGCAATTGCTGAAAATATCATGATGTACATTGTAAAATCTTTTCAAATGATATAATGGAGAAGAATACATAGATTGGGTGATCAAATATTGGTGTCAATTGTTTGTCAAGTAAAACAATTATTTGGCTGTCTCCAAATTGGTGTTCCTTATTAATTGAATTTATTCCAAGCGAATACTAAAATTCATCAGACACATTTGTTGTTCTTGTGTAATTTTCTTAATTAGTTTCTTCAAGTAAGAATTAAAATCCTTTTAAACAGATTACTGTAATTTGGAAATGTCAATTGGATCAGTAAGAAGAGTCTATAATTGAAATCTTCCATACTATCTCCAAACAATCCTATTAAGTTATTCAAAACTGAATATATCAAGTATATTTTTCATTCTGTCAGTACACATTTTTTGTCATTGTGTGACCCTTTTTAATTGGTTCCTTCAAGGAAGGATTAAAACCCTTTTAGATAGATCACAGTAACCTAGTAGGCTTTGATTGGATCAATAAGAAGAGTTTGTCAGTCACATCCTTGCATGTTTATACTAGGTATAAACAAATATAAGTGCCAAACAATTAGAATTGTATCCAGTTAGTAGGTCACATATCATTTATATCTTGACTCCATTTACCCAACAAAAGTAGGCATTGGTCATACCATCTCCATTTTAGGATCTCACAAAATCTTATCTATACATTCATATTTTAAAACATCATTAGGAGTAGAAGTAATTATTGAGCTTTCATTTATCCTTCATAGTTTTCCATTAGGGATAGATCATATAGGTAGGAATCATAAAAAGTCTGCATCACTTTCATAGGCACACTCGCCTAGGTTTAGCAAAGCCTAAAGAGTAGAAGGTTCAATTATATTAATTGGCCTTGTACGTTGGCCAAAAATGTTGTAAGAGCTTGGCAAACTCTCCTGGTTAAAACCCGCGTTTTTGAGAACCAACACGGCCGAACCCAAAAAATATGTTCGGTCGAACATAGGTTCGACCGAACATTGGTTCGATCGAACCCCCCTAAAATGGTTTCGATAGAACTCCCACAATATACATACAAAATTCAAACAACTTTTCTAGGGTTTTTTTGCGTTTTTCTAAGCTCTGTGTAAATGACATTTTTTAGGTGACCCTCGTGCTTCCAAGCGTGTCGGCTGAAAAAGACAATTCACAGGTGAAAAATGATGAATTTTTTTAGAATGTTATATATTTTATTTGTTATTGTTGCATTTGTTTTTATTATTTTTTATTGTTGTAAGGTTTTTCAATTCTTTTGTGACATATTTTTTGCATTTTGGAGGAGAATTTGCTATTAGCTTTCAAACATTTGTAATTTGAAGAAGAAAATGGGACAAAAAGCAAAAATAAAAAACAAGGCTCAACGAAATTTTTCAAAATATAAAGAAAAAAATATACACAAAAAAAACTTGACAAATTATCATAGAAGGAAACAAGGTACATGTTTATTTCTTCTCTTTTTCATCAAATATGGGTAAATTTATTTACTTACAATAGTGGGTTTATCATATGTTTTATCTAGCAACAAGGAAAAATGCATCAAATAATTGATATATAAGAAAATTGAAGGTTCCTCATTTCAATTTTATGAAAATGAAAACTCAAATGCACATCATCAATGAGTTCTATAAAACTAAAATCTGCAAGTTATCACTAGATTTCATAGTATTGCATTACTCTCAATTTCCTCTCTTTCTTCATAAATAATTATTTGTAGCATCAAAGGTTCATCTTTATACATTTTTACTTTCAAATTTTCTTCATTAGATCCATGATACTTTATCACAACTCTATATTCTTACTTCTATGCTACTACCTTCCTTTTTTATCACCATCTATCATTTCTTGCACATCCTTGATTTTTTTATTCTACATCATCACAATTTATCATTCCTTCATATTTAGATTATCTTGAATGTATTTATTATTGTTACATGAGCTTATGTTCATTCTTAGATTCAATTTCACTTAGCATCCCTTTTGCATTCTCTACTAGTGTCTCCTCCTTGAAATACGCATTTTGATCCTGTGGCCTTCATCCTCCTTCCTTACTTGGAAACAACCAATATGTAGTGCCCCACCTTTTTTTGCATTCTATTAATAATATTCCATATATCTCCTACCTCCTAAAATAGGTTTCTAAATTTGTCTAGTACTGTAGATCTAATCTCCATATCAATTGTAAACATATTTGTGGTGCCTACTACTACTCTTTTATGAATCCTTATACTAAATGTTTTACTAGTTTTGATCTACAATATATTCTCTTTATTTGTATTTTTTGTAGCACCCAATTTTTCATCTATCTATGTTTATGTCCTTCTTTAAATCCTTATATTTATTTCATTCAATTGTGCATCATCAATTATATAGATATGGTAGAAACACCATCTTTCACAAGTATTTCCCCCTCTATCTTGGTATCTCCCTTTGTATCAATACATGAAAATCAATAGTAGGGAAATCATTATGTATAACCAAATTAGATAAAATAAGATGACACAAGATAATTCAACAAAAGATAATTTCTAAACTCATCTAAAAAACCTAAATAGTGATAATTAGTTGAGAAGGTGGGGATGGCTCAAACACCCCACAAACACAAAAATTGGTAAAAATTATAAGTATTATAATGAATAGAATCATATTAGTTAACAATAACTATTTTTGGATTAGGATAGATTTAACAACAAGTACGATGAATATACACATAAAACATACATTAACTAAATAAGTTTATATGCAAGGAACATATAATGTAGAAGTATGTATCTAAAATAATATCTTCTAAATTTTCTAAAACATAATCTAACATAGAATTAGAATATTCTTAGAATTAGAATATTCTTCATAACAATGAAATAATTCATAAAGAAATAAACATATTGATAGTAAAAAGAAAAATGTATTGAATTTTATTACCTTTAAAAAGTTGAAAGTTTTAACTAACTTTATTCCTAGATAAGATTAATAACACAAAAATACTATCCAAAATAGATAAATCAGCAAGTGTAAATGGTCTTATCTAAATTGGTTTCACCTATATAATCTATGCAAGCTTATTTTTCCTACAAAAAAAAAGTACTATGTTTTTATTAAAAAAAAATATAAAAAATGGGATTTAATTATAAACAAAGAAAAACCTAGAATGAGAGTTGAGAAATAGATATCTCATCATGATAGGAATCTAGAATATGAATCAATAGAAGATAATAAAAATTACATCATGTTTCCTAGATGGTAGCATGACTGCATTAAGGTCTATATGACTACATAGATTTTTGTCGTACATAAAAAATACCAGTTTATACAAAAAATTGAAAGTCTATAAAATAAGAATAAAATACACAACCAATAACAAGAAACTTTAGTAGAATAACATGATAAATTTGTTAAAATAAATTAAATGATATAAAATGGTCATAATTTTATTTAAACTGAGCTCTAAGATAATATAATTATGATAGATAGGAAAAGACACAAAACCTCCATATGAAGAGATTTCCAAGAATATATGTAGCTAGTGCCACAAAGGGAAAGGGGTGAATTTTGGTTATCTTACCAATATTTTCAAATCCCTAATTTGGTATTTCTACCTCCACAAATAATCAAATAAAAAGACATTAGATTAATATGGTTGCACTCTTATCCTATGTGCATCTAGAACTAAGACAATTACAACATAAATAATATATATAATCTATAGAAATAAGTGTATCCCTTATACCGAAGGGCGTGTCGCGCCAGCATCGCCGGCCACGTTAAAAAGTTTACCAGGCACACTACAGTTTATAGGGGGTCATGCTACCTGATTCCTATAGTCTAATTAAAAATAAAGAAAAAAAGTGTATCCCTTAGATATATGAAAAAAGAAAATTTGAGAAGATGGATCAACAAGCATTTCCAAGAGAGATATGAATCTACAAGAAGAAATATGAAAATTTGTGATTATGATATTTTCTTAGGTAGCGTCCTCAATGAATATAGCCATCTAAATATGTCATCTTCTTCTACATCTCTTTCTTTTTCTATCTTCTTGTCATAATCTTAATCTATATTCATATTCAACGATTTATGCACTATCTAGCCCTCCATGTATAAAATGTCAATTCTTCTTTTTGGGAGTCAAATATTTCATTACATTCTACATGAACCAATTTGAGATTAAACAAAAAATTTAAAGCACCAAAGAGTCCTTTTGAATCTCAAACACCTCAAAATTTATTTTTCCTTTAAACCCAATAGGTTGACCTTTATATTAGATACCATGTGCTAATGAAAATTTTGGATCTGCTCCCTCATCTAGTACTATATCATAGGGAGTATCATGTAAATTTGGTTTCCCAAGCTCCTCCCAATTTATTTTAAGAATAATTTTAACATCTACTCCCAAGTTTATTAATATATTTTTCATCCATAAAAATGAGTTCTATATGATTGTGCCCATTTAAAAATATTAAGATGTGAAAGAGATGCATTTTGTTGTAATTATCATGTTCTTAGAATTAATGTCTATTCTAACATGTTCCAAGCCAAAAATTCAATTATTTGAGTGTTGAAATTTACATATATTTGTTGTTTTATAATTTGAATATTAGATTCTGTTCAGTATTAATATATAGGGACTGAAGGTTGAGACACAAATCCTAACGATCTCCCATAATGGGATACCTTATCTAAGAAAAATAAAATATTTAAATTTACTAGATCAACTATCTACTTAGGTACAAAGAGGCTCATAGACTTACCACACTATCTACTAACATGCTATTTTTTTATGGAAACCATAACATACTTATGTTATATAACATGATTTAATTATAGAACTTATAGTAACAAGTCTAAAGCTTAGTCACTAGCATGCATAAATTTAATTGCATTAAAACATGAAAATATAATAGTTCAAGCTATCATGTTGTAACACTCATATTTTTGATGAAAAATAGTCATGAGTAATGTGTCTTATTTTCTTCATGTAATACCTGATAAAATTATTATGTACTATAAAGTGCATTTTTGTTGATTTGGGGTAGTTTTAATTTAATGAATCATTTATCTATAAGATGGGAGGGGCAAGTTTCTTTAATTTTTTAGCAATTTGAGTTCAAAATTAAATCACTTTTATTTTAATTTATGTTGAATCATTTTTTAATTATAATCTAAAATTTGAATCTGTTGACACCTCCAAACACTCATCTCTAAGTTGAAATAAATTATTCACGATAAATTTTATGTTGAATGAAATGCATAAAATAACCCCCTCAATTTCCTTGATCAATTCCAAGACATTCTTGTGATTATTAATTATAGATTTTAAGGTGTCTCAAAAATAACAAAATGGAAATTTTCAAACATTAGTAGAAATCTTTAAAATTTAATATATAAATATATAAAAAATGCATTGGAAAGATTTTGTAACATCATTTGAGTTTATAATATCTATATAAAATATTCAATCAAAAAGAACATAAATATAGGTCCAGACAAATTATATATATATATATATATATATATAGTGATGTCTTGCATATTTTTACTTTAGGACGTCTTGACAAAGACTAAAAATTGGAACTACTAACTAATTTGGTGCAGGACGATTGATTGAAGACTTGATTTTGAAACTGATTGTCTTTTAACTTAGAACACATTTCAATTTTGGTGCTTTAAAATG
Organism: Sequoiadendron giganteum; assembly: GCA_007115665.2. NCBI lineage: Eukaryota > Viridiplantae > Streptophyta > Pinopsida > Cupressales > Cupressaceae > Sequoiadendron > Sequoiadendron giganteum. The sequence goes on along the minus strand of CM021101.1, from coordinate 75,182,379 downwards.
AACATTTGTCTTCCATCATATAGATTTAATTAGGGGGAGAATGAACACTATTTGTTATGCTTGAGATGGTAGGGAGTATGATCTCACCTTGTGTGAATTTGGTGATCAGAAACCAGACCCATCGTCTTTGTATGTGTTTAATACCTTAGAGGGGCATGCCTCACAAGAGAGAATGACTCCAACCGGTTTTTCACTTGGGCCGGTATACAAAAGGATGAGTCTAAATTGTCAAGTCCTCATGGTATGTAGGCCTTAGCCGTGCATGTGCCATTCAAAAACGGGTACCAACCTTTTCTTTTAAAGGTATAAGAGCCCCTAGTAGAGTGGTTAAGGACTTAAGTGGCTTGTTGTACACTCATGAGGTGCCATGTCTTCAAGTATTCACTAGAACCCTCTTGTTTTAGAAGCCAAAATCCCTTCTATTCATTGGTGCAACAACAATCGTTGCCAAGGCATCCACATTCTCGTAGTTCTTAGTAGAGGTGAAGAGTCTGTCATGGGAGATTCATGAGGACTCGAAGCTTGGTTGACCTGAGAAGTGAGTGCAATGTAATGGGGAGCCAATGTGGCCAAGCTTCTATGTCACCTGCTAAGAATAAGTGCAGCTAGGGAAACCCATGTGGAATCCAATGAATATAGTCCTTGCCAACCTTAGGATTTGTGCTTGTATTTTTAAAATCAAACATTTTGTCTGCTATGTCTTGCGTGTGTGTTTAAAAATTAACCTCAAACAAACATCACACCTAGTAATTGGAAACACCTTAAACCTTGCAAAATCCCAAAACATCAAACAACAAAAACATACAACATGAACAAGTATCACTTAGATTTCTTGGGGACATCATCCTTGAGTTCTCATTTTTGAATCCTTGCATTCCACCTAGTCTTTCCATCCCATATAGTCCTTGCATATTCATAGCCCTTTCATCATAGTCCTTACATATTCCTAGTCTTGCATACATAGATCACAGATCACATAGTCCTTGCATACATATATATCATTCAACCTAGTTCTTGCATGTACAACCCCTTGCATATATCAAGATAATATCGCCTAACCAAGTTGCATACATTCCATTAATTTAGTCCTTTTCATATTCATCATTGATCAAATAGAACCCTTAGCTCTTGCACAAGTTCCACTACTCTTCATACATCTCAAAATCAACCCATTTGCTATCTATCACCCACATTGAACTTAAGGTTTATCATGGACTTGAATTAAGGAACATACCATTATCCTTGCTCATCTAGGGAAATCCTTTTGGAGTCCATCATCTCCTACATACCCTCTCTTGGTCATTGGTCCCTTGTGTTTATCCATCATAACACAAGTCAAGCCTTGCATCGTAGCCAAATTTGGACCTAGAGTTGCATTTGACCTCTTGAATTATTAGCTTATCACATCATATCATACCATTTTCATATATCCCATCTTAGAATCATACCCTTTTCTTTGCATCCCAGTCCTTACATATTCCTAGTCTTGCATACATAGATCACATCACATAGTCCTTGTATACATATATATTGAATTTAACCTAGTTCTTGCATGTACAACCCCTTGCATATATCAAGATCATATCACCTAACCATGTTGGATACATTCCATGAATTTAGTCCTTTGCATATTCATCATTGATAAAATATAACCCTTAGCTTGCACTTCCACTACTCTTCATAGGTCTCAAAATCAACCCATTTGCTATCTATCACCCACATCACTTAAGGTTTATCATGGACTTGAGTTAGGGAACATACCATTATCCTTTCTCTTTAGGGAAATCCTTTTGGAGTCCATCATCTCCTACATACCCTCTCTTGATCATTGTTCCCTTGTGTTTATCCATCATAACACAAGTCAAGCCTTGCATCGTAACCAAATTTGGACCTAGAGTTGCATTTGACCTCTTGCATTCTTAGCTTATCACATCACATCATACCATTTTAATATATCCCATCTTAGAATCATATCCTTTTCATTGCATCCTAGTCCTTACATATTCCTACTCTTTCATACATAGATCACATCACATAGTCCTTACATACATATGTATCATTTCACCTAGTTATTGCATGTACAACACCTTGCATATATCAAGATCATATCACCTAACCAAGTTGCATACATTCTATGAATTTAGTCCTTTTCATATTCATCATTGATCAAATAGAACCCTTAGCTCTTGCACAAGTTCCACTACTCTTCATAGGTCTCAAAATTAACCCATTTGCTATCTATCACCCACATTGAACTTAAGGTTTATCATGGACTTGATTTATGGAACATACCATTATCCTTTCTCATTTAGGGAAATCCTTTTGGGGTCCATCATCTCCTACATACCCTCTCTTTATCATTGGTCCCTTGTGTTTATCCATCATAACACAAGTCAAGCCTTGCATCATTACCAAATTTGGACCTAGAGTTGCATTTGACCTCTTGCATTCTTAGCTTATCAAATCATATCATACCATTTTAATATATCCCATATTATAATCATATCCTTTTCATTGCATCCCAATCCTTACATATTCTTAGTATTGCATACATAGATCACATCACATAGTCCTTGTATACATATATATTGAATTTCACCTACTTCCTGCATGTACAACCCATTGCATATATCAAGATCATATCGCCTAACCAAGTTGCATACATTCAATGAATTTAGTCCTTTTCATATTCATCATTGATCAAATAGAACCCTTAGCTCTTGCACAAGTTCCACTACTCTTCATAGGTCTCAAAATCAACCCATTTGCTATCTATCACCCACATTGAACTTAAGGTTTATCATGGACTTGAGTTAGGGAACATACCATTATCCTTGCTCATCTAGGGAAATAATTTTGGAATCCATCATCTCCTACATACCCTCTCTTGATCATTGGTCCCTTGTGTTTATCCATCATAACACAAGTCAAGCCTTGCATCGTAACCAAATTTGGACCTAGAGTTGCATTTGACCTCTTGCATTCTTAGATTATCACATCATATCATACCATTTTCATATATCCCATCTTAGAATCATACCCTTTTCTTTGCATCCCAGTCCTTACATATTTCTAGTCTTGCATACATAGATCACATCACATAGTCCTTGTATACATATATATTGAATTTCACCTACTTCTTGCATGTACAACCCCTTGCATATGTCAAGATCATATCACCTAACCAAGTTGCATACATTCAATGAATTTAGTCCTTTTCATATTCATCATTGATCAAATAGAACCCTTAGCTCTTGCACAAGTTCCACTACTCTTGATAGGTCTCAAAATCAACCCATTTGCTATCTATCACCCACATTGAACTTAAGGTTTATCATGGACTTGACTTAGGGAACATACCATTATCCTTGCTCGTTGAGGGAAATCCTTTTGGAGTCCATCATCTCCTACATACCCTCTCTTGATCATTCATCCCTTGTGTTTATCCATCATAACACAAGTCAAGCCTTGCATCGTAACCAAATTTGGACCTAGAGTTGCATTTGGCCTCTTGCATTCTTAGCTTATTACATCATATCATACCATTTTCATATATCCCATCTTAGAATCATATCCTTTTCATTCCATCCCAGTCCTTACATATTCCTATTCTTGCATACATAGATCACATCACATAGTCCTTGTATACATATATATTGAATTTCACCTACTTCTTGCATGTACAACCGCTTGCATATATCAAGATCATATCACCTAACCAAGTTGCATACATTCCATAATGTAGTCCTTTGCATATTCATCATTGATAAAACAGAACCCTTAGCTTGCACTTCCACTACTCTTCATAGGTCTCAAAATCAACCTATTTTCTATCTATCACCCACATCACTTAAGGTTTATCATGGACTTGAGTTAGGGAACATACCTTTATCCTTGCTCATGTAGGGAAATCCTTTTGGAGTCCATCATCTCCTACATACCCTCTCTTGATCATTGGTCCCTTGTGTTTATCCATCATAACACAAGTCAAGCCTTACATCGTAACCAAATTTGGACCTAAATTTGCATTTGACCTCTTGCATTCTTAGATTATCACATCATATCATACGATTTTCATATATTCCATCTTAGAATCATTTTCATTGCATGCTAATCCTTACATATTCCTAGTCTTGCATACATAGATCACATCACATAGTCCTTGCCTACATATATCATTCCACCGAGTTCTTGCATGTACAACCCTTTGCATATATCAAGATCATATCACCTAACCAAGTTGCATGAGTTCCATGAATTTAGTCCTATTCATATTCATCATTGATCAAATAGAACCCTTAGCTTGCACTTCCACTACTCTTCGATGCTTCGTAGGTCTCAAAATCAACCCATTTGCTATCTATCACCCACATCACTTAAGGTTTATCATGGAATTGAGTTAGGGAACATACCATTATCCTTGAGTCTAGGGAAATAATTTTGGAGTCCATCATCTCCTACATACCCTCTCTTGATCATTGGTCCCTTGTGTTTATCCATCATAAAACAAGTCAAGCCTTGCATCATAACCAAATTTGGACCTAGATATCATCCCACATAGTCCTTGCATATATATATATATATATATATATATATATATATCATTTCAAAAACAAACAAATCTACGTGTCCTCCAAGTCAAGTTGTCCACATCATCTCCAAGTCAAAACTTCTCATCCTCCATACCAACCATGCATAAGCTTTCATCCTCCATCCACCTACCTTCACCATCAAGAGTTGCCTAACACAATCCATGGCATTAATCCATAGTTCAAGTGTCCACTTATCACCCTTATCCTCTATTCTTCATTCAGAGCCTAATAATTGCTTATCATCTATTTTCAAATCCTTTTTTTCCATGGAATTCTTAAGTTCAAGAATCTTTGATTTCATATTTTCAAATCCACTTATATATCATCATCTCTCACTTTCTTTGCACAATATTTTGTGACATGTACAAATGGCTCAACAAGCAAGAATTTCTCAATCAGAAGTTGAGCCCAATCTACATATTGGACCAAACAAATCAGTTGAAGAACACATGGACCTTGAAGATAGGGAGGAGGCCTGAGTTCAAACAATGCATGTTGGAGAGGGGTCGGGATCACTTCCTTCTACACCAATGGATGAGCATATAAAAGTAGCTGAAAAGGTGGGGAAACAAATTTTTTATAGAAATTTAGATCATTCATTTGAAATGGATACGGAGAAACTGAAATGTTATTCCAACCAACCTAAAAATACGAGTAAGAGGTCAACGACTAAATATTTAAATAGAATAATCCATGATC
>CM021101.1:75162876-75176988 GCA_007115665.2 Sequoiadendron giganteum | reverse complement strand
AACTCACAATATAAAGTAATATCAACACCAAATACAATAGGGAACATTGTCGTAGGACTCACTATCTAGAAGAAAGAAAGGCTCACTTCCAAAGAATCACTTAAAAAATAGAAAAGAAGATAGAGAAGAGTGTTACAATGAAAAATCCATCTCAATACAATAGAAAAATCCACCACAATGTTATCAGCAACACCTTCATAGTCTTTCTGAAGAATTGTAGACACCTTTTGCTCATTGCATTCAGTAATCTAACACATGAAAGCTCACACTACATTTCTCAAATTTGCACCCTACAACTCTACAATTCACATCACTCATAGCATGCTTATCTATCTTATCATCCCTCAGCAACTCATCAATTATTTATACCATCTTCATCTTAAAAACATTCCCCAAGGTTAGCTATGCACCTCAATCATGCAAATTCAAATTAGGTTGGCACCAAAACATTCCTGCGATGGAAAGTAATGAAGGTAGACCACAACACACCTCAGATAGGACCTAATTCCACTCATACATGCCACACCACACTTCCAAAAGCATCAAAGCAACTTCTTAATTAGTGTAAACACCTAAGGTCGATCGAACCTGTGTAAAAACCATTAACACTTAAGTACATGCTTCATCAAATATAAAGATGACTTGTGGACACCACATAAAACTCGAACAAAATCTAGAATATTCTACAAACACCATGAAATACAACAAATTCCTTCACAAAAAAATTCACTTGAAGAATGCACACACCCAACACATTAAGATAACTTTTCCATACACTGTAACTTAAGAAACTAACTTCTGAAGCACCAAACCTCAAAAAAATCCATCTAAAAAAAGATACACACACTATCAGTACCCTTTTAGATATGCAAGACCCGAAATCACTCTGTAGAGAAATGCAAAGAATTTTTTTTTCTCCCAGACACCTTTGTAATACACAGTTCACACACTGGTGAACACTCCTTCCTTTGCATAATTATTCAACACTAAATTTTGAATACAACACCTCTGAACACCTTTGATCAACATATCCAAACCAAAAAAGTAGATCTTCAACCTAGAAGAAATGTGGAGCCAAACCAAAACACTACTCTGCAACATAAAACAACACCGCAACACACTGTTTCCACTTTTTATTTAATTTTATCAAAAGCACTTGGAAACCAAGCACCAAAAATATAACATCAACATCTTTAGTAATTCCTTATCACCACCAAGCCAATTGCAACACAAATCAACCATACATTCATAGATAGAATCTTATCAAAGCAAAATTAGAGGTTGACACCAGTAACTTACTAATGATAGAGTGATCCCACAATATTGGTATACAATTTTTTTCCAAATTGGACACTAGAATAATTTTTTCTAACTAAATCTTCACTTTCGAGCACCTATAGCGGCTAAATCGTGAGGAATTTGAAGATGATGCAAACTAGTGATTTGTGAAATTTTTTCTGTAGATTCTAAATATATCTTTTTCAAAAAAATTGGAATCAAATTGCACTTCTTTTTCCATCTCCTTCGAAAACTAGCTTTTTTCAGCAAACAACATTTTTAAGGAGTGACACTCACCATATCCTACATAACTTTTTTTCCATGAAGGATAAAATTCTAATTATTTCAAATTTAGATTTGTAACTATGATATATAATGCTTCCAATTGGTCTCATAGTTTTTTATTGAATATTTTTTCCTTAATCAAGTTTCAAAGTGAAACCAATTACAATTCAGACATAGGCAGGCCGTATACAACATAACTTTGTTTGTATGTATCAAAATTCATTTTTTTTGTTAGATCAAGGACTTCAATATCTGGTGCACCCATTTTTATTTATTTATTTTTGATAATCTGCTATTTTTCAACATGTGTAGAATAGAGAACTTTATTTTTAGTGAAAAACCTATGTTTAATAAAACTAAAAAAAAAATACATATTAAAATTATAAAACCAAAACATATTAAAATTATAAAACCAAAACATATTAAAATTATATTCGTTGGATAGCTCGTTCTAAGGACTACCATCATCTAGTTGGGTTTGTGAAGTCTTCTCCATTTTCATCCTCAACCCAACCTTCAAAGCGTAAAATGCTGGACTTTTTTGGTGCCTAAGGGGGAGAAGGGGGGAAAATGGGGGTTTGAGTGAACCCCCTTTCGTTTTGCATTTTCTTTGCTTTTTTTGAATGAGAAATGTGGGGCCAACATTTAATGGGTTCACTCAAACCCAAGCTCTAGTGAACCCTATTTTGGTTTGCTTGAACCAAATAGTTCATTCAAACCCCTAAAAGATTTTTTTTTGCATGGGGTCATTTTTTTGAACTTTTCCTTCCTCACTCGAATTGTAAACCACTTTTGTGGGTTTACCTAACAACTTAATGAAACTTGTACACATCTAAAAATGGTCACGGTCGATTGAACCTGTTAATTAATTAAATATGAATTATTTAATTAATGTCTCTTAAGTCTTCTACATATAAATAAATTTAATTATTTATTTATATTGTTCATTTTCTAATTCTTCTAATTATTTATTTAATTAATGCTACCTTCTTCTTAATTAATTAAATAGATTTTACAATTTATTTACATTAATTATCAAAGTTTAAATTCTAGATTTAAATGATTTTCTTCCCTCCACATTTAATTAAATACTTTCAATATTTAATTAAATAATTTTCTAAATTCCCACTTCTCTCACAAAATTAAATATTCTTAATATTTAATTAAAAGGCTTTTTCTTTTCTCACATAATTAAATATTTGCAATATTTAATTAGGGCCTTTTCATATTTCTTTCACACATAATTAAATATTTATTTATTTAATTATGAGAGACACCTTTCAAATTGTCTCTTCATTTTCTGTCTCTCAGAATTCCACCTCTTTTTCGAATTCTCGATCTCTCACCGTTCATTTCAACAGGTTTGAACTCGACCGTCGATCTTGGCCAATCGAATTCCTACCTTCAAAAATCTATAAATACAACCCTTTCATGAGCTAAAAAGAATCTCGAATCTCATACTTTCATGCGTAGTTATTATAGTTGCAATCTTAGCAATTCATAGCATTTTTAATTCAATAGTTCAATCTTGTAGATGCATATGCATTCATAATAATCTCATTCTCTTAAGTGCCATTCTATAAGCTGTTGTTTGGACAACTGAGAGCAAACATCTTAAAGCGAATCCTTGGAGATAGAGGACAATGGAACGAATTTGAAGAAGTTGTTGTCAAGAGTTTGCATTTGCTTTATTTATTTAGTTTTCTTCAATCTAATGTTTCATTGGTGTATTAGATTAGATTCAATTTAATTGACACATTCTAACGTACACATTTCTGGCGCCCACTGTGGGGCCAAGCCCCACATTTAATTTCTCTTTTTGCAGATTTTTCTGGCAGGTGACGGACAAAAATTGTGGTTTAGTGCATACGAGTCGCGGTTCAGCGCATACGAAGACTGTTTCAACACACACGATGACTGTTCTAGCACATACATTACCTATTCCAATGCATACGTGACTTCTTTCAGCGCATAGACACCCTGTTTCAGTGCATCCAGTTACTGTTTCGGTGCATTTACTAGATCTGTTAGCGCATACGTGTCCTGTTTCAGCACATACATAACCTGTTTCGCCGCATACAACTTTTGTTTCAACGCATTCGTTTGTAAAAATTTAAATTTTGATTTCGACGCAATCTGCGAACATAATTTTTTTGATGCTATTTTTAACAGAATGAACCAATCTTAGGGTAGACACTTAATTTTGAATTAACCAATCCTAGGATAGTCACCAAACATATTTTCTTTTGGTTAAAACAAACCCCATGCTTTTAGTGAAGCAACATCTTCACTTAGAATAGAAAATTTTTCAATTTGGGATTTAAAATTGAACCATTATTTGCATGTTGTGATTGTGGGTAATAGGTCTATGCTCTCCCCTTAACTGGGTGATCAGAATACCAGACTTGCCTTTTTATTTTATGCATTTAATGCTTTATTACATCCTTTAGAAGGCCTACCATAGTGGGAAAAAGTACTCACCCTATGGGAACGACCTAAGTGCGAACACCTAAAGCCAAGGTTTCCAACCCACTTTAATCAAAAGCAAGTTGTTGATGAAAATCCAACTTGACAGTAGTGCGCAAGATAACCATCCCCAAAACCTTTGTTCTAAAGGTTGGGAGGTCTCTCGAGGGAGTATATCTATTTTCCACACTGAATGGATACCCTTACTACGAACTATAGTGTAGAAAGCCAGCCGAGTCAGTATCCAAACATCATTTTAATCACGGTGCAAGGGGAGGGAAGAATCTGCCCCCAAGACACTCACCATATACTCGCCACAGATTGTTTGCTCAAGGGATTCGGTATCCACTTCCGTCACTTTGAGTATGCACCTGGAAAAGACAAAAACACGGGTGCCCTCTAGGGGGTGACAAGGCTGTGTGAGTCGACGCGATTTTAAGATGTGGGCTGTGATTACTTTGATGACCTATTTGACGAATTAAGAGTGAGTTTGACTGAAGTGCTTATATTGTTCAAAAACCTGTGGAAATCTCAAGAACATACACTCTTTGTTTAGATTTTAGGATTAACAAAACAATTGTTTGCTTCTATGCTATGTTTTTCACATTTAAATCAGATTAAGATAATCCAAAACAAGAATATTTTATCAAACTGTTAAAACATGTTGGTCTCAGAGCTGTTTTAGCGCACTTGGTCTCTGTTTTAGCACATTCGGTCTCTGTTTTAGCACATATGTGCTTTATTTTAGCGCATCTGTGTTCTGTTTCAGGGCATCTGTGCTTTGTTTTTGCGCATCTATTTTTCGAAGCTTAGGTGTGATTTTTCTGGTTTTCAGAAATCAGGGTTTAGCCATCCTTCTTATTTTTGGCCAACTTGCAATCGCATATACTTCTCGTCCAAATCAAATTCTGCAATAGAGAACTCAAACACATTTAGGAATCCATTGAAATTCATCTTTCTACAAAGCTAAGATCAAACTTCACAAAGTGCAAAATCACCTTTATTTTTCAATCTTTGGTTTAATTCCCACAAACAGGATTTTCATCCTTTCACTTAGGGAATCACGAACTGAAGATTCAAAATATTTTAAGTCATAGAATCTTCATTCTATTTTGACTTTCATCACCATTGCACTATTTCATTCCTTTGATCAAAGTTAGTAGGATTTGAGTAAAGCTTATGCCTGTTACCACGAGATCTCAAAAGCACAAAGAAAAAGAGGAAAGTATAGTAAGCAAAATGGGCGATAATAATGAGAGGGAGAAAAACCTCTTTAACATTCTGAATACTGAAGAAGTAACGGAAGAAAAGCTTCAAGAAGCAGAACAAGATCTTCAATTCCATACTCTTATGGAAAAGATTTTGGAAAGAAACAAGGAAAGATACTTCCTTTCTTTAGCTATTAAAGAGAATCCTAAAACTCCTCTTAACGATTTTGGTGCCCTTACTCAACAAATGAAAGAACTACAAGGGAAAATAAAACAAATGCAAGGGGGAACACCAAAGAAATATGTTTTGGAAGAAATATGTCCCTATCCATTCGATAGATCTTCGAATGATACCTTTTCCAAAGCATTGTGAAATCCCTAAGTTTGATAGATATAATGGGAAAACTGACCCCATTGAGCATGTAAGGGATTTCCGAAATATGAGTTTAGAATTTGCTCATGAAGTTACTTATCTAATGCGATTGTTTCCACGAAGCCTGGGTGGACAATCCATGGAGTGGCTTTCAAAGATCACTCCCCCCATTAGAACCTTTGAAGAGTTGATAAATAAATTCATATCGCAATACTCTTACAACATCCAACATCAGATAACCATGCTTGATCTTTGTAAGATAAAACAACAAGTAGGGGAATCTTTCACTACATTTTTGCAAAGATGGAGAAGAACATTTGCTAGATATTCTCGTCCTGTTCCTGAAAAGGAAAAGATGGAGATCTTCATCGATAGTCTTAATCAAGAAATGAGTTATAGACTAAATCTTCATTGTCCTCCATCATTTGAAAAATTGATTGAAAACACAATCACTATTGAAGGTGCATTGATCAAGCGTGGAGTTTTAAAGGTTGATAAAGAGGGTTCAAATTCGTACAACAACAACAAAAACAACCATAATAACAACAATGACAAGTCACGATTTTGGTCTTGAAATAAAAATGTTGGAAATGATAGGGTAGTAGGTGCTAACAATGTGAATTCGAAACGCGTCGTTCTTAATGTGTCAGGTGCTCAACGTAACAATAATGTTGGACATTCTAGCACCCAAGGCAATGTTTCTAATCAAGGAAATACAACTAATACTCGTGGAAATAATTTTGGCAATAATCAAAATTCAAGTGTGCTCAGACCATCATATTTTTCAAATTGACGGAGTTTCACTCCCTTGGGGCAATCTTTGGAATCCATTCTCAAAGAATTATTGAATCAAAACGCTATTACATTGCCACCACAAAGAGACTATGAACCTCGAGTTAAACCACCATCGTGGAATGACTCACACTTCTGTGATTATCATAGATGCAAAGGTCATAAGACAAACAGTTGCCAAGGGTTAAAGAATATCGTTCAAGATTTGATTGATAACCGTACCATCACAGTTGAGGGACACAATGTCAATAATGATCATCAAGCATTCAAAAATTCGCTCCCTAATTATCACAAATGGGAATCCTCGAATGATAAGGGCAAGAATGTTAATAACATCCAAGACATTATTATCAATCATATCTATACTGATGACCCTCAAATCAATGCTATCTGAATCAAAGGTAAGCCAGAATATCGAGAGGTCAATGTTACTACAAGGGGACAAGCCAAGATCATTGTCAAAGGTGGCTCATCTAAAGCAGCAATTCCCCCTCCAAGTCAATACAATTTGGTTGAACAATTACGAAAAACGTCAGCCCAAATCTCTATCTTGGAGCTTTTAAAGTTATCACCTGCACATAAGGACATTCTAGAAAAGGCTCTTGTCGATACAACTGTATCTCTTGATCTAGATACCGATAAATTTCAAGCCATGGTGGGACACTTGTCCTCCAACACATGTTTATCTTTTTCTGAAAGAGATGATTCATCCATAACCCATCTGCATAATTCATCACTCTACTTCGAAGTCATGGTTCACAAAGCCCACATTAGACATGTCCTTATAGATGGGGGAGCTGGATTAAATATTTGTACTTTAAAATTGGTCCTAGCTTTGGGATATTCAACAGACTCTATAGACCCGCGGAGGAAAATTACAATCAAGGCCTATGATGATGAGGAAAGAACTTCAAAAGGTATTATCATGTTACCAATCAGAGTGGGACCTGTTGTGAAGAATACCTTTTGTCAGGTTCTCGATCGGGATTTAACCTATAACATATTATTGGGTCACCCATGGATCCATGACATGCAAGCCGTTCCATCTACTTATCACCAATGTTTGAAGTTTCCATATGATGGACAGGAAATAACCATACCCGTTGATCACAATAGCAATCAAACTTGTCCTAATCTAAGAGCGACTTAGGACACATTTGTCCCACATAATAGAAACGCTTTGGCCATCTCTACCTACAAAAACAAAGAACAAGTACAGGAAATGATAAGCAATTTTTGCAACAAGCTAAAATTGAAAGACAATGGGGTAGGAGAATATTCTTTATCTCTCTCTAATCTACCCTTATCACCAAGATCTCATGGTCAACCATCAAAATCTACACCGCAAGCTGCAACAGTTTTAGCCTCAACTTCAACCCCCATCACCAAGTTTAATGGGATGTTTATCAAAGAAACTAAAGGGGAAGATAGAGCTATTCTCAATTGGCTCTATAAAGATGAAGAAGAATCCGTACAGCATATCAAGATACCCACACAACAATATGGAAAGCGTTATGCTATCATGCAACAGATGGGTTATGAAGGAAATGGCCCTTTAGGTAAAAGAAAAGAGGGTATTGTTGAACCTGTCCAACTAACAACAATACACCCAAAAGATAAGACGGGGATAGGATATGGTGAGGATACTAAGGAAAAAGTAACACAAAGGCCATCTAATGAAGAAATAACTGAGTCAATTCTGCGAATTCAAGAAAACAATTCTGACACTGACTCTAATGAATATGAATGGGACACCATCTTTGATGATTAATTCTGGAGGGACAAAAAGGTGGATGTGATACACAAATTTTCACCTACATTCTTACAAGGAGAAAGCTCAAGACCTCCGTTTGAATGTGTCGTACAAAGTGATCATGACTCTATTGAGACCAATTCGATTCAAAGCGAGATAAAACATTTTGAGGAGGATACCATCTTAGACTTCTCCCAAAATAACATTGACAATAACATCATGACCCTAATGGCCAATGACCTTACTTATCCTAATGATCCATTACCTTTGGTTCATCTCGAACTCATTGATTGGGAACAAATTGCACCCATTGATGTTCCAACTTTCCCAAATGACGAAACCATAATAAATTTTCTTTGCTCATCACATCCCGAAACAAGTTCCACTAGGGAATCACCAGATCAAAGTTTTCGACAGGAAAGTGCCAAGTTTCTTAGCTATGAAATAAATAATATAAAAGAAAGACCTAATGGTGAAAACCTAACAAAGGCAGTATTAGGTCAAGAAAAAAGAAAAATGAAAGAAAAATCTAATGGTGAAAACCTAACAAATGCAATATTAGATCAAGAAAAGAGGAAAATAAAAATCGTATCCAATGGTGAAAACCTTTCAAAGGCGCCAGAAGATGGGAAACTTGACACTCTTTTGAAGTACTATCAAGAAAGATCTTCCATTTTGATTGAACCGATAGAGGCACTCAATATAGGTACTGCGGAAAAACCTAAAGTGTTGCAATTGGCTACATCTCTTACAGATGAAGAAGTACCTAAATTCACAGAATTTCTCAAAGATAATCAAATCAGTTTTGCATGGTCCTACGCAGATATGCCTAGATTGGATCTGGATCTCATCATGCATCATCTATCTATTACACCGGGGGCAAAGCCTGTAAAACATAAACTCAGAAAAATGCATCCACACGTCGCGTTGTTGGTTAAAGAGGAACTAAAGAAACTTTTAGACGTTGGATTCATCCAATCCATAGATTATGCAGAATGGATTTCCAATATTGTGCCTGTTTCAAAGTCAGATGGAACGATTATAATTTGCACAGATTTCAGGGATTTGAACAAAGCATGTCCTAAAGACGACTTTCCTTTACCAAACATTGATATGATTGTGGATTTAATTGCTGAACATGCAATGTACTCATTGATGGATGGATTCTCAGGATACAACCAAATAAAGATTGCACCAGAAGATCAGGATAAAATGACATTCATATGTCCTTGGGGTACATATTGTTGGAACGTAATGCCATTTGGATTGAAAAATGCGGGAGCTACCTACCAACAAGCGATGACAACAATTTTTCATGACATGATGCATACATTTATGGAGGATTATGTTGATGATCTTCTTGCCAAGTCTAAAACTAGAGAAGGACACATTGATATCTTCTCTAAAATTTTCAAAAGAATGGAACAATTCAAAGTATGACTTAATCCTAAGAAATGCGTCTTTGGAGTAAAATCTGGAAAGTTATTAGGATACATTGTGTCAGAAAAGGGAATTGAAGTGGATCCAGCTAAAGTACAAGCAATCCTTGATATGCCACCACCAAGGAACATCAGTCAAGTACGCTCTTTACAGGGACGGTTACAATCCATTCGCAGATTCATTGCTCAATTGGCAGATAAGAGTTTACCATTTACACGTCTCTTACACAAGAATGTTCCATTCAAATGGGAGAACAAATGTGAAGCAACCTTTAATCAAATAAAGCAATATCTCATGAATCCTCCAGTATTGACTCCACCAATACAAGGTGCGCCTCTCATATTATATATTGCTACCACATAAGTATCTTTAGGAGCGTTATTGACAAAGGAAGATTACTCAGGAAAGGAACGAGCCATTTATTACATCAGTTGAACCTTGACGAGTCATGACCTAAATTACACCTTCATTGAAAAAGCTTGTTTAGCAGTGGTATTCACTTCTCAAAAGTTACGACACTACATATTAACTCATACAGTAAAGCTTGTAGCTAAGATTGACCCACTCAAGTATCTTCTAAGCAAGGCAACCTTAACTGGCAGGTTGGCTAAATGGGTTATGATCTTAAGTGAGTTTGATATTCAGTATGTGGATCGAAAAGCTATAAAAGGACAAGTAATTGCAGATCAATTAGCAGAAGTACTGATGCCAGTAGAACATCCAATACATATTGATTTTCCTGATGCCGATATTTTCACAGCAGAAATCCAACAATCATGGTCACTTTACTTTGATGGTTCTTACACTCAACATGGTTCATGAGTAGGAATTATTTTCATTACACCTCAAGGACATACAATCCCAAAATCTTACCGGCTAATGTTTCCTTGCACAAACAACATAGCTGAATATGAGGCATTGATAATCGGCATGAAAATTGCAGTAAATTGGAAAATTACAGAACTTCAAATTTTTGGTGATTCACAACTTGTTATAAACCAAATCAATGACGAATATCACACTAAAGATGACAAGTTGATACCTTACAAAAGAATGGTGGACGATCTCAAGAAATACTTTGTTACTATCAAGTTTGAACAGATTCCATGCATTGATAACAAAGCAGCAGACGCCATGGCTACAATCGCCTCTCTACTCCAATTGTCAGAGAATCAAAAGTGGTATGATTTCCTGGTGGAACAATTGTTTTCTCCCGCCCATGACTATCTTGAAACGCAAATCATTTGCCATCTAACAAGTTCTGAATCTTCCTTATATGGCCAAATCTATACTTACTTGAAAGATACTACTTTACCCTTAGGCTTGTCTAGAAATCAAAAACGAAATTTCATTTGACAATCATCCCGTTATACCTTAATTGTCGACGTCTTATATAGGCATGGTCTGGATGGTACCCTCTTTAGGTGTCTTGAACGCAATGAATCAGAAAAATCCTTACAAGAGGTTCATGGTGGGATTTGTGGGACACATTCAAGTGGACTAACCTTAGCAAAGAAACTTGTAAGATTAGGATACTACTGGCCAACTATGGAGAAAGAATCTTTCGCCTTTGTGAAGAAATGTGCAAAATGTCAGATTCATGGGAATCTCATTCACGCTCCTGCTTAGGAATTACAACCTTTTACCACAACATGGCCTTTCACTCAGTGGGGATTGGACTTGGTTGGTAAGATACATCCATCATCTTCAAATGGACACAAATTTATCATTACAGCCACCGAGTATTTCACTAAGTGGATTGAAGTTGTTCCTTTAACAACTGTTACGGGTAAACAAATCTCTTCATTCATCTTGAATTATATCATTTGCAGATATGGCATTCCTAACTCCATCATAACAGATAATGGTAGACCCTTTAAAAATCAAGATGTTGATGAACTATGTGAAAGGTTTCACATCCAACATAGATACTCCACACCTTATTATCCACAGGGGAATGGTCAAGCTGAAGCTTCAAACAAAACAATTCTGAAAATTCTGAAGAAAACAGTGAATGAAGTAGGTCATGATTGGCATGTCCAATTAAATCCAACATTATGGGCCTATTGAACAAGCATTCGCACACTGACAGGAGCTACTCCTTATGCTTTGGTCTATGGAGCAAAAGCTATTTTGCCACTTGAAGTTGAGATTCCTTCACTTCGAGTATCACTCAAAGGGTTAATCAATGATGAAGACTACAGAGTACCAAGATTGCAAGAGTTGGAACTACTTGATGAACGACATCAAACTACGGTTAATCACTTGAAGGGATATCAACAAATCATGTCCCGCAACTACAATCACAGAGTCAAACCATGAAGTTTTCAAGTGGGTGATTTGGTCCTTAGAGAAAACCCTCGAAATCAACAAGATCGGGAAAAGAAAGGAAAATTTGAACCTAACTGGTTAGGCCTGTTCGTTATTGTTGCAGCCTACGGATCGGGGGCATATTAGTTGTCAATAGTAGAAGGGGACCTGTTTGAAGACCCGATCAACAACATTCATCTAAAAAGGTTCTACACCTGAGAAAAAACAAAAACAATATAAAAAGTCTTGAAAAAAAAATAAAAATCAAAACATTGCCTTGATGAAACCCTAGCAAATAGGCGTCTTGGTAATAACAAAAAAAATCAGAAAATCAGAAAAAAGTGCAATAAAAACAAACGGTGAAAACCTGGCAAACAGGCATTGTTTGTGATTTCATTTAGCTCTCTCATCTATTAGGATTCATTCTGCATATGCATCCTCGCATCAATATCGCACACACCTCATTATCGCATTCGCATCATTTTCCTTGGAATGACAGGGGTCTCATCATGGCTTGATGATTTGAGGTTTATCCATCTCAACAGTTGTGTCTAGCAAGGGTTAGAGTACAAGGTCACTAGGGGGAAGTTCGCTTTTCTAGGAGGTAGTCCGCAGCATGTGTCTAACATCAGAGTGTCTAAAACAACAAATTTTATGAGCTTACATGATTATCTTGACAGGTGATTTAAAAACAAATTGGATGATCTTAATCTGAATAAAATGAATGACAAAACTTAAAAGCAAAAGTTGCAAATTGTTGTTTTGATATTCGATGACATCATATCTTTGGAGTGGTTCAATGATGTATTGGACTAGAATCACAAGGAAGAAGTATGATTTTTCTTTATTGTTGTCTGCAAGTTAATCATTAGTATGATGCAAATTGGTCGTGGGACATGTTCTACAATGGATCATTGATGACATTTCGGAATTTGCATAGGAAATTGATTAACTTTTGTCTGTTTATTCAAGCAATACTCAGGTCATCTTGGTTCAATTATACCATCAATGCTTGTATTAACTTGCTACATCAAAAATTATGGAAACAGTACTCAGGTCATCATTGGTGCTAACATACCCTTTGATGCTTGTACTAACTTTCAACATATCAAAAGGCTCAATGATGATAACTAAATGCAGCAGGAAATGGCAACAAGGAGAATGATTCATTATTTCATTTAGGATTGCATAATTCATTCATTTTGAGGTTCTTTTTAAAATAGATTTTTGAGGGTGGATCACATTCTTAAATATCTTTTTCGACAATGGTTGAGTAAGACTGGACATTTGTTGCATCTCATCCTCATCATTTCATATCATTATCATATTCCTTATCATGTCATTTTCCATCATTACATCATAGGCATGGTTATCATTCATCATTCATTAACAT
Organism: Sequoiadendron giganteum; assembly: GCA_007115665.2. Classification (NCBI taxonomy): domain Eukaryota; kingdom Viridiplantae; phylum Streptophyta; class Pinopsida; order Cupressales; family Cupressaceae; genus Sequoiadendron; species Sequoiadendron giganteum. The sequence continues at coordinate 75,163,690 of CM021101.1, read as the reverse complement.
ATACATCTGCATATTTCACACATTCATAAAATAAAAATTGCATTCATATTTTTCACATCATATATCATAAGATCATTACATGAGTGCATTTTCATTACATCATCATCATCATCATAAATCATAAATCATTTACATCTTGCATTTTGCATTCATTGCATACATCATAAGAGAAAAGAAATTTTTTAGATCATATCATCATTGCATCATCATACACGACATAGCATATAAAAATCAAAACATCCATAACATGTGCATAAATCATCCATAACATGTGCATAATCAAATCGCGACTGCATATCATAGATCTCATCAAAACAAATGTCCAGAAATACAAGGATATCAAATGTTTCAAAAAGATATATCATACAATGGCACCAATGTATATAACAAAATGCTCATCGCTGAGGGGCATCTAGTTGTGGATCATGGCTACTGCTAGCACCAGAGGTAGTGGGTCTCGCTGGATCTCTGCTCTCGGAGGCTCTGATCTCTCATTTGACCGGCTGACCTACACTCCTGGTTGCACTCCTGGAGTGACTGCGTGAGTGAGTTCGAGTTCGAGTACTTGACTGAGTGAAGGTTATCCACCGCTCAGGTGGCACTGCCTCAAAGTAGTGCATCCTGTAATACTTGGCCTCCCGAGCAGTCTCTAATCCCTCTACCACAACCTCTCCAATAGAGGTGCTCTCCACTGATCTTAGTAGCCTCTCAGCTACCCCCTCGGCCTGTACGCATCTCTCTCGGAAGCTGTCCCTCTCGGCCGTAAGTTGCGCTATCTGTGGGTCAGGAGGTGGTGGCTACGCTATTTGTCCTT
>CM021101.1:75051242-75162776 GCA_007115665.2 Sequoiadendron giganteum | reverse complement strand
TATCCAAATTTGTCCGATATCTCAAAATATACATGAGGCTACTAATGGCTAATGATTGTCTATACACCATCAAAATTGTCTACATCAAATATCTGATCTTTCTAAAGAATTGTCATTAGTCCTCTGATCAGTAGAACCACTCCTCTTGCATTTTATCACGATCTCGATCAAAAAACTAATATTTCCACTCAATCTCTCGAGGGGGCAATGTACCAGCGTAATTCTTCTTGCTAGGGCAGTAGTGGGCCATCCGAAAAAAGTCATATTTTTTTTGAATTTTGATCTCGGTAAGGTTATTCTTTGAACGAATGCAATAGGTACATTGCTTCAAAGAGGGGCAAAATGTAGACACTCGAAATATCTTGATTGATATCATACACTCGATCCTAATTCACTAACACTGATTCTTCCTTAAACATTTCTTTACTAACCATTTAATTATATATTTATATTAATATAGATATCTGCCTATTCATAAAAATCAAAAAAAAAATCATCAAAATTCCTCTTAAAATCAAATAATGAACCTTATCAAATTATTTCATCATTTACCTCTTTTAATTAAATAAATCAACTTTATTTAATTAAATCCTAATTTCTTCTTTTAATTAAATAAATCAACTTTATTTAATTGAATTAAATTACTAATATCTCAAATATCCTCTCATTTGATTTAAATAAACTCAAATATCTAAATCAAATGTCAAATCAACTAACTTCATCTAAGTTAGTTAATCCTAATTAACTCCTAACACTAATCATCCATTCCTCTAGTTTTTGCAAGTTGCACATGTAAATCAATTTATTTGATTTATTAATTCCTCCTATTTTCATTCAAATATGGCATATTCTTGGAATATTCCAATTATTTGAATTCTCCCTCCCAAAGGATTGTTGTCCTCCAACTTGGCATTTAAAGCTCTTACATGTCCTTTTCTTGAGCCAACTTTGCATTAATTCCTCTTACATCCCCTCTTACACAAGTCACCTCTTCAAATTCAAATTCCACCTACATGCATTTAACATGCACATTGTTCAAAATGTGCTCCACTCTCCTTCATTAGCGTGTTGACAAATGGCATAATGTCATTGGTTCAAATCTTAATCCCACATTCATACTATTTTTCAATCCTCCATCCTTCTTCCTTAAAAATGGAGGCCTTCTCTATTGATTTAGGATCCACAACTTGATCCAGATTTTGATGCAAGCTCATTATCCACAATCATCCATATTTTCATCCAATTTAGCAGAGAAGTTCATCATCCATAGCTAGGTTATTGGAATTTTTCATCAAGTATCAATCAATCATCATCAAGCTTATCAAGGAATTGGGAAAGGGCTTCTTTCCACATCAAAGAAGCACCAATTCCCCTATGGGATGAAGTTTTTGTTGGTTTAAGTTAGATTACAAGCTTCATTTGTTTTGTTTCCTTGTTTATTTCATGTTTTCTCTTAAATTAGTTGAATAATCTCATAGGGAGCATTATATTTGTGTTAATAACATGTTTAACATCATTTTGTTGATCTTTTGTTAGTCTATGCAGTTTTTTGTGTTCACATAATCATCATAAAACCATAATTAATAAATCATTTCAATTTTAGAAAAAATCTGATGTCATTTACTATCAAAACAAAAGTTGTATAAATCACAAAAAATCAATGAAGCCTCCTAAATGTAGCTTAAATTAAGTTTACATGATGGGTTTTAGCATAAGAAGATTTCTACTATAGCTCTCAAAGAATGTATTATAAGAAAAAAACAAAATTCTTCACACTCAAAGTAATGCAATCAAATATTTATTCTAAAAGTATGTTAGCAGGAGTTAACTAAAAATAGAATGATTTTTTGCTTGGTTTCTTTTATCAATGTGCCACATGGAAATGGAATAGTCACTAAGAAACCCTAAAAATAAAAATAAAAAGTAAAGGTTTAAGAAAGGAAATTCCAATGTACTATCATGTAATGGTGACGAAGGTGCTTATGTGAGCATGACCTGCATACAAATCCCTGTCATTGAATTGCCATCCATCTAAAGATAATATAATAAATGTAAGGATTTGAGTAATATAAGTCCAAAGGGTTATGTTGTAATGGTAATGGAATCACCATAAGAGCACAACTGAGGAACAAATTCTTGTGATTGTAATTATGTGATCCATAACTCTATTGGTCATGTGGCATAATTGTGCTATAAAAAATATACGATGCATTCATGTGTGACCCAAGTTTAATGTGGCTATGTTTTGATATAAATGGAGGCACTCATATGAGCACAATTCGTGTACAAATTAATCAATGTCATCACAATTAGGTCTCAATCATCATTGGTTGCATTCAGGTTGACTCAAGTTTAACAAGTTACAATGTAATGATAGCATGATCCAAGAGCTATTACCTCTTGTTGCAATAAAGAACCTATAACTCTAGTTGATATTTAGAGTGGTTGTGCTATATCAATTATGTAGTGCGTTCAAGCACAACCCATGTTTAATGGGCTATTCTAGAGAGTGATCAATATTTTCTAAACCTTATCAATGTTACTTAAAAGTGTACAACTTAAACTACATACCAATTTTGTTACATACTTGAATGCAATCTTTGGCTACCAAAAACTATAATAATGTGATCTGTTAATATCTATTATGGGAAGTATTAAAGCAATACCCATGCTATATAGGATACATTTCCCTAATCAGGTTTACATACCTTAATGATCAAACACAAGCATCCCACACACTCTAGGATACAATCCAAGATCATACCACACCCTATCAAGATAACTAATTTTATGACCCAAGATTTAAGGTTGTTTTTTAATACCAACAAAAGAATTGTTAAGAGCATGACTAGGGTACAAACGCTAGGCCTTCGTAGAAACATAAACCATAACTCTTGTGTATTAGTGAGGTTGCAATACCAGAAATATTGAGGCATTGTAGCCAATAAAAAAATCTTGCAATAGAAATATTGTAGCCAATAACAAGCACACTATGTAGCTCAATGACATTTGTAAATGCAATCTATGATAAGAAGAATGACAGTCACTTGAGGTGTGACAATCAAAAAGAGGCTGAGCAGTGAAAAGATAATAAAGCTCGAACCTTGCATAGTAAAGTGGAGATTTTAACAATGAGTTTCCTTACCCCCTTGCTAACCTTAAGGGTTTTTCAAATGCTATTCATAGTGTTAGACAAGGAAAATGCAATCAAGGAATGATTGTCCAAATGAAGTAACAGTGGTAATCTCAAGTTCAATGTTTCTTCTTAGCCATTGTATAATGGAGGTAGTGGATTGCATGTTTGAGCAGTATTTTGAGACTCATCAAAGATGGGAGAATATTGAATAATACCTTGTGGATTGTGAAGTAGTGACAATAAGGTTGAAGGATCTTAAGACCCACAATACCATGAAACAATGAGTCCCTTGTAGTAAGTAAGTGGGCAGTCTATAGGACATAGTTTGATTTTATAAAAGGATGCTCATGAAAGGAATCTCCAAGTGATAGTGAGTGAGCTATTTGAGATTGCAACTAAGGGTGCAATATCCAGTCTTAAAGGAAGTTAGCAAAGCAATAAATGTTCAAGAAAATAAAATCCTACATAGCAAACAATTCACAATGTTATCTTGCATAATGGCTTGAGCTTGAAGACAAAAATATCATTGTATCTTGATGAAAGTAGTGACCTTAATGGTCAATCACTAGCAAGCATGATTTTAAAACATGTTATTGTGCTTATGGAGGCAACATTTTAAGCAAGGCAGTGAGTGGTGGTTTGGAACAATGGTAGGTATGAAGGACTTGCTTTAAATGCATACTATGCAGTCTAGCTTAAGATAACATTCTTAGAAGAGATTGAAGGTGGATTATGGAACTCAAGGGTTACTATGATAAATATTAAAGCAAAGACTGAGATCTATTTAAAATCCACTGTCATGAAGCTATTAAAGATGTCACATGCAAAATCCTAGTAGTTGGAGTAATGAATACAGTGCTAAAGAGGACAGTGATACTTCATTCTAAACCCTATATAGGATACATTGATACTTCAAAAGCATCTAGAGGAATTTGAGATTATGCAAAGATATGTCAATTAAATACCTGGATTAAAAATAGTAGCATGAACAATGTAACCCTTGTTGAGCAGAGAGGGAATGAGATAAGCAACAATGAATCCTATGCCTTCTATCACGCACATCTCCTTACCAATATATTTCATTCTTTACTAAACACTTCTCCATTTTGGTGGGCTACGCTTGAAAATAAGGTTTTGACGAAGGTTTTAGAGAATGTTTATTAAAATGAAAACTCCATTTTGGTGGACTACACCTGAAAATAAGATTTCGATGAAAGTTCTAGAGTATGTTTATTAGAGTATTTTGGTGGGCTATTGATTTTTGATTCCTTAAATGATTTTCTAAATAAACAACTAACTATTTAGTCATTTTTATTTGTGTGACTAAATAATTTTTTAGTCAACAACCAAATTAGTCATTTATTTACTCATTTATAGCTAAGTTGCAAAAAATTAGTAGAATTTAGTCATTTTTAGTTGTTGTGACTAAAATTTTTTCACCTAGTCATTTATTTACTAAATTCTACTAGTGATTTCAGCGCCTGTCCCAGAAGGTAACTTTCATCAACACAGTTATTCCTTAGCAACTACCTACCCTCTAGTAGCATCTATCCTGAGGTTCTCTAGTCTACTTAGGTGTTGATATTCTACTCAAAAAGAGATTATTCTTTACTCACATATCTATGAAAAAGTAATTCAGTCTACTTATTTCCTCAACTTAAACAAAATCAGAAAAATAATTCAATGGATCTATTCATTACATCATCCATTCATTTCTTGCACATGTAGCATGATTACATTCAACATAATTCAGTATTCATTTAAGAATGAATTAAGTAAGTACCAAAAGAAGGTATGTCACAAGTATGTGTATGTATGTAGACGAAGGTCTATGTGCATACACATATATGTGCAAACTTAAGTTAATATATATTTGTGCATACATTCTGAAATAAAAACCATTATATCAGATTTGTTTCATTCAAAAAAATGCTACAGATTTTTATATCGACTAACAATAATTTACAAGATATAAATTTCCTTTTTCAAAGAAATAAGAACACATATGTTTGAACAGTTTCCACATACCGATGTTCTATTTGTATCATTTCAATGCTATTTATATCAAAACAATGTTATTTATATAAAAAAAAATGTTGTTTGTAGAAGTTTACAAGTTACTATGTCAATATGTCTCAATAACAGTTTCAAGTTATCTAGTTTAACATGTGAACGATCAATGTTCTATCATTCTACATATGCAATTATTTAAATGATACTAGTGCCCTTTTTGTGCAAAAAAAATAATCAAATGACATGCTTGTCATTTTAAAACACATACAAATTTGAAACATTTATATTACTATTCGGGTTTGGAGAGATAGACTCGTGTTTCTATTGGTGACTATTATGGATTTAAGTTCATATTACTATCATTTTAAAATGACTAATAGTCAAACAATTATTTGGATTTATCACTAAAAAAAACTATTAGTTGAACCTTGAAGAATATTGATTATCGGCTTACATTGTTCAATGGCCAGCTAGTAAGACTCATTCATAGATTTAATTCTATGGAACGAAATGTGCATGCAACATGGATTGGTGAAAACAACATTAAGAGCATCACAGGTATGCATAAATGGTATACTGTAAATCGATAACCAAATGATATACTATAAGAATAAAATGGAATATTGTAAATTAAAGGGGATCATTATAATGAATGATTAAATGCATATACAAATGGTTTACTACAAATCGATCTTAAGGATCGATGCCCACATAAAGGAATGGAATGATATAACTGTTCTGCCATCGTTCGTGGAGAAAAGGTGACATGGATAATATACAACAATAGCCACCTTTCATTCTATGAACGATGTCTAAGGCCATCACACCCATTTGGGCTAGTAAGCCTACTTGGCCATGCCATCATAGAGAACATCATAAATAAAATGATAACAATAGAGGGTCATCACTACCCTTAAGGGTACAAGGTCAAATAAAAGAATCATACAAGTTTAAATACCCTGACCATTGACTGTTTCCAAATAACCATGAAATGGCTATGCATTTCACATGCAAATAATAAAATGGTAGGATAGAGCTATTACACAACACACAAAATATTACATGATTGACTATTCAGTTGAATAGAAATACATACAAGGGAAGGTTGATTCGGCTCATGCAACAAACAAAGATCACTATCAAATAATTTGATGTCTCCTAGGCATAAAATGCAAAGAAATGCATTTACTAAACATAACACCTATTTATGGTTATGCACCATTTCAAAGGAGGTTGACACTATGAGAAGAAAATACAATTCGATATAGGCTAACTAAACTAAAATCAAGCATATTCCATATGCATCGAGTTACCTTGGAGTCGTGGGCTTTTCCTTTGTCACTTTTTTCTCTTTTTCCTAATTGTTTCGATCTTCTTGCCTACTTTTTCCTCTCTGCTTTTCACTGCGGTTTGTTTCCCTTCAATCACTTCTAGAGAAAATTGTGCTATCCCAAAATGGTATCTATTTTTCTCTTACATTTTTGCATTATGGAGGGGGTTGTTTCATTCATAATTGACATTAATTTTTAGCCGCCCCACACTGTAATTTGAATATTTTGCCTTAAATTTGAATGCAACCCATGATTTCATAAGATCTTCCTTATGTTATTATTTGAATTCAATCAATATGAATTTGATAATTTTGATTCCATATTTGATATTTTTAACATATATATATATATATATATATATATAGGTACGCATATATAAATCCATGCATATATATATGTATATATATATATATATATGTATTTATATATACATATATATTTATATTTATATTTATATGCGTACATATATATATATATATATTTTACTTTTATATTAGTATAGTATTCAATCACTTTCAAGCAAAGAATAAACTTTTATTTTGTTTGAATAATGATTTTTAAATAAAGTGGTTTTCTTATCCTTCAAGCATGCCTTTTAAATTACATACAAATATGTTTAACCATATTGTTGTTTTCTTTTAAAATTTGAAAGCATGAGATAAAAATAGACAATTACATAAGAAATCACATGTATATCATTTCACAAGCCTTATTTTTAACATTGAATCATTCGAATCAAGCCGATATAATCTTCTATATGAAGTTTCAAATGAAACTATCATGTCATTTTATGGTGTGTGCACCCAAATTCCATTAAGCTTACCATTCAATCCAGCTAAATGATCCTACCTCAACAGTGCTCTCGTCCTTCAACCTATTTTCCCGCATTTGCACACACTTGCACTTACACAGTTCATCAATAAAATTTAATCATGATAAAGTATAAGATAGTTCAAAAGATCACATAGTCAAAACATGGTCAACTTATTTCAAATATTTCAAAAATATCAAGTTTTTCATTCAACATATTGAATTTCCTTAATAATTAAATTTATCATATTTCAATTTATATGCAATAAAAATAAGGGTTATGACATGTCATCTATAAGGAATATCCAGTTGGAAAGCAAGAAAGAAGACATTTCAAATGTAAAGAACAATCTTCTACTGGACTATTGGAATTGGTGCATACAGATCTTTGTGGTCCTACCAGAGTAAGAAGTCTTCAAGGTGATAGGTATTTCATGCTATTTATTGATGATTATTCTAGAATGACATGGATTAGTTTTCTCAAAGAAAAATTAGAAGACCTAGATAAGTTTAAAGCATTCAAATTTATGGTTGATAATGAAATGGATATGAAAATCAAATGTTTGAGGTATGATAGAGGTGGAGATTTCACCTCCAATGAGTTTAACATCTTTTGTAAGAATCATGAAATATGAGGAATTTATCTACCCCTAGGACTCCTCAGCAAAATGGAGTGGTTGAAATAAATAAGAGGATTCTTCAAGAAGCTACAAGGACAATGATGAAAGAAGAAAATCCACCATAAGTCTACTGGAGAGAATTAATTTGTATTGCTGTTTGTATACTTAATAGAGTGCAATTAAGAAAAAACAACACAAAGACTCCTTATGAGCTATGGTATGGAAAGATTCCTACTGCCAAATACTTTAGAGTTTTTGGAATCAAATGCTATATCAGAAGAGATGAAGAAAACTTAGGAAAGTTTGATGCAAGGTCTGATGAAGGTATCTTCCTTCGATATTCTACTAAAATAAAAGCTTACCAATGCTACAACAAGAGGTTAAGAAATATTATTGAGAGTGCAAGTTTAAAGGTTGATGAAGATCTATGGAAGAATTTAGTGGTAATAGATGTATATGAATTAGATGAGTCTTCTTGTAGAGAAGAAGAAAAAGATAAGGAAAAAGAGGTGCAAATTGAAGAGGAAGAAGCTCCAAAAAAGGTTTCTAAAACTCCTAAGTATGTGCAGAAGAATCATTATGAAGAATAAATCATTGGTGATAAGAGAAAAGGTGTATAGACGAGAAGGAAAGCTATTGAAGAATAGGTAAATTTGTGTTTACTTTCTGAAATTGAACAAAAAATAGTGATTGATGCATGCAATGATGAGTATTGGATCAAGGCTATGGAAGAAGAATTAATACAGATTGAGAAGAATCAGATTTGGGAACTTTTCCCAAGACCAACAAACAAGAATGTAATTTGAACTAAGTGGGTATTCCAAAAAAAATTGAATGAGAGTGAAGCGGTAAGAAACATGGCCAGACTTGTGTGTAAAGGCTACTCACAAGTAGAAGGAATAGATTTTGAGGAAATATTTTCTCTAGTGACAAGAATGTAAGCTATCAAGATGTTTTTGGCTTTTGCAGCACATAAGGATTTCAAATTTTATCAAATGGATGTGAAGTCTACTTTCTTGAATGGTGAATTGGAAGAAGAGGTATACATAGAACAATTGGAAGGATTTCAGCTATCAGATAAACCGGATATGGTATGTAGATTGAAGAAGGAACTATATGGATTGAAGCAAACTCCAAGATCTTGGTATCTAAGGTTGGGTAGGTACTTGTTACAACAAGGATTCAATGAAGCTACCACAAATAGTAATATTTACTTCAAAGTTGAAAAAGATCTAATCTTGATTGTAGTTGTGTATGTTGATGACATTATTTTTGGAGGAAATGAATCTATGTGTAAGAAATTTGTAGAGGAGACACAAAAAGAGTTTGAAATGCCAATGTTTGGGGAGATGAATTTATTCCTTGGGCTACAAATCAATCAGACAGATAAAGACATTTTTATTTCATAATCAAAGTATGTAAAGAAAATGTTGAAGAAGTTTGGAATGGAATATTCTAAACCAGTATGTACCCCTATGGTTACTAGTTGCAATCTGAGAAAGAATGATGAATCTCCTAAGTTCGATTAGAGCAAGTATAGACCAATGATTGGAGGACCAGTATGCCTAACTGCTACTAGGTTGGATATCGTGCATGTAGTTTGTCTTGTGGCTAGATTTCAAGAAGATCCTAGAGAGTCACATGTTATAGCTATGAAGATGATATTCATATACTTGAAGGGAACTTCGGATCATGGCTTGTGGTATCCAAATGATATTGAATTTACTTTGAATTCTTACACAGATGCAGATTGGGTTGGTTGTGTAGATGACAAGAAAAGTACAAGTGTTTGTGCATTCTTTCTTGGATGCAAATTGGTGTCATGGCCAAGAAAAAACAAGATTCAATGTCTTTATCTAGTGTAGAGGAAAATTACATTATAGAAACATTTTTTTGGACAAGTTTTCTAGATGAGGAAAACATTAAAGGATATCGGAGTGGTATATGATGAACCGATTTCTATATTATGTGATAATACAAGTGTTATCAATATATCAAAATCCAATAATGCATTCAATGACAAAACATATCTCAATCCAATATCACTTTTTTGAGAGAGAATATTGTAGAGAATGAAGTGAATCTTGAATATGTGCCTACAAAGGATTAGGTTGCAGACATATTCACTAAGGCTCTTCCTAAGGATACTTTTGAGTATCTTTAGGAGAAGTTGGGGGTTATTGTCCCTCCTTTGAAATAGATGCATTGGTCCAGTAGATCTCAAGATTCATTCTTTGGTCTAGAATGATGTCAGTGGCTACCTCTCAAGGGGAGTAGGTACTAGCATTATTGGTTGTTGAAGTCAGGATAAGTGAGTGGTGTATTTGGGCAATGGTTGTTTATCAATGCAGTTTGATGTGTGCTCCTAAGGGGGGTATGTAGAGCAGTAAAGGAAAGGAAGTTGCAAAGCAATGGTAAATAGTATGATTAATGTCAAAGGGAGAATGATTAATACAAATATTTTGTCCTTTTTCATTGATGTCAAAGGGGGAGAAAGAGCAATGTGAAAAAATTTCAAGGAAGAGAGAAAGTAATGAGTTAATTGTGTAAGGGGGAGAAAGTAGAGAAAATAAATAATTAATTGGATTGAGTAATGTATTGAGGATCGAAGTTTCTATGTTTGTTGTTGATTTTTGTTCACATCATGTGTTGCCATCAATGACAAAGGGAATATTGTTGCAGCTATATACAACTATTGCAGTTGGTGTTGTCATTGATGTCAACTATATGAGGAGTTTGTTGCAACAATGTGTGTGATTGGTATTGAGTTGGTGTTGTCTCTGATGATGCTTTGATTAGTTTTGTGTACGTTAGAATGTGTCAATTAAATTGAATCTAATCTAATACACCAATGAAACATTAGATTGAAGAAAACTAAATAAATAAAGCAAATGCAAACTCTTGACAACAACTTCTTCAAATTCGTTCCATTGTCCTCTATCTCCAAGGATTCGCTTTAAGATGTTTGCTCTTAGTTGTGCAAACAACAGCTTATAGAATGGCACTTGAGAGAATGAGATTATTATGAATGCATATGCATCTACAAGATTGAACTATTGAATTAAAAATGCTATGAATTGCTAAGATTGCGACTATAATAACTATGCATGAAAGTATGAGATTCGAGATTCTTTTTAGCTCATGAAAGGGTTGTATTTATAGATTTTTGAAGGTAGGAATTCGATTGGCCAAGATCGACGGTCGAGTTCAAACCTATTGAAATGAATGGTGAGAGATCGAGAATTTGAAAAAGAGGTGGAATTCTGAGAGACAGAAAATGAAGAGACAATTTGAAAGGTGTCTCTCATAATTAAATAAATAAATATTTAATTATGTGTGAAAAAAATATGAAAAGGCCCTAATTAAATATTGCAAATATTTAATTATGTGAGAAAAGAAAAAGCCTTTTAATTAAATATTAAGAATATTTAATTTTGTGAGAGAAGTGGGAATTTAGAAAACTATTTAATTAAATATTGAAAGTATTTAATTATATGTGGAGGGAAGAAAATCATTTAAATTTAGAATTTAAAATTTGATAATTAATGTAAATAAATTGTAAAATCTATTTAATTAATTAAGAAGAAGGTAGCATTAATTAAATAAATAAATTTATTTAATTAAATTAGAAGAATTTAAAAATGAACAATATAAATAAATAATAAAAAAAATTTATATGTAGAAGACTTAAGAAACATTAATTAAATAATTCATATTTAATTAATTAACAGGTTCAATCGACCGTGACCATTTTTAGATGTGTACATTTTGCCCCTCTTTGAAGTGATGTGTTTCACGCATTGCTTCAAAGAATTTGCCCCTGACTTTGAAAAATTACTGATGATGCTATATGCCCCCTTGAGAGATAAATCACGTGATGAGAATGATTATGAGATTGATTTGGAAGATTTTCAAATGATTTCGAACAAAAATAGTGATTTAACTCTCGAAATAGCACTTTGCAAAGTAATAAATGCTATTTTTACCCCTTTAAAAGATGAAAAAGGTGAGAAGTCACTTTCATTTGAACAGTAACCTTTGAGGAAAATTGGAGCTCTGAGAGAGATAAAAACAATGCTGATCCCATATGAGTGCCACAGATTCAAGTGAGATCACCGTTATCAGAGACCACCTGCGTATGGACCTCCGGTAAGTCGATCCAAACCTCTCCGTTAAATTTTTATGAATTTTTGGATGCTTTTTCGAATTTTTTCAAATTTTAAAATTTTGTTTGAGCGCATGCGATAGGTCTTTTAGCACATACAGTAGATAGTTTAGCACATCCAAAGTGGCACATAGGGATAGAACAGTCGCACATAGGTGATTTAGCGCATAGGATAGATAAAATGGAGCATCTATGAAACTTGCCTACGGAAGGTGATAGAATAGTGCATAGAAGATTTAGCGCATCCTTGAACTGTTATAGCGCATCCATGAAATCGCGCATCCATAGACTGTTTTAGCGCATCTATGGAATAAAGTTGCGCATCCATGGTTTTAGTGCATTGATTGACTGTTTTAGCACATCCATGGATTTTTGCCGAATTTCAATTTTTGAAAAAAAAATGATGCATGCTTGATGATTGTTGCTAGATTAGACAACAGATTATACGCATTTGAATATCATCGATGAATAGATTTGATAAATTTTCCTTCGTGCTTGAAGAACAAATTGATTTGATAAATTTTGCTTCCATGCGATATGAAAAACAAAATAGAGATGATAATTTGCTTTCCTGATTTGAAAGTCAAATAGATTAAGTCACGATGACTATTAAATTTGTTTCCATGCGATATGAAAAACAAAATAGATGATAGATTTGCTTTCCTGTTTGCAAGTCAAATTAAGTCATGATGACTGTTAAATTTGTTTTCATGCGATATGAAAAACAAACTAGATGTGATGTAAACTTGCTTGATGTATTGATTGAGTGAAGATATCCATTTGTTGATTGATTTTGCATGCTTGCTTGATAATTTTGTAAAGGAGGATTTTGGTCTCCTTCAGATTAGAGAGAGATTTTCGTAGACATGGGAGATGATTCCCCGATTGTCCCATGATGATTTGGGAGTGATAGACCAGTGTGGCTTGAGAGCTCTGTTGATTACCTTAGCAGAGTGGTGGCACAGCGAGCACAACACCTTCCACTTGCCAACAGGAGAGATTACAGTGACTCCAGAGGATGTCTATAGGATTTTGGGTATTCTTGTGGTTGGAGAGCTTGTGATTTATGATCACAAGGAGATTGGAGGTACAGATGCTCTGAGGCGGGTCTTCCAGGATCCTCATATCTGCGAATATGAGATTGCCTAGAAAGAGATGATAGAGAGATATGCCCCACTGCCTTCAATTTTAGCAGGGATGATTGGTGGTTTCCTTTGTCCTGATCGTAGGTCAAAGGGACTATCAATTGGGTGGGGGAGGATCTTGGAGGACATGCTTCTCCACCGTACCAAATATGTATGGGGATTATGCATGCTTGCCCATCTATACCATGACCTTAATCAGGTCGTGTACACAGATGGGAAGAGTCTCTCTTGTGGAGTGGCTCTTCTACAAATATTTGCATGGGAGCATTTTGCGATCACACGCCCCATTGTCAGGAGAGATCACCCCTCGGATTCCCATATGTTTATGCATACACAGGGCCCCTTGTCTAGCCGAGGCTAGGCAAAATGGAGTATTGGCGATGGGTACTTGATGATTTGGACACGTTCATCTAGTGACCGTATGTGGATTGTGACCCATGGTAGATAGACGACATAGAGTTGCCATATGTTACGAGGCCCCGATACTTGATTGGATGCACCCCCTTCATCATCGAGAGATTTCTAGGTCAGAGGGTTCTGAGGCAGTAAGGATGGATTGAGATGATGTCGTATGGGACAGAATAGTATGCCAGTAATCGGGGAGATGTACCAGAGTGGGGGCCAGTTGTGACTATTGAGGCCGCCAGAGAGGAGTACTTGGAGCTGCACCCAGATGATTGGACCATTCGACCAGAGGTCATAGATGCAGGGATGACGGATGATTATGCCGCATATTTCTACACACATCCATTTCCTCGTTTCACTAGTCTAGATGAGCCTGCCCCATTGATGGGAGGTCTAGTTATCCCAACAGGGTTACAGCAGCCACAAGGGCATCCAGTAGCAGGGCAGCCACAAGATCAGGGGCAGGTACAGGCAGAGCAGGTGGCAGATATCGGTAGGGGAGCCATGGAGGTAGATGATGAGAGCTCCAAGGCCGAGGAGACAGATGAGTATTTAGACGACTTCGATGATGGGGATGATCGAGGTGGTGGGGGGCAGAGACTATTCTTTGACATTCCCTTCAAGACGAGGCTATAGACAGCTAGAGCAATGGGTCAGGCCAGCACTTCAACACCGTGGATCACCATTAGGGCTCTGTCACAGGGATAGTTAGATGCCCTGCAGATAGAGGTTCAGACTCTTAGGAGTCAACTAGCACAGGCCCAGGTGACCATCAGTCAGCTGCAGGGATAGATAGCATAGCCACCACCTCCTGACGCACAGATAGCGCAGCTTACGGCCGAGAGGGACAGCTTCTGAGAGAGATGTGTACAGGCCGAGGGGGTAGTTGAGAGGCTACTGAGATCAGTGGAGAGCACCTCTATTGGAGAGGTTGTGGCAGAGGGATTAGAGACTGCTCGGGAGGTCGAGTATTATAGGATGCGCTACTTTGAGGCAGTGCCACCTGAGCGGCGGATAGCCTTCACTCAGTCAAGTACTCGAACTCGGACTCACTCACGCAGTCACTCCAGGAGTGCGACCAGGAGTGTGGGCCAGCCGATCAGACGAGAGATCAAAGGTTCCGAGAGTAGAGATCCAATGAGACCCACTACCTCTGACGACAGCAATAGCCATGATCCATGGCTAGATGCCCCTCAGCGATGAGGATTTTATTATACACATTGGTGCCATTGTATGATATATCTTTTTGAAACATTTGATATCCTTGTATTTTCGGACATTTATTTTGATGAGATCTATGATATGCAGTGGCGATTTTATTATGCACATATTATGGATGATTTATGCACATGTTATGGATGTTTTGATTTTTATATGCTATGTTGTGTATGATGATGCAATGATGATATGATCTAAAAAATTTATTTTCTCTTATGATGTATGCAATGAATGTAAAATGCAAGATGTAAATGATTTATGATTTATGATGATGATGATGATGTAATGAAAATGCACTCATGTAATGATCTTATGATATAATGATGTGAAAAATATGAATGCAATTTTTATTTTATGAATGCGTGAAATATGCAGATGTATATGTTAATGAATGATGAATGATAACCATGCCTATGATGTAATGAATGCCTACGATGTTTAATGATGGAAAAATGACATGATAAGGAATATGATAATGATATGAAGTGATGATGATGAGATGTAACAAACATCCAATCTTACTCAACCATTGTCAAAAAAGATATTTAAGAATGTGATCCACCCTCAAAAATCTATTTTAAAAAGAACCTCAAAATGCAAATGAATTATGCAGTCCTAAATGAATTATGCAACCCTAAATGAAATAATGAATCATTCTCCTTGTTGCCATGTCTTGTTGTGTTTAGTTATCATCATTGAGCCTTTTGATATATTGAAAGTTAGTACAAGCATCAAAGGGTATGTTAGCACCAATGATGACCTGAGTACTGCTTCCATGATGTTTAATGTAGCAAGTTAATACAAGCATCGATGGTATAATTGAACCAAGATGACCTGAGTATTGCTTGCATAAACAAACAAAAGTTAATCAATTTCCTATGCGAATTCCAAAATTTCATCAATGATCCATTGTAGAACATGTCCCATGACCAATTTGCACCCTACTAATGATTAACTTACAGAAAACAATCAAAGAAAAATCATACTTCTTCCTTGTGACTCTAGTCCAATACATCATTGAACCACTCCAAAGATATGATGTCATCAAATATCAAAACAATAATTTGTGACTTTTGCTTTTAAGTTTTGTCATTCAGATTAAGATCATCCAATTTGTCTTTAAATCATCTGTCAAGATAATCATGTAAGCTCATAGAACTTATTGTTTCAGACATTCTGACGTTAGACACATGCTGCTGACTACCTCCTAGAAAAGTGAACCGCCCCCTAGTGACCTTGTACTCTAACCCTTGCTAGACACAATTGTTGCGATGGATAAACCTCAAATCATCAAGCCATGATGATACCCTTGTCGTTCCAAGGAAAATGATGCCAATGCGATAATGAGGTGTGTGCGACACTAATGCGAGGATGCATATGCAGAATGAATCCTAATAGATAAGAGAGCTAAATGAAATCACAAACAATGCCTATTTGCCAGGTTTTTATTGCACTTTTTCCTGATTTTATGCTTTTTTTGTTATTACCAAGACGCCTGTTTGCCAGGTTTTCATCAAGGCAATGTTTTTTTTTTTTTCAAGACATTTTGTATTGTTTTTTATTTTTTTCAGGTGTAGAACCTTTTCAGATGAATGCTGTTGATCGGGTCTTCAAACAGGTCCCCTTCTGCTATTGACAATTGATATGCCCCTGATCCATAGGCTGCAATGATAACAAATGGGCCTAACCAGTTAGGTTTGAATTTACCTTTCTTTTCCCGATCTTGTTGATTTCGAGGGTTTTCTCTTAGGACCAAATCACCCACTTGAAAACTTCATGGTTTGACTCTGTGATTATAACTGCGAGACATGATTTGTTGATATCCCTTCAAGTGATTAACCACAGTTTGACATCGTTCATCAAGTAATTCCAACTCTTGCAATCTTGATACTTTATAGTCTTCGTGATTGATTAGCCCTTTGAGTGATACTCGAAGTGATGGAATCACAACTTCAAGTGGAAAAATAGCTTCTACTCCATAAACCAAAGCATAAGGAGTAGCTCCTATCAGTATACGAATGCTTATTCGATAGGCCCATAATGCTGGATTTAATTGGACATGCCAATCATGACCTGCTTCATTCACTATTTTTTTTAGAATTTTCAGAATTGTTTTGTTTGAAGCTTCAACTTGACCATTACCCTGTGGATAATAAGGTGTGGAGTATCTGTGTTGGATGTGAAACCTTCCACATAGTTCATCAAAATCTTGATTTTTAAAGGGTCTACCATTATCCATGATGATGGAGTTATGAATGCCATATCTGCAAATGATATAAATCAAGATGAATGAAGAGATTTGTTTACCCGTAACAGTTGTTAAATGAACAACTTCAATCCACTTAGTGAAATACTTAGTGGCTGTAATGATAAATTTGTGTCCATTTGAAGATGATGGATGTATCTTACCAACCAAGTCCAATCCCCACTGGGCGAAAGGCCATGTTGTGGTAAAAGGTTGTGATTCCTAAGTAGGAGCATGAATGAGATTCCCATGAATCTAGCATTTTGCACATTTCTTCACAAAGGCAAAAGATTCTTTCTCCATAGTTGGCTAGTAGTATCCTAATCTTACAAGTTTCTTTGCTAAGGTTAGTCCACTTGAATGTGTCCCACAAATCCCACCATGGACCTCTTGTAAGGATTTTTCTGATTCATTGCATTCAAGACACCTAAGGAGGGTACCATCGAGACCACGCTTGTATAGGACATCATTAATTAAGGTATAACGGGATGATTGTCGAATGAAATTTCATTTTTGATTTCTAGACAGACCTAAGGGTAAAGTAGTATCTTTCAAGTAAGTGTAGATTTGGCCATATAAGGAAGATTCAGAACTGGTTAGATGGCAAATGATTTGCATAAAACAATTGTTCCACCAGGAAATCGTACTGCTTCTGATTATCTGACAATTGGAGTAGAGAGGCAATTGTAGCCATGGCATCTGCTGCTTTGTTATCAATGTGTGGAATCTGTTCAAACTTGATGTTAACAAAGTATTTCTTGAGATCATCCACCATTCTTTTGTAAGGTATCAATTTTTCATCTTTAGTGTGGTATTTATCATTGATTTGATTTATGAAAAGTTACGAGTCGCTGAAAACTTGAAGTTCTGTGATTTTCCAATTTACTGTAATTCTTATGCCGATTATCAATGCCTCATATTCAGCTATGTTTTTTGTGCAAGGAAACATTAGCCGATAAGATTTTTGGATTGTATGTCCTTGAGGTGTAATGAAAAGAATTCTTGCTCCTGAACCATGTTGAGTGTAGGAACCATCAAAGTAAAGTGACCATGATTGTTGGATATCTGTTGTGAAAATATTGGTATCAGGAAAATCTACATGTATTGGATGTTCTGCTAGCATCGGTGCTTCTGCTAATTGATCTACAATTACTTGTCCTTTTATAGCTTTTCGATCCACATACTGAATATCAAACTCACTTAAGATCATAACCCATTTAGCCAACTTGTTAGTTAAGGTTGCCTTACTTAGAAGATACTTGAGTGGGTCAATCTTAGCCACAAGCTTTACTGTATGAGTCAACATGTAGTGTCATAATTTTTGAGAAGTGAACACCACCACTAAACAAGCTTTTTCAATGAAGGTGTAATTTAGCTCGTGACTTGTTAGAGTTCTGCTGATGTAATAAATGGCTTGTTCCTTTCTTGAGTAATCTTCCTGTGCCAATAATGCTACTAAAGATACTTCTATGGCAGCAATATATAATATGAGAGGTGCACCTTGTATTGGTGGAGTCAATACTGGAGGATTCATGAGATATTGCTTTATTTGATTAAAGGCTGCTTCACATTTGTGCTCCCATTTGAATGGAACATTCTTATGCAAGAGATGTGTAAATGGTAAACTCTTATCTGCCAGTTGAGCAATGAATCTTCAAATGGATTGTAACCGTCCCTGTAAAGAGCGTAGTTGATTGATGTTCCTTGGTGGTGGCATATCAAGAATCACTTGTACTTTAGCTGGATCCACTTCAATTCCCTTTTCTGACACAATGTATTCTAATAAATTTTTGGATTTTACTCCAAAGACACATTTCTTAGGATTAAGTCGTACTTTGAATTGTTCCATTCTTTTGAAAATTTTAGACAAGATATCGATGTGTCCTTCTCTAGTGTTAGACTTGGCAAGAAGATCATCAACAGAATCCTCCATAAATGTATGCATCATGTCATGAAAAATTGTTGTCATTGCTCGTTGGTAGGTAGCCCCCACATTTTTCAATCCAAATGGCATTACGTTCCAATAATATGTACCCCAAGGACATGTGAATGCCGTTTTATCCTGATCTTCTGGTGCAATCTTTATTTGGTTGTATCCTGAGAATCCATCCATCAATGAGTACATTGCATGTCCAGTAGTTAAATCCACAATCATATCAATGTTTGGTAAAGGAAAGTCATCTTTAGGACATGCTTTGTTCAAATCCCTGAAATTTGTGTAAATTCTGATCCTTCCAACTGGCTTTGAAATAGGCACAATATTGGAAATCCATTCCGCATAATCTATGGATCGAATGAATCCAACGTCTAAAAGTTTCTTCAGTTCCTCTTTAACCAACAATGCGACGTGTGGATGTATTTTTCTGAGTTTTTATTTTACAGGTCTTGCCCTTAGTGTAATAGATAGATGATGCATGATGAGATCTGTATCTAATCCAGGCATATCTATGTAGGACCATGCAAAACTGATTTGATTATCTTTGAGAAATTCTATGAATTTAGGTACCTCTTCATCTATAAGAGATGCAGCCAATTGCAACACTTTAGGCTTTTCTGTGGTACCTATATTGAGTGCCTCTGTCGGTTCGATCAAAATGGAAGATCTTTCCTGATAGTACTCTGGAAGAGTGTCAAGTTTCCCATCCTCTGGCACCTTTGAAAGGTTTTCACCATCGGATACGCTTTTTATTTTTCTCTTTTCTTGATCTAATACTGCCTTTGTTAGGTTTTCACCATTAGATCTTTCTTTCATTTTTCTTTTTTCTTGACCTAATACTGCCTTTGTTAGGTTTTCACCATTAGGTCTTTCTTTTATGTTATTTATTTCATAGCTGAGAAACTTGGCACTTTCTTGTTGAAAACTCTGATCTGGTGATTCCCTAGTGGAACTTGTTTCGGGATGTGATGAGCAAAGAAAGTTTATTATGGTTTCATCATTTGGGAAAGTTGGAACATCAATGGGTGCAATTTGTTCCCAATCAATGAGTTCGGGATGAACCAAAGGTAATGGATCATTAGGATAAGTAAGGTCATTGCATGTTAGGGTCATGATGTTATTGTCAACGTTATTATGGGAGAAGTCTAAGATGGTATCCTCCTCAAAATGTTCTATCTCGCTTTGAATCGAATTGGTCTCACTAGAGTCATGATCACTTTGTACGACGCATTCAAATGGAGGTCTTGAGCTTTCTCCTTGTAAGAATGTAGGTGAGAATTTTTGTATCACATCCACCTTTTTGTCCCTCCAGAATTTATCATCAAAGATGGTGTCCCATTCATATTCATTGGAGTCAGTGTCAGAATTGTTTTCTTGAATTCGCAGAATTGACTCAGCTATTTCTTCATTAGATGGCCTCTGTGTTACTTTTTCCTTAGTATCCTCACCATATCCTATCCCCATCTTATCTTTTGGGTGCATTGTTTTTAATTGGACAGGTTCCATAATACCTTCTTTTCTTTTACCTAGAGGGCCATTTCCTTCATAACCCATTTGTTGCATGATAGCATAACCCTTTCCATATTGTTGTGTGGGTATCTTGATATGTTGTACGGATTCTTCTTCATCTTTATAGAGCCAATCAAGAATAGCTCTATCTTCTCCTTCAGTTTCTTTGATAAACATCCCATTAAACTTGGTGATGGGGGTTGAAGTTGAGGCTAAAACTGTTGCAGCTTGCGGTGTAGATGTTGATGGCTGACCATGGGATCTTGGTGATAAGGGTAGGTTAGAGAGAGATAAAGAATATTCTCCTACCCCATTATCTTTCAATTTTAACTTGCTGCCAAAATTGTTTATCATTTCTTGTACTTGTTCTTTGTTTTTGGAGGTAGAGACGGCCAAAGCCTCTCTATTATGTGGGACAAATGTGTCCTAAGTCGCTCTTAGGTTAGAACAAGTTTGACTACTATTGTGATCAGCGGGTATGGTTATTTCCTGTCCATCATATGGAAACTTCAAACATTGGTGATAAGTAGATGGAATGGCTTGCATGTCATGGATCCATGGACGACCCAATAGTATGTTATAGGTTAAATCCGATCGAGAACCTGACAAAAGGTATTCTTCACAATAGGTCCCACTCTGATTGGTAACATGATAAGACCTTTTGAAGTTCTTTCCTCATCATCATAGGCCTTGATTGTAATTTTCCTCCGTGGGTCTATAGAGTCTGCTGAATATCCCAAAGCTAGGACCAATTTTAAAGTACAAATATTTAATCCAGCTCCCCCATCTATAAGGACACATCTAATGCGGGCTTTGTGAACCATGACTTCTAAATATAGTGATGAATTATGCGGATGGGTTATGGATGAATCATCTCTTTCAGAAAAAGATAAACATGTGTTGGAGGACAAGTGTCCCACCATGGCTTGAAATTTATCGGTATCTAGATCAGGAGATACAGTTGTATCGACGAGAGCCTTTTCTAGAATGTCCTTATGTGCAGGTGATAATTTTAAAAGCTCCAAGATAGAAATTTGGGCTGACGTTTTTCGTAATTGTTCAACCAAATTGTATTGACTTGGAGGGGGAATTGCTGCTTGAGCCACCTTTGACAATGATCTTGGCTTGTCCCCTTGTAGTAACATTGACCTCTCGATATTCTGGCTTACCTTTGATTCAGATAGCATTGATTTGAGGGTCATCAGTATAGATATGATTGATAATAATGTCTTGGATGTTATTAACATTCTTGCCCTTATCATTCGAGGATTCCCATTTGTGATAATTAGGGAGCGAATTTTTGAATGCTTGATGATCATTATTGACATTGTGTCCCTCAACTGTGATGGTACGGTTATCAATCAAATCTTGAACGATATTCTTTAACCCTTGGCAACTGTTTGTCTTATGACCTTTGCATCTATGATAATCACAGAAGTGTGAGTCATTCCACGATGGTGGTTTAACTCGAGGTTCATAGTCTCTTTGTGGTGGCAATGTAATAGCGTTTTGATTCAATAATTCTTTGAGAATGGATTCCAAAGATTGCCCCAAGGGAGTGAAACTCCGTCAATTTGAAAAATATGATGGTCTGAGCACACTTGAATTTTGATTATTGCCAAAATTATTTCCACGAGTATTAGTTGTATTTCCTTGATTAGAAACATTGCCTTGGGTGCTAGAATGTCCAACATTATTGTTACGTTGAGCACCTGACACATTAAGAACGACGCGTTTCGAATTCACATTGTTAGCACCTACTACCCTATCATTTCCAACATTTTTATTTCAAGACCAAAATCGTGACTTGTCATTGTTGTTATTATGGTTGTTTTTGTTGTTGTTGTACGAATTTGAACCCTCTTTATCAACCTTTAAAACTCCACGCTTGATCAATGCACCTTCAATAGTGATTGTGTTTTCAATCAATTTTTCAAATGATGGAGGACAATGAAGATTTAGTCTATAACTCATTTCTTGATTAAGACTATCGATGAAGATCTCCATCTTTTCCTTTTCAGGAACAGGACGAGAATATCTAGCAAATGTTCTTCTCCATCTTTGCAAAAATGTAGTGAAAGATTCCCCTACTTGTTGTTTTATCTTACAAAGATCAAGCATGGTTATCTGATGTTGGATGTTGTAAGAGTATTGCGATATGAATTTATTTATCAACTCTTCAAAGGTTCTAATGGGGGGAGTGATCTTTGAAAGCCACTCCATGGATTGTCCACCCAGGCTTCGTGGAAACAATCGCATTAGATAAGTAACTTCATGAGCAAATTCTAAACTCATATTTCGGAAATCCCTTACATGCTCAATGGGGTCAGTTTTCCCATTATATCTATCAAACTTAGGGATTTCACAATGCTTTGGAAAAGGTATCATTCGAAGATCTATCGAATGGATAGGGACATATTTCTTCCAAAACATATTTCTTTGGTGTTCCCCCTTGCATTTGTTTTATTTTCCCTTGTAGTTCTTTCATTTGTTGAGTAAGGGCACCAAAATCGTTAAGAGGAGTTTTAGGATTCTCTTTAATAGCTAAAGAAAGGAAGTATCTTTCCTTGTTTCTTTCCAAAATCTTTTCCATAAGAGTATGGAATTGAAGATCTTGTTCTGCTTCTTGAAGCTTTTCTTCCGTTACTTCTTCAGTATTCAGAATGTTAAAGAGGTTTTTCTCCCTCTCATTATTATCGCCCATTTTGCTTACTATACTTTCCTCTTTTTCTTTGTGCTTTTGAGATCTCGTGGTAACAGGCATAAGCTTTACTCAAATCCTACTAACTTTGATCAAAGGAATGAAATAGTGCAATGGTGATGAAAGTCAAAATAGAATGAAGATTCTATGACTTAAAATATTTTGAATCTTCAGTTCGTGATTCCCTAAGTGAAAGGATGAAAATCCTGTTTGTGGGAATTAAACCAAAGATTGAAAAATAAAGGTGATTTTGCACTTTGTGAAGTTTGATCTTAGCTTTGTAGAAAGATGAATTTCAATGGATTCCTAAATGTGTTTGAGTTCTCTATTGCAGAATTTGATTTGGACGAGAAGTATATGCGATTGCAAGTTGGCCAAAAATAAGAAGGATGGCTAAACCCTGATTTCTGAAAACCAGAAAAATCACACCTAAGCTTCGAAAAATAGATGCGCAAAAACAAAGCACAGATGCCCTGAAACAGAACACAGATGCGCTAAAATAAAGCACATATGTGCTAAAACAGAGACCGAATGTGCTAAAACAGAGACCAAGTGCGCTAAAACAGCTCTGAGACCAACATGTTTTAACAGTTTGATAAAATATTCTTGTTTTGGATTATCTTAATCTGATTTAAATGTGAAAAACATAGCATAGAAGCAAACAATTGTTTTGTTAATCCTAAAATCTAAACAAAGAGTGTATGTTCTTGAGATTTCCACAGGTTTTTGAACAATATAAGCACTTCAGTCAAACTCACTCTTAATTCGTCAAATAGGTCATCAAAGTAATCACAGCCCACATCTTAAAATCGCGTCGACTCACACAGCCTTGTCACCCCCTAGAGGGCACCCGTGTTTTTGTCTTTTCCAGGTGCATACTCAAAGTGACGGAAGTGGATACCGAATCCCTTGAGCAAACAATCTGTGGCGAGTATATGGTGAGTGTCTTGGGGGCAGATTCTTCCCTCCCCTTGCACCGTGATTAAAATGATGTTTGGATACTGACTCGGCTGGCTTTCTACACTATAGTTCGTAGTAAGGGTATCCATTCAGTGTGGAAAATAGATATACTCCCTCGAGAGACCTCCCAACCTTTAGAACAAAGGTTTTGGGGATGGTTATCTTGCGCACTACTGTCAAGTTGGATTTTCATCAACAACTTGCTTTTGATTAAAGTGGGTTGGAAACCTTGGCTTTAGGTGTTCGCACTTAGGTCGTTCCCATAGGGTGAGTACTTTTTCCCACTATGGTAGGCCTTCTAAAGGATGTAATAAAGCATTAAATGCATAAAATAAAAAGGCAAGTCTGGTATTCTGATCACCCAGTTAAGGGGAGAGCATAGACCTATTACCCACAATCACAACATGCAAATAATGGTTCAATTTTAAATCCCAAATTGAAAAATTTTCTATTCTAAGTGAAGATGTTGCTTCACTAAAAGCATGGGGTTTGTTTTAACCAAAAGAAAATATGTTTGGTGACTATCCTAGGATTGGTTAATTCAAAATTAAGTGTCTACCCTAAGATTGGTTCATTCTGTTAAAAATAGCATCAAAAAAATTATGTTCGCAGATTGCGTCGAAATCAAAATTTAAATTTTTACAAACGAATGCGTTGAAACAAAAGTTGTATGCGGCGAAACAGGTTATGTATGTGCTGAAACAGGACACGTATGCGCTAACAGATCTAGTAAATGCACCGAAACAGTAACTGGATGCACTGAAACAGGGTGTCTATGCGCTGAAAGAAGTCACGTATGCATTGGAATAGGTAATGTATGTGCTAGAACAGTCATCGTGTGTGTTGAAACAGTCTTCGTATGCGCTGAACCGCGACTCGTATGCACTAAACCACAATTTTTGTCCGTCACCTGCCAGAAAAATCTGCAAAAAGAGAAATTAAATGTGGGGCTTGGCCCCACAGTGGGCGCCAGAAATGTGTACGTTAGAATGTGTCAATTAAATTGAATCTAATCTAATACACCAATGAAACATTAGATTGAAGAAAACTAAATAAATAAAGCAAATGCAAACTCTTGACAACAACTTCTTCAAATTCGTTCCATTGTCCTCTATCTCCAAGGATTCGCTTTAAGATGTTTGCTCTCAGTTGTCCAAACAACAGCTTATAGAATGGCACTTAAGAGAATGAGATTATTATGAATGCATATGCATCTACAAGATTGAACTATTGAATTAAAAATGCTATGAATTGCTAAGATTGCAACTATAATAACTACGCATGAAAGTATGAGATTCGAGATTCTTTTTAGCTCATGAAAGGGTTGTATTTATAGATTTTTGAAGGTAGGAATTCGATTGGCCAAGATCGACGGTCGAGTTCAAACCTGTTGAAATGAACGGTGAGAGATCGAGAATTCGAAAAAGAGGTGGAATTCTGAGAGACAGAAAATGAAGAGACAATTTGAAAGGTGTCTCTCATAATTAAATAAATAAATATTTAATTATGTGTGAAAGAAATATGAAAAGGCCCTAATTAAATATTGCAAATATTTAATTATGTGAGAAAAGAAAAAGCCTTTTAATTAAATATTAAGAATATTTAATTTTGTGAGAGAAGTGGGAATTTAGAAAATTATTTAATTAAATATTGAAAGTATTTAATTAAATGTGGAGGGAAGAAAATCATTTAAATCTAGAATTTAAACTTTGATAATTAATGTAAATAAATTGTAAAATCTATTTAATTAATTAAGAAGAAGGTAGCATTAATTAAATAAATAATTAGAAGAATTAGAAAATGAACAATATAAATAAATAATTAAATTTATTTATATGTAGAAGACTTAAGAGACATTAATTAAATAATTCATATTTAATTAATTAACAGGTTCAATCGACCGTGACCATTTTTAGATGTGTACAAGTTTCATTAAGTTGTTAGGTAAACCCACAAAAGTGGTTTACAATTCGAGTGAGGAAGGAAAAGTTCAAAAAAATGACCCCATGCAAAAAAAAATCTTTTAGGGGTTTGAATGAACTATTTGGTTCAAGCAAACCAAAATAGGGTTCACTAGAGCTTGGGTTTGAGTGAACCCATTAAATGTTGGCCCCACATTTCTCATTCAAAAAAAGCAAAGAAAATGCAAAACGAAAGGGGGTTCACTCAAACCCCCATTTTCCCCCCTTCTCCCCCTTAGGCACCAAAAAAGTCCAGCATTTTACGCTTTGAAGGTTGGGTTGAGGATGAAAATGGAGAAGACTTCACAAACCCAACTAGATGATGGTAGTCCTTAGAACGAGCTATCCAACGAATATAATTTTAATATGTTTTGGTTTTATAATTTTAATATGTTTTGGTTTTATAATTTTAATATGTATTTTTTTTTTAGTTTTATTAAACATAGGTTTTTCACTAAAAATAAAGTTCTCTATTCTACACATGTTGAAAAATAGCAGATTATCAAAAATAAATAAATAAAAATGGGTGCACCAGATATTGAAGTCCTTGATCTAACAAAAAAAATGAATTTTGATACATACAAACAAAGTTATGTTGTATACGGCCTGCCTATGTCTGAATTGTAATTGGTTTCACTTTGAAACTTGATTAAGGAAAAAATATTCAATAAAAAACTATGAGACCAATTGGAAGCATTATATATCATAGTTACAAATCTAAATTTGAAATAATTAGAATTTTATCCTTCATGGAAAAAAAGTTATGTAGGATATGGTGAGTGTCACTCCTTAAAAATGTTGTTTGCTGAAAAAAGCTAGTTTTCGAAGGAGATGGAAAAAGAAGTGCAATTTGATTCCAATTTTTTTGAAAAAGATATATTTAGAATCTACAGAAAAAATTTCACAAATCACTAGTTTGCATCATCTTCAAATTCCTCACGATTTAGCCGCTATAGGTGCTCGAAAGTGAAGATTTAGTTAGAAAAAATTATTCTAGTGTCCAATTTGGAAAAAAATTGTATACCAATATTGTGGGATCACTCTATCATTAGTAAGTTACTGGTGTCAACCTCTAATTTTGCTTTGATAAGATTCTATCTATGAATGTATGGTTGATTTGTGTTGCAATTGGCTTGGTGGTGATAAGGAATTACTAAAGATGTTGATGTTATATTTTTGGTGCTTGGTTTCCAAGTGCTTTTGATAAAATTAAATAAAAAGTGGAAACAGTGTGTTGCGGTGTTGTTTTATGTTGCAGAGTAGTGTTTTGGTTTGGCTCCACATTTCTTCTAGGTTGAAGATCTACTTTTTTGGTTTGGATATGTTGATCAAAGGTGTTCAGAGGTGTTGTATTCAAAATTTAGTGTTGAATAATTATGCAAAGGAAGGAGTGTTCACCAGTGTGTGAACTGTGTATTACAAAGGTGTCTGGGAGAAAAAAAAATTCTTTGCATTTCTCTACAGAGTGATTTCGGGTCTTGCATATCTAAAAGGGTACTGATAGTGTGTGTATCTTTTTTTAGATGGATTTTTTTGAGGTTTGGTGCTTCAGAAGTTAGTTTCTTAAGTTACAGTGTATGGAAAAGTTATCTTAATGTGTTGGGTGTGTGCATTCTTCAAGTGAATTTTTTTGTGAAGGAATTTGTTGTATTTCATGGTGTTTGTAGAATATTCTAGATTTTGTTCGAGTTTTATGTGGTGTCCACAAGTCATCTTTATATTTGATGAAGCATGTACTTAAGTGTTAATGGTTTTTACACAGGTTCGATCGACCTTAGGTGTTTACACTAATTAAGAAGTTGCTTTGATGCTTTTGGAAGTGTGGTGTGGCATGTATGAGTGGAATTAGGTCCTATCTGAGGTGTGTTGTGGTCTACCTTCATTACTTTCCATCGCAGGAATGTTTTGGTGCCAACCTAATTTGAATTTGCATGATTGAGGTGCATAGCTAACCTTGGGGAATGTTTTTAAGATGAAGATGGTATAAATAATTGATGAGTTGCTGAGGGATGATAAGATAGATAAGCATGCTATGAGTGATGTGAATTGTAGAGTTGTAGGGTGCAAATTTGAGAAATGTAGTGTGAGCTTTCATGTGTTAGATTACTGAATGCAATGAGCAAAAGGTGTCTACAATTCTTCAGAAAGACTATGAAGGTGTTGCTGATAACATTGTGGTGGATTTTTCTATTGTATTGAGATGGATTTTTCATTGTAACACTCTTCTCTATCTTCTTTTCTATTTTTTAAGTGATTCTTTGGAAGTGAGCCTTTCTTTCTTCTAGATAGTGAGTCCTACGACAATGTTCCCTATTGTATTTGGTGTTGATATTACTTTATATTGTGAGTTAATCCTCACTATGGTTTTTTCCTTCTTGGATTTTCCACATAAATTTGGTGTTTCTTTATGTATGGTGTTTATTTGGTTTTTTTTAATCTGCTTTCATGCTAAATCATTATAATAGATTAAGGGTTAATTGGATTAATGTGGATCTAAATGCTTGTGAGGGTTTTGAATTTATAAGGTACAACTGATTCACCCCCCCTCTCAATTGTCTTGTGCATTCAACAATGGATTCAATGGCACAAGGTATCACATTTTCCCTTTCTTTGGTGGTCTTGAGACCTTTCCCAAATATCTCCTATATAACTCTACTCAAGGATATAAATGGTGAGTAGCTTCGGGCATGATATTTGGTGCAGGGGCACCATGTTAGTCCATTTTGTAAATAAGGTCTTTGATAGGTTTTTGGGGTGTATTTAGTCATTTTCCATTCAATAAGGTCATAATAGATCATTTTACATGTATTAGGGGTTCATTTTGGTTAATGTTGTCAAATTTTGTAATTCTTTCAAAAGTTGTCATATTGCAATATTGCAAAAAGTGCAAAAATGTAAAATTGTGGTAGCCCAACAGTCAAGGAATTTTAAATGACAGTTGGGTCAGTTTTTTTTGTTAGCTTTTGATGTATGTAGTTTAAATATACCTGGAAGAGGCTCGAATCAAGGTTGGAAGCTTTGTATTGAATTTGAACAACAATAAACCATTGTTTTCTCTACAAATTTCTAGAAATTTGTTGCTCCAAGGTGTACGACTTCATACAATGGGTTTTCTATCCAAATTGCATTGTATTCAATGGATAAATGAGTTAAAAATACTTTGGTTTTGGTCTGATTGAATTCCATAAGGATTGAAACATTTTATAGTCAATTTTTTGTAGGCAGCCTAAAACTCGGAAATTGAAGTTTTGAGAGTGAAAAATGGTCTTATAAGCCATTCCACTCGATGAAATTTCTTCTAACTTGGTGGAATGGCTCCCTTAGATTTATGTTTTGTTTTAATGTAATTGGTATGAGTAGGGAAGATGGATTGTGAAGTTTGGAGTGATGCCCTAGTTGCACATTGTCTTGTTTTTGGTGAAAGGTGATGCTTTCAAGTAGGGATTTGGTGAAAGAAAATTGTTACAGTGTGGATGATGATTTATTAAGAATAGGAATACATATTTGAATATGTTAGAGGTTTTTTCAAGGTTAAATAGGCTTGGGAACATTGAGTTTCAATAAACCCTCCATGTTCATGCATGAAAATGGCATAAACAAGGGTTTTGTATTTTAGGGATCTTGTGGAGTTTCCCATTGGAAAAAGTGGTGGAATTGGATCATTTGAGGTCTGTTTTGAACATTGCAATAGAGCTTTGAGGTTGGGAATGCGTTGAGGTTGGGAATTATTTGCAAAACATGCCTAATTGGCTTAAGGGGACAACATACTAGTCAATTTTAAGAGGTGATGTTCCAAAACAAGTATATGAGATTTTTCGATATGTTAAAGTAGGGGGAAATGGGTATCTATAATGCTATGGTTTGTGGGTTTGAATTTTCTTTGAAAATATATGGACAAAAATATTTGTTTGCAATGCTACAAGGAGATTGTGAAGGAATAGTAAAAATTTGATGAGTTAGGGTTGTAAGCGCAAAAACATTGTTTGAGTTTGATCAAATTATGATTGTGAGAAGGTTTTCCTCCCTTCTCTACATCAATTGGTATCAAAGTATTAGATCTTTTGAAGGAGAAAAGTTGAGTTTTGAAGAAGGAAAAGTGGGAAGTTGAAAGGACAAGATGCCTCCTAAAGGTAGTGTAGTACTTTCAAGAGAGATTAATTTGTTTAAGGAGTCACAAGAAACTATTTTAGCTAGGTTTGCAGAATTAGAGACAAAGAAAATAAGAGGAAAGGCCACTGAAGAGGATGAGAGTGACCCAGAGGAAGAGGAAGAGGGTGAGAATGAAAACCCTCCAGGTAGAGTCCAAGATGATGAGTTGGACCCTGAAGAGAGAAGGATGGTGAACATGTTGAAATATGTTAAGGGAGATGCTTCTAGTGAAAAAATAGATGTACCAATGTATAATGGAAAGTTGGATGCCAAAGAGGTATTGGATTGGGTTCATGCACTGGACAACTACTTTGAGTACAAGGAGGTTGTTGAAGATCATAAGGTAAATTTTGCAAAAAATCAGTTGAAAGGTCCTGCTCTTACATGGTGGAATTAAGTTCAAGAGGAAAGAGTGAAGAAGGGGAAAGCAAAAATCAGTTCATGGAATAGGATGGTGTCAAAGATTAAGACTCATTTTTTTCCAAATGATCATGCAATTCAAACATTTAATAATTTTCAAAGCTTAAGGAAAAAGGAAAAGGATGTCATGGCCTATACTAAATAATTTCACAAGTTGATTATTAGGCTTGGTCGTGTTGAAGATGAAAATGAGAAGATAGCAAGGTATATGACTAGTTTGAGATTTCAAATTCAAGATGAATTGAGTTTAGCTACGCCTAGGATAGTTGAAGAATGTTTTCAGTTGGCCGCTAAGGTAGAAGAGAAACTAAAAAGAAGGCAAGAAAGACAAGGAAGAGGTTGAGGCAACACTAATAGAGTAAGAGGTACAAGATAGTCCTATGAAGATCAAGAGGGTGCAAGCAATTTCAAAGACCAAGTGGCTGATCAAAGAGGTGGATTCAAAAGATTTAGAGGAATATTTGGTGGAGGTAGAGGTTCAAGTTCATTTTCTGGTAGGTGTTATCATTGTAATTAGTTTGGTCATCCAACATTTAAGTTTCTTTAGAAACAAGGTTCTACTTCAAGTGGTGGTGATAAAAGAGGGAAATTGGTGCAAGAGGAAGATTGTGAAAGAATTCATTCTCCTAATCAACTTGTTGCTCCAGAAGTTGGAGAAAATATGATGGTGAGAAGGAAATTACTCAAAGCATCCAAGGAGAAAGAATCAACACAAAGAAGGGCACTATTCAAGACCACTTGCAAGTGCAATGGAATGGTATGCAAAGTAGTAATAAACTTTGGAAGTACTGATAATGTGGTATCAATTGAAATGGTTGATAAATTTTAATTGGAGAAGATTCCTCATGAAACACCTTATAAAGTGTCTTGGTTGAATGATGATCAATCAATTTTGGTGAATGAGAAAGCTTTAGTTGAGTTTAACATTGTTGGATATAAGGATAGGATACTTTGTGATGTGTTGCTTATGAATTGTTGTCATTTGTTTCTTGGAAGACCATGGTAGTTTAATAGACATGTCATTTATGATGGAAGAAACAATACATATCAGATTGAGAAAGATGGAAGCACTTTTACACTAACACCATTACAAGAAGATGTTAAGGAGCAAACCAAGGCAACAAAAGTGATTATGTTAGGCAAGAATGAGTTTGTAAGGCTTGAGGAAGATAAAAATGAAGAGATTGTAGCCACTTCAACACATGAAGATGCTAAGACAGTAAGTCTAGAAAATGATGCAATGTTAGAAGGAAAAGATGATGTGTTGGTGTCACAAACAATTCAAGAGAAGTTCAAGGATGAATTTCAAGATTGGGTATAAAAGCATGAAGAGATTGTGATAGGGATAGTACTTTGTCCATTGAAAGAAAAGGAGGTTAGTGGGCAGTCTAATTCTGTCAAGATAGAGATTTATGAATCTAATCATACAATGGTGTGTAAGTCTAATAAGACAATGATACTAGGGACTGAGAACTTGAGGACAGTGATGAAGGCAAAAGGTGGAATGAAACAAGGTGTTTGGCAAGGACAAAAGAGTGAGTTCAAGTATGCTTAAAAGGTAAAGAAGGTAGAGTTTTACAAGGTACAAGGAGGTGAGGTAGAAAATGAGAAATTCATTTTAACAGTATTTCCAAAGGAAGCACAGATGAAGGATCATACATCAAGAGTGAAGCAACAATGTCGAGGAAGGCACCGGTCAAAGGTGAAAGATCATGCATGTTTTTAGTTCCTAACTCATTGGAATGGGTCACCAGGTGGAGATTCAACTTGGAGATTGTCGAATGGTAAGAGGAAACATGTTTTTGATGAAGTATAGTCCTCAAGGGACTTCAGAACTTTTTTTGGTCGAGTGTATGGGAGGGGCACCATGTTAGTCCATTTTGTAAATAAGGTCTTTGTTAGGTTTTTGGGGTGTTTTTAGTCATTTTTCATTAAATAAGGTCATAATAGATCATTTGACATGTATTAGGGGTTCATTTTGGTTAATGTTGTTAAATTTTGTAATTCCTTCAAAAGTTGTCATATTGCAATATTGCAAAAAGTGCCAAAATGCAAAATTATGGTAGTCCAATGGTCAAGGAAGTTTAAATGACAGTTGGGTTAGTTTCTTTGGTTATTTTTTGATGTACGTAGTTGAAATATGCCTAGAAGAGGCTTGAATCAAGGTTGGACACTTTGTATTGAATTTGAACAACAATAAACCATTGTTTTCTCTGCAAATTTATGGAAATTTGTTGCTCCAAGGGACTGTATGACTCTATACAGTGGTTTTTTTATCCAAATTGCATTGTATTCAATGGATATATGAGTTAACAACACTTTGGTTTTGGTCTGATTGAATTCCATAAGGATTGAAACATTTTATAGTCAATTTTTTGTAAGCGGCCTGAAACTCAGAAATTGAAGTTTTGAGAGTGAAAAATGGGATTATAAGCCATTCCACCTAGTGAAATTGTTTCTAACTTGGTGGAATGGATCCCTTAGATGTAGGTTTTGTTTTAATGTAATTTTCATGAGCAGGCAAGGTGGATTGCGAAGTTTGGAGTGATGCCCTAGTTGCACATTGTCTTGTTTTTGGTGAAAGGTGATGTTTTCAAGTAGGGTTTTGGTGAAAGAGCATTGTTATAGTGTGAATGATGATTTATTAAGAATAGGAAGACATATTTCAATGTGTTAGAGGTGTTTTCAAGGTGAAATAGGCTTGGTAACATTGATTTTCAACAAACCCTCCATGTTCAAGTATGAAAATGGCATAAATAAGAGTTTTGTAGTTTAGGGATCTTGTGGAGTTTCCCATTGGAAAAATTGGTGGAATTGGATCATTTAAGATCTGTGTTGAACATTGGAATAGAGTTTTGAGGTTGGGAGTGTGTTAAGGTTGGTGTTGCTTTGCAAAACATGCCTAATTGGCTTAAGGGGACAACGTACCAGTCAATTTTAAGAGGTGATGTTCCAAAACAAGTATATGAGATTTTTAGATATATTAAAGTAGGGGAAATGGGTATCTGGAATGCTATTTGGTTTGTGGGTTTGAATTGTCTTTAAAAATATATGGACAAAAATATTTGTTTGCAATGCTACAAGGAGATTGTGAAAATTTTATGTTAGGGTTGTAAGGGCAAAAAGATTGTTTGAGTTTGATCAAATTGTGACTGTGAGAAGGTTTTCCTCCCTACTCTACATCAATATTTTACCCTACACTACGATAGGTGACAATCAAAAGGTCATAAGCTAGGCTAGTACAAGCTCTTTAGTGCATCCTCTAAATACTAGAAGGATATGTGAGGCACGTCTATGAACACTATCTTGTCACAAGCCTAGGTTGGGAACATTAGTTGAGCCATTTGGACTATCCTTGCACTCCTTACTTAGTATCACCCAAGTATCGAAGCTTTACTAAAAACAATGCAACTAGATTGGGGTATAAATTTTGTTCTCCCCACTTTGTATACCTCATTGGTGCACATGGTTGAGTTTTTCCCTTAGGGTGATGAAATCCCCAAGTAGACCTCATAAAGGGAAGGATATGCTAGGTGTTTCTGATCTTGAGGCTCACACATACCATAAGGAGAGCATACACACAAAAGTAGCACTCCTAAGTGATAACAAAGGACTTAGGTCAACTTGTGATTCTGGATCCCCAAGCTCACCAAATAGTGTAAGGGGAGAGTATACGTCAACAAGGGACCCCAAACATGACAAATAATGTTAACTAAACCTTTAAGCAAAAATTCAAATGTACCTAAACTAGTGATAAATATCAATGTCTTCAACATATGTCTTGCAAGAAGTTGATATTATTCTTAAATGATAGTCTTGGACAAAACAAGGTTGTGGATTAATTATAAAGAAATCACAAGCACCAAGACAAGATAGTGGGTCAATAAAAAATGCTAAAAAAACTAAAAAATCAGAAGTGAAAGCAATAAAGGAAAGTTACCAATGGAGCCACCCATGTAGTTAGGTATGCACCCATGTAAGTAATGGAGCCACCTATCTATGTATATGCCCCTATAGTTGATGGAGCTACCTCTATAGGTTGTGTGTACGACCCTATAATCTCAAATCTACTTGTGTACCTCCACCTATGCAATTACGTGTCCACATCTGTAGTGCAAATCTAGTCATGTGTGTATCTAACCCTATGCAAGTGTATCACCTTTGTAGCTATAGATCCACCTTTGTAGGAGTGAAGTTGCATGTTCTTTGTGGGGGATAACTAAATGGTAGGAGGCCAAAGTGAAGCCATCTCTATGGAAGATGGAGCTACCCATTTATAGAATGGATTCACCCATCAGAAGCATATCTACCTTTGTGCAAGAAACTTGCAAATAAAAACTCTTGAAAAAAACTAGAAAAAAGGAATAGTAGACCCATGATGTGGGTCCCACCTGATGTACCAAAATGTGTGTAATAAAAAATGTGTTTAAATGGATAGTAAATAATAAGAAAACCTAATAAAATACATAAATCATGCAACAATCAAGATTAGGGCCTAAGAGCTCATACGTACTTGAAAATAGATGAAATCCAAGTATGTTGAAGAGCTTAGTGTGTGCTCAAAGTAATTTCAATAACATAACAATATGTAATTGCTCAAGGATTATAGATTGTGAAAATGGCTAAGTGTTTTTAATCTTTGACGAAGGGATGAATGGGATTAAGGATAAAGATTGAAAGTTGAGGATTAATGGTTGAGATGAGCTGAGACATCTCAACTCATGTGGTGATGCCAAGTAGCATCATGGGAGGAAAGGGGGAGATTTGACCTCTCAAATCCTAGGATGGTGACAAGTATCACCATGTGGAGGCTTGAGAGGAAGATGGGTACTTTGCAAGTACCTATGGAGATGGACAATATCTTCATAAAGGAATTTCTTGTCCAATCTTCCAAAATGATTAGAGGGGGGGAATAAAAAATAATTTAGTGTACTTTGGAGAGGTGACCCATGTGGAGTTACTTCTTCAAAAAGGGAAAGCCTTTAAGGCTGATTAGATAAGGTGGAGGGAAATAAATGGAAAGATCATTATCCCTTTCTTAATCAATGGATTATGAATGTGCAAGTGATTAAGATGATGATTAGGTGGTGATTAGGCTAATGGTGGAATGATTAAGATTCAAGTGAGAAAAGTTGGAGGATGTGACACCTCTTAATTAGGGATTAAGTGTGTGTGCATCCTTGATGGAGGGATTAGGATTAGGATTATGGGTTAATGGGAGATAAAGTGAGATATGACAAGGAGAGAGGAAATTGAAGAATTAAATGATTTATTTAATTCTTGTGGTGGATAATATGGTTAAATGAAGTAAATAATTATTTAATTTAAAGAGGAAAGGGAAAAAGGTAATGCAATTAATTAATTAACCTTAGGACTTTAGAAGACTTAGGAAAAATAAATGATATTAATTAAATAAATGCAATTTTATTTAATTAATGTGGATAGGAGGGGATTTAGACAGAAATGAGATAAATTGCCAAAATGCAAGTGGCCAATTTTAGGTGTTTACACTCTTATCAAAACCTATGCACTCTTCATCAAGATCTTTTGCAAAAACCCAATTCAAAGATAATCAACACGGCCTTAGTTATATTGAATAATATTGCCTCTTCATCCATTTCAATTTGATCTCTCAATACTTGTATCTTGGAAACATAGACAAAATACATTTTATGTGGCTATGATTTAATGTTCAAGCCAATGTTTCGTGTTTATAAATGATTAACACAAAACCAAAGTTAACATTTACATTGAGGTTCTTACTACTCTGTATATCCTTTAACTATCATGAGTTTGTTGCATATGTAAATGTCTCAACTTATAATTGAAATTATATCTATCTAATGCTTGTGTTCTCCTAGCCTAAAAATATTAATATAGTAAGGATATAACAACTTTATCAGTAAAAAAAAATAGAAAATATAATAGATGGATAGATTCTATATTTTTATGTGGTAGTTGCATAGCATTAATTTCATTACATACAATTTCTTTTGCTTTGAAAATCCTATATTACAACATATTGTTAAATTACTTACTAATTTGAGATGTTCATTGCAAGAATATTTAAAATATTTTACAAATAGATCAATTCACAAACATGGTCATTTCTACTATCCAAAATCTAAGTGTCATCTAACCAAGACATACACCACCTTTCCATTTCATCTTACCTCGCCCTAAACAAATTGAAAATGAAATGAACAAATCAAACAATCATCTAGAAGGCCAACCACGTCATCTATTTTTATAGCCACCTATATATTTGCTATTACTCCACTCCCAAATCACTATAAAAAAATAGATGTCATAATCAATTATTCACCACCACCACTTCTTTACCTACTTTTACCCCATCTCTAAATTTATCAGTTCTAGTCATATATGCATTCTACTATAATCTTGTATCACATCACTATAAACATAAAACATATTTTCTTCTACATTGTAATTATAACAATATACTAGATATCAAAATTATCCCAATTTTATTCTAGACAAAATAGAAAACCCTATTAATATTTCTATATGTAAACGTATTTTACAATAAATTATAATTTCAAATAATGTTATTTAATATTTTAAAATGGATTGATCAGGTTTTGAAAATCACTATAAGGGAGAAGACCCGATCATGGGTCGGGCACCAATCATGGGTATAGATATGGACGACCTGGGGCCCATCATTGGGAAATTTTTATGCCAATAAAAAATTTCAAATATGCTTTTAAGTATGATATGACAAATTCATATTAAATTCAAAATATGTCCTATCATAGGTAGACTTTTTTATTGCCATCTTTTCAATAGTAGGTGAATGCAAGTTGACATTTATTTTCCACCTTCACAATATTAAGTGAATGCATCATGATAATCTTATTTCCACAATATAAATAATATTTTCCACCTTCCCAATAAAAGTTTGTTGTAAAGGGATATATTTTAATCCAAAATATAAGTCTTATTACATTAAAAATGAGTTGGCATGCACTCAAAGTGAGTTGATTTGTACACAAGACATTGCCAACTTCTTTAATTCCAAATATATTTGAACAAAATATATTTCAATATGTTTCGTTTCTCATCTTCTTTTTACAAATTACCGGTTCTCGGGTGTCCATATTAACCAATTTTTTTCTGAATTTTCCTACAAAATTGAAAAAAAATGAACTCTCAGGCTCACTATGCATTGTAATTTTTCATTAAAACATGTAATTGTTAGATTATTATTTACAAATCAACATAAAAAACAATAATCATAAAAAGAAAAATTAAAACTGGTTAGAATTCAAAAAAATATTAATATCATTTCAAATCAACTGGGTTCTTAATTTGAACGGGGTTCTTCTTTGCATTGTGTTGAACAAAAGAAACGTATATATATATAGTCTTGTTCATTTTCATTAAACTTAAACATTTATCCATCTATGCATATTGAAATTTATATAATACTGTACAGTTCATCAATAGTATTGTTCAAATTTATCCAACCCTTTCTTATACAACATTATGATACATATATATACAGAGAGATACATACATACATAAATTACTTATAGCCTTGTTCATTTACATTCAATTTATGTATCTATCTATCTCTGAAATTTATATATATATATATATCCATATATATATCCATATATATATATATATATGGATATGTATGTCACCCATATCCTTCTTCATTTACATTCAACCTAATTAGATGTATGCTTTGTTTGTTGTTCAGTTAAAGTGATTGTAAATAACGGCCCCTATCCCTTACAACCAACTATGATAATGGCTAACTCCTACTTATGTTACAAAAAAATTTAAAAAGACATCACCCACACATATATATATTTAAATATATAAACAAAATATATAAATATATGTATATTAGATTATATTTATTTCAAATTTATATGTTGTATGAAGTTATAATTCACTATGTTGTTTGAAAAATGGCTATAACATAAGTATGAGTTAGCCATCATCATAGTTAGTTGTAAGGGAGAGAGGACGATATTTACATTCACTTTAATTGAACAACAAACAAGGCATACATCTAATTAGGTTGAATGTACATATGCATATATGTATATGCACATGTTGACGTATACGTCGCATCATAACACTCTTGTCCTGTAGTACATGCAGTCAGAATTGGTATAAAATCCATGGAAAACACCATGACTTATAAATTCTTGGAAAATGCCATTAATTTTAATTTCATGGCAAATGCCATGAACTTTATACCACTTCACTGCATTCTCTGTAGGGCAAAAAATCTTCTTTGTTTCTTTGTTTGTTCTTCAATTAAATTGACAATGTATACCTATTTCGTATACCAAGCTCACATACCATACCCACCATATGTCATATGTCCAAATCTATACCCACAATCATCTCCTATGCCCACACATAGCTCCTCTCCCTTTTGTTTATGTTTTGTTTTTTCTTCAATTTAACTAACCCCTCTCCCTTGCAACTAGTTGTGATAGAATATGACTCCTACTTATGTTATAACCATTTATGAAAGAGCATAAATAACTTGAAACAATAGGAAGATAGATAGATATACACATATACACATATACATACACACACACACACACACACACACACACACACACACACACACACACACACACACACACACACACACACACACACACACACACACACACACATATATATATATATATATATATTACAAAGATAGATAAATACATAAGTTTCCTATAGATACAATAAAAGTTACATACTGTCAGCTTGATGGTCAATGAACGTGGCATAAAAAAATAAGCTGACCAAGATGCTAATGACATGGACCCCTTGCTCAAAGTTACCCTACCCATCATCAACTTAATTAGATGAAGTGGACCTCTAGCTCAAAGATACCCTACGCTAATGATGTGTTTGAATATTTATTGCAGAGATAGATAAATACATAAGTTTCCTATACCCTTCTTCATTTATATTCAACTTAATTAGATGCATGCTTTGTTTCTTCTTCAATTAAAGTGACTGTATGGTAACCATTTCTGAAACAACATTAAGAAAAATTTACACAACTTGAAACAACAGTATGATATAAATATTTCCAACCCTTTCTTGTGTCCTTATGTTGTTTGAAGATATACATATTTGTATCATACTGCTATTTCATGTTCATATAAATTTGTATCATAATGTTGTGTCATTTGTATCATACTATTGTTTCAAGTTTATATATAATGGTATCATAATGTTGTATGAGGAAGGGTTTAACATGATCACTGAATTTTTTATAAGAGGTACAATTGGTGATATGGTAGTATACCATGCATTTCTTGTTTCATTGCACATATACCCTTCATCATTTGAAATCAAATTAATTAGATGCATGGTTAGTTTGTTCTCCAATTACACTCAATATTACATGTATGAATTTGTTGTTTCAGTTGGTATCATTATCTTCATTGTAACAGTTATAAATGTATGTTTTTTACTAATCACTGTGTCTGTTCAATGCAGAGGAAGAAAACAACAACAACAAATACCAGGTGACCTATAACAAGGAGACCTGTACCAAAGTGGAGGTAGACAACTATTCCTACACACAAGAAAGGTGTGCATCTACCTCATAGAAATGAAGAGGACGTTGTCATTCCTATTCACCAGCCAAGTGAAGAACCAAGTAGTGAGGAGGAGGTAGAAATTTTTGTGGAGCAGCCAATCGAATCTGTACTCCAAGCTAACCTAGTTTTATCAGCCAAAAAGGTTGCACCGAGGTAGGATTGGACCTAGGCTGACATGGACTGTGCCCTTGAAGATTTTGAAGACCATGGGTCGTCAACTAGAGGTGCAGTGAAAAAGTGGGGTATTCCTACCACAACACTATAAAATTGGTTGGGTGGTGTGACCACATGTAGAAGGAAAGGGACCCCAATAGTCCTAACTAAGGAGGAAGAGTCATTGATCATATTACTGTTGGCCATGGTTTGGAGATTGTAAATCTGAAAACAAAAGTTGCCCAAATATGCGAAACAAGGAATACTACATTCAAGAATGGGCTTCTCGACAAGTCTTGGTGGATGAGATTCAAAAGACGGCATCCCGATCTATGCTTGATAATATCCCAAGGACAAGATATAGATCGTGCTATAAATCTTAGGCTTGAAGTTGTAATTTCTTTCTACGACACTTTGGAGAAGGCATATACAACAGGGAATTATGGACCACAGAGGATTTGGAACTATGATGAGACAGGGTTGCAAGCTGGCCGAAACAAAAATATGAAGGTGCTTGCCAGCAAAGATAACAAAAGTGTTGCCTTACATTATCCTAAAGAGCCAGGATTGGATCACTATTCTAGTGTGTTTCAATGCTGCAAGTCAAAAACTTCCAGGTTTTTGTTTATTCAAAAGCAAAAAAAATGTGCAAAACTACATAGCCAACTGTGAGGCAGGAGCATTGATGGCTGCTTAACCTCACACATGGATGACCAAAGAGCTTTTTGTCAAATGGCTCAAGTTCTTTGCTATGCAAGTACCTGGGGGTTGCTCGCCCAACCATAGACACCTCTTGATATTTGATGACCATGGCAGCCATGTAGCCTTCTCTACCATTACCCAAGCAAGGGAGCTTGGAATTGACTTGCTCACCCTACCAACCCACACATCACACAAGTTGCAACCTCTTGACATGATTGTTTTCTCATCCTTCAAGTCTAACTTCAAAAAGGAAAGAACAACTTGGAGTATTAGACATCCAAATCTGGAGATAAGAAGGGAAAAATTGGCCACACTTGGCAGCCTAGCTTTTCAAAAGTCATTGACTATTTGAAACATAACAGTTGGCTTCAAGAGGATAGGTATTTTTCCCTTTTATCCAAATGATTTAGAGAAGGGCATGAGGGTTAGTGAGACTTTCTAGTTTGCTTCCCCTAAGGAAGCATTAGCTATTGCAAACATTCTAAGCCTGTCCAACAATGGTTTGACAGTGAATGAGGGTGAGTGTAATGATAGAACTGCAAAAGTTGGAGAAAAACAAAATGGGATGTATGGTTAGTATGTTCTACAGTTACCCATCTTCGTTTCCAATCAATTCAATTATATGCATGGTTAGTTTGTTCTTCAATTACACTAAAACTTACATGTTTGCATTTGTTGTTTTAGATTCCAATGAACCACTTGAAGCAACAATATTGGGAGACTAGAATAGTTAGGGAGACATATCTCTCTCCCTACCAAGTCCACACGAGCAACCCTCTTGGATATTAGATGGGGTTGCTAATCTTGGTATGGATATGCATGTGGAGGAAGACCAAAGTCTTACAATGCCATCTCCATCACACAACATGGGTCCAAATACGTTAGTACATTTCTATGTTGATTGGGGAGAGAGTGATGGTGAGCATTTAGGAGTTGGATTGGATGCTACAGATAGTGAGGTACCACAAACAAATAATGTCGATTTGATTGAGCCTTTGGGAGGCCAACCAACTTCATGCACCTCACAATTCTTAAAGCTACATATTAATGTAGTGAAAGACAAGACTAATAAGGTAGTTGACCATGGGATCTAATTGAAAAGAGGATCCCAACTCCTAACTGCTGTTGACTACATGGCCTTGCTAAGTGAGCAAGAGGAAAAAAAGAAGGAACTCGAAGAACTGAAATTGAGGAAGAAGCAATAGCTTGCAAAGCACAAGATAGAAAGGATTGCAAAATTGGAGGTGAAGGCTCTTATGAGAATTGAAAAG
Source organism: Sequoiadendron giganteum (assembly GCA_007115665.2). Taxonomy (NCBI): domain Eukaryota; kingdom Viridiplantae; phylum Streptophyta; class Pinopsida; order Cupressales; family Cupressaceae; genus Sequoiadendron; species Sequoiadendron giganteum. The sequence goes on along the minus strand of CM021101.1, from coordinate 75,120,324 downwards.
AAAAAGCAACGACTAGCAATAAAGGCTAAAAATGAGTTGCAAAAGAAGGAGAAGGACAAAAAATGGAGGAGCAAAGGAGAGAAAATGAAGCTTCAAAAAGGGAAAAAGATTTGGAGAAGGCATGAGCAAATGCTACAAGGGAGAGGCGACTCAACAACCCTCTAAATCCCTTGCCTGACTGCCATAGGATCTTCATAGATTTTGTGTCTATATAATTCCCCCAATATTGTCCATCACCTACCCAAACTAGCAACCAAACATTTCAGACTTGGAACCCTTCACTTTCATAGTTCTATACACGGTCACCTAGCCCTACCATTTCCCAACCATTTCAGAGTTGGAGTCCTCATTCAGAGTCAAATCAACCCTCACCTACCCCAATCATAATCCAACCTATTCAATCTTGGAGTCCTTCTCCATCACATGCCACATCCAAAGTTCACAAGATAGCATGGCATCAAATTTCAGTTTTCCTAGCTTTTTTGATTGATTTGAATGTTTGGTTGCAACTATCTTGTTCTGAAGGTTTTGATGGATTTGAAACGATGTTTGACATTTTCTGTTTTTAATGTTTGTAACATGGAACAACAGTATGAATTGAATAGAAACAACATGTTCCATCATGTTACTATCACTGACTATTTGAGTTTTTGTAATTGATTAGCCAACAAGGTATACATCTAATTATGTGGAATGTAAATGAACAAGCCTATAGGAAATGTATGTATCTATCTATCTTGGTAATAGTTTTTTGTGTATATATATATTAACATATATACATAGATATAGGAAACTTCTCCATCTATACATGTAATTAAGTTGAATGAAAATGAGCAAGGCTATAAGAAGCATATGCATCTATCTAACTGTGCACATATATGTGTCATAATGTCATATCATACTGTTATTTGATGTTATTTATAAGTTTCAGTATGTTGTATTAGAAAGGTTTGCAAATATTTATACCATAGTGTTGTTTGAAGTTATATATAAATTCAAAAAATTTAGTATGTTGTTTGACAAATGGTATGAACATAAGTAGGATATGCTGACTCCTACTTATGTCCATACCATTTGTCAAACAACATACTGAAATATAACTTCATACAACATAACACTTTCTTATACAACATTATCAAATGTATATATAACTTCATATCCATATACATATAGCAATATGCATATACATATGTATATATGCATATACATATGTATATATATATGCATATGCATATACATATACATATACATATGTATATATATATATATATGCATATGCATATACATATACATATCAAACAATGAAACAAAGTGTAACAATAAATTGAGACATGTAAGATTGAGTGTAATTGATGAACAAACTAAGCATGCATCTCTTTGAGTTGATTGCAAATGACCAAGGGTGTTTGTGCAAGGAAAGAAAAAATGCATGTTATATTATCGCATCCCCAATTATAATTGACAAAAACCAAACATTCATACAAAGTGTAACAACAAATTCATACATGTAAGATTGAGTGTAATTGATGTACAAACTAACCATGAATCTATTTGAGTTGATTGCAAATGAACAAGGCTCTTTGTGCAAGGAAAGAAAAAATACATGTTATACTATCACATCCCCAATTATAATGAACACAAATCAAACAATGATACAAAGTGTAACAAAAAATTCAGACATGTAAGATTGTGTGAAATTGATGTACAAACTAACCATGCATGTATTTGAGTTGATTGCAAATGAACAAGGCTCTTTGTGCAAGGAAAGAAAAAATGCATGTTATACTATCACATCCCCAATTATAATTGACAAAAACCAAACATTCATACAAAGTGTAACAACAAATTCAAACATGTAAGATTGAGTGTAATTGATGTACAAACTAACCATGCATATATTTTAGTTGATTGCAAATGAACAAGGCTCTTTGTGCAAGGAAAGAAAAAATGCATGTTATACTATCACATCCCCAATTATAATTGACACAAATCAAACAATGATACAAAGTGTATCAACAAATTCGTACGTGTAAGATTGTGTGTAATTGATGTACAAACTAACCGTGCATCTATTTGAGTTGATTGGAAATGAACAAGCCTCTTTGTGCAAGGAAATAAAAAATGCATGTTATACTATCACATCCCCAATTATAATTGACACAAATCAAACAATAATACAAATTGTAACGAAAAATTCATACATGTAAGATTGAGTCTAATTGATGAACAAACTAACCATGCATCTATACCATAGTGTTGTTCGAAGTTATATATAAATTTGATAATGTTGTATGAAGTTATATTTCAATATCTATTTGAGAAATGGTTATAACATAAGTAGGAGTCAACCATCATCACAACTAGCTATAAGGGAGAGGGGTTGATATTTACAGTTGCTTTAATTGAACAACAAACAAAGCATACATATATTCATATGTATATGTAAATGTATATATGCATATGCAATGCATTTTGGATGGAGAGTGTAACGAATGGAAGGTACGATGAATTTTGTATGGAGAGTGTAATGTTGTTGTTGCTTATGCTTATGCATCGTTCCTTCCATTCTCTCCACTCTACATCTTTAAAAACTTCATTTTTTGTTTGCATATGCATATATACATATACATGTACATATACATATATGTATATACAATTTCATATGTATATACAATTGCATATGTATAAGTATGCATATACATGTATACAATGCATATGCATACACATACATATGATATACATATACATATCAGACAACAATAAAATGTGTACGAACAAATTCATACATGTAAGATTGAATGTAACCGATGAACAAACTAACCATGCATCTAATTGAGGTGATTACAAATGAACAAGGGTCTTTGTGCAATGAAATTAAAAATGCATGTTAAGTTGATTGCAAATGAACAAGGGTCTTATTTTATACATGTAAGATTGAGGTGTCTTTTTTTTTGTTAAATATAACCTAGTTATAAGGGTCCAGGAACCACAGAAAAGAGGGAAAAGGACCAAGAATTTAATTGAGATTCAAACAACACCATAGGCCATGGAAAGAATGAGGAGTTAGCAGCCAGTGGCAAGGATACAATAGGCAGAGGATCATAGCAACACTACTGCAAAGCCACGAGATCAGGAGGATGTGCCTTTATGTCATCTTGAATAAGCTTTAGCATTGGTTGCAGGTAGGAGATAGACCATTGCACCTTATGTGAACAAAGCCTATCCATCAGCCCAACACCATGATTGGCAGCCCAATCAGCCACCCTGTTGCTGACTCTGCCAATGTGGGAAAAGGATAGCTCAAGAATTGAGGAAGCTAGGTAGCGAGCTTCATCAATGATATTAGCTAGTTTCCAGTGGTGTGAGGAACCACCCTTCATGAGATTGATGATGAAATTCAAATCACCTTCAACGCACAACCTCCCCCAGTTGTTATCTCTGGCAATTTTAAGACCGGACCATAGAGCATGAGCTTCAACAATGTTGTTTGAATCTTCACCTAAATCTTGCGAGTACCACCCCATAGGCTGACCAGAATGGTCTCTGAAGATTCCACCATCGCCAACCTTGCTAGGATTCCTCTTAGCAGCGCCATCAAAATTTAGTTTGACCCAGTTGGCACGAGGACATTACCACATGCTGCCAGGAGCAATGGTGCTTCCAGACAATCATCTCCCACCAAGCCACCTAAAATTAGGCCAAGCATCTGCCCAAATGATCTTGTCTTTACTGACATACCAATCCTCTTTACTATGCACTTTGCCAATTTCAGCAAGGGAGGACACCACTAGGTCCCATATCTTGTTGACAAAGCACTCTTGATCTTTAAACACTCTCTTGTTCCTTTCTAGCCATAATTGCCATACAATGATGGCAAGAGTTGTATGCTAGATGAAACATAAGCCAAGGCTGACAATCTTCAGCTTCCAGCACTCTAAAATATTTGGGACGTTCATGGCATGGACCAAACAATACCCCAATTTTGCAGAAAGGAGCTCCATAAGTCAGTAGCAAAACTACAGTGCAAAAATAGATGATCATTATCTTCACTATTCTCCTTGCATAAAACACACCAAGAGGGGCCCCTACGCCCCAAAGTCTGCAATCTGTACCAAGTAAGTGCTCTACGCTTCCAGGCCACCCATAGGAAGGCATTCACTTTGGGGAGGCCCATCTTGTTCCAAATCAAGTTGGAGACATCTTTATGCTCAGCTGACCCTTTGAAGAAAAAAAGATGGTAAGAAGAATTGACCAAGACCGAGCCAAAAAAATTTCCTTTCCACACCCTTCTATCCCCTATGTTAGAGATAGGCCATTTTTCAATCATGAATTGTACCTCTTTGCATGCATCAAACATAGTGCCTCCAAGATCCTCAAGAGAAATCCACCGCTGAGCCATGGGGGCACCAATCATATAATCTTTGGCAAGCTTACCAAGACAAGGTTCCAAATAGTTAGCAAGAGGGCGTAAATGGCCATGGTCCTTGAAGGCAAAGGCCTCAGCCCAACCGTCTTTCCAAAATCTGACACCCTTGCCAAGCTGCTAAGAGAGGTGTGGTCTGATGTGATTGCAGCATTGCCTTAAAAAATTCTAGATGCTCGAGCAAGAGGGCATAATATATGAAGAAGAAAATAGGTTCTCGGGGTCATTCTGGAGGTACTTCGCTTGCATAACAACACTCCATAATCTGTCCCACTCATCGTATATTCTCCAAGTGAGCTTGGCACCAATAGCAACATTCATTTGCTTGAGGCTCCTGATCCCTAAGCCACCTTGATTCTTAGGGCTGCACACATCTTTCCAGTTGACTAGGTTATATTTGAAGGAGTTGTTTGTACCTCTCCATAGAAAGGAGCGCAGGGTGTTGTCAAGGATCTCAGCTACTTTGTTGGGGATATGGAAAACAAACATGATATAGCTAGGAACAAAAGCCAAGGATGACTTAATCAAAGTTATTCTTCCAGCCAAATTTAACCACTTCCCCTTCCAAGGGGATAGTTTGTCTTGAATCTTAGCAACCACCTTGCCCCATTATATTTCAGAGGTCCTCTTGTTGACAAGTGGCATGCCAAGATAAGTACTAGGAAGGTAGTCCACCTCAAACCCCAAGATCCTCCTAATCTCCAATGTCTCAGCAATGAAATCTTTAAGAAGGATGATCCAAGATTTATTAATATTGACTTTTTGCCCAGTAGCAGCCTCATAGGAACTTAAGACTTTCTTGATTCCCCTAGACTCCCTAGCCATAGCTTCCCTGAACAAAAGGGTATCATCGAAAAACTGAAGATGAGATAGATTAGGGGCACCATTAGAGACTTGTAAGCCCTTCACATTGACCAACTCCACAACATTTTTGAAAGCTCTACCTAATACCTCAGCAACAATGAGAAAGAGGAAGGGGGAGAGAGGATCCCCCTGCCTCAACCCACGACCAAGATGGAAGAAGTTCATAGGGGTACCATTGATAATAATAACATAAGATACCGTGGAGATGCAACTTAAGATCCAGTTGCACCAGTCCTCACAAAAACCAAATCTTCTCATCACCTTAATGAGGAAGCCCCAAGAGATCATGTCATAAGCTTTATTCATGTCTAACTTGAGTATCATGCCCTCCTTGTTCTTGACTTTAATGGAATGGATGGTTTCATGAGCCAAAACAATCCCATCAAGGATTTGCCTTCCTTTAAGGAAACCACTCTGCTCCTCTGATATAAAGCCTTCCAAGCATTTCTTAGGCCTAGTCACCATGGCCTTTGAGACGATTTTATAAATACCGTTACATAAAGAAATTGGTCTCATTCCATCAAAGAAATTCAGAGCGCTGTTATTAGGAATGAGAGCTAAATAGGTGGATTCCATGCTTTGAAGATGGCCTTCTTTCTCCTACATTACTCAGCCGCAACCCACACATCCTCAACCACAACATCCCAAAACCTTTGGAAAAAACCAATCTGAAATCCATCAAGCCCAGGAGCCTTGTTGGCACCCAAGGAAAAGGTGGCATTCCGAATTTCTTCCTTAGAGAATGCAACCATAAGCATTTTTTTCCTAGCCTCATCAACAAGATTAGGAATCAGGTTGAGCATATCGTCTTGAGCCTGTAAGTTGACCACAGGATCAACACCAAGCAAATCAGAAAAAAGGTTCACCCCTTCCTTTTTTATGACATTGATATCCTCAACCAACGAGCCATTAGGTAAGGTGATTTTGGTGATCTTATTATACTGCCTTCTGATTTTAGTAGTGAGATGGAAAAATTTAGTATTGTTGTCAACCTCTTGCAACCATTTAACTCAAGATTTTTGTTTCCACAAAATTTCCTCCATCCTCAGAATTTTGTTTTGTTCTTCGAGAAGATCATGTTCCCTATTTCTCAAATCAACAGTTATACCAGCTCAAGCAATTTCAGCCTCAATGATTTTAAGCTTTTCCTCAACCTTGATCTTATGCTTGAAGAGATTTCCCATAACATTCGTATTCCATATCTAGGCAAGATTCTTCACTTCGCCTAATTTCTTAAAAATTATGTATCTATTGTTGCCTTTAACCTCCATATTCCACTAGCCTTCTAAAGCTTCCCTGAACCCCTCATGTTCTTACCAAAAGGCTTCCATTTTAAAAGGAATTCCCTTAGGTTTGTGATTTATGGAAATAATCATAGAGATGGGCCAATGATCAGACCCACCTAAATGAATCACTTCCGAATGGAAATTAGCAGCCGAAAGAAGCTAGTCTGAATTTATTGAAAATCTATCCAATCTACACTTAATGTTGTCTTCACCAACACGCTTGTTGCTCCAGGTGAACCAACCATATTTGGGGGTAATATCCGCAAGGGAGAGGTCAGCACACATCCTTCTAAACTCAAACGAGCCTGATTTTTTGAGGCTCCTGCCTTCAAAATTCTCTGAGGGGGCATATATGGTATTAAAGTCAACACCAATAATCCAATTTCCACTCGGGGAAGCATCCCTGATCAACCTCAAATCCTCCTAGCAAGTGAGCCTATATTTCTCAATGTTAGGTGCATGAACATTCAAGAGAAGCACATCAAGGTTCCCCCTGAGATCCTTTAGTTGGATGGTTAAGATCCTATCAGTTGCATTGGTTTTCACCCCAACAAAATGGAATTTGTTCCAGAGAATGGCTAAACCACCAACAAAACCTAGAGCATCAACAACCATCCCATCACTGTTTTTCCATAAGCTCGGGATCATGTTCAACAGACTGTCGCTATCCACTTTGGTTTCCTGCAATAAGACTACATCGAGGCTTTCCACCTCAATCAGCTGCTTGACTAAGTGACGCTTTTCCGGGCCATTGAGGCCACGAACATTCCAACTGACTAGCTTCATAACTTCTTGCTCACAGGGAGGTGCTCGCCTACGTTCTTAACAAACTTAGTCAGGGATTCTTGAGTGCCTTTCACAACTTCTTCCAGGGCCTTTTGCTTTGCTTTGCTCACATCCATTTTTCTGCCTCTGACATTGTTGCCACCAGCATCCATAACTAATGATTTCTTCCCACTAGCCCTCTTGCCACTCCGGGTAACTATCTTCCATGAGTTTTCCTTGTCTTCATCTTCCTCCTCCCTACCCACATCACTGTCACTGCCCTTCATAGGAACTCTTGAGCTTATAGGAAAAAGGGTGTTATCAACTTTTATCTTTGACACCGAGTCCTGTGGTGATCCCCTCGAGGAAACCACATTGGGTTCCAGAGGGGCCAAGGCTTTGTTGTGTTCAACAACTTGTGAGAGAGGGAGGAAGCCACTGAAACCACTTCCCACACCTTCACCAGCCTCAACCCCAAGATTATTGGCCAAGGCATCCTGAGTTGGGGGGACCAAGTTCTGCCTGCAAGCGTCAATCGATGAGGTTTGACCAGTAGGGGCAGCGACATCAACCCCCTTAAGTGCCAGCTAGTATGGTTTGGGGGGAGAAGGGGAGTCCACCTCACATTTTTGTGTATTGGATGTGGCACTCCCTGAAGGGCACCCATAAACTTTTGGTCTACCCTGAACCCCACACAATCTGGCGGTATGCCCCAATCGCCCACATTTGAAGCACCTGAAGGGCAAGCACTCATACTCAATTTCCTGCAACTAGTCCCCAAAAATAGAAGAAAGCCGGATTGAGTGGCGTAGCGGTTTACTCATATCAATCTTGAACCCCACACAATCTGGCGGTATGCCCCAATCGCCCACATTTGAAGCACCTGAAGGGCAAGCACTCATACTCAATTTCCTGCAACCAGTCCCCCAAAATAGAAGAAAGCCGGATTGAGTGGCGTAGCGGTTTACTCATATCAATCTTGACACAAATCCATGCATAGGGAGCAAATTTCCTACCAGACGGGGGGCTGGAGCAGCTCACAAATTCGCCCAAGGAATTACCAATAAAGCTAAGAATGTCCTCCGTCCAAAATTCATGCAGGAGCTTATACATACAAATCCACAGAGGCACATCCAATATCTGTTATGTATATTGGTTGAAGCTAGGGTGCCAAACTTTGAGGAACAGCCCCGCATTGCCCATAAACCATGGCCCCCCTTCAAGCACCTTTTCTCTGTCAGCTTCTGAATCAAAGACAATTTGGAGGAAGCCTAGGGCCAGAAAACTGACCTCTGGCTTGAGGCCGAACCAATTATGCCCGATCCATTGCTTTATCATGTCCATCGTAGGCCAAATACCAATGAATTTTTCTATGATTGCATTCTTCTGCAGCCGTTCTACCTTTGAGTTGAGAAGGGCATTCGGGATACGCAAGACAAGGATCTCCTTTGAGATGTCAATATTCATGTTGCCTACTACCATACACAGTGGCTTCCTGGTGTCCGATTGCTGGTTAAGCATTTCATTAGCCTCCGAAAGAATGCGCCCCATATCTTGTGAGTTCTCTGAATAGATCACACGAGCCTTGTTCTTGACCTCTGTTTCACCTTCTTCCGCCCTGCGAGGGCTTCCCTGCTTTTTTTCACTCATAATATTTTCTTTATTATATTTCTAAGATTGAGGTTTCCTTTAGTTAATAGGAATGGGCCCTTATTTTGTAATAAGATTAAAAGGGATATACATTGGAAGAAGTCTTATCTGTTCAAGATATACAAAGAAACCATTCATTCCATCATGAACAGTAGTTTGGTATATCTTGGATAAATAAGACTTCTTTCAATGTATATCCACAATTGTAAGTCTTATATCCTTGAGGTGATGAAGGGCATGTTTGCAATGAAAAAAAAATTGTATGTTATAGTATGACATCAAGAAATCATACTCTTACAAATAATTGAATGATACAAACTAAAACAACAAATTCATAGTTGTAAGAGTGGGTGTGATTGAAGAACAAGCTAACCATGCATCTAATAGAGTTGATTGCAAAGGATAAAACAAGTAATCCATGGCAAATACTATCAACATTGCCCTACCCACCAACAATCCATTACCCTTACAAAAACTATACATATGTACATACATATACTGTTACATATGTATATATATGTATATGTACATATACACATGCAACATTATATGGTAATTAAAGAACAAACTAACAATGCATCTAATAGAGTTGAAGAAAAAACAAACCATACATATGCCTATTGTTAATTGTATTTGTATTCAACAATTCTTTAGGGAGAATTGAGTGTAATAGATGAACAAAATAACCATGCATCTAATTGAGTTGATTGCAAATGAATAAGAGAATTTGTGCAATGAAACAAGATATGCATGTTATAATATCACTTCCCCAATGCTAATTGACAAAAATCAAACAAGATAAATTATAAATCAAACTTTGTCACACTTGTAAATGTAATTGAATATAAATAAAATTATGCATCAAATTCATATAAATATAAATGAACAAGGCTATATGAAACATCAATTTCTATATATCTACCATATGTATTTGTAAACCTACAACCTGCATATATTTAATGACAGTATTAGAACATTATCATACAATCCATAGTTGAGGGTTACATGCACCTATCTTTTGGCCAAAGTATGTATGTATGTATGATTGGTTTCAACAAATACATACATTCATCATAGTAAAGTAATGTATGTATGTTACATATAAATGCCACAATATGGTTAATTACATGACCTTCATACAACCATATATATGAATTGCCATATGTATTATTGTATGTATGTATAGTATACACACATACATACATGTCTGTGTGTATAAACTATGTATGTATGTATGTGTATATTAACTGACATATTTGCATGTATGTATGTATAATATAGAAACATACAAACATATTGTGGTACTATGTATGTATGTGTGTCTATTATACATACATACATACATACATACATGCATATGAAATAATATGTAAGTATGTATGCGTATGTATCATATACACACACACATACATACATACATAATATTTTAATGTTTATTATAATATTAAGTTGATCAATATTATATAATATATATGTTATTAATAATATTAAAATGTTTACGAGCAATTAAAAAAGTAAAATGATTACTAATTTGACTAGGAAAATCCTATAAATGATTAGTCAATTAAAAAACTGAAATGATTCTAAGTAAATTGACTATGAAAAACCTATAAATGGATATGAAATATTCTCAAAAACTCCACCATGCAGGTAGAGACGATGGACAAGGAAGAATGGACGATTGGGGTCGAGAATTTTTGAGCGAGAGGTTCACGACAACGGTGGAAATAGTCGACAAAAACATAGGTGCATGAAACCCTTAACAGTCGAACCGTACAAACCCATGAATGGTATGTCTATGTATACACACAATCAACCAAAAATATAGGTGCAACAAACCCTTAACCAACTGTAAATGACCAACTGTGTGTATATATATACACACAAACACACACACACACATATGTGTGTGTGTATTTATTTGAATATATACATAGTCGGCCATATTTTACCAGCAAGAATCTATTCGTAGTGAAGAGTAAAATAACTTCCAATACTACCACTATACATATACAAATTACAAAGATATAAAACGAAAAAAAAAAGTCTATATTATGACAGATTGTGTGTATATGTGTGTATACATAGATATATATGCATATATATCTGTGTATATGTGTGTATACATAGATATATATGCATATATATCTGTGTATACACACATATACACATAGCCGACCATATATATGCATAAATATATCTGTATACTCACATATACACACAACCCGTTATAATATAGCTACATTATTGTTGCAAAATTATATTTGCTCATCATTCCTGTGTGTATATATGTGTATCCACAGATACACACACACACACATTATATATTTGTATACTCACATATACACACAGTCGACCATTATATAGGTGCATTATTCTTAGAAAATTAATTTTTGTTGTTGTTCTTGTGTGTATATATCTATATATAGATATGTATATGTATATATATACATATATATATACATAGAAGCGGCCATGAATAAGCTGCAACAAAGCTTCATTAGATGAGGAAATCATTACAATTTACAAAAGCTATTTAAACAACAAAAAATCGCAAGAAGAAAGTAGAAAAATCTTGCAATGCATAGTTATTGCCTGTGTGAGGTTGGAACACAACCTCACTTGCGTAGCAAGAAGTTAAATAATTTCCTTAATCTAAATGTGGTGTTGATAAACACAAAAAGCTCGAAAATGCATCACCACCATTCGCCCATAGCCTCACCACCGTCAAGGTCCATCCTAACTAGAGCTGGTTCTGAATGCAACTGCTCAAAATAAATAAAGTTTTCATCAATGGATGTTTCGTGAACCCAAAGCAAGACCAAGCGGATGAAACACATGTCGAGGTGGTAGGCATTAAGGCCGACAACGGAGGAATGGATGACAGTTAATGCACATTTACTAGGAGTGTAATGAGCTAGTATTGGCATGGCGCCAAACAACCATCGGTCATACAAATGTCCATGATAGGTATACGCCAAATTTTTAGACATTTTTGGTGGCTTTTGAAAAGCACCCCCAAAACATTGGAAAATGTGCTCGAATTTTCTCCAAAAAAATTGGAGATTGCTAGTTCAACGATCAAAGGCCATGACAAAAAAATTATGCTGACTCGGACGCTGATGACATGAACCCCTCGCTCAAAGTTACTCTACCCACCATCAAATCCTCTCCCCTTATTTCTTGTTTACAATTGAACTTCTATATTTGTGTCTACCACTACAATACAAAATACAATCCACAACCAAAAAAAACAAATGCTAACTACTAGATGACATTTGTTACATATTAATAACTTAAACATATCACCCGTGTACAATATTAGTATTAAAATAAAATAAACTCGACTCTGAAGATATTTATAACAATCAATTAACAATAAATATAAAAAATTAATACTTGTAAGGTTTGCAGTATCCAAAATTTATGAACTCTGCGCATCCACCGTTTTCCTTACGGTTCACTCTGAAGTACGGCTAAAAGTAGGAAAAGACAGGCCAAATTTGTCATGTACATGTGAAGAATAATCAAGAATGGTCCGTGTATATCGCTATTTAACAACTGCACACTCTGTCAGCTACATCTAAAAAGCTGTCACATCAACATCAAAGCCATGAGCTGGCATTGACAGCGACAACACCTGCATTTGTCATTGAGTTGTGAACATTTCTTGAGAAAGAAGCCATCGCAAGTTACAACAGAGATTTTAAAAAAAGCTCTCCAGCACAAACATCGATAAACGGAAAAGACACGTCAAACACTCAGCTCATCGTACAAATGTCGTCAAGCGGGGAGTCTGACTCTGATTTCTCTGTTTTCGAAGCGTACGGTCACGTGTATCCACTACCGACACGCAGTGTAATGATTCTCATTTTTGCCAGCCTGCACTTACTCCACATGCTGCTCTTATCAACTCAAGTTAAAGAGAGTGGGTGCCCATTTCAACTACTCCTTAAATACCTCACCGAATTCAATGCCTTCCATCCCTCGTCTTCTGTGTTCTTATCTATTCATTTTCTATATATACGCTCTCTGTTGAGGCATTGTCAGATAGAAGACCTGTTTCTTCCAATATTGTCTTCTATTATTCTCCACACATTCTGTTTGATTTGATTCGGGATTTTTGGTCTGCAATGGGAGAGAGAAAACGTAGGCTAAGCTGCAATGAAGAACGGAGCGAATCAGAGGAATCTTTGCTGTGCAAGCGACTCTGTTGGCTTTCCCCTGAAGCAGAAGAGCTTATGAACCTTCTGGAAGATGCGGAGGAAGAGCGGACTGTCGCAGAGGAGGAGATTGTGTGCGGCGTAATGAAGAGTCTGGAGGAAGAGATTACGTCTTGTTGCTCTAATGAGAATGAAGCTTTCGTAGGGGCTGAGACTCGATCCTGTGACGTGGAGGATGAAATAAGGTACTTGCTCAGTGCCTCGGACGATGAGCTGGGCATTCCGCCGAGCCCCTCTGTGAGTGAGTCGCCTCTTCCTCATCCTGATTCTAATGCTGGTACTGCTGATGTAAGTTTTCCGGAGATTGTGGAGAGCTTGGTTTGGCATTTTGAAGATAGTGACTGTAAAACGGTGGCGCCTGTGGGTGGTGAGTTTGAGGAGGGGCAAGGAGAAGGAGGTTTTGGTGCGTATAGTGGTCTGACTGAGGTTTGCCGAGGGGAGAGAGAGTAAGATGTAATTAGGTGGGAGTTTATGTAAATGCATTGTATATTTAAAGACGAGATAGGGGAGTTTTGAGCGTACGAAATTTCAGTGTTGCCATGCCCTTGTTTCTCTGACCCTGTATTGGGTATTTTGTAATCAAGCACTAGAAGTAATGCAACAAACAAGCTACGAATAAAATATCTTCGGTCTGGGATTTGCTGTCTTTTTCCTAGTATCACAGGCAAAAAGGAAAAAGTACTAAAAGTAAACTAAATGAATTGATAAATAAAAGTGATGTGCAAATGCGAAACACAGTCAAAAGTATACAGAAAACTTAAAAAACGAAAACATTGTTAAAGAATTAAACAAAATTACTTTTTAGCTTTTCAGCCTGCTTGAGTAGTAATATATGTTTTTGGAATTTAATTCAAAGGTTATAACTATGTGGAAACGGGTAACCGATTGAGTGTAATGGGAGGAATGTGAATGTGATAAAAGGAAAACTAACAATGAATATGCTAATAATTTAGTAATGACAATTACTATGGATATCCTGAATTGTACATTCAAAATGATTAAAAGTATTAAATTTAATTTGAAGAATATTTTATTTTATTTAAAAATAATCTTATAAAACTGTAATTAGTTAAAGTGGTATTTAGTGATATTTCAATTTTTAGAATTCTTTAAAACTTGTTTTGAAAGTATATAAAAATTACAGCAAAAGAACAGCTTATGTGGTATTCAATTTTTTAAATTCTTTAAAGCTTTTTTCAAAGCATAAATAAATTACAACAAAAGAACAGCTATAAGCTGTTATAAAACTCTGTAAAGTTATATATAATTGTACTTACAATTGTTATTTAGAAATTTTTTTGTCTTTTTAAGGCACAAAAATACATCCCTTGCTGTCAAACGAGAGTCATGTATCTGGATTTGAAATTGACTATTAAACAAATTGTCATATATTTAGTGTTTAAAAAATTCTAGACTTTTCATCTTATAAATTGGAAAGAAGTTATTCCGACTTTGGTATGCAGAATGATGTGATTGCTGACTGTATTTGGCAAGTCATTTTAAGAAATACATGAAAAAACAAATGAATTATGTTTTTTAATGACACTATAATAATATAATTGGTATTTTAAGGCTTCATTTTATATATATATATATTTTATTTTAGGTGACTTTTTTTAATAGATCTAAATCTTGTGTAAAAAGAATGAGTAAGTCAAGCATGTCTCCAACAGATTAAAGAACAAGATATTGTCATATATTTTAAAATAGCAATTGCACCTTGGTGTGCAATGGGTAAGTCAAAAGAGGTGTGGAAGGTCAATTAAGAAAAAATGTGGTTTATTTTTTTCATACATTTGTGTAGTACATGAGATCAATTGATAGATATTTTTAAAATGATAATGCTTATATTTTATTATTAATACTATTATTATATTATTTATTTTGTATGGAATAAAAATATTTTATTATTATTAGTATATAATTTACTAATTATATTTTGTATTAAATAAGAATATAATAGTTATTAATTAATAATTATAAAAATTATATATATATATTTTGTTAGAGAATATATTATATATTTATAATTTTTATATTATATTTAATTTACATTATTTATTATTTATGCTAATATATATTAAGGAGGATAAAAGATGTCATAATGTTAAAACCTAAATGTGCTCATTATTAAGATCTTGGCCTTAATTTTCATTTTAATATCAACACGAGTTTGGAGGAGTGGAATCCAAAAGTGGTGGGGAATACAGTAATAAACCGCCGTAGGGAAAGCAATAAAAAGCCGCAAAAAACAATCTAAAAAATGGAAAATGATGATCTGTAGAGATTTGTTTAATTGTCAATCAAGGGTTGTTAGGGCTTTTCAACCGTGGGCGGACAAACTTTGCTTGACACTCTCAAATAAGAACACACCTTGGACATAAATATTATATAAAAAAAAAAACTTTTAAATAAATAAAAGATAAATAATTTTAAATAAAATATTTTAAAAAATAATTCTATTATTATTTGTTAACAAATAATAATAATAAAAAAGTTCACTATGTTCAAAAATATTAAATTTTTTTAATAAAATCCATTTTTGCTAAATGTGTTAGAAAAAAAAATTATTAAAATATTTTTTAAATAAAAAAACAAAAATAAGGCTTAAATAATGCTTATAATATTTTTTTTGAAAATAAAATAAAATAAAATTTTGAAGAGAAAGTGGACCCAAAGTTATGTACTTTCAAAGTAGATAAAAATAAACTAGTGTTAAAGTTATAAAAATAAAACATAAAGAAAAAAAAGAAAAAGGTTAAATTTTTTTTTAAGGCTTTGCTAAAAAAAATAGCACATGCAAAATTAAATAAAAATATAAAAAGTAAATAAAACAGTTTTACAGTTAAAAAAAATTATAAAGAAAACAAAAAATAGCATATAATAAGCTTTCTTAAATAAAAATAGTATATGAATATAAATAAATATTAGAGATGTATATTTTGAAGTAATGATATTATTTAACATCTTTATTACATACATTTTTTAAAGATGGGAGAGAGGGGTCAATTGTTGGTATAGTATTTGTGATTAATAAGATATAGTCTTCAATATATTTATATTATATATTGTCAATGATTTTTTATTACAAAAGAAAAAAGAAAAAAGTGCAGTTGTGAAAAGAGAATTTGGTCAGACGGAATAATATTCAAAGCATTACAAAAATTAGCTCAAAAGACAAAAATAATAACCAATATAAATGTCTCATTTGATGAAAAAGGGATCCTAGGTTTAATGCATAGATCACTAATATCAATCTTTTTTAAAAGAACATTAGGATACAAATAATCAATGAGATTAAATTGACTTTCAACCTCAAAGGTGAGTCAACATGTCTTGGTTCTCATCTTTTTGTGTCTTGGAAATTGATTGAAATCATCAAGGAAATTAAATTGACTTTCAACCTCAAAGGTGAGTCAATTTGTCTTAGATCTTTTTGTGTCTTAAAAATTGTTTGAAATTTAAATGCTTTTATTAATATGTAAATGCAAGTTTTTAGCAACATAGAAACTGTAATAGCAAATTCCATAGAAGATCTAAGAAAGGTAGAGTTCTATGCACCTGTCATGCAAAGTTGAGCTTGATTTTGGAGGACTTAGTCGCCTAAGATGACTATGTCCTTGTAAATGAATTCAAAATATGTTTTCAGTCTTTGGGAGCTAGATCACGACCTTTTCTCTTTTGAGTTTCACTATCGAATCTTCGTCAAGTGTTGATATAATTGAGTTTTTGTATCTTGTCAAGTTATAAATGGTCTTAAATCTTCCTTCAATCTTCTTTAAATCTGAAACCTGCACATTCAAAGAGAGAAAGGATTGTGCCATATAGGGGCTTGTCTCATTCAAACCCCATGTTGGTGTTTCCACCTCCACAATGACAAAGTTGTTGATATAGAGCTTATCCTTTTGAGAGATATCTTGGCTAAATGATAAATGGATGATGCATCAACAATTATATACAACTCATCACTCAAATCTGATTTCCTTGAAGGACCGAAGTCATGCACATCACCTCAAGACTTGATTGCGTAGAGGACTTCAAGGGTTAGTCCTCATAAACATAATGCTAGCATAAACATGAAAAAATTCACACAAAACTTGACATGACCTTTGATGTTGCAATAAATCTTCTCTCGAGTACTCTTGACTTGATAATAATTGCTTGATAATGACCATGCTTCCAAAATTGCCTCTTAGATTTCAAATGATGAAATGACTAGGTATTTATATGCAATTAATCTAATTTCCTGAAAATTAACTCTTGATAGCCGATATTTGATATTTGAAATCCAAATAATAAAATTCCAACTCCTACATATTAAAATTTGGAGGCAAAATAAGGGGACCAAGTCACATAGAGCAACTTTGTTCTAGCTCTTTTGCGAGGTGTAAAGTGTCAAGAATAAAATATTAAATATTTGCTCTGGTTTTGCAAATGTGTTTTCTTGATAAATATTCAAATAGGCCATGGAATGCATAATTTAAGACACTAGATGTACAATTAGGTCCACTTACTTAGGAGGGAGAAAAATCTAGTGTGAAATTGTCAAGGGTGACAATTTACAACACTACATTTAGTCCTCACTTTAGTGAGAGTATGAACTTAAACTCAACTCACATTAAAGCAAAGATATGTCAAGAGGGGTCTAATTGTCTAAATGTTGAAGAGATAGGATGACAATGAATCTGGGGGGAGTGCACAAGCCCCCAGGATTCAAGATTATATGGCAAGACAACATAAAGACAAGGGAACACATATGTAAAGTGAAATGTCATATGAAAAACACAAAACATACACAATGAAGACACTTGACATAACATAATGAACATGAACATGATGTCAACATAATAGAAACACAATGAGAACACATAAAATGCAATAATCACAAAACAAAAACATGCGGTTAGTACTAAAATAATTCGAGTCGGTAAGGCAAAGAGATCTTAGTCTTAAGTTTGTCTCAAATACTAAATGTCATCAACCAAATATGCTATCTAAACAAAATTATGTTCTCACAAGGATGTACGATCACTCATGAGCCACATGGATCTATTGGCTAGCAAGCCGCGTTATGCTAGGTGTCTGTGCAATATGATGGGTTCCACATGGCTAGCAAGTTGTGTTATGATAAGACACTCAAGAAACACATGGCTCCACTAGAAAGAAAGTTGTGTTATTCTAGATGACCATATTAAAAATGCTCTAAACTCATAGACCAACAAACTCCATTATGTTAGGACTATGCAAACCATGCTTCAAAGAGTGCACAAAAATCACCTTAGGAGGTGTATAAAATTTTAACATCCAAGGGGACAAACAAGACTCACCTAAGAAGGTGCATAAAATTTTAATGTCCAAGGGGACAAACTGATAACCATGATTTAGGGGGTGTTACAAACTTGACACCACCACTAAAGGGGTATGCCAATTTGTCAAATCTCACAAGAAAAAATGGAATGGATAGGGGTAATTAATGCCCCCCTTAAAATATCAACATACTTGCTATGTTGTTATGTTAAGGAGAAAAGAATGGCATACCTTAAAAACTAGTTATCCTTGCCCCCCAAGTGTAGGGACAAGGAAAACCACACGGGACTATCGTGTTGCTGCGATGAAAAATATGGTTGCACTTAAGATTGTACCACCATGAATGACAATGAGAAAACATGATAGAGCTACAAATGTCACATAGTGAAGAACAACACCATAGAATAAAAATCATTATTGTTTAGAGTGATTAGGTGCATTAAAATATGGAAACACCACAATCACTAAGTTGTTGGATTTTATTACTCAAGGCTTGACATTCATTGGTAAGATGACCATGCATTTGATGATATGCACAAAATGAGTTTTTATTATAAAATTTATTTCATGTTTTTGAAGGAAGAGTAATCAAGCGAGCTTTGAGAAGCCTCGACAAAATATGCTCTTTCTCAATAGTAGATTGACATTTCTTTCTCTTGTGAAGAAAAGCTTTCTTGCTTACCACAAGATGTAATACATAGCAAATGATAAACCATTATTTGAAGATGGGGACGAAGTTTGGGAACCTAGACCCTATTTAGAAAAGTATGGTACAAAATTCACTTGATCCTTATCATTTTGTTCCATGTTTCATTATATCCACTTTTAGAAAGAATTTTGTATCCAAGCCCATAACACACTTCCAACTCATATCAAAAAATCATATCTACATGCTCATGAGAAGAATTGGTCCTCTCATGAGATTGCAAATCCTTTTAAATTTTTCTAAAGTTAGGCATCTTCCACTCATGAGGGGAGGAGGTTAAAGAGCCCCCATCACCATCATAGGGTGATGTTTATGAATCCATTGATGTAGAACAAGATAAAACACAAGGCTCTTTAGGTTTAGACTATGAGATTTTCTAATCACCCATAAAGGAGGGTGTAAAATTTAATGAACCCGAATCGTCACCAAAACATGTGTTTGAAGATGAAGAAATATCATGATCATCATTTGTATTCAATTCTTTGGACTTTTGTGGCGATATTTTAGACTCTTGCTTGAAACAAGGTATAAAATCTAATGAACCCTAATCATCGTTGAAACATTTCATCATGGGTAAAACATATTATTTTTGTGTTCAACATGTATGGTTTTGTGTCGCAAAAAAGTGTAGCCTTTGACATTTTTCACTCATTTGGACCTTTGCCTATAGATTTTGGACCTCTTTTAACCCTTTTTTCCTCTTTTCCAAGCCTTGGGCCAAGGTGTTGTAAGAACATTTTCACACTTTCCTAGGCTTGTCATCACTAAATCAACCCTTTCTTATGCTATAATGACCACTTAATACACATACATACCTTATTTTAGTGTGTTTCAGAAGACAATCTCGACAAATAATAAATATCACACTTCAATCCCCAAAAAACAATAAAAAATGCCTAGGTGGACTAGGTCGCCACCTTGGGCGACCTACTCCCATGTGGCTTAAATTTCAAAATTAACCTAAAATTCTTTTGGGATTTTGTCTCCTAAACCCTAAGGTCAACCTGTATGGTGTTATTTTTAGGAAAATTAGGGCATAACTTGTATAAATAAGGGTTTTCCCCTCATTTTTGGGGCTCCTAGTTCATTATTCCTTCACTCTCCTCTCAATCTCTCACCTCTCCTTCTTCTCAAGAAAGCTAGGGTTTGAGTAGTCTAAGCCATCAAGACATCTCTCAAGAAGCATTCAAGGGTTGAATCCTCCATTGCTGCAACTCAAAATCTATCATCAAGGCAAGGTAAACTCCATTTGTTTCATGTTTCATTTTTTAATTTCATCTTATTAGTTTGATTACTCAAAAGGGGTTTGACTAAGGCAAACCCCTAATCCTTAACAATCAACAAGTTTTCCCTCTTTGTGTGATTTGTAGGTTTTGTGTGTAGATTTGGCAAAGAACTAAGGTGGAAAAGACTTCAACAACTTGCTCAATCTCTTAAAGGTTGGAGAAACCCTAATTGGATCTTGGAGGACACCTACAAATCAAAATCTTCACTTTCGGGACCAAACACCTGGAGGAGCAGAAAGCATAGATCTAGGGCTTCCATTTCCAATTTCTAATCTTCAAAAATTTAGAAGAGGACTAAGTCACCAACAATGGCGACCTAGTCCCTCTGAACCTATTTTTAGGGATTTTTAGAGACGTGGATACCCTTTTGGCTAAAACGGGCTCCAGTGGAGTTTTCCAAAAAAAGGACTAGGTCACCCAGAATGGCGTAAATGTCCTAGCAGGCTTAAATTTTAGCATCAACAACATTTCCAGACTGTGCAAGTTTCCAGGTGCATACCCTTTCCATCTCCAACTTTATGTTTTAGTTTAATGTATATTTCTTAGGTTATCTTGTACATACTTGCATATCATTATGTGTTTTCCAACATAGTTGCATTATTTAGGTTTTACATTCATAGTTAGCTTCTATTTTTTCAGTTTATTACATTTAGACACATTCAATCACACACATCACAAGCCTTAATTCTTTGAATGAACTCACCCAAAAAGTATATCATTAGGTGAAAGAGAGTCATTCTTCCATCCAAGCTCCTAGGTGAAAATCCCTAGGGGCCTATTTGGGGAATCCTCTTTCCCTAATTCATTTTTGGTGGTTCATTTTGGTGAACCCGACATCCGCACCCTCTTGTCTGATTTGGATATTTTTCATCATCCTAGGTCTGCATTGCATTGTATTGCATTTTATTGTGCATTGTTTAATTTGCATTCTAGGGTTTTAAAATCTTGTATTAGTGAAAGTGCATAATAGGTTGTATTTTTGCATCTTAGAACATTAAACATTTCTGAAATTTTACATTTTCAGCTTAGATCTGCATTATACAATACAAAAACCACTTGAATCCATCAAAATATCCTAAAAAATCTCAAAAAAATCACCAGCAGGACTAAATCGCCTCCCTGGGTGACCTAGTCCCTTCAGGCTTTTGAAACTACCATTTATAGAGCTGAAAACCTAGTTTTTAAGCTTCTATTTTTTTCCATTACCTATAATATCAATTGGTTGTGTTTTTGTTACATGTATTCTATTAAAACTAGCTTAAATTAACTCATTTCATGCATTGCTTAGTTTCAATTTTACATATACTACATTTTTTTTCATATTGTTGCATAGTGTAATCAGAAAATGATCTTGTTCTACATTTGAAAATTGCATTTCAAAATTTTACTTTAGGACATTGCATTACATTCTCTTTCCCTTCTCTTCATACCATGTTTTCATTTAAAATATGTGGCTTTGATTTGGTTTCAAATGGATTGTATAAATTTAACATTCCTTCTTATGCGTTCAATGTAGATTACAGTAATGAATTCATTAAAGAACATGTTAATAACCAAACCATTGACACAATTCTTTACATTACACTACCCCTTGATGAGGATGTTAGTGTCGACAATCATAACAATCATACTTGTGCTTCTTCCTATACCTCTCCTATTAGTGGCGAAGGTATTTTGGTGATAGAAGATACAAGCATTGAGGGTCTTGATTGTCCCTCTCCTCATCCCCCTTTTCCAAACATTAAACAACAAACATTTCTTGGCATCACCTTACGTAATCTCTCTAACCATAACCATCAAAATTTTCCTTATTCTAATGTCCCTCCTCAATGCAAAGAGGATAGGTTGGTGTTAGAAGATACCTTTCCCAAGGGTCATGAGACTATTGACCTTCCCTTCCATCATGCTCCTCCCCTTTGGGATAATCTATTTGAAAATCATACTATTCCTTCTCTTGATGCCTCTACCCCTTGTGATGAAGCATGTGATGAACCTCTTCCAAGCTCTCCTACTAGGGTAGATAGTGTGGAACAAGAGAACGAGACCTTTGAAAATCAAATAGAACCCTATCCTAATCATCCAACTCTTCCCTCTCCTGTCATTGATCATTCCCCTACTTGTGATGAAGTCATTTTACAAGAACCAATCCTAGCATGTCAAGAACATGTGGCTTGTAGTTCTCCTAATATTTGTCCTCCTCGGGAGGATATCATGCTGCAAGCCAAGGATAACATAGACCCTCCTCTCAAGGATGTTCATATTATTCAACCTCAACTCATCCTCTACCCCCCTTCAACCAAACCTAAACTTGAATTTACCCTCTACCCACTCCAACATAATGTGTTGCAACAACTGAGTTAAGATACTGTTGCTCATACACATTACACTCACAACAATCTGCAATCCCAACCATCAATCTCCACTTCCTTACCTTCATCTCGTCCTATCTTACCTATTGCCCCTCACCTCAATTCCCTCCTTAAGGAGTATGACCTTGTCAATCAACTAAGGAATACTCCTGCTAAAATATCTTTATGGGACCTTATTCAAGCCTTCCCTCACTACCATAATATGATGCAGGAAGCCTTACAAAAAATTCTTGTCCCTTCTAATACGCACACAAATGACATAGCAGCTATGATTCAAGGCTTGGATGCTGACATTGTTTTCCACCAAAGTGAGATCCCTCCTTTGGAAGTGCAAAATAAAGATGAAGCCTTCATGATCATATCTCAATACAAATGCGTAGGGATTAAGCAAACTCTTGTTGACAATGGTTCTGGAGTTAATGTGTGTAGTGTAAATCTCTTGGATAGGCTCCATATTGATAAGTCCAACATTCAACCTACCTCCTTATCTCTTAGTGGATTTGACAATAAAGGACAAAATCCGCTTGGTGTGATCACTTTACCTCTCACCGTTGGAATGGCCACATTAGAAACATTGATCCATGTTATTCCCACTAATGTTTCATATAACCTCATTTTAGGAAGGCCATGGATTCATGCAATGCATGGGGTGCGTTCCACTCTTCGTTGTAAGATAAAGTACATCTACAAAAACAAAGTGTACACACTTGATGCTGATCCTAAACCTTACAGTGTCTTACATCTTGAGAAAAAAAAATCCATACCCTTCACCACTTTAACACCAACCACCCAAGTGGAACCCACACCCTTAGCTGATGATTGGTGTTCCTTAAAATTCACCCCTCCTTTATTAGGAGACTCCAAGACCACAACCAAAGAATGTACAAAGGGAAACATAGTCTTGTCAACAAAACACTCGATCGATCCTTCACAAGAATCCACCTCAACCACTTTAGACAAAGATGCCAACCATTAACCCTCACCCAATCCAAAAGTGTTGAAAAAGATCTATGGAAAAGGTTATGAGCTTATGAAGAAAATTGGCTATAGTAGAAAAGGATGTGGTGTTAACGAACAAGGTATTTGCAACCTTACTGATCCTATCACACAAACATCCAATCATGATCTTGGATTTTGTCCTTTCATCAAAATCATCAAACCTTCTTCCAACATCAACCCTATCCCAAACCACCCTTCTACACCAACCTTAGAAAGTGATCATTTGAAACCAACAAAGGACTCTTTGGTTAATGCCAATGTCATCTCACAACCCACTACTGATTCAGATTTTACACATTCCCCTACAAGAGTGTACAAAATCTCACAATCTATAGCACCTTATGTAGGTATGACATGCTATACTAAGCAAGACCCTTCTTTGTTACATGATAAAGGAAAACCTTCTACCTTCGATCAAGAAGGTATCTTGTTGAGACTCCTCCAAGATCACTTGATTTCTCTCCCTCCCAAAATTTGAAAGAAATGTTCCAACACACATTCCTTTTGTGCCCACCACTAAGTTCATGGTCATCACACTAATGAGTGTAAGGAATTGAGTAGAAAAATCCAACATCTTAAGGAGTTTTGTAGTCTCCCTTATGTGGGGGCACCTCATTCCTCTAATTGATACTGATTTTCCCTCTACCTTGCATCTCCTCCATCCTTTCAGCTCACTCTTTCCCTGCACTAAATGGGGGCAAGGGATTAGTTATCCTTTTTCCCTCGTATGTCACTTGTCATTGTCTCTTTCGACTACTCGTTAATCTTTCATGAACATACAAGAGCAATCCTAGGATGTGGATGAAATGTCTTAAGTTGACTCACATGTGACATACTCCCCTTTTCATAACGTAGATTATCAAAAACATATGACTCAACATAGGGATCTCCGAACAAGCTCTCACGTCTTCCTCTTCTTCTCCTTTAAAGCAATTTCTCATAGTAATGGTGTTTAGCAATTCCTTTAAAGTGGGGGCATACATCACCACTCAAATTTCATCGTGTGATTTTATTTTTCCTTGTGATCCCCTCTCTTGGAAACATTAGGTACAATGTTGCTCAGGATGAGACTTTGCATTTCTCCTCTTTTGCATACAAGATGAGTTAGATTCCTCTCTTGGACAAAAGATGAGTCCATTTTCACTCTTCCTCTCTTGGTGACATTACGCATAATTTTCCTTAAGATGAGATATCGCATGAATAAAGAAAAATACCTTTGAACAAAATCATTCCAAATATCACTTTCTTTTGTGGCACCTTATCAAAGTTATCATGAGGTATAAATTTGATATGGTTTGAGCAGGAAGCCCAAGTGGAACGACTTTCCCCATAGCCACCTTTTGGGCCTTCTCACCCGATGGAAAACCAAAAGTCTCGTCACCCCAGAGTGAGTACACATCATCTTCTCTTTGGACAAACAACCTAGATCTGATCCACAACTAGTTGGACAAATAGTCGAAGCTTGATCCAACCTTTTCACCTTTCCTTATTTTCTCTCTTCTAGTTCTTATCATTGGATGAACATGTATCTCATTTTGCTGCATAGTTTTCACTCTCGAATGTGTTCTTTTGTATTGGTGTCGACTTGACTTAGAATATCTAATCTTGAGGGCTTGACTGCCTTCTTCATCTTTTCCATTCTTGACCATCTCCATTGGGTTACTTTAGTGTGAGTTTGAAGCAAGTTCATCCTCTCACTAAAGTGGGGGCTAAATGTGTCGCCAAAAAGTGTAGCATTTGACACTTTTCACTCATTTGGACCTTTGCCTATGGATTTTGGACCTCTTTTAACCCCCTTTTCCTCTTTTCCAAGCCTTGTGCCAAGGTGTTGTAAAAACATTTTCACACTTTCCTAAGCTTGTCATCACTAGATCAACCCTTTTTTATGCTATAATGACCCCTTAATACACATAAATACCTTATTTTAGTGTGTTTCAGAAGACAATCCTGAAAAACAATAAATATCACACTTCAATCCCCAAAAGCCAATGAAAACTGCCTAGGTGGACTTGGTCGCCACCTTGGGTGACCTAGTCCCATGTGGCTTAAATTTCAAATTTAACCTATTATTCTTTCGAGATTTTGTCTCCTAAACCCTAAGGTCAGCCTGTATGGTGTTATTTTCAGGAAAATTAGGGCATAACTTGTATAAATAAGGGTTTTCCCCTCATTTTTGGGGCTCCTAGTTCATTATTCATCCACTCTCCTTCTTCTCAAGAAAGCTAGGGTTTGAGTAGTCTAAGCCATCAAGAAATCTCTCAAGACTAATTCAAGGGTTGAATCCTCCATTGTTGTAACTCAAGATCTATCATCAAGGCAAGGTAAACTCCATTTGTTTCATGTTTCATTTTTTTATTTCATCTTCTTGGTTTGATTACTCAAAAGGGCTTTGACTTTAATCCCTAAAAATCAACAAGTTCTCCCTCTTTGTGTGATTTGTAGGTTTTGTGTGTAGATTTAGAAAAGAACTAAGGTGGAAAAGCCTTCAACAAATTTCTCAAGCTCTTCAAGGTTGGAGAAACCCTAATTGGATCTTGGAGGACACCTACAGATCAAAATCTTCACTTTTGAGACCAGACACTTGAAGGATCATAAAGCATAGATCTAGGGCTTCCATTTCCAATTTCTAATCTTCAAAAAATTAGAAGAGGACTAAGTCACCAACAATGGCGACCTAGTCCCTTTGAACCTATTTTTCAGGGATTTTTAGAGATCTGGATACCCTTTTGGTTGAAATGGGCTCTGATGCAATTTTCCAAAAAAAGGACTAGGTCACCCAAAATGGCGTAAATGTCCCAAGAGGCTTAAATTTCAGCATCAACAACATTTCCAGCCTCTACAATTTTCTAGGTGCATACCCTTTCCATCTCCTTTTTTTTTTAGTTTAATGTATATTTCTTAGGTTATCTTGTACATACTTGCATATCATTATGTGTTTTCCAACATGTAGTTGCATTCTTTAGGTTTTACATTCATAGTTAGCTTCTATTTTCAGTTTATTGCACTTAGACACATTCAATCACACACATGACAACCCTTAATTATTTGAATGAAATCACCCAAAAAGTATATCATTAGGTGAAAAACCCTAGGGGCCTATTTGGGGAATCCTCTTTCCCTAATTCATTTTTGGTGGTTCAGGTTCTACTTTTAAAGATGGAATTAAAGTATTAAGAGAGTTGGAAGTTTTATGATCATCTTGGACTTGTGAATTATAGCTTTTTTCATCTGCCTTAACCATAAATGTCTTGTTATAATTATATTCACATTTCATCTCATGGTGAAGAGTAGATGAGACTCCCTTCATGGCATGAATCCATGGTCTACCTAGGAGAAGATTATATGAAAGAGGTCCCAACATGATATGGAAAGGGGTAGGAAAAAACCATGGGCCTAACCTTAATGGCTAGTTTGATCACACATAATGGTTGATTACTAACATTATAAGAGCAGCACATATCAACATCATTAGGTTATATAAGATTATTATCCATACCCATTTTATCTAAAATATCAATACTACAAATATTAAGATCCAATTTAGTGTCTATGAGGGTACGCCTAACTCCAATTTTCTTAATGACCACCTTTATAATTAAGTCTTCATGTTTATTTTGGATCTCAAGTGAGGGTAATTCACATTGAGGGAATGCAATATCTAAATTTTTCACTTGCATACAATCAAACAAGGTGACTACATCATTCTGTTTAATAGAAGTTGAGACATCAATCTTTTGTAAAGCCTCTTGGAGCATCTTGTGGTATGTAGGTGATGCTTGAATCAAATCCCAAAGGGAGATCTTGGTTGGAGTATTATGAAGTTTCTCAACAAGATTATATTATTTAACACTATGTTGAGGAATGCTATATGCGTGAGCAACTGCGTGATAACTTTGTTATTGCAACACATGATTACTAGTGAGTTGTTTTGTAAAGTTTAAGATATGGCTAGGAGGTTTAGGAGGTCCTATAATGAGAGGTGATTTAAGAGGTTCAATAATTAGAGGAGTCTTAGCAGGTCCAATAATTAAAGGAGATCTAATAGTCAATTGTGTGTTCATAACCTCGACTAATTTATCTACTTGTTGATGATCTTTTATCGATGAGGGATCTAATTTCAATCCTTAGCATCTTCATTTATACAATCCATATTATTGTATTTTGAAAGAAATGTATCAATGATTTCATCCTCTTTTCCCACAATATATTTCCAAGTGGGAGAGGTATTGGGAGAGAAACAAACAAAATTCTCATGACGCTCACTGATTGGATCATCTAACACCAAGATACCTTCCTCAAAAGTAGGCAAGATATCAAGAGAAGAACAAATATGATTGTGAATGATTGAATCCTATTGCACCAAAACATTCTTACAAGTGGGGGAGATGTTGGGAGATGAATGAAGATTAGGTAAAGTGATACGAATAAATGTGTCAATCATTCCATTCTCTAGTGCCAAGATACTCTCACAATTAAGAGAGATATTGGGAGAAGAGCTAACATGATTGTCATGGGTAACAATGATTGCATTTTTTGGAATGTTAGAAGCCTCGGTGGATGATCTAGGTGAGATGAAGTCCCCAAGAGAATCATCTAACATATAAAAGTCATCACAATTAAAGTAGAAATAGATCTGACATGATCATACTACTATGCTTTCTTCAAGATTAATTATTAAAATTATTCATTTTTAATTTGTGTTTAAACATGTTAAGACCAACTAGGATTGAAAATAGAATCACAAACTTGTTACAAACATAGATTTGGAAATCAGAGTCTAGATTTACAAAGGGTAAAAGCACAAACTTGTGTCACACTTTATAAAGGAATTGGCCAACAACAAAAAAAAATCTGAACTTCGACCACATAAAAGTGGTCTTTATGTTTTGAATTTCAAAATGGTGTAAACTAATGAAATGTAGAAATTTTGATGAATTTTATTCTTGTAATTTTTTATTTAAAAAAAAAATTGTTTTCATTATGTTTTTATCAATTTAAGGACAAATTTTGGAATGCTGAAAATTTTAGAAAAGAGTGACTTCACGGGCCATCAAGAAACAAATTGAAAAAAACTTCATTTTTCTCTAATTTTTTTCTCCAAATATATAACTTCAATATCTTCTGCATGGAAAAGAAAAATCAAATTTTGATGTATATTTTTCTCATAATAACGTTTTAAAGTCAAACATGTCAGAATTGATAGTTTTCACGGACCGCCAACTATTTTCAAAATATTTAATCATTTTAAAAAAACAATTATACCCTTTTGAAGAAGACTCTCTCCTCTACTGCCCCATATAAGTTTTAAATTTTTTTAGTATGTTTTATTGTAATTTTTTTTAATTTCTTATCAATCTCTTTTTTAATTTTAATAAACTACTTGCATTATTTCAAAAATAAAATATATTAAAATAAATCAAAATATTAAAAAAACTATATATTTGGATTCCCCACTCTGAGCTCTACAAAAGGATATTTTTCTTTTTTGCAGAAAAATCATTCCGACTAGCGAGATACTTAGTTAAAGTTGAAAGTTTTAGAAAATTCTAAAAAATGTTGAGTTGGCTGCCAACTAGGATGCCAACTAGACAGTTTCGGCTGAAAGGGTTTCAGCCGAAACACTTTTGACAGAAACCCTGCACATATAATAAGCCATTTTGAAAGCCAAATTAAAAGTTTCGAAGGGGAGAATTTTTTTTTTGATTTCGACCAGAACCTATTCGGTCAAAACCTTGTGTGCCACGTATATGCCACGTGGTTTCGGCCAAAAATTTTCTAGCCAGAAATAGTTCTCTTGAAACTATTTATTTGGCCGAAAGTGTGACACAGGTTTGTGCTTTTACCCCAAAGTGATAACATATATGAATCTTCTCCTAAAATTTGAGAGATTTATTTTGACAAGGTTGCCTAGGGAAACTATGTCTGGCTAGGAATTTGTCAAAAATATAAAGTCTTGAGGTATTAGGGACAAGTAATGGATGTCTAGAAATATGTTGACCTAGATCTGAAATTGAATCTGTTCTTGTTTTGATAAATCTTGAATTTTCAATGTAGTGTAACAACCTAGGTTTTTCAAATTTTTCAACAATGAAAGCTAATTTGACCCAATTATACAATTCTTTAGGATTTATTTATACAATTTACGTACATGTCTAATAATTTTTAGTACTGAAATGAAACAATTCTTCACAAATTTACACCAAATCAAGTAAAATAACACTTTTACTTTCAAATGCAAAGACACTTTTTGCAAACAAAAGGCTACAATTTCTAAAATTATGAAAATATTTGTACACTTTTTCAATTCTTAAAGATGCTAAAAAATTAGAAGATCTAAATGATGTTCAAAATGTCGAGTTCACCAAAATGTTATGATGAAAAATGGATCCTACTTTTATAATGCATAGATCACTAATATCAATCTGTTTTCAAATGAACATTAGGATAGAAATCACCAAGGAGATTAGATTGAATTCCAACCTCAAAGGTGAGTCAATATGCCTTGGATCTACTCCTTTTGTACTTTGTAAATTGATTGAAATTGAATCTTTTATTAACCTAATGAAACTATGTGACCTAATCTATAAATGCAAGTTTTCAACAATAGAGAAACTGTAATAACAAATTTCCATAGCAAATATGAGAAAGATAGAGTTTTATGCACATGTCATACAAAGGTGAGCCTAATTTTGGAGGACTAAGTCGCCTAGGGTTATTGTATCCTTATAAATGAATTTGAAATCTATTTTTACAATCCCCAAGAGCCAGATCAAGGCCTTATTTCTTTCGAGTTTCACTGTCAGATCTTCGTTGGGTGCTAAGATAATTGAGTTTTTGTATCTTGTGAAGTTGTATGGTTTGAATGAAATAGTGAATAAATGACCTTCAATATTCCTCCAATTTTATTTAGATCTAAAACCTTCACATTCAAAAAGAGAGGAAGGGTTGTGCCATTTAGGGGATTTCCTCAATCAAACCCCATGTTGGTGTTTCTACCTCCACAATGGCAAAGTTGATGATAAAGAGCTTACCCTTTTGAGGGATATAGGCTAAATTGTAAATGAGTGGCAAATCAAAAATTAGATACAAATCACCACTCAAACTGATTTCTTTGAATGATTGAAGTCATGCACATCACCTCGAGGTTTGATTGTTATTTGGCTTGATTTTTTGGAAGACCTACAAGGGCCAGTCCTCATAAACAAAATGATAGCATAAAAATGAACAAACTCACACAAAACTTGACATGATGCTTTGAAGATGTAATAAATATACTCTTTACTACTCTTAACTTGATAATAATTACTTGATAATAATCTCGCATCCAAAATTGCCTCCTATATTTCAAATGATGAAATGACTAGGTATTTAATGCAAGTAATTTAATTTCCTAAAAAATAAATCTCGATAGTTGACATTTGAAATTTGAAATTCAAATAATAAAATTTCAAATCCAACATATTAAAATTTGGAGCCTAATTAGGGGGACCAAGTCGCCAAGGGCGATTTGTCCTAGCCCTATTTTGTGGGGTGTAAAGTGTCAAGAGAAAAATATTAAATTTTTTCTTTGGTTTTGCAAATGGGTTTTCTTGATGAATATCCAAATGAGCCATATAATGCATAATTTAATACATTAGATGTACAATGAAGATGACTTACTTATGAGGGAGAAAAATATAGTGTTAAATTGTCAAGGGTGACAATTTACGATGCTACAATGTCACTTTACAAACTAGTAAACTAAGACATTTTATCAAGTCTAAGGAGAATAGTGATAAAAAACCTAATGTGTCATACGAGTTTTGTTGTTGCTATTGTTGCCTCTCAAGGAGGTATGATGATTAAAGCCACAACAAGACATTTAGGAATTATCCAATACAAGGAAATAAAGTTCAAACAAGACTTTAATGTTGATGAAACAAAAAATGGCATGGTTAAGAGAAATGAAAATGGGGATTTGAGTGCAGTTGAGTGTAATCTATCAAAAGAGAATGAAGATAAAGAGGTATTAGAAATGGAACAAAGTGGTGCAAATATAGGTAAAACTTTAGAATTTCTCATTTTTGATGATGTTATGAATTGCATTGTTGAATGTCAACATAGATCAATCATCTTGTCTTTTGAAGAGGAGTTCCATCTAAATTAGACTTTTGTAAGTGAGGAAAATTAAACTAGGAGAATAGGGGTTGAGAAATCAAAGCATGGAGGGGTTTAGGAAAGGGTTATATTTCATGCAAAGTTAAAAATGTAGAATATGCTCAAAATATGTTACAATATGGAACATGGCTCATTTGTGGGAAATTTTGTTATTTACAACCATGGATATTGGATTTTCATCCAAAAGGGCCTTCTAGATCATAATTCCCAATGCAGGTGGAGCTCCCATTTTTGAATCTTGCATTCAGACCCTTTATGTGGGACATAGTTTCTCAGTTGGGTAGGGTTATCTGGTGCAAAAATAACTTTGATAAGTTTTCCAATTTAAGGGTGCATCCTAAGGTTTGTGTGGAGATGAAATTAAACAACCAGAAACTTTACCTAAAAATATCAAGCTTATTAGCCCAGGATTTGATATTTTACCAACCATTAATTTATTTAAATGGGCCTAATTATTGTTTTTACTACTACTAAGAAGGTCACTTGATAAGGGATTTCCCGACTAGAAGGAATTGAATGACACAACCATAAGTTCTAACACAGTTTAGTCAACAATAGGTTGAGAACTAGACTTTAGTTCCCACATACCAAAAGACTCTTGAAATTATGTCCAAAGATCAACTAAATCACCTTTTGATACTCAAAATAATAAGGATTTGATCGCACCATCTCTTCTTTTAAAGATGCTATGATGGAGGATGGTTGGAGAGTAATAAGAAAAAGAAAATAATCGTATGGGTTTGTGTTAGGAAGAGTGGTTTAGTTGCTCATCAAGGGTTTTATCACTCTTCTTAATACAATAACCTCAAATATTTGGATCAATCTTCTACTTCACCTCTCCCTTTTGCAAGACAAAGGTCTATGTCCCTTGCTAATGCTAATGCTAATGCTAATTTGAGTACTTTTGATCAACCCCCTTTTGCAAGACAAAGATCAAGGTCCCCATCCCCTACTAATTTTATTTCAAAAACCCTTGATCACTCTCTCTGTAACTAATCATTATGAAGTTTTTCCACAAGAGGATGACTTTTCACTCTCCTCTTTTCCATGATTTATAAATTTATCTTGGAATGTAAGAGATATATTTATCTCCCTCACTATAAATATGGAGTAAAATATATGATTGCTAAGTGGAAACTTGATATTTTATTTTCAAGAAGTTAAGCAACCTAGGTTTGAGATGAAATATTATATTAAATTTTGTGCTCATGTTGAGTGGATCAAACTAAAGGTTGTATGTGAATTAATTATTTACTATTTTTAACATGTGAGAAGGAATTTTCATGGTTAGAATTGGAAATTATCCCGAATTGGGTGTCACGTTGGGGAGTTTTGTAACATGGTTTTAAAATTTATATATGATCTAGTGTTGATATTTTTGGATTGTAACTACGTGTTCATTCTAGTGTTGATATTTTTGGATTGTAACTGCGTGTTCATCAACATTTTGGATCATACTCCATGATCCATCATCATTATGGACTGTGAAAACAAAATTCTATTAATCTATATATGGTTTTTTATCTTTTTCATTGGTCTATAAATTGGTACTTGAGGAAGTGGTTTCATAATTTGATTTGTAGGTACATAGGTATTTGGACTTTGAGGTTTTTATCTTGAAATATTTCTCCCATGTAAATCACTATGTCATGGTATAATTGTTTTATCTATCTAAGATTTCATTTATCTACTTTGTATAATAAGTTTGGATCAAGTTTAGTTTTTTTTACATCACTTCGTTCAATATTAGTATATAAATTTATTTTGGTATAGCTTGTTTCCTTACAAAAAAAATCCTCTTTCAATAAAGTTTTTCACTATATGAATTTTGTTCTAAGATGCCAATTGAAGGAAAATATTAAATTTAGGAATAAGGGGATTGTCCTAAAGGAATAACTAAGGGGAGGGGTTGGAAAGGGTGAATGAACAATAAAAATCCAAAATCCACCAAATAGAACCCCCACATAAAAACTCATCACCTTTAGATTATTGAGGAATATGGAAATCTTCCAAAAGATTTTGGAGCCTTCTAAGGGAAATAATAACTTCTAGAGGAAATTGGGAAAGAGGAGACCTCTCCATACTCTCACCAAGCCATTAATATAAATATAATATACCACCCTATTACCAAAAGCTTCCTTCAACAAAAAAAACTAACAAGTGTAATCCACTCAAGATAATCTAAGGGGTAATTTGTAACCAATTCTGATCCCAAAACCAAACATTTGACCCATCCCCAACATTCCATTTTCCTCTCCTCAGTATAAAGCTTCACTTACATAAAATATTCTAAAGACATAAATGCTATGGGAGATCATCAATGGGGAGAACAAAAAGAGGTCTAAACCATTTACTAAATATTTAGACCTAGTAATGGAGGTCCATTCCTTGTCTTAGTAATGAAGGTGCATTCCTTGTCTTCTTGAAGAAATCCCCATCCAAACTTTGTCTTAATGGGGACAATAAAAATTATTATTTTTCTAATTCCCAAAACTCCTAGATTTTTTTGGAAGGCAAACTTGATGCCACTAAACATGAAATACCCTCATTTTTTCTTTAACCTTTGTCCATAGAATTTTTTTCCCCTAATTTGTCAACTATCTTATATGGGATTTATACATGAAACACATGGGAATATTTTTCAATGTATATTTAATCAATCACAACTTTCCCACTTGACAAAGAGGGCTACCTTTCCAACCAACAAACTTCCTTTGAAATTTTTTAGTAGAAGAGACTAGAAAATATTAGGAATACTACCTTTAAATATAGGAAAGCCTAGGTATATAGAAGGTAGCTCCTTGAATTTGTAGCC
Organism: Sequoiadendron giganteum; assembly: GCA_007115665.2. Taxonomy (NCBI): domain Eukaryota; kingdom Viridiplantae; phylum Streptophyta; class Pinopsida; order Cupressales; family Cupressaceae; genus Sequoiadendron; species Sequoiadendron giganteum. Next base: position 75,085,474 of record CM021101.1, on the reverse strand, counting down.
AATGATGTTGACAATCCTTGATTACCTAGTTCAAGGGGTGTTCATGGTTGACCTTTTTCCAAGTTCACTTTTTGAATTGAGGCTTTCTCATAGTTTTGTAATAAGATTTAAATTAGCTAATATCCATGATAAAAACCTCCCCAAAAATTATGGTATCTTCCATGAATTATTGATGGAATTAATAAGGGGACAAAGGTGGAAGGTTAAATATTTCATCTATCTAATCTTGAAGTACAAGAAGACTTCTACTTAATGATTCTATAGAGACCTAATACATAAATATGTGGAAATGGGTGCATATTGTTTGAGGCCTTTGCTATAACTAAAGAACACGATCTAATGCATGCCATTAATTAATACTAAAAACTTGGGAGAAGAAATACAACTTTTGATCAAACCTAAAAACATTTAGTTGAACTCAAAACCTTCAAGAACTTCATCAAGAAAGAACCAAGAGACTCAATCATAGGATTTGTTCATGTCTATCTTGAGGATTAAACCAAACTTCTTTCTCATTTCCATATAATGAATGATCACATGGATAGTGTAGATGGAATCCTAGATTTCCCACAACTTAATGAAGATGCTCTTTTGAGAAGAAACAAGATCTAGAAGAATCACAATCTATAACCTTAACACTAATTTTTTATGAAGATTTTTTATATTGAGTTGCATAAGCTTATAGGTCTAAAGTTTTGATTATATGGGAAAAATAGGTTTTGAAGGGACCCAAAACCTTTTACAATTGTAGATACAAAATGATGCTCTAAATATGTAACAATAAATTATCAACAACAACCATCAACAAAAAAATAACAAACTAACAAGAATGAAACAAAAATCCAACAACAAAGAAACAAACAAAGAAAAACACAAAATTGGACACTACTTCATGTTTCTTAAGGTGTTGGCCACATCAAGTTTCTGTTAGAGTAAAGGTTTTAACTTAGTTGTGTTGATTAAGTTACCTTTATTCCCTTCTTAATATTTCACGTTAGTTGCATAAAGTGACATTTAATAATTATATTAATTATTAAATGTTTTCCTATTAGGGCTTCTTGTAGGGTTTTTCCTATTAGGGTTTCTATAGGGTTTGCATGATCTCCTTTTATAAGCATTGATCCCTTTGTATATTTCACAACATTATATCAATTCCCTTTTGTTCTGATAATATAATTTCTCTATTTTTCAGAGCATCAAACCCTTGTTTGTTTTCTCCATCCATTCTCTTCCTTGTGATAGGTATCCATTTGCATGCAGGTGATCTTGGAGTCTGAAGTTGGATTTCTCAACTTCTACATGGTATCAAAGCTTTCCTGTTGCATGCCTGTTCTTGTTTGAAGAATTTGGAGCTATTTGGAGCTATAAGGTTGGATCAGACATTCACAGTTTTGGGGTTTGCATTTTTTGATCCAGGGATTCACCTACAATTTCAAAGCTTTTCGAGCCCAAATAGACCTCGCCATTGCATCCGCAGTGGTCCAAAACCCCTAAATCGATTGTTCATTCGTCCATTTTGGACAAAGTTGATTTGAGGGGCAAATTTTTTTTACCCGTACGGCCGTCCGTTTGCCTGGTAAATTTTTTTATTTTTCTACATCATTTTTTTGGAATTATTTTGTCGTCAAAAAAATTAATTTTTTGCAAAAATATTAGCAGCTTTATTGTATTTATTTTAGATTTTCTTTCAAAAAATCAAATAAAAGGAGCAGTTTAAAGGCTTGCTCGGGCCCGGGTACGGACGGAGTCGCGCATCATCTTGGACGGTGGCCCCAGCGCCTACTATAGTTGGTGGGTACCACCACTTTTGGCCATGCGGACCCCCCCTTTATTTTTTTTAGGGTTTAAAAAAAAATAAAAATCCATGTTTTTTTTATTATTAAAAAAACATTTTTTCTGTAATAAGCCCAATCACGCTTTTGCAATGACGACCATTTTTCTGTCAAATTTAAGCCTGTCTTTTTGCTGCGACGGCCGTATGATCGTCAAATTTAATGCAGCACTAGCTTTTTTCCCCTTTGGAGCTGTTTTCTTCCAGAGGCCGTAACTTGGGCATACAATCTCGTTTTTTGGCAAACAAAATATCGTCGAAAAGCTAGTTCTGTCAAATTTCCAATGATGTGGGTTTCATTGCTTCTTTTTTCTGTTGGTGCATTCTATAGCCAGTTGAAGGCAAAGGGGCTGCTTTCAGTCCCGAGCTCATAACTTTTGATTAGTTTCTCCTTTTTTTGCGATCTCAGCGGCGTTGGAACCATATTTCAGAGATCTTCAGTTCCATCCATGCAATATTTCTAGATTTCACTCCAAGTATATTTTATTCAATTTTTTATGTTTTCACACTCTAGTGAATTACCTGGACATATTCATTCTTGGGAACTTTTCGTTTGCATGGGATGCTTCATTTTTGGATTTTCTTCATGTATTTCCAATTTTTTGTCCTTTTTTGGGCATTTTGAGTATCATTTGTAAGCAATATTTTATGTAAATGCACTGAGATAAAGTGCCACACTATTGTACATGTATTTTTGGGGATTTTGCACATAAAGTTGTGCCATATTTTGTACTTACACTATTTTATAAAGTGCCATGGGGGGTTGTGTAGTGCCTTTGTTTTTCCATCACACCTTTGTTCGGTGAGTGTCCCTCCACGACAACAGTGGATCCATATGATTACAGCCTCATGCATGCGTGTTTTGTTTTGCACACCACTTTTTCAGTTGCAGGTGCTTTCTTGTGCACTTTCAGATGTTGTTTCTTCTCCTTCATGCACTATAGGGTGTTTCACAACATTTCAGTGGATCTATCAGGCTCTTCCAGTTCAACATTATGGGGGGGTATTATACTATTTGTGGTAATTCTTCCTTGGTTTCGCCTTGGAAGGGATCTTCCATTTTCAGTTGATCAGTGTTTTCAGACTATTGGTACTTGTTTCATATGTATCTTCATTCCAGGTGTTTGCCTTTGTTTTCCATCTGATTCAAGTAGTGTCGTATGGGCCACTCATGTAGATTGTTGTCTTCTTGATCCTGTTCATCCTATCTTCAACGGAGGTTCTTCATCACCATAGCAATCATCTTTCGATAGTTGTTTGCAGCTTCTTCTGCTTCAATGATGTTCTTCTTGGCTTTTTGCATCTCTTTTTGGAGTAGAACTTTTCCCATGAGGTTTTCTCTATTTTCCACTTTACAGAGATTTGGTTGTATTTGGGTACCTGATCTGGCCTAGTTGTTAGGACCCATGTTTGCCTTCTTGCATTGTAGTTACCCTTGCTTTCTTGCATTTTTTTGTAGTTGCATTGTTGCTCATCTTAAGGGGGGGGGTGTTAGAGTAAAGGTTTTAACTTAATTTTGTTGATTAAGTTACCTTTATTCCCTTCTTAAGATTTCAAGTTAGTTTGCATAAAGTGACATTTAATAATTATATTAATTATTAAATATTTTCCTATTAGGGCTTCTTTTAGGGTTTTTCCTATTAGGGTTTCTTTAGGATTTGCATGATCTCCTTTTATAAGGATTGATCGCTTTGTATATTTCACAACATCATCAATTCCCTTTTGTTTTGATAATATAATTTCTCTATTTTTCAGAGCATCAAACCCTTGTTTGTTTTTTCCATCCATTCTCTTCCTTGTGACAAGTATCCATTTGCATGCAGGTGTCTTGGAGTTTGAAGTTGGATTTCTCAACTTCTATAGTTTCTGGTTCCTATGAAGGCCAATCATGTCCAATAGTTCTTTTTTCTCATCCTCAAAAGTCTTCCTCTAGTTACACATTCCTCTAGTAGCAGGGCCTTTGACATTGTCCTTTCCAACTTTTTCCCCTTTTCCTTTAGTCACCCGATCCTTCTCCATCAGCTCAGAAAAATACAGCTGGTCTTCTCTAAGGTCACTAATCTTGTAGAATAGGACCTCCTATTGGTTGTCGAAATCAACAGATCCAATGAGCCCTAAAGAATAACCACTTTCTAATGCTCAGACTCAAAGGTAGATTTGACCAACTAATAAGATTCAGTCAAAGACTGAAATCTCCTACACTTTTGGCTCTGTAGGACCAAGGTGGGTCTCCCTTCATAATGCCTAAAGACTTAATTCAACTATGCACAAACATTGCATTTTATAGCAGATAAGTCCCAATGAAAATATACCAAGGAAAGCATTGACACCTTCAAATATGGCTATATATTTGGTACCTCAACACTCACTCAACAATTGGGAAGCATGATTCAACACTAAATGTAAACCAAACAATAAGAATTAAAATGTTTTTTGAATTGGACAATTGTTTCTGAAATGCATCAAGTTGAATGATAAATTAATGCCTAATTTTGTGCCATGGAGTTAAATATAGAATCATAAAGATAATCTCATCGACAAACAAACTTCAGCTAGTGGATTCAAAAATGCTAATGCCTCACACTAAAAAATCCACTCTTGTTGCCATCAAAATTCTTCTTACAGATCCACCCCGCACACTTAAAATCACAATTATCTGCTCAAAGTAATTTAACTATTTCTTTGAAATAGAACCACATGAATAAATAATACAATCTCAGGAAAATTGAGATGAAAGATTCTAAATACTTTGTATTATTGAATTCATATGACTAAATGTGTACAAATCTGGAGACAATTTGATGACATTCATGCTTTGCTTGCACAAACTGATTGATGTTTACTCATGACATTAAAACATTACAATCACATATCCAATTCATGACTCAAACTCAACATTTCTCTATCTACCCAACCCATACAAAAAATTTAGAACCCTTTACAGTGAGAAAAGAATCAGAATAAAAAGAAACAAAAGAAGCACTAAAATTAATACGGTGATGACACTTGACAACTTCCTTCTTCAATTTGAAAAAGCTTCTCTCATCTCTCTTCTTTTTTAATAACAAACCCGCCTTTGCATTTTTCCTTCACCTTTTGTTTTGCAACAAAAAATTCACCTCTTCATGGACAAATCTTCATCTCCATTTACCCTACAGTTGAAAAATAACTCCTTCATGAAAGCCCTCTATTTTTGCCCTTGTTTTTCTCTGCTTTTATCATGCCACACAAAATAATTTCACTTCTCATTTTATTTCCAGCAAATCAAGAATTCTCAACATTATAATGGAGCCCTTGATTTACTAAATTCCATCATGTTGCACAAAATTTTAATTCGTCCCCCCAATATTTTAAATGTTTCATTTAAAATATTTGCCCCTCAATACTTTACTCAGGCAAAATCACCCACTTCCAATTCACCTTCATTTCCCAACAAAGAAAATTTGATCTTTTACAAATACTATCGTGCATTTTAAATTTTTCATCTTATAATTAAAAGCTTTGCTTTTAAATGTGAAAAAATCACAATTCTTCCCCCATGTCCTTTTACTTCACTTTATATTTTTATACCCGTCCTTTTCCAGCCATGAAGACATTCAAAATTTATTTGGGTAAATTTTTTTTTACCTGAACCTTTATATTCTCCTTTTATGTCTTCACAACAACAAAACAAAAATCTTTTACCCTTCATTTCAAAAATTTTAACGATGTTTTCTTTGAAATATAAATGAAGGTTGTTAAAGTTTTTATTATTGGGCGAGCTTGCTTTAATTCTCTCTCAAAACTTAAAGAATTCCATATTAATTATACCTGAGCCCACCAAGGTTCGTTCCTTTAAACATATCGGGCATCCCTCATAAGTAGAGAAACGCGAGAAACCAATTTGCGATGAGCGATGAGGAAGATGTAGCATCATTGTTCATCTGGGAAATAGAAACATGAACAAGCGATAGACGATGGCAGCAAAAATACCCTAATTCCTCTGTTTGGTATCTTCTGGAATTGATCATGGTGGCTACTGTATTAGTACTAAAACTTAGTATCAAATCACCCATGAGCACCATTAAAAATATTGCAGATATTGTTTGGTTGTGAAAAAATATTTTTGGGCGTTTTCACCTTCATAAGCAATAAAAATGCTCAAAACACAATGGGAAATGATATCCAGGCATTGAAAACACTTGCTGGATCAATACTATCAATTGTTGGGAACCAAATTTGCTCAAAATAGCTAAAATAGCCATTACAACTTGAGAAATTACAGAGATGCAAACTTTTGGATGTCCTCTTCTCCTCAAAGCTTTTTTTTTACCATGAAGGATTTTATTCATTTGTTTGGTTGTGTAAATCTTCTTTACTTGTGCATTTTCGTTTAATTTATCTTCACATAGCTTTTCTCACTATTAAAATATCCCTTCAAATAAAAATATCAAACCATCCATACAAACATTGGGCATCGCAGGAGAAAAATTAAAAAAGGAAATACCAACCGGTGATGAGTGATGGAAAGCAAGTCCATCGCTCATCATAGGTTGTTTATTGGAATGGAGAAGCCTTCCCCGACAGGTGATGGAGACTTGTCCTACTTTGGAAACTCTACCAATAAGCATTAAATGAATCTATCAAATGAAGAATTTATGGCTGGAAACATTGCATAATCGAAATGTTTCTCCATTTACATTTCAAATTGGCAATGGGCAATGAATTTTGTCATGCAACTATGAAAGTCGTATTTGAGCCAATTAGAAGCAAGAATTAAACTTGCTTGTCCTACAAAACATTTGAAGATGTATTTTATGTTTTCCCTGAATACCCCTTTATACTTGCACAATATTTAAAATATTGAAAATATTTTAAATATGAATATTTGAAACATTATAAAATTGTGACTTCTAATTATGCCTACGAGCCATTTGAAGAAAATTCACTGTGGGAAAATCAGGACACTTGGAGCCGTGAAAATTTACGTAGGTGTCTCATCAATTATTTAGAGAAAACCCATTTCCTCAAATTTTTCCCAGCCTTCAAAATTTAGGTACCTCCTTTGTAAACTAGTTCCCGAGATGCTTTCACTACACCCAAAATGCATTAAAATAATGTATTATATGAACTCTTTTTTTGATAAAATTGGATTTTTAGACTTTTCAAACCAAAACAAGAAATGGGTTGTCCTTAAAATTGAAAAAATTGACACTTTCTCGAACACTATTTTTGGCCTTGTCGTGATCAAAAAATGATTAAATAACCCATCATAACCTGTCTTGGGAGCCTGAAACTGAGTAGACATGTAGAAATTTGACCCTAAAATGGAGTGCAAAAGAAAATTCAACAAAAGAGACCCTGAGGTGAAAGATATTAATTGAAATTTTTTCTCAATCAAACGTTTTTGCAACTGCACCTATTCAGAACCAATCAGGGCTCACTAGGTCACCACTTTGAAAAAATATCAAATCACCTTATGGGAGGCTACCAATGGAAAAACAAGATCATTTAGATACACTTAGTATTCTTTCAAGAGGGCTTTTCTTGAATCTTCATTACTCGTGAGATATTAGGGGTCAAAGTTGACCACCTTGAAACATTGTCAGAAATGCAGATGTAAAATTTTGAACAAACTGCATTTGCTTTTGATCTCGAGAAAATAGAAAATTAGGTCTTGCGCTCTAAAATATGATACCTAGGAGCATATAAATGTGGGAGGAATGGAAGGCAACAACCCGTTCATCATGAAAATCATCCAGTTGTGAAATATAAGCTCGAATAGGAGGCTACTTCGCAAAACTGAAAGTTCACAAACAACATAATGGTGTCAGAACCCTCTAGATTAGCTTTACAAAACCCAATCACAACTCATCATGGGAAGCAGAAAACTCACATGCATATTCACATATGTCACATGAGTGTGTCCACCAAGGGGTTTTGCATGAAAATCAATAAGCTCCAAATGATGACCTTCCAAAGTAGGTCATTTAGGAAAATTCTTCAGATGCACTTTTGAGTGTGCAAAGAAATTTTTTTCAATATGGGAACTTTAAATTTGGAAAATTTGAAGGTGCCACCACCTCCAAAGAATATGTGCTATTCTTAATAGAAATATGAAAATCATGGAGCAGTTTCTTGATGTTCGTGTTGGTAGCCAACACTTTAGCCTTTAAATCAGCTAGATGTTGTTCACATAAGGACTTTACTATCAAAGAACGAACACACAAGATCAACAATTCTATCAATCTGAATATTTGAGGTAGAGCCTTTTGGAATATTGTGCACATTCTCTTTCAATCCCCTGATTTTGATGTTAACCCTGTTGAATTTTTGCAGAGTCCACTTTACCAATTTAAAAGTACCAGTGGCCCCTACCCTCACCATGTCAAAGAGTTCAAACATTGAGGTGGAGTCATGACTAAATAGGAGAAGTCCTCTGACAAGGGTTTAACCCTAATAGGTTCTAGCTTTTCATGCCTCTGCTTAACACCCTCCTCCTTCTGCAAAGGTTTCTCATCAACAGGTTCCACACTTGGTGTGTTTCGAACTAGGGAGTCATCACTACTATATTTGACTACAAATTTCGACGAATGTTTGGTGACATTTTGACAAAATATTGTTGAATTACCGATGAAACACTATTTTAAATTTTGTCACTGGAATTTCATCGCTTTAATGACAAATGTTTATTCGTCGAAACCACGACCCAACATTGTCAGTCAATGCCATAGAAAAATGTTGGTAGTTTTTGTCACAAAATTGACATAATTTCATCCATCTCTCGATGACAAAAACACAAAAATGTTGTAGAGTTCCCATTTAAAAGCTTCAAAAAAACTTGACAAACATTCATCATTTTTTCGATGAGGTGGAGTTGCCATTACGATGAAAATTTTGTCGCAGGTACAACAACCTTTTTGGAATATTTTTGTCTTTCATCGGATGATGTTCGTCGAAATTACGACGAAACATTGTTGTTTTAAAAAAAAAATTATTTATTTGCCACCATATTGAAGCCAATTAGGGCATTTAGGTAAGCCAACAATGCACTTTTGAGTATGCAGTCAAGCCTTTGCAAGACATTATCACTTGTGATGTCATACCTCTGGTACAATATCCTACTTGGAGAACCATGAGTGTATGATCATGATGTCATTTACCATTTTAAGGCACAAAAATGGACAATACATAATGACAAGTGGAAACTTAACCTCCTTGAGTTAACATCACAAGTCAAACTAGCTTTGGTCTCTACTAAACAATGTTGCAAGATCATTGCCCACACACAAAAATTTGTGCTTCTTATAGTCGAAAAATGCACCTACACAAGAAAGTACACACACTAATAGTGCTCACAAATATGCCAACCCCATTGGAGCAGGAAAGGTTTGACAAGATATTGCAGCAATACGAAGACATCTTTGAAGAATGCAAGTCCAATACAATGTGCAATATAACAAAAAATCGATTTGAAAATGTCCTCTCCTAAATATATATTTGTATCATAATTCTATTAGGAGAATGATTAACTTCAACATCAAACCCAAGAGCTACTAAATCAAGGCAAGATCTAACCTAGCTCTTCACCATGGAGTGGCCCAATAGTCCATGCACATAAGAGGGATGATGCCTAGATCTTGTTCATCGACAATCACACACTCAAAAAGATCACAGTGAGAAACAAATAACCTTTTTAATGCATCAATGACTTGTTGGACCAATTTCAAAGTGCATAATACTTTGCCAAGATAACCTCAAATTAGGATACCATTAAGTACTAGCTCAAACTATGGTTATTTGGATTTTTTTTTTCAAAACCAAGGATTGTATAAATAGATGGAATAATGGGTTAGCCACTTTCATGTTCCTAATGAATGATATCCTACAAACCTTCACCAATTCCATCATTGTCTACTTAGACGACATCCACCTCTTTAGTAAAACTTAGGAGTACATGGAGCAAGTCTCATGCATACTAGATACACTACACCAATTCAAGTTGCAAGCCAACCTTGGAAAATATACTTTTGGAGCCACATAGATTTAGTACTTGGGTTGCATCATTGACCACGCCAATATACATGTAGACCTTAGAAAAATCAAGCCAATTTGAGATTGACCAACACAACGTAGCCTCATTGACTTGTGCAATTTCGTCAAGCTTGCCAACTTCTATTCCAAATTTGTTCATGGTTTGTCACATTGCGTGGTCACCCAATCAAATCATGCACACCAAGACACCATTCTCATGGACACCTACACAACATGCCTTCGAGGAGCTCAAGCAATGCCTCTACAAAATGCCTAACATAACACACCCCTTTGAAACTCAGACTAATGCATCTAACTACGCACTCCACCCCATACATATGAAAATTAGATTGTGTATGATTCTGAGACTTTCAATATCACTCTTCCTATGAAAAGGAGTTGTATGCCACCATAGAACCTATCAAGCAATGGTGCCACTGCATCTTGGGTAAGGAGAAAATCATTCGCACCCATCATGACCTACTTTAGTTCTTACATACAGAAAGTAAATTGGAAAACATCCTTATAGTAGTTCCATCAAGTGATCAAGCAAAAGAAGAGGGAAGACAAGGCAATCAATTATCTTAGTAGACTACCAGTTCAGGTACTCAATACAAAGTTGAACTCGTGCAACCACAACTTCTCAAACTAGGAGAAATTTTATCCAACAAACACAAAATTTGTGCAAACCTATGCCAAACTTGTGCAAAACAAATAGGTTGTCACATTGTACTTTTCCAACAAGATTCTCTACAAGCCTGGAGATATTTGTGTTCTAAATGAAATTCTTTACAAAAAGACAATACCTTAGAAGATAGAAGGGCAAACTTGGTAAGCATAGCTGTGATTTTCAATTTAGTACATAGTAATTTTACTATGGTATTGTTAGATAAGTATGACCCTTGCATTTTACTTTAATGGTACTTGTTAGTGCTTGTGATAATTGAACTCTTTATGTTAACAAATACATTCAGCTACAACTATCTTGGACACAAGTAATTTGGTAAAATATGATTGCAAAAGTGGATATTTCTAGGTTAATGATCTATGACGGATAACTAGTTATTACTACATCACTCACGGGACAATGACTACTTATAATGAGCACTTGAAGCCAACAATGGGTGATATTGAGCTATGCCAATTGTTTTCATTAAGTGAAGAGTTTAAATATGTGACAATAAGAGAAACCACAACCAAAACACCATTGAAGATATTGAGTTCACCAAGGCTTTGAATTTTGTTTTAAACCCTAGCCAGATTAGGTGAAGAGAGCAAGATTTTTAGATAATAATAGTCATAAAAATATCTAAGCACACTCATTGAAGCTAAAACAAGGGGAATTTCATTTATGACAGTAGCTAAAATACCATGACATTTATGACATTTAAAATATCATCAATAGAGGACAGGTTTCTTGCAAGATTTTTTACATCATAGTCACCTATTAATGGGCACCAAGGATGATATAAAATAGAGATAAATGATTGTGATAATGAAAGAAGGGCAATAATGAAATGAATAATAATGAATAAAGACATGAGATCATTGAAGAGGAAAATCATAGGTCTTTGTGACTACCATAAGAGGTCATTAGTTGATGAGAAGATAGTATAGTCCAAGCATAAAGAGGCATGACAATAAAATGGACTTTGAAAGAAAAGGTATACAAGTGTAGGGTATAAATATGATCAAATGACCAGTGATATGTTTGACATGAAAAATATTGAATGGGAAATCTACAAGTCTCAAGAGGGTAGAGGATTCAAGTCACATCCAATGTGATTAAGACAGTGACCGTGAAGAAGGAAAGTGCAATGGTTTATGGCAGTCACCCTACATTGAAAAGGGTGCATATATTATTCAATGGATAGAGTTACCTCCCACAATGAATTATGTGCAAAGAGCATTAAAAAATACCTTATGCATTAAACCCTAGGGTTTGTAAGAGGGTGAAACTTAAAGGTAGTCTTATGCAATGACATACAAAAGGAATAGTGTTGAGAGAACAAATGCAAGAAAAAATATCATAGAGCATGAAGTTTTTTGTGGAAAGACTTGTGCCATAAAATTTTTATGGACGAAATTGGAGGCATAAAGCATATGAGGACATGAGTCTTAGGTTTTACATTCTAAATTTCAAGACATGGAAAGTGAGTCAAAATATTCAATGATGGAAAATGATCACCAAGATAGTCATGATGATATTCCAAGGATAAAAGATAAATACTAAGTGACCTTGTGAAGTTGAAAAGATAGTTTTTTATGAGTAATAACGTATGAAAATGACATGATTTAAAGATAGTTACAAGGCGAGTGCAACAAGGAAGTAAAAAGCATGAAAATATAGTCACAAACGAACACACCATATATTTTCAAGGACAGTCATGTGCATTGATACTCATGAGGAAGAAGAAATACACAATGTATGATGTAACAAAGGGGCAGTGCTATGGAGGAATACTAAAGATATAGAGTTTTGATGAGAAATCATAAAGGGGTCAAATCTCAAGGAAAAATAATGACAATCAACTAACAAAAGATGATTTTCACAAGGGAAATGATAGTAATGAGGGTGCAAAAAATATCAAACACCATGAATAAAACCTAGGATAGACATAAATGTCTTCAAGAGATAGTCATTTTATAAAATTTAAATGGCAGTGATCTTGTGAAGTTGAAAGGACAGTTCTACTGACTTTTGATAGCGATTAATCACTATAAGTTATGAATGTGTTTTGTGCCCAATAGGTCTCTTTATGACTATGTTATAAAGGTTTTGACTATGAATCATGATGAAAAACCTCAAGAGCACTAAAGTATTTTCATATTAAATGTATGCAGTCAATGGGCACAAAAGAGGAGTAGAGCACAAACCTAGTAGGCATGAAAGAGAAATTGCCAATATTCAAATGACACTCAAATCGATTGCTCAAAGAATACAATCACCATACATATAAAGGGAAGTCACCTAGAAGGACTATCAACTAAGGACAATAAAAGATAGTAATGAAAAGAGTGGATTCAAAGGATGACAATCCACAAGCATTTCAAACAAGTACAAAGGGTCCACAGTGGAGCACTTGTTTGATTTCTTGACTCCATGAGGCCATTTGTAAATAGTTGCTCGATTTTATGTATTGGGTCTTATAATAAGGTTTATAAAACCATTTTATAGGTGTTTGAGTCTTAGGAAGTAATATTTGAAGTCATTTGTCAAATAATGTTTAAAGTTGTTCCATATTGTAAAAATTGTAAAAGTTGCTCAAGAAAGTTGTCAAGCAACTTGTCAAAAATGTCATTAAGGTGTTTTGTCAACAAACTAACTAAAAGGTGGTTGAAAATAGTTGGTTTTGGTTGTAAATGTATAAGTACACCCTCCAAAACTCGAATTGGGAGGTTGGAGACATTATTTGTGAAGTTTGATGAATGGCAACCTCAAGTTTGGTGTGCATTTTATGATTTCTACATTGTTTCCAGGTTGAAGTTGTGATTTGTACGGCCTGGTATGCACTCAAATAATGGATTATCATATATGGATGGAAAGATATTTGTTTCTAGTTTCCAATTCTTTTTGTCGCATTCAATTTTATTGAGTTTTGTGGGAGATATGATTATTTTGGTGAGACTGCCTATTTTAACAATATTGTGCAGAATTTACAGTCTGAAAGAATGTGATGGTACAGATTTTAAATTATATATTTTGGGTCTGAAACAAAGTTTATATTGTTACTATATGAATCTAATTTCATTTGCTTCAAGTCTCATCAAATTTCATTAATATTTGAATAAGTTATGATCATTTTAGTGAGGGCAGGTATGAACTCTGTCTAGGGTTTGCAGTTTTGGGAAAAAAGAAATAACTTATTTTGGGCTACCAAGGTTATGTTTCCAATGTGACATAGAATGAATAATAGAATGTGTTATAAAAAGATTGATTTGGATTGATTTTTAAGGATTGTGAGATATGTTGTTGAATCCTCCTAACTCTGCATCAGATTGGTATCAGAGCTCAGCAAAAGGTCTGGGCTGAGAAAGAAATTGGTTTTGGTATTGTGGTTTTGTAGTTGTGTTTTGGTTGGTTGCAGGTTATGTGAGAACCTGATTGCTGCCATTGAGAAGGCAGAGAGAAAAGTGAGTTGTGAGCAAGGAGATACTTGCTGAGACCATCTAGAAAAGATGGAGAACTTGAGAAGGCATTTGCAGGCAGAGGAGGAGAGAAAGAAGAGAAAAAGACAAGCAAAGATGGATAGGGAAATTGCTGAGTTGAAGCAAGAAATGAAGAGGTTGGATAAAGAGTTCCAAGAATCTATGAAGAGGATAGAAAAAATGATGAAACAAGAGACAAGTTGGAATTTGAAATTGAAAAGGAAGATGGTTTGGCCTATAAAGAAGATTGTGAAAAGAAGAAGAAATGAGAAGATGAAAGAGGAAGAAGAAGCATATGAAGATGCACATGAAGAATTCCTAGATGAAGACAAAGATGTTCCTAAGCATGAAGATGAAGAATTTAAAGTTGTTTCAGACATTCCAATGCAAGAATGTGATGTATCATTGAGATAAGAAACTTGATTTCAGGAATTGAAGACGTTGAGTTGATTAAGGGAATGATCATGGATGGATTGGTCATAGAGGTTTGCAAAGGATTGATGAATGATGGAGGTATTATGGTAGAAAGTTTGTTTCATTTCATTATGTTACTAATGCTTTGGACAAAGAATAATTTTCAGGTTGAAAAGACAAAGGAAAAAGTGCAAAGGAATTGGAAGATCAAGAAGAATGCAATTCAAAGGGGCTTGAATTCTTTTGCCCTCGGGAGTTTGGTGCAGGAGCACTTGTTTGATTTCTTGACTCCATGAGGCCATTTGTAAATAGTTGCTCGATTTTATGTATTGGGTCTTATAATAAGGTTTATAAAACCATTTTATAGGTGTTTGAGTCTTAGGAAGTAATATTTGAAGTCATTTGTCAAATAATGTTTAAAGTTGTTCCATATTGTAAAAATTGTAAAAGTTGCTCAAGAAAGTTGTCAAGCAACTTGTCAAAAGTGTCATTAAGGTGTTTTGTCAACAAACTAACTAAAAGGTGGTTGAAAATAGTTGGTTTTGGTTGTAAATGTATAAGTACACCCTCCAAAACTCGAATTGGGAGGTTGGAGACATTATTTGTGAAGTTTGATGAATGGCAACCTCAAGTTTGGTGTGCATTTTATGATTTCTACATTGTTTCCAGGTTGAAGTTGTGATTTGTACGGCCTGGTATGCACTCAAATAATGGATTATCATATATGGATGGAAAGATATTTGTTTCTAGTTTCCAATTCTTTTTGTCGCATTCAATTTTATTGAGTTTTGTGGGAGATATGATTATTTTGGTGAGACTGCCTATTTTAACAATATTGTGCAGAATTTACAGTCTGAAAGAATGTGATGGTACGGATTTTAAATTATATATTTTGGGTCTGAAACAAATTTTATATTGTTACTATATGAATCTAATTTCATTTGCTTCAAGTCTCATCAAATTTCATTAAGATTTGAATAAGTTATGATCATTTTAGTGAGGGCAGGTATGAACTCTGTCTAGGGTTTGCAGTTTTGGGAAAAAAGAAATAACTTATTTTGGGCTACCAAGGTTATGTTTCCAATGTGACATAGAATGAATAATAGAATGTGTTATAAAAAGATTGATTTGGATTGATTTTTAAGGATTGTGAGATATGTTGTTGAAGCCTCCTAACTCAAGTCCCCTCACCAAGTGAGCAATGATGGAAAGAGTTTAGAGTCTTCAAGAATATGACAAATCATGAGAGGTAGACAATTATTTAAAAGACAATCAATAATCAATAAAGGATGGTCTTAACAGTTAAAAAAATGTATGAAAATATCAATAAAATGAACTATGAGATGAAAGATCAAGAATGCATAGTGATTTGATGAATACGAGTGATAGTGCTAAGACAAAGGAATAGTCAACTAAATAAAAAGTCAATGGTCATTCAACTTAGGGAAATCATAAAGATTACAGAGACTTATGGTGCTTATGATCATAGATATGAATTTGTAAACAATCCAAAAGACTATCCTGTGCCCTTAGCAAAGGTTCTGACTATGATGTATTTTCAATGGTTTTATGCACTATGAGTCTCTAATGGATTGGTAGACTATGATTTATCCTCCATAGGTCTTTATGAAATATGTTTACCCTTAGTAATTTATTAATGACTATTATCCTTTTTGTCAAGACAAATATTAATGACTCAGATTGAAGCATTATGACAATGTGCTAGTTATGGTTGTGGCTTAACAAGGGTATATTTTGGTAAGGAATATAGTAAGTTGAATGAATGTAGGTAGATAAAAAAATTCATACCTATAGATGGTACAATTTTTTTTGGTTAAGTGGAAGCCTTCCATCAACAAAAAGATTCAAATATTCATGTATCTATCTCAACCGAGCCTCTAAACCCTTCAAAGCTATCAATTTTTCCACTAACCTGTTATGCACAAAATTCAAATTTTAGAGTTATGTCACCACTAAAAACAAAATAAATAGAGCTTTGAAACCAAATCCACACACATTACAATGTGGTATTCATACAAAGCCATTCAAACAAACTAAACTCAATAATTGGAATGGAAACAACTTCAAATTATGATGCAGAGCATGGATTCACTTTACTCAATTGGAGGCACATTTCACAATAATGGGTTCTTCATCTAAAACATATGTATGAGGTTAAAATAGTAAAGAGATTAATGAAAGATAGAGGAATTAAAAATATACTTGGATGTAGTTGGATTGAAGGCCGTAAACTGGTACATGTTTTTTGTGTAGGAGACATATCACATCCACAAACATGGCAGAGATATGCAAAGTAGGATAAATTGGCTTGGAAAATAAAGGCATCAGGGTATAAAGAATCATTTTTCTGCCACCATAGTGAAAAGTTCGCACTTTATTTCATATTTGCATATTGGTTTGATGCTTCAAACGATGCATTTTGTATATTGAAAAGTGCATTACCTTATTGAGGTTCTCTTTGTTTCGAGAATAGTTTAATATTCTCTACTTAACATGGACAACCACGTGATGATGGAAGGTCATTTGGCCCCTCCGCACCCTCACATCACTCTTAATTCCCCATACCCAATCATATAACATTAATCATTCATTCATCCATTAATAACATATAACATTCATTCATTAACATATTCACATCCATTTATTCATTCATCCATTAATAATATATAACATTCATTCATTCACCCATCAATAACATACAACATTCATTCATTAACATATAAAATTCATTCATTAAAATATACCATTCATTCATTAAAATATTCACATTCATTCATTAACATATAACATTCATTCTTTAAGTTTTTACATATTATCAAAAATATGGTTGTCATAATATGATTACAATCACTTTTTTTTGTTTCTTTTTTGTAGCTAATTTTTTTTGAAGTGGAGTATAGTTTTCTAAATCATTTGTTCCCCCTTCAATTGTTCTGAGCTCTACTCTTGATACTAATGTATGCCTAATTGTGTACTCACAACGTGGAGGCCGCTGCAAGGGGGGGTCTACTGCACTAGCAAAGAAATGTTAAATTGATATATTTTTTTATTATTGTTACAAGTATTTCATTAATTAAAAGAACATTAGAGTGGTTCTCTTTACGTGATGGGGCCACATCATGTTCCTGATCTTGTCTTATGGCCTCATGCTCAACATGCTAAACACCCTCTAAATCCTGATCTGGAGTTGAAACATGAAAGGTTATATTAATTAATACACCAATCACAATTAAATATGTTTAAAAGAACATTAGAGTGGTCCTCTTTACTTGATGGGGCCACATCATGTTCCTGATCTTTTCTAGCTTGATCATGCTCAACATGTTGATCACACTCTACATGCTCTAAATTTGAAACATGAAAGGTTACACTAATTAATACACCAATTGCAATTAAAGATGTTTAATTGTATTAATCCATACTGCATTTTGCATAGCACATGAATACATCTAGTACCAGGATGCACACCATGACCTTCATCTGTAGGTTGTGCTCCACCCTCATCATTCTACATTCTAATGGCATGTGTAGTATTATCATTGCTTGCCTATTTAAAACAAATAGGCACATAATTACTTTATGGTGGAAATTTATATTGAATAGATTGCACAAGTATTCAATTTTAAATAAACTTCATTGAGTTTATTTACCTGTGTGTCAGATGCAGTGGAAGCTTGTGTTTGCCTAGTCAAGAGTCTTAGGTGTTTAGCCACAACTCCATAGCCTTGCTAGAAGGCAATATTCGGGTCCTCTTCTATGGGCACTCTGTGGAATTTAGAGCCATGCATTTTTGCATAAGATCATGAATTTTTCTTCTATGGTGTGATAAAACCAAGATTGTTTGCAATTTATTATTTGGATGCAATATTTCACTTATTGATACTTGCGATTTGTGTGGCTAATTTCATATAACCACCAGAGCCAAGTTTGTGTTGCCTGTATTTTTCTAGTCTTACCTTTGTTGCCTTCGATGTGTCAGACAAACTATGAAAAGTTTGAAATACATTAGATTATGTAAAAAGAAAGAGTAATCAATATATAATTACATTGTTGATAGTATCACATACCTTCCTTGGCCCGGTGGTGTCTTTCCTTTTTTATTTTCAGCCTTCTCCTTTACATCCGACACCAGGTCCTTCCACTCCCTCTCCAGAATCATGGGGGGATGCTCATAATTTTTTTTCTTCTCTAAATGTGACCTATATTGGTCCCTCACATACTTTAGATAGGTACCAACTTTCTTAAGGACCTTGGTTTGGTTGAAAGTGTTATTACTGAACAACACAACTAAATGGTTAATGAGCTCATTTTTTAAATCTTGATTTTGGGTATTCCATCGTGTACGTATGGTGGGCCTGAAGATATCCATTGTAATATCATTTAGATGTTTATAAAAGCCATCATTTCTTGCAAAATGATCATGGGATCATTAGTCTAAAAAGAGTAATCAATAAGTAAATTTCAATTGGATTGTATATAATAATAATTAAAATATTTAAAAGTACCTGGGACCTTCTCTATCTTTATGGGAACGAAATCCTCGATCACCATAAATGTGATCAACAATGTTCTTGTACTAGTAATACAGAAAGATCTAGGAAATGCTGCTAAAACATCACCAATACTAGTGGCCTCTGCATCCCTAGGTACATGTCTTGACGCATGTTCTGGCATGTGTTCACTGCCAGAGGGTGCACTACCTGATGTCTGCATGCTATGTGTTGCCAAAATTTTAGTCGACAATATAGGCACGAATGATGGGGTTAGATGATGTGATGTATGCATAGGAAAAATCAATTCACTTGTACCAACCCCTACTCCCTTGGCAACACCTACAGTACCCTGATCATGGCCAACAACATCATAAGGATGCAAAAAATCATGTAAAAACAACACATATTTTAGTTCATGACATAAAAAAGTACAAAATATAAAACCATGAATGAACTTATGTTATAATTAAAGATCTCATGACAACTTACTTGCAAGTTTTGTGCTCTCTTAGTCAATATTTTAACCCTTTCTCTTATCTCATCTATTTGAGGCACTATGAATAACAATTGAAGGATTTCTCCAAATTGCATTTTTTTTTGGGTCTTCCTTATCATATCCAGAGGGTTTGTGGAATATGCGATGTCATCATCACATAATAGTGGCTGTACCTCCCTATGGATTCTCTTCTCTACTACTGGTGCCTTTCCCCAATCAGCCGACTACGACAAGAATATTAAATACATTATTGAAATTAACCCAATAAAATTATGGGAAAAACATAATAATAAAACATTTTGCTTGTATCTAGTTTGTACAATTACAATGAGGTAAACTTGTTAGGTAGAAGCGCCTAAAGATGCATGGCGATCTATGCTCTGGGTCAGAGCCTTCCTCGTACGATCAATCTCCCATTGTGACAAAAATTAAATATAAAAAAATATTACCGAAATGAAACCAATAGACTTACGAAAAAAAACATAATAATAAAATGGTATATTCAAGTCATTAATTGGAGGTTGGGTATAATGGTATATAGTATGTAGCACCCCCATAGTAACTATGTTTGTATCTATGTGATTCAAATTGTAATCGATTAACAACTCTTCCCCTGTAGTTATTGATTTTATTGCACATACGAATACACGGTTTCCATCGCGCACCTCAAATATGCAATTGGGTTGCTTATTTGTTGTCCCAGGTCATGTACTATTTATAAAACTTGCAATATTTTCTAATGCTTTTGGCCTTCCATTAATGTACATAGCCACTCCTTTATTTTGATAATTATCTTTTAGTTATATATAATTTGCTGACAGTGCATACCTACACATACTTCATGTATATCGAACTGCCTATATCCAATCTTTGTAACTGTAACAAGGTCTGACATACTCCATCAATTCAGTAAATTTTTTGTAACAAACCTTTATGCCATCCATGCAAAATAGGCCCAAACCATGTAATGACGATGGTGCTATGTGATATATCCTCTCGTTGACACAAAAATCAGTGTTTATTGGAGGAAGTTCCTTGGGTACCCATTGTTTTTGTAGACGTTTGTACCTCAAGGGCACCTCAATTTTTCCTATGCTCTCATCATCATAAGAACATGACCCCCCTTCAGCAAGAAAAAATTCCATGTATTTACGAAATTTTCTTCTAATCTTTTGACCTCTAGTTGATCTCCCTCTTTTAGACCTACTACATGTCTCGCTTTCCTCTTCTCTTCCTGAATTTCCCTTGCTTGAGGAAGACAGATCTGAAAAATACCTATTTGGTGGTACCTACACTCCATTGAATGAGAGAGAAGTTATCAAAAATTCCTTGAGGTTTTTCATGGTCCATCAAGACGTGGGCGAGCATAACTATAAGGTGAAAAAGAACATCTACAAGAGATCATGGACTTAGCAGAGGTTTCCTGGAAGATGGACTTAGTTTTCCACACCCTTCAACTTGGCCAATTATTTTTCATGGACTTTGATTTGATTTCAAAAGGCATTGATAAAGCTAAGACGTATGCCATCTTATGTTTTCTTCTGATAAGAGAATCTTCTTAGGGGGGCTCTATGGTGCAGGAGCACCAAGAGTCCTTTGAGGCCCCCATGACCATTTTGGGTCAATATTTGTAATAAGGCCATGATGAGGCCATTTTTTTTCTTTTCATGAGTAAATAAGGTCATTCCATGTATTGGATCAAAGTTGTAAGGCCATTGTGCCATTTTTTGTCATCTCTAGGCCAACTAGGTCCTGAATAGGTCAACACTGGTCAACCCCTCCAGAGGTAGCCAAAAGTGATTAAATTGATGTAATTCATAGTTTTATGTCATATTAGCATGTTTGAGGAGTCCTAGGTTGATATGAGATCATTTGGTTGAAAATTGCAAAAGTTGTCAAAATTGCTCAAAAGTTGCTATGAGCAACTTTTCAATTTTGGTACAAAAAGTTGCATTTTGTTTCCCAAACCTTGTGTTTTGAAGCCTTGGGTTTTGGGACCATCTAGAGGAGTCATTTTCTTGTTTCTTGGAGGTTGATTGGGTTAGTTTATGGAAGGTTTCTATTACTTTTTGTACCTATCTATGAAATTTTTTGGACCACCTTCCTTGAAGACAATAGTCCCTCTGAGGTAGTTTTCATTTGGGTAGGCAACACCTCGATGGGAACAAATTTTTTTATTGAATTCCCTTTAGACTCTAACCTTCTAACCTTTTTAACCCCTAATAAATGAGAAGGCCTTCTCCCGATCCATATAAAATAATTTGCTGTAGTTATACGAAGTTGTTTGTGATGTAAGAGAAAATTGTTGAATTCATTGCAAGAAATTTATTTGAATCAAGTTATTTAATTGATGAGCTAAGAGGCTCTATAATGAATGGGTCATAAGGCACAACGCTTGTCATAGGTTTTTCAAATGGGATATCAAGCTAAGTGGGTTTAACCTTGGAGGAAACTCCATGGATAAGTGCACTTGAGTTGGAGTCGTACTAGGATTGACCTCTCGAGAAGGCCCAATGCTTCACCTCTGTGAGCATCACCTAGATGCAATGAGTGCTAAGTGTTCCATTCATTCTCATTAGATGTTGGAGTTCTTTATAAGGAGGCTTCTTTATCTTTAGTAAGTGTGCTTTATGGATTTGATGTGAAGCTGAGGATGAAAACCTTCAGTAGATCAACAAGAGTTGGACGAAAACCTAAGGGTGGATTTGCAACGGAGTTCACAATTGGGCCAAATTTTTTAGGTCTCCATTAGAGACAAATTTGCAGGGGTTAAAGTTTTGATTCAAAACTAAGGTACTTCTGCAATTTTTAGAATAAAGTTATTTTGATTGGAAAATGAATTATATTATTGCTGAAGCATGTAGTTTAGTGCCAGGTCAATCAATTATTGTTTGGAGGCCAAGTTGGAGTTGAAATCCAAAGCTACAGGTTCAAATTTTGATATCCTCTAGCAATGTGTCCTGATGTGTTTTAACATAATCTAAGGTTCCAGAGCATTTGATCAAGGTTTGGTTAACAAAGGTGGATGCCCTAGGACTGTTACAATAAGGTTTAATAGGAAAGTCACGTGATCAGTGAGTTTTTCTTGGCATTTGATCATTGAATTTGAATGTATTTGTGTTATAAGGGTTAAAAACATGCTCTACTATCTCAATTTTCCTATTTCAACTTGGTAGTTGCATTGAATGCAAACAATTGTATGATTTTTCATGGACTGTTATGTGTTGGTAGCAGTTGATAATTCTAATTTATATCAGTGATAAAGGGAGGATGTTGATATGAGTGAATAATTTGAACATGAATACCATGAATGTAAGAGGTTAAGTGGAGACATTGGGGCCCTCTTATATTTTGATTTGGTGGAGCCATGCGTTTGAACTCTTCATATACATTGATTGGTAACCCTGATTTTTATAACAATCAACAACATTAATTGTTTTGCAGACAAAGGAAAGGTTCTTGTGCATACAAATTTATTATGAATGTTGTTGGATGGTTGGGATAATCATAAAAAAATTTAAGCCCAAACCATAGAGTTTATGATACCTTTCATGTTCTCTTAAGAGTCACTGATATCAAACTGTAAGGTAATGTATTGACAGTCTAATGAAATTTGTGGCTTTCTCTTAATGTTGTGTCTCTCCATTAGAGATCGTGTAGACAAAATAGGGACGTTTGATAGAGTAAAAGGGGATTGCTTTGTGTATGATGGTAATCCCTTTTAATTATTGAGTGTTGAGTGAAGAGTGTGATCAAATTTGTTTTGGATAAAGGGATGGTTATTCTTGAAATCAGAACTAGTGACCTTGTTTAAGGCAATAGTACAAATCAGTAGTTGTTCTTTATATCTTGTTTTATGAACATTGGAGGGTAATTGGAATGTACCTTGATTGGGAAATTGACTGTATGTCTTGGTTATGATTAGATTTTTTGGTAAGGTTGATGGCCTTTGGAGCCATTTGGAAGTGGTTGAGTTGTGAACAGTTATGGAGACCTTATTGTCTTAATCCTAATTTTTATATCAAAAAGTGGATAGGAAGATTTATGTTCCTTAAGGAGTAGAAGGTTGTGTATCTCCAATCCTTTATGTAAGGGCAAGGTGCTATTGTTGCAAGATGACTTTGAAGTTATTTGATCCTATATGCATTCATGGTGTCCTATGAATGATTATAAGTTATTTATCGGTTCAATGCATTTAGGGGTTTTCTAAAGCAAGAAACTTGGCATTGAAGTGATGCCCTAGGGCTGACAGGGGCAATTTTCTTGTGAATTTGTGGTTGTTAAGTTAGGGTTTGTCAATTTGATGGATGGAACAATATGAATGAAGGTTTTTTGTCCTATTGCAGGATGATTTTAATGTGTTGAATACAATAGTTGAGTTAGGGAGGTCGAGGATATGGTGTTTCTCTAAAACCCTAGTGTATTGAGGGAAAATGGAGGGTTTTGTAGAATAGTGACAAAAGGGCCATGGCTTAGCCCAACAATGGTGAAAAATCAATTAAGCTCAACCAAACGAACATTCATCTATAATCTCTTAAATTCCTAACAAATTTTTTTTAGATTTAGCTATATAGTTTTAGATTTATGTGACAAAATGGTTTTATCTATATCTATATAAGTTATATTCACTTGAGAAACTAAAATTTCTCATCATAATAGTTGAAATCTTAGAAGAAGAACATGGGATTTCAATCCCATTTGGAAGTAAAATTGCAGGTTAAAGAGAATGGGGGTGCCAATATAAAAGATATAAATCACTTACAGTACTCATTATCCCTTGGTCGTCGATTTTCCCTTACTAAGTGCCCTCAACCTTGTTGCTCTGGCTTTCCTCCTACCCTATTTTTCCAGTTAGGGTCTCAGTGCACTACACTAAGCTATGTCATGGTTCTCTTGCTTGCATGGGGCCAAAAATCAAAATAACACGTGAAATTCAAATTCAATCGCTATGGGTTTTCGCTCCTCCAAAATCTTCCTCATTGGTATTGACCTTTCACTTCTCCAATTTTACAAGCTACAACCTAAAAATAAGGTTTCAACGAAGGTTTTAGAGTATTGTGTTAATTAAAGGTCAAGGAAGCATTTATTAACCATGGAAAATGAATTTAGGTTAGAGCTAATACAAAGAGGTTATATCTTGTAATTTGTATGGTAAAATATTGCACATCACTATTAGTAGTGGTCATTATAGTTGATTTTTTAAGATATCTATTAAAATGGATTAAGCTTAGGTCAAACAACATTAATAGAGATGAGGAACATGCACATGAAATGTAAATGTATAGCTCACACTTAATTGTAAGAGATAATGGTCAACATATATCGAAATAAAGTTAGGAGAGAGCTATAATGAATACTATAATAATGGTTTAGATCATTAGAGAACCCTTACCTACTCTCAATTATGAAAACTAATAAATTAAGCAAGTTCATGGTAGTTGAATTTGGACCTTGCAAAAAACTAAAATGTGTAGATTTGATAACGATCAAATTTACAATAAACAATTTTGAAACAAGTGAAACAAATCATGCTAAATTTACATAGTACAAAAATCTTAGAATTACAACACTCTTGCAGTCACTTCAATTTTATATATGACATTTTCTTAAGTAAATAATTTGATTATAGGTGTAACTTGATTAATTCCAATCATAATTCAATTAAGGTCCATGCAAAAAATGTTAGAACTGGTAAAATTGGTCTAATTAAAAATCATATAGTTGTGGCATAGCTTTCTAATAGTCCTTTATTTGTACAAAATTTATGCTATGGTCATATTTTAAGGTTTATTCCTTTGACAAGATCAACAAGATCTATAGGCAAAGGTGACTTTATTCTCTCACAATAGGAGGTATCCACAAGGATGCAACATTTAACAAGTAATAGGAACCATGACTCAACATGATCATGAAAAGGGGGCACCCCAAAGTTAGAATAATCTTATCAAGAGAGATTATGAAGATGAAGATTCATGTTGAAAGAATAAGGAAATGCATGTGAAATATTGACAAGATAGAGAAATGGATGGAGGTTCTCCTTGAAAAAATAATTTGAGATTTCATTGAGATAGCCAAAAATCTTGAGAAGACAAGAGGGAAGTATCTTAAATAAAGGAAATAGATAATCCCCATTGTAGCTCAAGTAATGTCCCAACTCAACTTACTTCAAATAAAAATCCAAGGTGGTGAGCATTGATTGGTTGTTTCATGTCAACAATCCAAGGAATCCAATGTGTATTATCTAATAATAACTTATAGAAATATCAAAAAGATCAATAATAATAAAAAATATATTAACTAAGAAGCCATGCAAGCATACAATAGTATATGTTGGTAAAACTATAATATATACAAGAAAGCAATATATGCATACAATGTCACATGTTAGTAATACAAAATACATGTACATGAGAGCTATATGCTCGACGTTCATCGAAAAAGTGACAAAAATCACGTTCGTCAAAATTTTGATGAACATCGGGCACAATTTAAAAAAAAATGAAAATTTAACATTAATTACACTTGTACCTGATGACTCATCTAATTATACATCTTTCATCAGAGATTTTTATCATAGTTTACAGTAAAATGAGTTAGTGTGCATCAATTTCAATTGTCTTCTCCTCAAGAGCCTTCTCCTTGCAATGCCTTGTGGTTTCCTTTAAAAAATATTTTTTGGCTTAGTTCCTCATCTTGGAAATGTGCTTAGAAGCCCTTTTGGGCTTCTCCTTGGTCTCCATGATCACAAAATTATCTTGTAAACCCTCCTCCTTACCTCCTACCTCAACATCAACCTGACTAATATTCACAACATTGTCCTTGGACCTAGAATCTCCATAACCCACCTTTGTGTCGTTGCCAACAGACTAGGACCCCGAATCTTGAAGAATAAGCTGCTTGGCTACCTATTTTCCTTTAGGGTTTTCCTTCTTTCTCTTCTTAGAAGGGTCAGGCATAGGGGAGGGAGACTCATCCTCTCCTTCTTCATTTCACTCCTCCTCCCTAGCTACGCTGGTATTCGAACCAGACGAGCTAGAGTCTTCACTTAAAGTCTTTTCGTCACCCTTAATTGAGGTGGCAAGAGTTAGGAATTTCAAATGCTCCATAATTAACAAGATAAGGCCCTCGTGCAGGATTAGTGCCCTTGTATTTTTCAAATGTGCATACATAAAGACCTCCATCGAGGAAAAGACAAAGAAAGAAAATGAAATAAACAACCCATGCCGCAAATGATTTAAAAGAGTAAAATGGTGGTCTAGAATTGGAGTGAACCTACCTTATAGGTATTAAGTTAGAGAAATTAACTACATCAGTTTTATTAAGAATTGAACCACCAAAAATGGATATGAGCAAAAAGGGAAAGAGGATTCCCCAATTAGGCTCCCAAGGTTTATCACCTAGGAGCCCTTGATTGTGAAATGAATCTCTTTCTCCTAATGATATGCTTTTAGTGAGTCCATTCAAAGGATTAGGGTTTATGAAGTGTGTGGTGTTTGACATAGAATTCCCTAGATGCAATAAAATGAAAATAGAAACTAACTAGTAATGTAAAACCTAAAAAATGTAAAGTACTGGAAAACACATTGTGATATGCAAATATGTACAAAATGACCTAAGAAATGTACATTAAACTAAACAAAAGGTTGGAGATGAAAGGGATGTGCACCTAGAAACTTGCAGAATTTGGAACTGTTGCCGATGCTGAAATTTAAGCCTACTAGGACGCTTACACCATTCTGGATGACCTAGTCCCAAATCTAGAAAATTGCATCGAAGCCTATTTCAACCAAAAGGGTATCCAAATCTCTAAAAATCTCTAAAAAATAGGTTCAATGGGACTAGGTTGCCATTTTTGGTGACTTAGTCCTCTTTTGAATTTTTGAAGATTAGAAATTGGAAATATAAGCCCTTGGTTTGCACTTTCTGCTCCTCCAAGTATCCAGATCTGAAACTGCAGAATATGGTCTTTAGGTGTTCTCCAAGCTTCAACTAGGGTTTATCCAACCTTGAAGAGATTTGGAAAGATATTGAAGACTTTTCCACCTTGGTTCTTTGCCAAATCTACACACAAGACCTGCAAATCACATAAAGAGGGAAAACTTGTTGATTGTTAGGGATTAGGGGTTTGCCATGGTCAAACCCCTTTTGAGTAATCAAACCAAAAAGATGAAATAAAGTAATGAAGCATGAAACAATTGGAGTTTACCTTGCCTTGATGATAGATCTTGAGTTGCAACAATGGATGATTCATCCCTTTGGATGCTTCTTGAGAGATGTCTTGTTGACTTAGAATACTCATTTTCCCTAGCTTGCTTGAGAAGAATGACGAGGAGGAGATAGAAGAAAAATGACACTTAGGAGCCCCAAAAATGAGGGTAAACCCATTATTTACACAAGTTATGCCCTAATTTCCAAAAAATAACACCATACATCCCGACCTTAAGGTTTTAGAGACAAAATCTCGAAAGAATTTTAAGCTTATTTTAATTTTTATGCCACATGGGACTAGGTCGCCCAAGGTGGTGACATAGTCCACCTGGGAGATTTTCATTGCTTTTCGGGGATTAAAGTGTGATTATTATTGTTTGTCAGGATTGTCTCCTGAAAACACACTAAAGTTGGACCTATAAGTGTATTAAGGGGTCGTTATGCCATAAGAAAGGGTTAATTTAGTGATGGCAAGCCTAGGAAAGTGTGAAAATATTTTGCAACACCTTACAACACTTCGAAACAAGGCTTGGAAAGGGGTAAAAAAATGTTGAAAAAGGTCCAAAATCCATAGGCAAGGGTCCAAATGAGTGAAAAGTGTTGAAGGCTACACTTTTTGGCGACACACGAACAAGTACCAAAAAAGAGTTATTGAGTTTCTTGAGGATATTACTCGAAGAGAATAATCCTTGTGCAACTACAACATCACCAAAGAAAATATCCTAGAAGCTTTGAAACATGGTGGTGCCACAATATTATGTCCCACGTTTTTGGCCTAAGTGGGATGCTCAAAATTAGCATTTTTTTATTTGTACCAATTATAGGAACAAATGGTCAAGAATTTAAGGATGGTGTGAAAGTATAAGTTATAGAATTTTCAATGTAGATTCAAATTATAATTATTTTAATATTTTTTTAAAACATTTCTATCAATTTTTAGATATTTTTAAAATATTTTTAATTTTTGTATTATTTTTATTGAGTGACATTATTCCACAATGTATAATTTTTACTATAAACAAAAAATATCCATGACTTTTTGGAATTAAACCATTGACTCCACTATCTAGTGCATGGATTTTTCTCATAATTTTCTATTAAATATTTTATTTATTATTAGTATTCAAATGAGTACAACAAAAACTTTAGACACACATTATTTTGTGACACATTTATCTTATCTAATATAAAAACTATTTTTTGAATTGAAACAAGCACATCTATGTGGAGTGGAGTGCATTTTTTAAATATTTTTCTTATACTTTTTATTTTTTCTTAATTTTTTGAATAGAGGTATTTATTTTTTTGTAATGAACCTATGTTCATTATAATTCTTTTAAATAAAATATTAAAGAAAACATAATACATGTTATAATTTTTGAAAGCTAATATTAAGGGTTACATACCTACAAAAGGGAATCTCTAAATAACTTCATTTAATCTCCCAAAAGGTAAAATAAAATAACCTTTTGTCAACATATTGATAGTTGTGGAGGATACTTTGATGTGGGGTTTATTTAAGCCTAGGGGGTTCTTTCCAAGGGGATTTTATCCAACCATCTTCAATCAAACTCCTTTAGATGGAACCCTTGTAAAATTAAATTATTATTTTCTATAAAAATAGGATTTTAGTAAAAAATAGGATGCCCCACAAGTTGGACACATTATTGTGGGATCAATTGACAAGATGTGAGGTACAATGATTTTTTTAGTGGCTAATATTTATCAATTAGCTAATAGTTGAAATTTGGGAATCTAAATTTGGCTAATAATTCAAGTTGTAATGGGACCTGAATCACCACATTTTTAGAAAATTTTATTCTAGTCTTATTTAAATCACCAAATAATTTATTTTATTAAACTTTTTAAATAAAAAATTCACCACATTATTCGATACATGAGTAGATTAAATTCACCTAAAATTTATAAGTTATAGTAGAAATCTAAATTAATTCACCAATAGTATATCATAAATATTAGTTGCTTTAAGGCCATATTTCAAATCTTTAGTTTCCTCCATTATTTAAAATATAATCTAACACCCCTCATTGTATTTCATGAGGTAAAATGTAATGCTCATGGGGACTGAAATAAAATAAACTCCAGGCCCCATGAGCATTACAAATTGTAGGTACATTTTACCTTGTGGAATACAATGAGGGTTGTTAGAATATATTTTAAATCAATGGTTGCAACTAAACATTATAGAGTCTACCCCTTAAACCCATCAATCATTTCCACCCTCGAGCCCTTATTTTTGCATGAGAATTCTGTTTTAAATGGAAGGATTTACCATCATAATTAATGAATTGTCCTATTATTTTCAAAAATTCACTAAGATTTTTTGTAAAATTTTAGTGATGTAAAAATATTGCCAATTAAATTAATATCTTTTTGAGAAAAAGGAAAGATTCACCAATATAAATTAATATTTTTTCCAAAAAATGAAAGATTCACCAAGATTTTATATCTTTTCTAGAGGAGGGGTTTCTCAAAGTTATCATTGGTGAGGTAACCTATCTATCCAAGGTGTCTTACAACCATCAAAAGAGAATATGATAATTTTACCTCTTCCTTAATCATAGGTGTATTCAAAGAATCATTGTCTCAACTCAAAAAATATAGGGGATAAAATATAGCAACATAATTATCATCAATCAACAGGATTTGGAAAAAATCAACAATTTTCTTTCTTATGATTTCCTCATTAGAGTAAATTTAGCTCCAATTAGAGCCATAAACCTCTATAGTTATTTTATTCTATCTATGTTTAAGGGTAGGTAAGTGAAAT
The DNA here is from genome assembly GCA_007115665.2 of Sequoiadendron giganteum. Lineage (NCBI taxonomy): Eukaryota > Viridiplantae > Streptophyta > Pinopsida > Cupressales > Cupressaceae > Sequoiadendron > Sequoiadendron giganteum. The sequence continues at coordinate 75,055,058 of CM021101.1, read as the reverse complement.
AACTTCATATTCCTATCCCCTTCTCTTAATCATAATAACCTATAATTTTTCCTTCAAAAGGATTCCTCCATTGCCACCAAAGAATGCTCACTAAGTATAGTGTTCTCCTTCAAAAAGACCTCTTGATTAATTCATTTTTCCTAAATATCCCTTTATAGGGTATCTATCTCCATAAGGATATTTGTATCAAAGGTTGTTTAATTCCACTTCTTAATATTATTCATCATATTTTAAATTTTTTGAGCAACTCCAAACATCATTGATCCCCCAACCACAATATTCCACCATTCATCTATCTTATTAGGAAACATAGGATGATGGAGCCACATATTCTCAAATTGAAAAGATAATCATTTCATCTTTTCTTATTATGCAAGTGAAAATATAAAATGGGGTGATTAGACCCAATATGAAGAAGGGTGAAAAGGAATTAAGAGAAATAATAAAGCCATACTAGAAAAATAAGGACATGATCTAAGCTCACCTTAATTAGGAAAGAGTCAACTCTCTTATATAACATGGTTTATTTTGAATTATTTTAACTCCAGTCCATCATGGCACAAGGAAAATTAAAGTTTTCTAGATCATCCGTAATATCTAGAAAAACTTGAGAACCTCTTTTTATTTTCCATAGAAAGAGGGGAATTAAAGTCCTCAACCACTAACCATTTGAGATTGTTGTGAATTTTTTTAAATTTTGTCAATTCCAATCAAAGCCTCCTCCTCTCTACATGGAATTTAGAGCATAAAAATTATAAACTATCAAGGATTATCCATCTAGAGGGATAAAAGGACAACCAAGTAATGAGAAACAATAATGACTTATGTCATAATAGAAGAAGGGTTCTAAAAAGTATCAATACCTCTCGAAGCCCTAGCCATATCAACACCAACATAAAAATTCCACCCTTCCACACCCTCACCTTGGTATTGTTAAAATAATCCATGGTATTTTGACTTCTTGCAACAAAAAGAAGTTAGGCTTGTACAATTTCCTAAATTTAACCAACAAGTCTTGCTTGTGGGGGTTACTTAACTAGAATATTCCAAAAAATTAAATTCAAATTTATTTGAATTGGATGTGATTTTGGAACCTACCAATATCGACACAAATTGGCTTGTATCTACAACTTAATTTGAGTTTTCCCTTTCACTAATGCCTATAAGATTCAACCTACCCTTATTTTAGTAAAATCTAATAACTATCCACTTCCTAACATTCCTTATTTTCTTGATCTGAGATGAGAGGATGTTTTTTCCATAAGCATCCTTGTAGCCACCTTTCACTACAATTTTAAAATTAGAAATAGATGAGAAGGTAGATATTAGACAAGTAGATTATTTATCAACAAAAATTCTAATGGGAAACAAAATTGTAGGATTTTTTTTCATAGGTTTTTTCTACATTTTTATTAACCTTTCTTAGGTTTAAATTGAGTATTAATTAGGTGAATGAGTTCTTGAGGTGTCATTATCTTCTAAGGTAGTTACATTTTATATTCTTAGACTTCTCAATGGTCACCCCCTATTGGTTGGACTTTCCACCTTCACCCTCTCCTTGAGTTTATTTATACTCACTACCTAGTTTGTATTTTTTGATTGATTGAACAACTTATCTTTGTGAGCTCTTAGTGTAGATTTTTCATCTTAGCAATTTGCACATCTCTCAAAATATTTGGTCTATTTTATTTATGCAATTATAATTCTTATATCTTATTTCTCTCTTAAAATTTTCTTGGGTTATTCATTTATTTCAATATTTCTAATAGTATCAACAATCAAGTTCAAAGATGAGGCCATAAATTGATCCCCAATAATATTCTCCTTGGGAACAAGAGAACTAGTGACCAAAATATTAGCCACTTCATGTGGTGTACAAACCTAATCCCTAGATATAGACCCCTTAGCAACAAGAGAAACAAACTCTAAAGTGACAATCACTTCACTAGCTAGAGGTTCCAAAAATCCCCCATTTTTGGACAATGGACAAGGATGATACTCCATTAAGGTTCTAACAAAGACTTGATTTATTGGAAAAATGAGGGGCACAAATTTATCTTCTTCTATTGAAAGGTTAGGACCCATTGGACCTACTACCCTACCAAATCTAATGGGCCAAAATAAGGGTCTAATGAAGAACCAGTACCCTTTACACCCACACCACCAATGTCATGCTTTACCAAGTAGTTCTTAAGGTGACTAGGCTTATGGAATAAAATACAAGCAAAGTGTGAGTTTTTCTAAAGACCAACGATTGTCCCCACATACAAAACTTGAAACAAAGGGATGCCTCAATTGGAATAATAGAATATGAGAAAATGTTAACACAAATTCTAGAAAAATCTAGATGATTTCTATCTCTAGTTATCATATTAATCACAACTAGCTAACCGAGAGAGTTGAGCCATCCCCTACAAATTCTCTTCTTCTTAATACTCCATTGGAAGCCCTATAAACTTTACCAAAATCATAGCAACATTGTCATTCTCCTTTGAAGGATCAAATCTAGGAGACTACTTCTTGAAGAACAAGCTAGTTCACCCAAAGAACTAGGGTCCACCAACCAAGGTACTTCCCATGTCTTATTGACAAGAGAAAGAAAACAAAAAAAGGTGAACTTGGCCATTATAGAGACATTCATTTGGATTTTGAGGAGTCATTTCATAGTTGTCCATACTCTAACAACATCAATATTTGGTCTAGGACCTAGAAACTGTCCCACCAACGAGATTTTCATCTTTGTAACTACCCTATCAATCACAACATTCGAAATAAAGAGAGTATTCAATAACATTCTTGTTTTCATTCTTAAACATCAATCTCTTTTTTGTGTGATTTTTTCTAACTTTATTCTTCATTTATAGTTCCTTCCAAACTTGTTCAATTGAATTTTTCTTTGATTCAACACACCCACTTTCTCAACTTCTCTTTTAAAAAGGTTAGCTTTTTACAATTTAATAGTGTTTTCTAAAGTTTCAATAAATTATAGAAACAAAATACCTTTAAATATTATTAACTCTTGTCAATATTAAAAACATGTATTCATTAAATGTAAATAATTCTAATATATTGATCCAAAATCCAAAATTAAATATTTTTAGATCAAATAAAAAGTTATTAACCTATTACAATTATTTTTATATATTATAAATAATCTATCATAAACGATCACAATTAACAATTTTTACCAAATGTAAAATTATAAATTATAAACTTTTGAAATTTATATTGCTTTCAATTTTTATTTTTTAAAAAATTTATAAATAAGGAAATAGGGTTTTATAACCCCATGTCCTCATGTAGTTGCTTAAGTGCATTTTAATTTGAGTAGTTGAAGTATTCTCATGCAAATTTTTAATTATGGAAAAATTACAATTTAAAATTTTTCCCAATTAAAAAATTAGGCTTTGGAAAAAAAAGAGCATATTACCAAAAATGTTACATGGCTCCACAAATTTCTTTCCCTCCTTTCTAACATTTGCTTCCAATTTTTTCTTCCAAATTTTAATTAATACAATACAAGATGATTGCTTAAAATAAGTAGAAAAATTAAATACTCATGGGACCACCAGCTCCACAAATAACTTCTTAGAAAGTTGATGAGTGGGCTACTTGCCAAAATAACTTAAGCAACATGCATGGGGCCTTGCCTTAAAATTGGGGTCTCATGGGCCCCCAAGGTTTATAAGGGAGAGGAGGCAATCGTGGGCATGAGACATATGGTGGGTAAAGAATATGATAGCCCGATACTCAATATTGAGAGTTTTGGTAGTGCATGAGCTTTGCTAGGGTTTTGTGCTTTCTGAGGTCATTCGT
>CM021101.1:74806185-75051142 GCA_007115665.2 Sequoiadendron giganteum | reverse complement strand
GCCTATTGGGTTACCAAGCCTCTCTCACTGGCTGACAAATTCCAGGTGTGCTCTAAAATTTTGGTTGCTACCCACATCTACTATTCCTCCTGTTGGGCTCCTTCTAAAGTAGCCTACAGTAGGCTTGAGAAGTTGCTCCATAATTTTCTTTGGGCCTCTTTTGAGACCCATAAGGGCTTTCATCGGGTCACTTGGGAATTTTGCTATCTTCCCAAGGAGTTGGGAGGGCTCAACTTGCTTTCCACTCAATGACAAGGGACTGCCCTCTATGTCAAATGGATCATCCGTGTGTTTACTAGGGATGAAGCCTGAAAAATTCTCCTCAAGCATTGTATCCAGTTTGGATTTCTTGTTCATAGACCCACCTAGAAAGGAATCAGCTTCCAAACCCTCCTGGTTATGAGGGAGCCGGTTCAAATTATGGGCTCCTTTGTGGCTAAAAGCATTTGGTGCTCTTGGGAAACTATCAAACCTTGGCTCCGTTGTGCTGAAGTTGGGTTTTGTGATGGGCTTTCCATCAGCCAGCATAATCTTTGGTGGTCTCCCCTTCTGGCCCAAAATGGTCAACCCCTGGCCAAGTCGCCTTGGCTCAAAGCTCTCCGATTTCATAAGAAGGGCATTCAGAATTTGCACCAGCTCTTCCACCGGCCTACCATGAATATTTTGTAGTGGGATGCTTTTAAAGCCCATTACAGCCTTCAAAACCAGGATCGCCCTACTTTTGACGGGCTGGTGAACGCCATTCCGATGAAAATTCTTCACAAAGTTGGTATTCGTGGGCACAAGCCTTGGTGGAAAGACTGGAAATGGTTTCCAGATACTCCTCTAAGGAGCTACAAGCCGCGGCTTGGTTACAGGTGGCTTTCACCCCATTTCCCTATGTTCAGTTCTTTGAACCAGAGGTGGCTTCTTAACTCCTCGGCCTTTACTTGGCATAGGAGGTTTGATGCCATTTGGTCTGCAATTGTTAATTCAAAACTGACCCACTTTGCTTGGTGTATTCTTTTCCAAGGCTTGCCTGTGGGTTCTTGGCTGGTTCATTTGGGGGTCTCTGACCCTCGTTGCCCATTTTGTGGGCAGCTTGAAAGCTTCAAGCACCTTTTTTGGTTTTGTTCCAAAGCTCAATAGTTCTGGACTTGGATTAATGATTTCTTTTAGCCTTTTAGGCCTGAACCCTTTTCGTGGCATATGGTTCTGCTGGGGGACCTGTCTGGAACCCTGGCTAAGTTCACCCAACTTTGGCACACTTTTAGGGTGGAAATCCTTTTCAATATCTGGAAAGACAGAAATGCTTGTATTTTTGCTCATTCATATTTAGATATTATTGTGTCTCTTTATGCTAAAATAGTTATATGCTCTAATGTTATATTACAAATTCAAGTGCAAGCCAACAAGGTTGCACTAGAAGTGGCTCACCTGCAGGTTCTCCTATACCACTGGGGCAATGCCCCTTGTACTGTGGCTCGGATTCCTGACTCGCCCTCCTCCTCCCACCACCGGTCGCCCTCTCGGGGCTGGAAGCGATGTGATTCCACACGGGCTCGCTCCCAGCCTCCTGCTCGGAGGGATTCTCAGCCTCCCAAGCAGGCTCATTCTCCTTCGCTGCGTCCTGGTCAGGGCTGGCACTCTAGTGGTGCATCAGAGAACAGTGGTGGCAGTTTTGGGTGGCCTTCGGATGCTCCTCCTATTTCCGGTTTTGGTTGGCCCTCCACTGGCAAAAGCTTTTCGCGGCTTGCTCTCACAATCTTGCCTCGGCGCGAGGATAAAGATAAAGAAGCAAAAAAGAATGATGATGGTTGGAGTGCTCCTCTTGACATCACTCCTAACCCCACTGATGTATGGGGGAAACATATGGATGACTAGGATCCCCCAGGATCTACTGGCACTACTTTAGCTGCTTAGTTTTCTTTCTATTGTTTAATTTCTGGGCTAGGCCCATGTGACTCTTGATCTACTGGTTTTGATGGGCTGGGCCCATGTGACTTTCGGGATGTGCTTTCTTACCACCCGCCCCTTTTTTGTGAATTTTGTAATTTTATCTCTTTTAATATAGATAACTGAAAATTCATCAAAAAAAATTTTGGGTAATAAAAGACTCAATAAATTTACACTTAATATCCAACTCCAAAACACTTTAACTCATAAAATACACAAACTGAACAATCATTTGAACATACAATTTTTTAAATTATTTTATTTTTATTATTTTGAATTGAACATACAATATAATAAAATTCATGAGACCACCAGCTTCTATAAATTTTAAAATTTAGACTTTTAACTAAAAAAATTACACTACAAAATTAATGGAACCACCCACTTTATAATATTCTAAAAATCCAACAGAAAGAAGCTCGTCAATGAGACCCCACCCTAAGTTTTTCCTCTGCTACAGATTGTAGGGACAACTTCTGTTTCACACTTTCACCAATTTGTTTGATTGTTAGAATTAGAAACAACACCCACTAGGTGTCTTGATCAAGCCTTCTTATCTCTATACCAAACCGCAGATCACCAGAAGCTATGATGCTTACTGGAACCTTTCTTGAAGAGATTGAATTCAATTTTCTGCAATCCTTTTTGGTTTGGATTAATGTTTCATTTTTTGTTGTTCAGTTTTGTAAGCTTTTGGGCTCCCTGTGATAAGAGAATCCATGCATATGAATTGCCAATTTGATTTGGCTTGTGTGTGTGAGATTTGGTTTCCCTCTAATGTTGTTAGCGATTTCCTTGTGGGTTTAGTTGAACATGGTTGTTCATTGTGTTTTGAGTTATTTATATGGTCGATTTTGTAGGTTTGCTTTGACATTGATTGATTTTCGTGTTTGATCGCTTTGTAGGTTTCATTCATCACGGCTGTTTTCTTGTGTTACGAGTAATTTCCTTAGTGGGTTTCATTAAGCAGGAGTTTTCAACAATTTCTACGGTTGATTGCCTTTTGGATGCATTTAATAATGAATTTTTGGGGATCGATCTCTATTTTCCATGGATGTGACGGTTTCAATGGCGGATCTCTTATTTGCCTTGTAGAATTGCTCGATTCTATCTACCAAAACAATCAATATAGTTTTTTGGTAGAATAGAGGTCCTGCATTTATCCCCCATTGTGGTGTGCCTTGGTTGAGTTAAATATGTGGTCTAATTCCTAATGTTGTGATCCGACTTTTTGGGTTTGTTCATGGGTTGTTGCAAATCTATAAAATAAGTGTCATAGATTTGAACTTTAGACAACAGATTAGAATTAGGCCCATGAGTTGAAACAGTGCCCTTAGATCTAAAGATGTCAGTGAATGTCGGAAAACCGTAGTAACAAGCGTGCAAAGTTTTGGAATCATCCCGGTCCCCTAAGTGTATTTTCTTTATCCTTTAGCAACGCATCAGACTTGCAATCCTTTTGTCTCTGCTTGTTTGTTTTCTAAAGATTTTTGGACTACGAATCTTGTGGTGGCCTGACCTGTTTGTTGTTTTCCTTGAGCACTAATCTTGATTACTTTTTGTGCAAAATGTTGCAGGGCAACAATTTTTGCTTGGAGTTGTTTGATCAGAAGTGTCTATCTTGATTTTTTGCATCTATGAAATTCATGGTTCTCTGGCAGTAGGATCTATCTATAGTACTTCCTCTGTTATCATTTAGTCCTATAATTGCACGCAGAGATCACAATCGTTGATAAAAAAAGTTTTTGAGATTGTATGATTAAAACCCCATTTCTAGGTCTAGGGAGGGTGGGTGGTGTTGCAGATTTAGTTTTTTTGTCCGAGAATATGTTTTTCTCTTGATCTCTTATTTGTTAGCTCTGTATGTTAACAATTTCTTAAGACCGAGGCCATGGTTTTTTTTTGTTTTCTTGATCTCTTGTTGGGTAACTCTATTTCCTTGAATTTCTTATTCTCAAGGTCGTCATTTTCTTTGATCCCTTCATTTTTCAAATGCACCAGAGATAATCTATTAATCCATCTCATTTGCATATTTGATGTGTTTTTCTTAAGTATTTAAAAAAAAAATCTAGAGGAATTGGTAAGCTCCAATTACAGGGCAATTTTTTAATAATCTTTAGATTGTACACAAATGCATATAACAAGAAAATTGGATTTAGAATGTGTCATTATTATCATGTCTTCTAATTTTCCAATTGGTCTATTTTACACTTAAGAGCCTGAAATACAGGTTATTAAGGGTAAGAGATTATGGAAGGGGCTTCCAAAAAAATTGCAGTGGGTGCTGCTGAGATTTTTTAGGAATATTTTAAAGTTGGCAGTCTCATGATTTTAATAGTGAGATTCAACTTAAAATTTTAAGCTTCAAAATTTAAGAAATGAGCCACAATGCTTTGATAAAAATGAATTAATAAATAAAAAAAATTCGATAGGAATTAAATTTTTTTTGCAAAATATTCCAATTAATCCTATAGCACAATTTTTTTTTCCCATGAAACCTCCTCTTCCATGAAAATAGAAGCCCAAGCCACCCATGAAACTATATTGTAACTCTATTAATAAATTTTTGAAAATTTTCTTGTATAGATACTGAGAATCTATAAATTGACAGAGGATCATTGTAATGAATCATATTCAAATTTAGTTTCTTGCACATTATTGATTGTTGGAGAGGCAAATCCTATTCAATGAATTTTGACAATTGAAAATATTTTAAATTTAAATGTTTTTTTGATAGGTAAAGGCAGGGTAACTTTACAATTTTTTATAGAAGCTCGAAAAATCACTACAATCCTTTTTAATACCCTTAAACAACAACACACAAGAATAGAAAAATCCTTCTTCACCCCACCAAAACTTGTAGCACCCCACATACAACTACCATCCCTAAACCCAAAACTACCAATAATAAAATCCACCTCACTTAATACATTAAAGATATTCAAACACAACAAAAATCTGCAACTATTTTTTCCCTTTGCCATGCGAGCATAGATGCATGTTGAAAGCAACTTCCTTCCACTTCTTCTTTTTTCCTTTGAACCTTCTTCCATAACCCTTCTTGATCATCTGTCCATGTCAGTTCCTCTAGCGTCTCCTCAATAATGCTATCTCCATTAGAAGAAGCCATACTCAAACACTCAGATTGGCCACCCATCTCTTCTTTTGGGGCACTATCTTGCACAACCTTACCCCCTGTCTTCTCTTGATGTTGTGTATCTTCCTTATTGGTGGTTGAAACAATTGGACCCTTAGCTATTTCCTTCCTTCCCTGACTTCCTTGCTCCACCAAATAATGTTGAGGAGCAACCTCTTTCCACCAGGTTGCTTGAATAACCCTTTTCCTCTTGGAGCATTGATCAAAAACATGACCTATGATGCTGAAACATCTATGACATCGAAATGGGACACCTTCATAGTCAAGAATATATTTCCATTCTACACTTGGAACTCTCAGGTTTGCCTCTGTAGGAAGATGCTTTGACAAATCCATTTCAACCAGTATACAAGCATATTTAGTATGCAGAAAATTTTCAGAACCCTCATCAACCCCCAAAAATTTCCCCAATGAGTTCCCAATAGCTTCGAAGCATGATTCAAACCAGAAATGCAAAGAAAATGTGGAAGTCTTACCCAAAGTGATGCCAAATCAAAAGATTCAGTAGTTGGCTTGAAATCAGGATGCCAAGACTTCAAAATTAACAAATATTTATCATCCCAACTCCATTGGTAATCATAGAGAACCCTATTTCTGTCTTTCTCATTCTCAAAGACCACCACAAAAAACCCCCTTGAATTGGGGTAAATCTACACTTCTCCCTTTATTATGGGGCACCAGGTATTAGAAATCCACCCATGTAAATCAACCAAGCCTGGCGAAAACCCCTGAAATCTCCCAATTAGACCCACTTCTGCAAAATATTTAATATTCTCAGACACTTCATTTGCAATTTCCCCATCAAGCATCATACCAGCGCAACACAGTACTCTGTGTTCTTGCTCACCACCTAAAACCCCGCCATTATCTCCCAACCTCCATGACTGCTCCCCTTCCCTACATCATTCTTTCTTTGGGATTGTCGTATGCCCAGTCGATGCACCCCGAATGTGGAACTGGCTGCCTTTAACCCCTCTTTGCTGCCCATCCACACAATGCTCAAAGCCCTTCTTTGCATTTTCCTTCAACACCTCTGCAAAAGGTTAAAAAACACAACCCGCAGCTCAAGCATACCCAGAAGGATCCCGCACCTCCCATCCACAAAAACCCTAGCAGCAGGCCAAGGTGCACACAACGAAGCCATCTTTTTATTTTTTTATATCAACATAATTTAAAAGTTCATTTACATGTTATAGGTAGTCTAATTATGATTTAGTTGAGAATTTATTTATTTTATAATTTAATTTATATTGAAAATTTATAAGATGGAGCTCTGCTAGGGTTTTGTGCTTTCTGAGGTCATTTGTAGCCCCTCCTGCATCATACTGCGCTTCTTGCACAGGAAATTGTTTCCTTCATTGTGTACGACCACATTTACTATGGTTTTAGGGGTTTATTATGCCTTCAACCGGCTCTAACCCGACAATTTTTGCTAGTGTTAGCGGTTCGTCGGCACAGCTTAATGGCTCCCCCACCGAACAAACGCCCTCGCAAATTTGTTCTGAAAGTCTTTCACGAGGTAAGCATTCTGACGCCCCTGCTGATGTAGTTTTACCTTTACCTGATTTTGATTCTGCATGCTAATGGCTTGAACAACACACCCTTGTGGGTTATTTTGTTGGGAGGACTCCCCTCAAAAGTGTGCTAAAAGACTAGGTTAACAAGGCCTGGGTCCCTCATGGGGTCTGCCTTGATATGGTCCAAAACCTGACCAAGGGTTTTTTTTTGTTCCGCTTTGTGGAAGTCAATCATGTCCAAGCTATTCTGGGTCATGGACCCTGGTATGTTCATTCTTCCTTGTTTGTTTTCTAGTCTTGGACCCAGGATTTTGCTATCTTAGAAGACACCAAAATGTGTGTTTCGGTCTGGATTGAGTTTCCCGAGTTGCCCTTGCCATGTGTGCCCTTCTTGCATCATATTGCTTCCTCTTTGGGGAAGGTTGTTTGCATTGAACCTGATAAGTTTTTTCAAGCCCGTCCTCAAAAGAGGGTTTGTGTGCAAGTTGATTTATCCAAGGATTTGAAAGAGTCTGTAGACATTCAAATCGGGGATATTCGCCACTCTCAGAAAATCACATATTTTAACCTACCCAACACATGCTACCGGTGCCAATCAACTAATCACAAGATCAGGGACTGCCCTTTGTCAATTCCCCGTACTGTCTCTCAGCCACGGGGTGTTGAAAAGCCGCGTCTGATAGAGCATTCAACTAAGGCGGACATAAAGTGGACCACGGTCACAAATTGGAAAAATAAGTTGTCTGGTTCTGGGTTGGCTCCCAAAGCCCCGGAACCGACCCAACAGGTTTCAAACCCTTCAGAGAAGGGGACCGCTACTCCCTTAGGAGTGGCTTTTGCTGTTCTACAGCCCAGGCCGAAGGCCGTGCCCCAGCCTGCTACTGTTTTATGTGCTCAACCGACTTTGTCCTCCGCTGTGGAGACCAAGTGGTGTTCTCGTAGCCGTAGTCAGTCTCCTCCATCGGAAGAAGGTGAATATGTGCTAGAAAAGCGAATATTTTCTCCTTCTATTCAAATGGGTTCGGTTCCGCAAGAGTTTTTGAAGAATAGCTTCTCTTCCCTAGGTGAAGAGGACTGGGATTCGGCAAGCATGGAAGATTCTCCATGAATTTTCTCTCATGGAATGTTCGAGGTCTCACAGACCTCTCAAGGAAGTATTCTGTTAGGAATACTTTGAAGAATTATACAGAAATTAAAGTGCTTTGTCTCCAGGAAGTTAAAATTTCAGATTTTTTGCTTGCTTCGGCTTGTCGCTCTATTTGGCTAGCTAGTACTATGTTTTGCACTCTGCATGAGGCTGGTCATGGTGGAGCTGCTACTCTTTTGGCTCCATGGTTGCTTCCTTATGTGGTTGACCATGGAGTGGACCCCTCCTAGTGGGCTGTCTGGGTTCTTCTCAATATTGAGAACCATTCCTTCGAGATTATTAATATTTATGCCTCTAATGATGCTGTGGAACGTTGTTTGCTTTGGCATTGGATTGCCGACTCTTTGCTAGTTGCCACCTGGTTGTTCTGTGGGGATTTCAACATGGTTGAAATGGCGAATGATAAGAATGGCACCGTGCCTTTTCGTTGGGCTACAGGCGAAAGGGAGGCATGGTTTTATATGAGCAATAAATTGGGGCTTTTTGATCCCAATGTGGGTTACCGCCATTCTCATTCCCTTTGGCACACTTGGTGTAATTACAAGGCTAGTTCTGACATAGTCTTTAAGTGCCTTGATCGTGCCATGATCTTGGCACAATCCTTTTTTTCTTTCAGGAGCTCTGCCTTGCCTGTGAAGCCATTAGTGGATGTGACCCTTTTGGATCACTTCCCAATTCAATTTCGCATTGAGTGGGTGTCTTGTCAACTTCGCACGTGTAAGACTCAATTCTTCTTGAACATGTCTATACTCTGTCACAAGCCCACCCTGGCCCACATTCTTTGAATGTGGATTTTAGAGTGTCATCCTTCTAGCAGTACGGGCTGGATTGTTTGGTGGAATGATGCTATCATTCGTACTGCGCATTTCTTACGCATTTATGGGCGATAGCTTGCTATATTCTGCCAGCGCTCTTACGAGGCCACCACTGCTGACTTGCGTGTTGCTATGGAGGTCTTAGCGGCTTGTCCTTTCTCCTCGTCACATCAAGTTTGAGTGGCAGACTTAAGACACCAATAGCAAGTGGCAGATAGTTATTCTGCCAGGGGTGCTCAAATCAAGGCTCGGCTCCACTGGCTCAAAATTATCGACTGTGCCTCCAAAGAATTTTTTTTGGCTCTTCATGCTAGGCACTATTCCCCAGACATTAAAGCTATCAAAGATGGTAATCAAGTGCTCTCTGAGCTACCTGACATTCTCCAGGATTTTGTGCATCACTATGAGCAAGTTTTCATGGCTCAGGACCCTACGCCTGCACGCCAACAAGCCCTTTAGAGCTGCCTTGCTGTTGTGCCACATAGGCTTTCGTCAGCCCAGATTAATTTTTGTGATCAATTATTAACAATTGATGATCTCAAGGAAGCCGTTTCCTCCATGGCCGATGACAAGGCTCCTGGGATTGATGGCTTTCCTTGTGAATTTTATAAAGCACTCTGGGACTGTATTGGGAGTGACCTGCATCATGTTTATCTTGAAGTCTTTCACAACAGTTCTCTAGGTAATTTAATTAATAAAGGCAATATTAAATTCATACCTAAGCCTGGGGATCCTGAGGATATTTGTAATTGGTGGTCCATCACGCTTCTTAATGTTTCTTATAAAATCATTGCCAAAGCCTTGGCTCTACAAATTGGCCACCTCTTACCTCAGATTGTGCGTCCCGAGCAGACTGGATTCATTAAATCTAGGTTCACTCCTGATAACATTATTGCTATTTGGGAAGGCATGGAGTGGGCTCGACATTCGAACTAGAAAGCTGTGTTCATTAAAATTGATTTTGATAAAGCATATGACCGTATTGAATGGCCCTTCATTCTTGCGATGTTACAGGCCTTGGGTTTTGGGCCCCATTTTTTGTAGTTTGTTCATATGTTTTTTTCCGATGCCTCAGCTTGCATCTCCATTAATGGCCGCCAGTCCTCTGCTTTTGGCCTTTTTCGTTCTATTCGCCAGGGATGCCCTCTTGCACCTGCTTTGTATGTTCTAGCTGTTGAGGGCTTTGGATATCTCCTGGCCAATGCTATCTCCCAACAACGTGTTAAAGGAATCACTCTCCCGAATTCTCAAGAGCAGCTTGTCAATGGGCACTTCGCGGATGAATCCTTTCTCATTCTTTTAGAGGATGAAGGATCAATCGTTGCTGCCCTTGAATGCTTTGATACTTTTTATCTTGCGTCCGGTTCCACAATTCAATGGCACAAAACCTTATGCTACAGACAGCTAGTGCTCCCCACTCCTGCGTGGCTTCAAACTTATAACTAGAAATTGATTGGTTAGGGTTAAATCTTTTAATTTATGGGCATTCCTTTTGCCTTCTAGGCTTCCCCTCGGGAGCTTTGGCAAGCCGTGCTCTCCAGAGTTGAGTAGAAGCTATCCTACTGGGTTACCAAGCCTCTTTCGTTGGCTGGTAAATTCTAGGCGTGCTCTAAAATCTTGGCTGCCACCCAGGTCTATTATTCTTCCTATTGGGCTCCTTCTAAAGCAGCCTATAGCAGGCTTGAGAAGCTGCTCCGCAATTTTATTTGGGCCTCTTCTAAGACCCATAAGGGCTTTCATCGGGTCACTTGGGAATTTTGTTGTCTCCCCAAGGATTCAGGAGGGCTTGACTTGCTTTCCACTCAATGACAAGGGACTGCTCTCTGTGTCAAATGGATTATCCATGCGCTTACTGGGGATGAAGCCTGCAAAATTCTCCTCAAACATTGTATTCAGTCTGGGTTTCCTGTTCACAGACCCGCTTGGAAAGGAATCGGTCTCCAAACCCTCCTAGTTATGAGGGAGCCGGTTCAAATTATGGGCTCCTTTATTGCTAAAAGTATTTGGTGCTCTTGGGAAACTGTCAAGCCTTAGCTCCATTGGGCCGGGGCTGGATTTCGTGATGGCCTTTCCATCAACCAGCATAACCTCTAATGGTCTCTCCTTCTGGCTCAAAATGGTCAACCCCTGGCTAAGTCGCCTTGGCTCAAAGCTCTTAGATTTCATAAGAAGGGCAATCAGACTTTGCACCAACTCTTCCACCGGCCTACCATGCGTATTTTGCAGTGGGATGCTTTTAAAACCCAATTCAGCCTTCAAAACTAGGATCGTCCTACTTTTGACGGGCTGGTGAATGCCATTCCAACGAAGATTCTTCACAAAGTTGGCATTCGTGGACAAAAACCTTGGTGGAAAGATTGGAAATGGTTTCCAGATACTCCTCTTAGGAGCTACAAGCCGTGGCTTGGTTACAGGTGGCTTTCACCCCATTTCCCTATAATCAGCTCTTTGAACCAGTAGTGGCTTCTTAACTCCTCGGCCTTTACTTGGCGTAGGAGGTTTGATGCCATTTGGTCTGCAATTGTTAATCCGAAGCTGACCCACTTTGCTTGGTGTATTCTTTTCCAAGGCTTGCCTGTGGGCTCTCAGTTGGTTCATTTGGGGGTCTTGGACCCTCGCTGCCCTTTTTGTGGGCAGCCAAAAAGTTTCAAGCACCTTTTTTGGTTTTGTCCTAGAGCTCAGCAGTTCTGGACTTGGATTCATGATTTCTTTCAGCTTTTAGGTTTGAACCCTTTTCGTGGCATATGGTTCTGTTGGGGGACCCGCCTGGAACCCTGACTAAGTTCACCCAACTTTGGCACAATTTCAGAGTGAAAATCCTCTTTAATATTTGGAAAGACAGGAATGCTTGTATTTTTTCTCATTCGCATTTAGATGTTAATGTGTCTATTTATGCTAAAGCAGTTATATGTTCTAATGTAATGTTACAGATTCAAGTGCAAGCCAACAAGGTTGCACTGGAAGTGGCTCACCTACAGGTTCTCCTAGACCACTGGGGCAATGCCCCTTGTACTGTGGCTCGGATCCCTGACTCGCCCTCCTCCTCCCGAAGCTGGTCGCCCTCTTAGGGCCGGAAGTAGAGTGATTCCACGTGGGCTCGCTCCCAGCCTCCTGCTTGGAGGGATTCTCAGCCTCCTAGGCAGGCTCATTCTCCTTCGCCGCATCCTGGTCAGGGCTGGCACTCTAGTGGTGCACCAAGGAATAGTGGTGGTAGCTCTGGGTGGCCCTCGGATTCTCCACCTGCTTCTGGCTCTTGTTGGCCTTCCACTGGCAAAAGCTTTTCGCGGCTAGCTCTCACAATCTCACCTCGACGTGAAGATAAAGATAAAGAGGAAGAAAAGATTGATGATGGTTGGGGTGCTCCTCCTGACATCACTCCAACCCCCGCTGATGTATGGGGGAAACATCTGGATGACCGGGATCCCCCAGGATCTATTGGCACTGCCTTAGTAGCTTAGTTTTATTTCTGGGCTAGGCCCATGTGACTTTCGGGGTGTGCCTTCTTACCACCCGCCCCTTTTTTGTGAATTTGTAAATTTATCTTTATTAATATAGATATCTGGAAAATTCATCAAAAAAAATTAAAAAAATCATAAGATTTAAATAGAAATATTGTTACAATTTGAAAAACAATATTTGTAAATTTCAAAATTTTTTAAAATCATTTTTTTAATATCTAAGATTTTCTTTTTATAAATAACTATTTTATCAAATTATACATTGAGCAAATAACTATTTTATCATATAATACGTATTGAGAAAATTATTAAGTCCGTTATATTTAATTTGATTTATAAATTCTTCTTAAAATAAAGACTTTTAATATTTTAAGAAACAAAGTCTTGATGATGATCAATTAGAATATTTTAATATTTTATTTTTATTAATTCTTACTTTTTTCTATTCTATAATAAATTTTGCTTAATAAATTTTGGTGAATCATAACACTTAATTTAAATGATTTTTTTATAATTACAATAAATTTTTCAATTTGCAAAGGAAATATTTTAATAATACATGTATGATATTACAAAGGTATATTAGGTGCAACACACCAATAGCATTGCCAACCTCCACAATCAAAAGCTTAGATGATAATGATTGCTGGTTTGGACATTTCATATGCAAGGATGTGAATTTTTTCTAATTCAAAATTGCAATGTGTGACTAAGGAAGTTACTCACAACATGTGTTGTAGATGAATCTTATTACCATTTTCTCATAATTTCTAAATTATTGTATTTTTTGAAAGCCACAAATCTTGGAGAGAAATTCCTTTGTCAATGGGAAATTTAAAAACTACATATCTCCTTAACAAAGTTCCAAAAACCAAAATATTAGTATTTCAGTTTAATTTTTCTAATGATTGTGGTACTACATTTGTCTTTGTTCTCTAAGTCAAAATCCAACAATGCAAAATCCAATTTAAAATTGATCAACTAATAATAGTTATTCTAAACCCTTAAATTATTAGCAAGAACTTGACACAATGTGACTTGTTAAGAGATCATTGAGAGGGAAAGTACAAATTGAAATTGAAATTTACCTCAATCTAATTATGGCAAAGGGTATAACATAAGTAAGTGCACAAAAAATAAATTAATAAATGACATTTAGATGCTATGTACTTTGGAATTGAAAAATAAAATATATGTTTAAAGTAATTAGGTTAGTTAGATACTTTGTAATGGTGAAATTAACACACACATGCTTATTCCTTGATGGAAAAGGGGTATATTATAACTAAATGTAAAAAAATATATTTAATAAATGACATTAAATTCTATGTACTTTAGAGTTGAAAAGGAAAATATATTTTTAAAGTAATTAGGTTAGTTTCGATAATTTGTAATTGTGAATTAACACACACAAGTTGATTCCTTGATAAATTCCTTGATGATAAATGTACCAAGAATAGTAGGGAACAAGATGTATAACATATCAAATATATATTTAATAGGTTTATGGTCACATCAAGAACAACCACCAAACTCCCCTTGTGCAATAAACAAGCTATTAAAAAATAGTTTTTCTCACTCTCATTAAATGAGAACAAATATAATAAACTTAAGCCATGTGGTTAACATCACCCCAACCATGGGGACATATTGCATAAAAACAAAGAACAACACAATATAATCAGTTCAAGCTTTGTCAATCATGAAAAATAAAATTTCATGACCAATTAAATTGGTACAAGCTTGATACTCTCTACACACATGAAGCTAAACTAAATGGTCCATACAACTCAATCTTAACCAAGGATAGAAAACAATGAACAACACAATAATCACTTCAAGCTTTTCAATCATGGTAGATAAGTTTTCATGACTATCCAAGTTGGTACAAACTTGATACTTTCCACATGCGTGAAGCTAAACTAGATAGCCTATACAAATCAATCTCAACCAATGATATAAATGACTCAATTGGTTTGATGTATTTGATTAGGAACAATTCTTTGGTATAATAGGTTATCTCAAACCTTTAATTCATGTTATTTTTTTGTAGTTCCTTACTTAAATGTCATGTAAAGTTCAGTGTATCCTCTTCTAGCACCTATTGTATCAGTGTCAACATGATTAAATAAATGACAAGAAATAAATGACAAAATTTGCTAGATAGTTAGCAAGTAAGAAATAATGACAACAATGGATTATTTGTTAAAGGGTATGAACCATGGAAGATCCTCATTCGATATAAAATCAATGATTCTTTAGTTAAAGGAAAATGGCAACAAGTGGGTTGATGAGACAAAATTATTCATGCTTTATTTTTCTCCATCAAGGCTTCTCTCCCCTTCAGTCCATCTAGAAGGCTTGGAAATATGTTTGTCATCTCTTAAAATGGAGAGAAGAATCCCTTCAACATGTTTTTATCTTTTCCACTTCTTCTATTTGGTGGAATAAACATATCCTTTATCATGGACAACCCCTTGCATTAAGCTTCCTGAAGCATTCCTATCCTTTGTTCAAAAAATGGGTTTGTAATGTTGGTGATCTCTAGGAATTTTAATCAATACATGTTGGTCATCATGGAATGTGGTTACAAGTGAGCTCACTCTTAGCAACAAACATAAATATTTCTTGATCTTTGTGCAATCTTTGGTGTCATTGGAGTTGCTTATGAAACTTTGTACTCTAATCCATTGCAATTTTTTCAAAGATTGGCCATGGATGTCTTCATATCCTTTTTTGTTTTTCCCTTTAAAAAAGATATACTTGAAACTGCTTCCTAAGTTTTCCTTGAAGTCAAGTTTGAATTCTAAATGGAAGTGCAAGTTTAGTGAGAGGTTTTGGTTAAAATTATCTACTCAAATTTGGATATCTAAAGCTAATTTAGATGCTCAGTTAATTAGGGCTTTGCAGTTAAACCCTAAATGTTATAGTCATGGCGTTAAACATATTTTATGTCATGATGTTGACTATGTATAGGAAATTGCAAATTTCTTAAGTCATAACTTAAGTGCTTTGTGTCATTAAGGTGACCGACCCCTTTACCTAGAACTTTCGGTTGTCGGTGTTTCTGGTGGTTCTCAAAACCTTGTTAGTCTTCGCCTTAGTGGTGGTGTTAGTATTCATGGTGATTCTCAAAACCGTGACAATCCCTGCAATTGGCCGGAGTGTTGGCATTTTATGTTAGTTTCAAAACCTTTTTCGGTCTTTGAAGTGTTTATCAAAACCTTTGTCCTTCTCGCTGATGGCTATGTGGAAGTTTGTGAGTTCATTGCCATATTCCTTCACATTGTAGTTTATGTACTATAGAAACCATGTTTATTTCTATGTGTGATATGCCCTCTAAGGAAGATCAATGTTGTGCATGTCTATGTTTTAATATCCAACAACTATCACTTCACTACATCACATCACTCTTGTGAAGCAAAAGGATGGTGTGCAATCAATGATATGTGATAAGCTCTTTAGAAGATCAACAAAGGAGGTTCAAGAATGGTGATCAAATGGCTATTGCATGTATTCTTCACATCATTATTTGTATCTACTTTGATGACATAATTGTGATATGTGAGCAATGATTGAGATCGAATGAAGAAAGATCTGATGGTCATCAAGTCACTGCTTCACATCATTATTGTGAAGAAAGTTGAAGGTAGTCAATTTGCAATGTGTGACGAAAGTGAATGGTGATGTCAGCAATAACTGATGGAAAAATGAGATTGCATCACTTATGTTATTCATAACATGGCTGTGAATAACACTGTGCCAAGCTAAAATGTGATACACTAAAGGGTTGCGATGAAGACATGGTGGGTTCACTATTCAATTAGTGATGGAGTGATAAGTTGGACACATGTTCAAAAAGATAGGTGGTAATGTTTCATTGCATCACAAGGATCCTTCACATTTCAGAAGTGATTCTAAGAGCCCAAAGCATTAGTGTGATAGTTATATAGGATGTGATAGAGATCAGTGGCTCAGATTTAAAGAAGATTGATCAAATGATGATTGCAAGTCATCTTGAGATCATATAAGTTGAGGTCGATGCCCTAAGTGAAGTTGCGATATGTAAAGTGGGTGTGATGGAAATATAATGGATGTGTTTTAAAGATGGCAAGGATAAAGGATGATCAATAGATCATGGTGTAAAGATCAGAGATCGATGGACCAATTTCAAAATTCAAGATCCTCAATGACTATGATAGTATGAATGAGGGTTTGGTTAGGTAGCTGAAACAGTGTATGAATTTAATTGGTTTACCTGTTCCAATGAAAATTTGATTGGCGATATGATTTGCAGGGTGACGTAAAAAAAGTGTGAGATGACCAAATAACATATACAAATTGGTCACACAAGATGCAACATTTAATGTGCAAATACAGAAGAATCTAGATGGTGGTGCATTGCTCAAGGCTAGTATGATTATCAGAGAATATAAGAGAAAATAAGATAATCAATTTTTTTTGTGTGTTGGAGCAACAAAGTGAATGTGTTAGTGAAGGAGTGGACAAAGAATGCACATACAGTGATAGAGTGAAACCCAAACAAAAGCATATATCATCATCAAGGGTTTTCAAACAAGGCGTAGAATAGAGAGAGGTGCAGGGAAAAGAATTGAGTTGTAGAGATTACAACAAAGATTTGAGCAATTGTAAATAGAGTTGCAACATTGAGTTGTATTCAATATTCAATAGAATAAATTATAATAGTTTCTTTGTAAATCCGATTGATGGGTGCCATTAGATAAATAGGTAGGTGCTCAGTGTAGGGAGTTGGTACTTCCTTGGAGTGGGTGCTCCTAAAACTAGGGGAGTGGTGTGTCCTTAGGGATGGTGCCCTTAAACTTTGTAATCAAAAGAGTTTCATTTTGAGGCTAGATTAGGATAGTAGATCCTAGTAGCTATTCTCATCGTGGATTGTTCCATATTGGGTTTTCCATGTACATCTTGTGTCATGTGCAATTGTGTGTGAATATTTATCTCTCCGCATGTTTATTTTTAATCTACACTAAAAGAGCTAAAAGGAGCTAATCTGCTTTAAGTGTCAAAGGGCTAAATTTTAACTGATCTACCAATTCACCCTGTTCTTAGTACATTGTTGTGTTCCAACATACTTATCGTAGTTGGTCTAGTCATGTAAAGCTAAGAAATGAAGAGTTTGATAAATGATTCTTTTTCCAAAATCTTGTGTGGGTTATAGATCTTATTTATAAAAAAATTCCAACCATAAACGTAATTGGTTCACTTGGACTAATTATAGATTGGGTTTTGATAGGAAACTTAGTAGGATTGATAGGCTTTATATCTCTCTTGATCTACAATTAGTTCAAGATTTTAATGTGTGTTGCGTGAAAGCACTAAAAAAAGAAGATAATTAAAGCCTAAAATAGCACCATAATTTAGTGCATTTGAGTTCATGAATTGGACACTTCCGTCAGCGTAAAACTTAGTGCCAAACTGCATGTTCACTTTGGCACCGGATTTTGCATCAAAAAAGTAGCGCAAGCAATAGCGCCTCCTTTAGTGCCTGGAATAGCGTTGGGAATAGCACCAAGAATAGTGTCGAGAACAGCACCTAGAATAGCATCAGGAAAGATGACCAATTGAATGTTAGAAATAACACCTAAATTAGCTCCCATTTTTGCTTCTAGTTTTTCTTCCATGTTTGCTCCCATTTTTGCTTCTAGTTTTTCTCCCAGTCGTGCTTCTTGTTTTGCTTCTGGTATGGCATCGAAAATAACTTCTTTTGGCTTCCTAATTGATGCCAAGTTTTTCTTCCATTATCACGTCCTTTTTTGCTTCTAGTTTGGCTTTTGATTTTTCATTTGGTTTTGCTTCTTGTGTTACTTCTAGGTTTGCTTCTGATTTTGCTTCCAATTTTGCTTCGATTTTTTCTTCCAATTTTTCTTCCAGTATAATGTCACTTGTTGCATCTAGCTTTGCTTCCATTTTTCCATATTTTTTTTTCTTCTAACATGGCTTCTATTATTGCATCTTTTGTTGCTTCTAAAATTGCTTCCATTATTACTTCTTTGTTTTCTACCTGAATTGCTTCTATTTTTGCTTCTTAGATAATGCCAAGTTTTTCTTCCAAGATTGCTTCTAGTTTGCTTCTAGTTTGTCTTCCATTGTTTCTTCCTTTTTTTCTTCTAAAAATGCTTCTTGTTTTGCTTCCATTTATTAATTTAATATGTTTTATTTCAATTTAACAAGTTAAATATATCGCGCCTCTTAAATATCTCATATGATTATAGAGTAAGTAATTTAATTATTTAACTCATATGATTAAATAACAAGATAATTATTATAACATGACCATCATCTATAATTAAAAAAAGTGAGTCAAATATCTATATTTTAATTGAATTTGACAATATCCATCTTGAGCAGTAAATTAAAATCATCATGTTGGATCTTTTAATTCCCAACCAAATCTTCAAGGAAGCCTATGGATTTGCCAATTCCAATAATCAACAACCTAAAGGGGCTGGCCAATGAACGAGAGAAAGTGAATCAACTTTCCTCCTACACTTCGGTCTCTGCAAAACCGAGGAGGGTAATCCTATAATGCATCTATAACATTCTTTTACAAAGTTGCCACATACAATACATATTTAGCAGATATATTCTCGTATTAATAGCTCAACAAGTGATAATTTGCAAGAATTAGGTAAATTCTTTACACCTTTACCACTTGGAGCAGAGAATGGACAATTCAAATGGCAATTATAACAACAATCAAAATTATGAGCATGATTTTATATAAATAAATTGTTCTTTGACAAGATCTAGTTGATCAAATACGTTTGAGTTTACTTGATATATAGAACAGTGCCTTATCCTGGGTAATGAGGTCGAATTCACAATAAATTATAGTGCAACAATAATGACATCCAATATTTATAGACTATTATGTATTTGCATTGCAAATTCACAACTCAAATGTTTCAGATAGAAAATACTTAATGATCCTAAGACTTGACAACATAAACCAGTGATTGCATCAAAGCATTTTAATCAATTACTTGAATTGAAGGAAAAATGTAAACACACATCCAACCATGTCAATTGGAGACCAATGAAATGATCTTTAATTATTTCATTGCTAATTCATGTAAATGAGGAAATTCACAACTTAGATGTTTCATATAGAAAATACTTAATGATCCTAAGACTTGACAACATAAACTAGTGATTACATCAAAGAATTTTAATCAGTTACTTGAATTGAAGCAAAAATGTAAACACATCCAGCCATGTCAATTGGAGACCAATGAAACAATATTAATTATTTCATTTCTAATTCATGTAAATGAGTACACAAGAGACAATCTGCCTAAAAATTTCCATTAACAACTTCAAATGTTTTAATTGCTACAAAACATTTAAGCTAACTGTAAACATAGACTCAAAACCTAAGACTCAACAAGCAATTCTATTGCCCTGTATTCTTGTTACATCTCATGAAATATATTCTTTTGATATAAATTCAATAACCTAAGACAACCTGAGATCAACCAAAATTGACAAAAAGACCCCCTGCACAATAGCCTTGAATTCCCTTTTATAAGATTAAGGGAGAAAACAAGCCTCAAGCTATTGGTTGGTCACATTACATTTCATTTTGTATTTCATGATATTTCATTTCATTTCAACCCCTAGGTGGTAAAATTTGCACTCAAGAAATGGGGGGAAAGTACAAAAAGATAAAATATTTGCAACGACATGTTGAGCTTCTATCTTTATTGTTTGATAATTCCACGTCATAGCACCATTCGGCTAGGAGAATAAGACATGAAAGAATAAGAAAACTTACAACAAAGAAAGAAAATTGGTTGGATGACCACACAAAATTTCTTGATTGGGAGGATATAGATTTTAAACAATTTGTTTCGAAGGTTAGACCTGTAATATACTTGACCATGTACTATATCCATCCCGCCACCCTTGTAGAGCTTACTCTACATACTTTTCCAACCAATTTTTGTATTCATCCTTTGTGGGCCAATTAATACCTAGTAGTTTCTACACCTTAATGTCATATGCATTATATCTAGCATCAATTTTTACTCTGACCTCTTTCACAAAAGTGTCTATGCCCACCTCAATCCTGATGAAGTTATCAATTAAAACATCTAGCTCTTTGATGCTTGAAGAGAGCCCTTCATCAGACATAGTCTTTGATTATTCCATCTTCATTAAGGATTTTTGGCACACCTTTGTCTTCCATATCTCTGAAGGCTTTTCTTTTTCCTTGTAATTGTCCACCAATCCTTTCATGAAAACCTGTGGCCTCACCAATTGTTTCAATTCCTTTTATTATGTCTAGAAGATTTATTGGAGCTTCAGAGTCTCCCTTTGCATTTTCTAGAATCTCCTTTAAATTGTTTAATCTACTGCTCCATTTATTCCATGTGCTCTTGAGAACCTCTTAGACATGCTGGAATTTTCCAAATGCCTCATGGACACCTTTGTAGGTTGACCATGTGGTTTCTGCTTTAAAGGTTGCTTTGGACAATCTGTGGATTAAAATATCTTCAACCATATCCTTAGTAACTCTACTCATATTTTATTGCAGCTTATTCTTCTCTAATTTGGCTACTTGAAGCTCCTTTTTCAATGCATCATTTCTCAATTTCAAAGTAATTTTATCATGTTGTGAAAAACCAAATTATGGAGATGTAGGTAAGGCCTTTTGATTTGCCTTGACCAAAGTAGCTTTCACCTTATTGTACTCTTCAACCAATTTGTTGTGTTTTTCCAACAAATTCATGTATTTGAATTATGTAATCTCTACAGTATCAACACTCAACATATCAGAATGCATTGTTAACCTTGCAACCTGTGTGGATGTCATCTCTGAGGCTCTTCCTATGATCAATTCTTTTGAGAGACAAATCATTGTTCTACTAAGTCTGCATCATCTTGAATCTGGTGTCAGCGACCAAATGGCCAGTGCATGCAAGCTGGGGTTGAACCCCGAGCCACATGTCTTCTCATCAAAAGTTTCCTCTGATACCATAGCACTCGGGTCACTTTTAATTGCATCTAGAGAAATTATAGAAGATAAGTCCCATCTTGGCATTACTAGCATCCCACTATCCTTAACAAGTCTTCTGGCCTCCATGGGATTCATTTTCTCAATCTCTTGAACCATTTGTTCCTCAATTTGTTTCTTGACCTATTCATGTTGTGAGGGATCAAATCCTTCTTGTACCTTTTGTACTGTGCCATTTATTTCTTGATCCCTTAGCTCAACTATGAATTCTCTAAATTCCTTAGTTGTGACAAAAGAATCATCTTCTAAAAAAATTATGCAAGGTAAAAATCTTGCATCATTATCTTGGTTTTCATCATACTCCCAGGGTACTAGCCTATCATCTAGAATAAATGGTTCCATTACCTCTCCCACATTTGGGTATGAAAATTCTTTCTCTATCCCCTGATCAGTAGGAATTGACTCAACAGATGGTTGTTATATCTCCCCTTCAACACCCTATCTTTCCTCAACATTTTTCAGGAGGTGGCTCTATAATAAACACATCTTCAATGTCAATTGGTTGTTGCTAAAATTCTGGTACCATAGGTTCTTTTGGTTGGACAAATTTTTTCAATAGATGGTCCTGCAAAGCACTTTGAGCCATCTATTCTACTTGTTTTACTTTCTCCAGAAATGTGCCATCTCTAAAATCACTAAGTAACATCTCCGTCCTCTTAAACTTATCAGTGATGTGCTTGTAGGGGCTTTCATAGTAAGAATTATTGGTAGAAGCCCTATGCTCTATCTCAACAACTTTCATCGAAACTTTATCCCAGTCTAGGACAACAAAAAATGTATGCAAGTACCTTATCACATCCTCCTTGTGATAAAAGGCATGTGGTCCATATCCTAATATTCCCCTCTTAATATTCTCCCTATCAATAAGTCCCTTTGGATCAAATTTTATGATGGGGGCCATTTCCATTCTCAAATTGTTTATCGTTATGCCAAAAACATCCAATTCTTCTTTTGTAGTAACAAAAAAATGATCAAAAGAGAAACTCGTTGCAATTATGGAGGCCTTTCTGGATAACCTAAAGTTCTCTACATCACTATTATCCATTTGCCACATCATTCCAATAAATACCAGCTTTTCAAAAACAAATATAGGCATAAGGTGTGGTGCCACAGTGGTCCCATAACATATGATAACTATACAATTGTCATAAAAATAGGAATCTCACCAATTGCACTCATAGCTGAGGTCATCTCCACATTCCCTTGGCCTTAACAATTCCTTGATTGTTTTAGAAATCCTTTCAGTTGGCCTCAATCCCATATGTACTTGAATGGTGTGTTTTATAGCATTGAAAAATATAACATAATTAGAATTTGGGCAAACCAAATCCCAAATATGCGTCCACATTTGGACAAGCAATTCATGCTTCTTTTCATCAACTTGTCTAAATTTTAGAACTTGACCAAACACTTCTCTTTCCACAACAACATGTGCATCAATAGTGAATAATGCCTGAATGTTAGTTGGGTTTTCCTTTCCTTCAACCTCATCAAATCATAATGTAATTTCTTAGCAACTCATTGAGCATAATCAAACCACATGTGCTAGTTTTTATTGTTAGGAAAATTAAAGGTGTGAAACTAACTCTCCTAATGTCAATGCTCAGAGAAGAATGCAAATATGTCTTTAAATTTTACAATTACAATCCATTAAGATGCACATGAAAGGAATAATGAATAGAGAAATAAACACATACACAATTGGACACCAGATTTACGTGGGAAAATCCTTACAAGAGAAAAACCCACCACACCAAGTAAAGCCTCTTTGTATTATAGTAAAAGAAATTACATACAAAGATCGAATTTCACTTTCAGATGTCAATTGTACAACAAAAACATGTCTGATCAACCTTACACAAAACAACACTGATACAATGATTTCTAAAAACATAGAATGAAGTTCACACTAATCAATTCTTGTTCCAATTGAACAACACTGCCACCATTCAAACTGCTCTACCATCAACCATTACAAAGAGTTCCTTATGTTCAAAGTTTACAAAATGGTCTATACATCTCCCACAAGAGAATGGTTACAATAGTTCAATTGCTAAACGGTTTGGATTCTTCTTCTCTCATTGGTCCACAACCAACCATGTAGGACAATCATTTGGTCAAACAAAGGTTCAACTGCATTGTGTATCGGTGAGACAAATTCCGCGTCTCACCGAAGCCAAAAGACCATTCAACAATCCCACAATTCTCCTAGCATTGCCAAGAGTCTTACCAAACATGTTCATCGATGAGACTAATTCTATTGATGGTAGTCTTGATAGTAGTCTAGAAGGTCCTAGCGAGCCTAGAGGTCATACCGATGTTCTCCAGCTTAGAACCTTAGTCTGTGAGAGTCACATCGATGGAGACCATCAACTAATAAGTTTTCTCAGAGGAGGTCCTCCAAAGCTCCTCTGACGGTTCGTGTTCCACTAATGAAATTACCTACATGTGATCTCATTGGTAAGACTCATGCCGATCATAAACCATCAGTCTGACCAAAATAGTCGAGACAAACATCAAAAGCTAGGCCGACGACCCAGGTTCCACTGATGTCATCCATCAACAGGACTTACGCCGATCCAAACCCATCGGTTTGACTTCCATCGTTGGTCTGATCTTTTCAGGCCTCACCGAGAACCAAGGTTAGTTCGACGAAGAACAATTAGCCAGACTCTCACCGATCATGACTCGTCGGTCTAACTTCAACTATCAGACAAGAGAAGAAGAACTTCCACCGACCGTTTAGGTCATGTTGATCACTGCCATTGACAAGGCAGGTCCTAGGTCACACCGATCTGATCCCTTCAAGTTTTTAGAACACAGTTGCTTATCAGAAAGAAATTCCAAGAGTCTCACCGATTCTACTCTTTTAGGAGGCTTAAGTCAGTAGGTTTGAGGCACACATTTCCAACAAACTCCCACTTGACAAAGATCTTACTGACACCTCCAGAGCATCAAGAATCTATTGAGATTCATGGGCACCAAGGCCCATAGAACTAGCACACCACCTGAACTTGTCTATGCTCATTGATTTCATCAATGCATTTGCAAAATTTTCCAGAGTATCCACCTTTTCTAGATTTACCTTTCCATCTTCCACTATGTCACGAACAAAGTGATACTGCACATCAATGTGTTTAGTCCTAGCATGGAAAGTAGGATTTTTCACTAGACAAATAACACTCTAACTGTCACATTAAATTGTAATCTTCGCTGCATCAAAACCAATGCTAGAAAACAAAATTTTTAACCAGACTGCTTCTTTACAGGCAGGTGTAGCTGCCATGTATTCTTCCTCCGTAGTGGAAAAAGTGACTACAACCTATCGCTTGCTCATCCAACTAACTGCACCACCATTCACCATGAAAATATATCCACTGGTGGATCTTCTACTATCAATGTCCCCTACCCAATCAGAATCCACATATCCATGAATCTTGAAAAATCTCTATGATTTAGAAGAGTTACCATGATAACACAAACCATACTGAGATGCACCTTTCAAATATCTAAAAACTCTTTTCATAACATCCTAATGTGTCCTTGGATTCTCCATAAAATGACTAAGTACTCCCACTACTTGGGCAATGTCTGGCCTTATACAAACCATTGCATACATTAAATTTCCAATTGCACTTGCATAAGGCACCTTGGTCATGTCCTCCATCTTAGTAGGATATTTTGGATAGTCTTCAATAGATAGCTTTGTTCCCTGCAAAACTAGAACAACTAGCTGCTTGCAATTAGTCATACAAAATCTGTCCAAAATAGTGTTAACATATTTACTCTGGCTGAGCCAGATTTTTCTACTCATTCTATCCTTGGTTATTTCCATCCCCAAAATATACCTTGCTACACCTAGATCTTTCATTTCAAATTTTCAAGACAACTAAGATTTTAGATCAAAAATCATAGAATTACTATTCCCAATGAATAACATATCATCCACATACAGGGAAATAATTAAAATATGATCATTCTTAGCTTTGTAATACACACAATGATTAGATTTTGATATTACAAATGCCAATGACAAAAAAAATGTGTCAAACTTTTGCCACATTCTAGGAGAGTGTTTTAATCCATATAGAGATTTTTTCAACTTACAAACCATATTTTCTTTACCTTTTTTCACAAAGTGCTATGGCTAGGACATAGAAATTTCTTCTTCAAGATCACCATGAGGAAATGCTATCTTCACATCCATCTGCTCAATCTCCTAGTCATATGTTGTTGCAAGTGACTAAATAAATCTGATAGATGTCAACTTTGCTATAGGAGAAATTTTTTCCCCATAATCAATTCCCTCTACCTGGGAATAACCCTTCGCAACCAACCTCGCTTTATAATTTTCAACACAACCATCTAGACCAATTTTCTTCTTAAACACCTAGTTGCAGCCCATAGGTTTTCTACCTTCAGGGAATGGAACCAAATCCCATGTATCATTTTTCTTTAATCATTCCATTTCTTCATTCATGGCTTCCAACCATGAATTTGAATCAAACATTTCAATTTCCTCTTTTACAGTCCTAGGCTCATCAGTGTTTGTAATCAAAGAATAGGCACAACTATAATCCAACATAGAGAATCCATACCTATTAGGTTGCTTCTTCTCACGTGTAGACCTCCTCACAGGCTGAGGTTGAGGTTGTGGTTCTTCTTCTTGTTCAAAATTCTTAGAGCTGCTCGAACTCTCCTAAGTTTTAGGTACACTATCAATGTGTTGTTCTTCTTTTACAGGAGTTAGAGGTATATCAGCAACATCATTTTTCTCTTCTTTTTCTTTCATCTTTGATTGTAGATCTAATGAAGAAAGTTTTAGCTCCCGAAAGATTACACTTCTATTGTACAATACCTTCTTAGTCACAAGATTCTAAAGCTTGTATCCTTTCACACCAAGGCCATACCCAATGAAGATAAATTTTTCAACTTTGTTTTCTAATTTAGATCTTTTCACATCCAACACATGAACATATGCTTTGCAACCAAAAACACAAATATGTCTTAGAGAGGGATTCTTACCAGACCAATCTTCCATAGGAGTTTTGTCAACAAGTGCTGATGAAGGAGACCGATTTAACAAGTAACATGTTTTAGCCATAGCCTCGGCCCAAAACTTCTTCTCTAGACCAACATTTCTCAACATACTTCTTGCCTTCTCCATCAATGTCTTATTCAACCTTTTAGAAACTCCATTTTTCTATGGAGTGTAAGGTGTAGTTTAATGCCTTTTAGTCTCATGGTCTTTGCAATACCTTTCGAACTCACCAGAACAAAAATCACTACCATTGTCATTCCTTAAACACTTTATTTTTCTTCCAGTCTAAATTTTCACAACGTTTTCAAATTCCTTAAAACAATAGAACACTTTTGATTTACTTTTTAAAAAATACACAAATGCCCTTCTCGAATAATCATCAATAAAAGAAACATAATATTTAGATTTTGATAACGAAGGAACATTCACTAGACCACACACATCAGAATGAATGTATTCAAGTATACCAGAATATTTATGAGGAGTGGAATAAAATGAAACACGATGATGTTTTCAATAAATACAATGTTCGCAAAATTCAAATTCTAGATTACAATCATCAAGCCCCTCAACTAGGTTTTTATTTTTCAAGGCTTTCAAACCTTTTTCACCAATGTGACCAAACCTTTGATGCCAGAGCATAGTCTTCTCTGCTAGAAGTTTAACTTCCATAGAATTTGCACTATCAGGAACATTTTCCTTCTTCTCTTTGCGAACAACCTTTTGTGACTTTGCGGAGACACTGTTACATTGAATTTCAAGTGCATATAGCTTGTACAAATTACCAATTCAAGCACACCTAGCCAGTACCATCGAGCCTCTAGTCATTTTTCAACCATTACCAAATAATGCGACTTGCACTCCAACATCATTCAACTTACTAAAAATGAGTAAATTTTGAGCCATACCTAGTATATGCATTACATCATTGATTCCCTTCACTCTTCCATTAGGGAACTAAATTTAAACTCTTCCCCAACCAATAATTTCCAGAGATGAATTGCTTTTCCAAATACACCTTTCCACCATCGTATTTTTCATACTTTGTGAACTAGTCTCTATGAGACATCATGTGGAAAGATGCTAGATAGAATCAATCATCCAAACATCCTCTGATGCCCGAGTTTCCAAGGTTGTAATAAGGGAATCTGCATCACTCTGAGAAATCATTATCAGAAGAGTTCTTCTTCTTCTTCTTTTTCTCCTCTCTGCAATCCTTTTAGACATGACCGGGCAACCCATAATTCCAACACTTTACCCTGGACTTCTTTCTAGGAGACTTTGATCTCCCTTCTAATTTTGATTTGGACTTCTTTTCCTTCTTCTTGCATTTTTCTTTCGATCTGCCTCAAACAACAAGAGCCTCATTTTCCATCTCAAAAGATTTCCTTCTCATCTCTTCTAATAACAAAGAAGCAACCACATCTTCCATCTTTAAATTGGTTATCGTTCTCCCAATTTCCATCACCAAGTGATCCCATGAATTTTGAAAAGAACATAACAATAGCATACAATGATCTTCATTATCAATCTTCACACCCATAGATGGTAACTGAGCAATCAAAATATTAAAATAATTCAAATGATCAAAAATAGACGCTCCTTCCTGCATTTTCAAAGAGTACAACTTATTCCTCGAGAACAAATTATTCACCAAGGACTTTCCCTGATAAATATCTCCTAGTACTTTCCATAAAGAAGATGCAGTCTTCTCTTCATGAACATTTAGAAGAACAGAGTTTGCTAAAAAGAGCCTTATCATCCCCTTTGATTTACAATTTGTGAGGTTCCAATCCTCTTGCTTAATTACTAAAGGTTTCATTCCAGACACAACAACCCAAAGATGATGATCAACCAACAAATCTTCCATTTTGAGTTTCCATAACTCAAAATTGTTGCCATTGAATTTCTCAAGTTCAATCCTTCTTGATGTACTTGCCATCTTAATCTATAATTTAAATTACCAGACCTCTACAATGTTGAAAATTGAGGAGTTTTCTTAGCTTAATACTTTGTAAAACCTTAATATTGTTGATTTAAATATGCTTTTCCTTTGTTACAAATTCTTTGTGGTGATTATTTGATTAATCCATTTTACTATTTGTAGAATGTAGACAAAAGTTGATAGAAGTAGACAAAATATTAGAAAGATTACACAAGCATATAATGTTGAGAAACCCTTTTGGGAAAAAACTCCACCAAGAATTAATCTATTATTCAATCTCTGAAATAGATAAAAATAGCTCCAATTCTTGCTTGAGAATGCCTCTTTTTCCTTCACCAAAACTCCTTCACAACCTGCAATAAAACTGATAATAACTCTCTTCAACTTGCTTGAGATAAATAGGCATTGATCAACTTTGTAAACTCCAATTGAGTTACAATTACAATGATCAAGACCTACCACTAAAAGGTACACCTATCTCTTGCAAGTAAAGTTATGTTGTGAAGAACAATGCCAAATCCTCATCTTCATGCATTTGGGTATCCCAAACTGAAGTGCCAACTCAACCTTTATTATGTAAATATCTTCAAGGCTTATCCTCAAAGTTGGCACTCAAAAGAGGGCCCACTTAACTCAACCTTCTAAAATATCTCAACATGCAAAGGAGTTAATTCCAAGAAGCAAACTTGGGCATCGAAGATGGGTCCAAGTCAATTCTTGTTAATTGAAACATTTCTCAACACCATTCATGCAAGAATGGTTATCCCCTATTAACTGAAGGTAGTCCTTGCTATCTGTCATGCAACTCAAGTCATTAGCCATGCATTCCAAGTTAGCTGAAGTCAACTAGCATTCAACTAAAACTAACTGAACCATAATTGAGCTAAATTGAACTTCAACTAGACTGAATTGAACTGAACTGAACTTCAATCCCTATTATATAGTTACTCAACATGCATAAATCAAAATCCCTATTTTGTAGGAACCTAGGATGCATTTATGAAGTGTACTCAATTCACCAACCAATTAACTAAACCAAAGTGGATCCCACCTCCCATGTGTGTGCCCATGTGCTCCTATTTTGTAGGAGCTAACTCCAAGGCATCCCCACATGCTCCTAACACTTAGAATTAATTAGAAATGTTAATTAACATGATTATTTCATCAAATATTATTCTCTTCCTAATCCTAGTGTTGTTGAACACATTCCAAGGACTTAGGAGATACATGAAATAAATAATGTTTAGGATTGCAATTAAATGGCATCCTATTTCCAAAATTCTCCCATGACATTATACATTGCAATTATTCTAAATAAGGAATAATAATTTTAAATCAAGTATAGGACTCAAGGCCAATGGCCTTCCTACACCACAAGAACTTTTTTGCAATATTGATCAAAGTGTCAACTTTCTCAATCAATACCTTTCCCAAATATTTGTAGTATCCATGAGTACCCACCAATTAATCCATGCCAACTTCAAATGTAACCTACATAATCATGAAGCTCTAAGCAAATGATTAATACCCAAAAAACTACAACCTCTCCAAATTTCATGAAGATAACCATATCCTACCAAAGCTCCCACTGAACCTTGATACCGAGCTATACATGACAACGAGATAAACAGTAAAACCATCACTATCAAAAAAATCCCATTGAAACATGTAACCAAGCTATCCATGACCTCATGATAACCATATTCTAAATGAAGATTATCCATGGCCTTAACACAATCAAAGAATTTGTTGTTAATGATACAACTCCCAAAAGGTCAAGTAAAACCATAATCTTTAAACCAAGAAGATCAAACTCAAGGTAACCATCCCCATAACTGGAAATCAGCCCATAAACCATGTCTCTCAAAATGAATCCTCCAAAACTAACTATCCATAGCTCAAGATCCATATCTATGAAAGATAAAACTCATGCTAAACCATCCAAAATGAGTCATCGTAATAAACCATGAATCAACTCAATCCCATGAGAAATCAAAACATGAAACATAACACATCTGAAAGATATAACAGGAAAATACCTTTCAAATAAAGAACTACCAAGTGTGTTGAACCCATATCCAACCAAGGTGTAGGCTTCTCAGTCTTTACTGTTGAAAAAAACAACTTTTCTTACAAGTAACCATTCCAACATATATTTATTACCATAAGAGAGCTCAAGCCTCACCTAATTCTCCTAGTATCTATGAGGACCTATAACCAACCAATCCATGCCAAACTCCAAATGCAACACAACACCATCATGAAGTAATCAAGCAAATGATTAATGTACCCAATAGAAAGAGAACTACTACGATCAATGTCAAAGCTCCAATCATAAATCAGGAACATAAACATGACATCCATGATATAACCATCTCCACCAAGGAGATTACATGCATCATAACATACATAAAAATCTTAGTCTCAAGAGAACAAGTACCATGTCAAACTCTGAATGCAACACGAGTAAATCATGACATAACCACTCTAAACCAAGAAAACATATCCTCAATCACATGAAGATAACTGTACCAATGATGCATCCATGTAGATTCCAACAACTTCCACTGAACCTTGGTATTGAGTCACACATGGCATCGTGAATACCATCCTCTCCATGAGGATCACTCTGTAACATCAAGAAAAGAGTTATTACAAACAATATTAGCTGAAATAACCAATGCATCATCACTTTCATCTGAGGATTTCTCTGTAGAAGAATCATAACTCTTTTTCTTGTTCTTACAATCCTTCTTCACATGTATTGGTTTCCATAGTTCCAACACTTTACCTTACTCTTACCAGGGGTTTTAAACCATCCTTTGGACTTACCCTTTCCTTCCTTGTCTCCCTTAGGTTCCTTTTTCTCAGGCCTACCTTTTACAAACAAGGCATCTTGGATTTTCATTTTAGACTTTCTCCTCATCTCCTCTAATAGGAGAGTAGGAATTATATTGTCCATCTTCAGATCCACACCACTATCATTGATAGCAACAATTAAATTTTCCCAAGACTTTTGTAAAGAACAAAGTAACAAAATGCATTTATCTTCATCTTCTAGCTTTACATCTATAGATGCTAACTGACTTAGAATTTTTTTAAAAGAATTTAAATGATGTGCAATAGAATCACCATCTTTCATATTTAAAGAATATAACTATCTTTTTAGATACAGTTTATTAGTAAGGCTTTTAGTTTGATAGATATCACCTATCCTCTTCCACAAATCAAATGCAATCTTTTCATGTGAAACATTCAAGAGAACAACATCAACAAGACATAATCTTATGGTTCCTCTTGCCTTCTTATGAAGCTTAGCCCAATCCTCATCTGACATAGATGAAGGTATCTTTGTCTTATTACCTACAGCTAACCACTAATCTCTCTCTTCAAGGAGATCTTCCATTTTAAATTTCCACATCTCATACCTAGATCCATTGAACCTTTCAATATCTAAATGAGAAGTAGAACCCATTGTAACAAAACTTATTTCCAAAATCAGAAAATAACCAAAATAATAAAAACTCCCACTAAGCCAAAAATCCTTCAATCTTTAAGAGAAAGGCATCCCAATACTCTACCCAACCTCAACTCTGATACCAAATGTTAAAAATTGAGGAGTTTTCTTAGCTTAATACTTTGTAAACCTTAATATTGTTGATCTAAATATGCTTTTCCTTTGTTAAAAATTCTTTGTGGGTGATTATATGATTAATCCATTTTACTGTCTGTAGAATGTAGACAGAAGTTGATAGAAGAAGTAGACATGATATTAGAAAGATTACACAAGAATATAATGTGGAGAAACCCTTTCGGGAAAAAAATCCACTAAGAATTAATGTATTATTCAATCTCTGAAGTAGATTACAATAGCTCCAATTCTTGCTTGAGAATGCCTCTTTTGCCTTCACCAGAACTTCTTCACAACCTGTAATAAAACTAATAATAAATCTCTTCAACTTGCTTGAGATAAATAGGCATTGATCAAATTTGTAAACTATGATTGAGTTACAATTACAATGCTTAAGCCGTATTCCTAAAAGGTATGCCTATCTCTTGCAAGTAAATTAATGTCGTGAAGAACAATGTCAAATCCTCATCTTCATGCATTTAGGCATCCCAAACTGAAGTGCCAACTCAACCTTTATTCTATAAATATCTTCAAGGATTATCCTCAAATTTGGTGCCCAAAAGAGGTCCCATTTAACTCAGCCTTCTGAAATATCTCAACATGCAAAGGATTTAATTCCAAGAAGCCAACTTGGGCGCCCAAGATGGGTCTAAGTCAATCCTTGTTAAATGAAGCATTTCTCAACACCATTCATGCAAGAATGGTTATCCCCTGTTATCTATCATGCAACTCAAGTCATTAGCCATGCATTCCAAGTTAACTAAAGCCAACTAGAATTCAACTAAAACTAACTAAACCATAACTGAACTGAACTGAACTTCAATCCCTATTATATAGGTACTCAGCATGCAGAAATCAAAATCCCTATTCTGTAGGAACCTAGGATACATTTATAAAGTGTACTCAATTCACCAAACAGTTAACTGAACCAAAGTGGATCCCACCTCCCATGTGTGTGCTCATGTGATCCTATTTTGTAGGAGCTAACTCCAAGGCATCCCTACATGCTCTTAACACTTAGAATTATATACACCTAAAAATGGTCTGGAGAATCTAATTAATTAAATATGACTTATTTGATTAATTATTCTAAATTCCTCTACTATTGAATAAATAGAAATATTTATTTATAAAGTTCACATTTAAATTCTTCTAATTCTACTATTATTTCATCTTAATTAAATAAACAAAATTAAATACTTTGTTTTATTTAATTATCAAATTCCCCTATTTATTCTATCTTAATCACATCATTCAAATTAATTAAACAAAGGTTAAATACTTTGTTGTTTAATTATCATATTCCTTATATTTAATTTAATAAACAACTCGTATAGTTTGTTTTATTAAATTATTTATTTCCCCTTTTCCTAATTTGAATAAATAAAAAATAATTCAATTAAAAGCATAAATCAAATTTCCTCTATTCACTCACCAATAAAATTAGATATTTTATATCTAATTGATTCAACTGGCATTCATGGGAAGCTTTGGATACAAATTGGAGACAAATTTGAATCAATATCTCAAATATTCTTCCTTTGATTCTTCCTATCATCTTGCCTGATGTTTTCATGGGGAGAAAAACATTCCCTTCATCAACTCCAGCTTCTTCATCTTTCACCATTCAATTCTCCAGATTGAATATGAACCTTTTTTGTGCTGCCCTTGTGCAAATCTGTTGCTAGGAAATCTATAAATATAGCCTCATTCAATAAGAAATGGATCCCAACTTTTTACAAACTTACTTTGCAGGAGAGCATCAAGAATCAAGCAATCAAGCATCAATAGATTCATATCACAGTTGCATCATAGTTTCATGTCAATTTAGATTACAATAACTTCTTTTATCATTTAGATATCATCATATAGGATTTCATTATTGTATCCAGTATCATTTTGTTCTTTAGATTGGCATTTTAATAGTCACAAAGCTTATCAAATCTGAGAGCCCTTTGTGATTTAATAAATCTTTGAAGATAGGAAACAATGAGATGCTTTCAAGTTTATGCTCTTTTATTAGTTAATTACTGTAGAATATCTGATATAATGTTTCATTAAGAAGTGTATTTACTTTGTTACTTATTCACACTTACAATTTGGCACCCACCATGGGGCATAACCCCATATTTCTGTTAATTTTTTTGAAAAGTGTCATATAGGTTTCTAGCGTGTTCAGTTTAGTGCAATCAAGAGATTTTCTGGCGCTTCTGACGAAAACTACAACACTTTGGAGGAAAACTATAGCACTTCATAGATTTGTTTCAGCACTTCAGTAGAAACTATAGCGCATCTGACACTTCTTTTAACACTTCGACAAAAACTTTAGCGCTTTTGATAAATTTTGTAGCGCTTCTAACCTCTCTTTTAGGGCTTTTAATGAAATAATGCTTCTTTTTTAGTGCTTTTGACCTCTATTTTAGTGCTTTTAATGAAATAGCACTTCTTTTTTAGTGCTTCTAACCTCTGTTTTAGCGCTTTGATAGTCAATTTTAAAATGGCCATATCTTGGTCATACAAAGGTCTTTTTTGAAACTTTTGTTTTTTAAATGGGGTAGAATTTCATAAGCTATATAATGGTGTAGGTATTTCTCACTTTTTGTAGAGTTAAAATTTTCAATTTTCAAATTAAAGTCAAATCACATTGTAACTTGGTCTAAGTTTTAGGGTTTTTATGCTTAATCATTCATCTAACCCTTATATTTTCTTATTTCTTGATCTCATCTAATATTTTGAGCATTTATTGCAGGTTTTAAGAAGAATATGGAGCATTGAACTGAAAAAAAAACATTTGATATCCATTGTAATAGTGTTTTCAAACACTGATGAGAAAATAACCCATCACATGTTATTTTTCATTCATGCTTTGGGACCAACTAACATTACTTTGGGCTTAAAATTAACCATCTACACAAGCTTTGTCAAAGTTGGTTAAAAAGAACATTAGAAACTCATTGGTTTTTGGATTTGGATTAAAATGAACCAATCCTAGGATAGTCACTTGGTTTAAAATTTATCAATCCTAGGGTAGCCATTTGGTTTAAAATTTATAAATCCTAGGATAAACATCACACATTTTTCTATATGAGTTAAAATTAACATCATGACTTTTGTGAAGCAAAATCTTTACCTAGAATAGAAAACTGTTTCTTTGGGTTTTAAAATCAAACATTGCTTACTGTGCTTGTGTGGTGAATAGGCTTATACTCTCCCCTTAACTGGGTGAACAAAATGTTAGAATCATCCTTTGATTTTGTACAATTCACACTTTGTTAAATCATTTAGAAGGCATGCCGTAGTGGGAAAAAGTACTCACCCTACGGGAATGACCTAAGTGGGAATGCCTAAAGCTAAGGATTTCAACCCACTACAATCAAAAGTGAGTTGTTGCTAAAAGTCCAACTCAATGGAAGTGTGCAAGATAACCATCCCCAAAATATTTGTTCTAAAGATTGGGAGGTCTCCTGAGGGAGTTTATCATTTGTCGCTTCGAACAAAAACCCTATCTACAAACCATAGTGTAGAATCTAGCTGAGTCAGTAACCAAACATTATAATACTCACAATGCAAGGGGAGGGAAGAATCTTCCCCCAAGACACTCACCATATAATTTCCAATGACTGTTTGCTCAAGGGATCAAGAAATCTAACCTTGAGTACACACCTAGAAATGACAAAAACACGAGCGCCCTCTAGGGGGTGACACAACTGTGTGAGTCAATGCAATTTCAAGATGTGGGTTGTTGAGTATAACGATGACCTTTTTGACCTTAAGAGCGAGTCTGTCTAAAGTGTATTTTTGTTAAACAAGCCAATGGAAATCAAGGAGGATCATGTTTGATTCTTAAACATACAGTTGTTGTTTAGACTCCAGGTCTTACAAACAAAATTGTTTTACAAATGCTTGTTGTGTTTTCAAAACACTTAATCAAATAAGATCATGCTGAAAAACACAAAGAAAACATAACGCTATTGGAAACCCCTATTAGACAGTTAACATCAAAATTTGGATTTTTATCAGAACATAAAGTTTCCTAAATAAAAAAAGAGTCTTAAACCTGCATAAATTGGACTTTACAATTGAATTTGTTCAAATCAAACCAAGATCTACCATCCAAAAGTATCTCAATCAAACACATTTGATTAGTAAGTTAAGTTTTAGGATCAGTCATCCTAAATCAAAGAAACAAAACCATATAATCAAACTTGTCAAATTAGTCTAATCAATTGATATAGTCTATCATTCTATTTGACTTGAGTTAATATCCTTGACACTATACCAAACTAAGATAAAAAAATTCATTGAAAACAATAACGTTTGTATGTCCATTTTAACAAGGTCACAAAGACTAAAAATCTAAAGAAAAGGAAATTGAAACTCAAACCACCATGGCCGAAATAGAAGAGGATCAATTGAATGCCTTAGCTCATCAAATGAAAAACCTTCAACAAAAAATCTGGTATATGCAAAGGGAAACAACCATAGAGAGATGTTTTCTACCAGACATTTTTTCTTATTCCTTTGACAAAAATCTCGACATGACACCCTCTTCACCAAAAACTACATCATCCAAGTTCGATATCTTTGAATTTTTGTAAAAATCAAATTAGAAGCCCAAATCTCAGTCCTCAAACACAAATGATATTGAGCAATCCTATCATGTCATGCATTTATCTCCATCCACCATAAGCCAAAATAAACCTCATGATTCTTTCACTCAAGCTAACATTTTCATCCAATCATCCTCTTCTATTATATCTTCAACATCCAATGCTTCATGTGAATCTCTCAATCCAAAGCATGCTAGCATATACTCCCCTACACATCAAGATCAAAATATTCTTTCCACTCCATCCAATGATATCAACATTCCACAAATTCTTCCAATCTTGGATCAAAACCCCATTTCTCAAGAAACTTATGATGATCCCCTCCTTTCACTTTTCATCCAAAATAATTCCCTTCCATCTCAAGAGAAAAATATCCTTCCAGGTTCTTCTTCCACATCATCTCATCAATCCATATAATCTCATGATTCTATTACATCACAAGAGCATGATAGTTCTTCCATCCTATCTAATGATGTCTTACCAACTGATGATCAATACATTCTTTCTAAAAAACCTCATGATTCCCTTCCTCATCAAGATCAAGATATGCTTCCATTCAAGGATACCCTTTGATCCCATGAAGATGTTTATCCTTCTCATGATCAGGATATGCCTTTCATACCACTTCATAATGATTCCATACTTAATAAAGGACACGCTACTTCCTCTCCTACACCTCATGATCCTTTTCCAAGTCAAGATCAAAACACCCCATCATCCCCATGTCAAGAGCCTATCACACCTATTCAAGATATCCATAAACCCAACACCTATAAATTGGGATCCTTCACCTTTATCCATTTCAATTTAATTCCAACACCTATCCTCTCATCCATAGCATATCCTCCCTAACATGCACTTGCATCTTGTTTCATAAATAATATATATCCCATTGGTAAACGTATATGTCAAAGTATGAATTACAAAGGAAAAGGATTAGGCCTTCATGAGAAAGGTATCCTAGAACCCCCTTTTGTTCAAATAAACCCATATCACCATGGCCTTGACTATAAGCCTAAGTTTCCTAGTTCATCAAACCTTCCATCTATCCTAGGTCCTCATTCTAGTTCATCAAACATTCCATCTACCCAAGGTCCTCATCCTAGTCCATCAAACCTTCCCTCTATCCTAGGTCCATATCCTATTTCTCAAGAACAAAAAAGGCACACATCCTTTATGCCCTTTCAAAATTATACCCACATTAACTCATCCATAATACCTCCATATCATTCATCTCAATCCACCCCTACCATTGCTCTTGGAAGAAATTTGGGTGCCAAATATAAAAAGCTTCTATATCAAAATCCACATGTATCAAAGGATCAACATGTCTCCTCGAAGATACATGCAAAAATAAAATAAAATTTGATCCAAAATCAAAAGAAAAATATAAAAGGCCACAAAGGCCCATCAAAGCAAAAAGGAAATTTTCAAAGACCACAAAGGTCCATAAATCAAAATGAAAAATGTCAAAGGCCACAAAGGCCCACAAAGCAAAAATCAAGGTCAAAAGTTATGTGGATTCCTAAAAGTCTCATAGAAGCAATAAAATCTAAATTGGCATCCAAATTTTCTAATCCAAAAGCTTCCTCCAATTTTCCATCTAATAACCTATCACCTTCCAAATCCATTTTTCCTCCATCACTCCATCACCCTTCAAGGTGTGTGCCAATGTTGATCTTTTCATCCTTTCCATCTATCCATCAACAGGCCTTCCAACCTCCTATCCATTATCCAACATTCATCCCCCATCATTTTCCTTTAATCTAAACCTTTGCATAAGTCCTTAGATTATTCCATTATATCATTAATCTTCCAACATTTAGGAGTCGAATTACCATTGCCATGGTTTATTAGAGGGATATTTGGTTGTGAAACTTGATGCTTCAATCCTTCCTCCATTTCCCTATCATCCATATCCTATCTTCCATATTCCTCTTGCACTCTACACTTAGGGACAAGTTTTGTCCATCTTATCATTCATGGTCATTATCCTTTCTATGCTCATTCCTTAAATTTCCACCTTTGATCTTGACAAGCTTAAGGATATTATTGAACACCATATATCTTATCTTATACGTTTTATCCATATCTTCCATACCATATCTTTCATCTTATCCATATTCCATCATTCTTACTAAATACATCCTTTCTTCCTTTCCTTGGTCTTGATGAGGAATAGGGGAAAAATACTTGGGCCTTGTGTTTGTATCTTATCTAGTTGATCTTGATCATACCATTCATTATTTTTATCCTTTCTTTCTTCAATTCCATATCTTCTAGCTTATCAAAATCCATGTCACCATGTCCCTTTGCAACCTTGAATCTTATCATGCAAATCATAGTTGAGCGTTGTTGTGAAATAATGTCCAATCCTCATATATTTTGTCTTTCAATCATCAACAATCATCAATATTATCATCATCATGCCTTATGGAATCAATCATTTCTGTCATCTTAATCAATCAACCATTAGCATCTTGTGACAAGAGATATGTTGCTTGTGTGACATGTTTTGCAATGAATCTTTCATTTTTGATCTATCAATTATCCATGGTTGTATTATCTCTATTATGGGGTATATTGTTCCTTCAATCAATCATATCATCTCATTTCATCTTAAATATCTTGAAAAATCCAAAAAATCAAAAAACCCACAAAAATAATAATTAGAAAATCATAAAAAAAGGCAAAAAAAAAAAAACAAAAAAATGAGAAAAGAGAAAATACAAAAACATCATAAAATTGGAAAAAGGTGCAATAAAATCTAAAGTACATATCATTGCAATGTGGTCACATCTCACCCTAGCTTGGGGGCAAAATCCTGATCTCATTGGGGGCAATAAAACATCAAGCTTAATAGAATGGACAAACATCAGAGATACAAAAACAATGATCGAAACACAACCCAACATGGAACATCAATCATCATCAGAAACACTTCGAACATTCATATCAAATTAGAAAATCCAAAAACAAGTCAAAAATTTAGTATCAAAAAAAAGAAGAAGCCATGAGTTTGTGTCAGTCGAACTATGTGGTCTCTATGTGTATAATGTAGGCAAGGCTAATATTTGATCAACCCTCAAGGCCCCTAGGGTAGGTCTTTAGGTTAGGTTTGATCCAAAATCTCAGAAAATCACAAAAAATTCATAAAATCAATATGGACGATCTAATCTGAATAATGGTTGAAATACTTTAAGCAAAAGTTAAATTGTTGTACTTTGATCTTTGTTATCATTTCTTTAGAGCAACTCGATGATGTATTGAACTAGAGAAGCTAGGAAGGAGAATGATATTTTCTTTGTCTACTGTATGTGAGTTAATCATTATTATTATGTGAATTGTTATGAGATGTTCTCTACAAAGTATCACTGATGACATTCATAATTCACATAGAAAAGTGATTGATTCCTATTTGTTTACACAAGAAATGCTCAGGTCATCTCAGTTTAATTATACCTAGCTGCTTGTGTTCACTTGCAATATCAAAAATCATGGAAGTAGTACTTAGGTCATCATGGTATAAATTATACCATTGATGCTTGTACTCACTTTCAACATTTTTAAAGATCAGTGATGATAAAAAGCACATATAAAAGGACTGTTAATATGCCAATGTTTGCATGTAGTTTTGCATGGTTAAATTAGAATGCATTTATGTTAGTTTTGCATTTGCAAAATAATTTATTCCAAAGGCTGGTGAATCAATAACATGATGGAGCAATCATAAAATATCTGATTGAATACGTGTACATCATCAAGTTTCAGTACATTAATCAATCCTATACTGGGGCATATCAATCAAAGTTAATAAACCACATCGACGGATGATATCTCAATCAGCTTGCACCAGATGCAGAATCATGTCCTACGTCTTTGGGAAGAACTCTAAAATCCTCCTATAATCATAACATATCACAAATCAACAATCTTATCAATCAATCAGCTTATCAATCAATCTATTATTGATCCTCACCTATCATGAGGTCAATCATCAATCTATCATTGAACCTCACCTATCATGATGTCATTCATCAATCTATCATTGATCCTCACCTATCATGAGGTCAATCAATCAATTAATCATTGAATCTCACCTATCATGAGACCAATAATCTTCTAATCTATCAAGATCATCAATCAATAACAAATCAAAGGATGACACGATAAAAAATCATCAAAGACAAGGAGTCAAAGCAAGGCAACATTTAATCATTGGCGGAATCAATATTCTATATCAGGAGATAAATTATTTCACCAACGAATCTTCATCAAATCATTGAAAAATCATAAAAAAATTGAAATTTTTTGAAAAATCCAAAAAAATCCAAAAAAATCCAAAAAATCATAAATTTATCTCCCGAGGGGGCATATATTCATCAATCACCTAAAAATCAAACATATGGGTCATGCTGATTTTTTTTCATTGATACCAGCAGCAACAACAATTTTGTTTTTGAAGCAATGCGTAAACACATCACTTGAAAGAGTGGAAAAATGTATACACCTAAAAATGGTCTGGAGAATCTAATTAATTAAATACAACATATTTGATTAATTATTCTAAATTCCTCTACTATTGAATACATATAAATATTTATTTATATAGTCCACTTTTAAATTTTTTTAAAATTCTTCTAATTCTACTATTATTTCATCTTAATTAAATAAACACAATTAAATACTTTTTTTTATTTAACTATCAAAT
Source organism: Sequoiadendron giganteum (assembly GCA_007115665.2). Taxonomy (NCBI): domain Eukaryota; kingdom Viridiplantae; phylum Streptophyta; class Pinopsida; order Cupressales; family Cupressaceae; genus Sequoiadendron; species Sequoiadendron giganteum. The sequence continues at coordinate 75,010,120 of CM021101.1, read as the reverse complement.
TCCCCTATTTATTCTATCTTAATCACATCATTCAAATTAATTAAACAAAGGTTAAATACTTTGTTGTTTAATTATCATATTCCTTCTATTTAATTTAATAAACAACTCCTATAGTTTGTTTTATTAAATTACTTATTTCCCCTTTTGCTAATTTGAATAAATAAAAAATAATTCAAATAAAAGCATAAATTAAATTTCCTCTATTCACTCACTAATAGAATTAGATATTTTATATCTAATTAATTCAACTAGCATTCATAGGAAGCTTTGGAGACAAATTGGAGACAAATTTGAATCAATCTCTCAAATCTTCTTCTTCTGATTCTTCCTATCATCTTGCCTGATGTTTTCATGGGGATAAAAACATTCCCTTCATCAACTCCAACTTCTTCATCTCTCACCATTCAATTCTCCAGATTGAATCTGAGCCTTTGTTGTGCTACCCCTGTGAAAATCTTCTATTGGAAAATCTATAAATATAGCCTCACTCAATAAGAAATGGATCCCAAATTTTTACAAACTTACTTTGCAGGAGAGCATCAAGCATCAAGATTTTTAGCATCAATAGATTCATATCACGGCTGCATCATATTTTCATGTCAATTTAGATTACAGTAGCTTCTTTTATCATTTAGATATCATCATATAGGATTTCATTATTGTATCTAATATCATTTCATTCTTTAGATTGGAATTTTAATAGTCACAAAGCTTATCAAATCCGAGAGCCCTTTGTGATTTAACAAATATTTGAAGATAGGAAACAATGAGATGCTTTCAAGTTTCTGCTCTTTTTATTAGTTAATTACTGTAGAATCTTTGATATAATATTTCATTAAGAAGTGTATTTACTTTGTTACTTATTCACACTTACAAGAATTAATTACAAATGTCAATTAACATGATTATTTCATCAAATATTATTCTCTTCCTAATCCTAGTGTTGTTGAACACATGCCAAGGACTTAGGAGTTACATGAAATAAATAATGTTTAGGATTGCAATTAAATTTCATCCTATTTCCACTATACAAGACTCCCATTGAACAAAATTGATACAAAAAACCCAACCTACCCACAAGGATAACACAACTGGCTAGGCTCTGATACCACTTGTTAGGAAAATTAAAGGTGCATAACTAACTCTCCTCATGTAAATACTCAAAGAAGAATGCAAATATGTCTTTAAATTTTACAATTACAATCTATTAAGATGCACATGTAAGGAATAATAGAATAGAGAAATAAACACATACACAATTGGACACCAGATTTACATGGGAAAACCGTTATGGGAGAAAAACCCATCACACCAAGTAAAACCTCCTTGTATTATAGTAAACAAAATTACATACAAAGATCAAACTTCACTTTCAAATTTCAATTATACAACAATATCATTTCTTTGATCAACCTTGCACATAACAACACTGTTACAATGCTTTCTAAAAATATACAATGAAGTTCACACTGATCAATCCTTGTTCCAATCGAACAATACTGCCACCATTCGAACTTTTCTACCATCGAACATTATATAGAGTTCCTTATGTTTAGAGTTTACAAAATGGTCTATACATCTCCCACAAGATAACGGTCACAATATTTCAACTGCCCACTGGTTTGAATTCTTCTTCTCTCATTGGTCCACAACCAACCACATAGGATAGTCATTTGGTCAAAGGTTCAACTGCATCGCGTATCAATGAGAGAGTCTATGTCTCACCGAAGCCAAAATACCATTCGGCAATCTCACAGTTCTCCCAACATTGCCAAGAGTCTTATCAAACATGTTCATCGGCGAGACCAATGCTATTGACAACACTCCAAAAGGTCCTACCAAGCCTAGAGGTCATACCGATGTTCTCCAGCTTAGAACCTTAGTTGGTGAGAGTCACACTAATGGAGATGATCGAGCTAGGATTTTGACTTGAAGGAGGTCCTCCAAAACTCCTTCGATAGTTCGCATTCCACCGATGAAGTTCCTTGCATGCGATCTTGTCGGTAAGACTCATGCCAATCACAGACCATCAGGCTAACAAAAATAGTTGGGACAAACATCAAAAGATAGGTCGATGACCCAGGTTCCACTGATGTCGTCCATCAATAGGACTTACGCCGATCCATTCCCATCGGTCTGAATTCCGCTGTCAGTCTAATATTTCTAGGCCTCACTGAGAACAAAGGTTAGCCTGATGGAGAACCATTAGCCAAACTCTTGTCAATCATCAGTCATCGGCCTAACTTCAACTATCAGATAAGAGTAGAAGAACTTCTGTCGACCATTCAGGTCAGGCCGATCACTACTGTCGACAAGACAAGTCCTCAGTCACACCGATATGATTCCTTCAAGACTTTAGAACACAACTACTTATCGACAAGACATTCCAAGAGTCTCACTGATTCTACTCTTTCAGAAGGTTTAAGTCAGTAGGATTGAGGCACACATTTCCAACATTTATGTTGAATATCCATACTCATGATAAGCAGAGGTGACACTATTCTTCCATCACATTTCACTGCATCACTTGACACAAAATATAGTATGTGTACTTGAAGTAATCTGTAAATTCCTCACAATCAAGTGGTTCAACTTCCTCGAGTGAAAATGCCAAGCCCCTCTCACATCTATGTTCTGGTAGCTCACCTGTTCTAATCCCAAATCTATGGTCAACATATTCTTGTTTCATTTTTTCCATACTAATTTTCTCATTTGCGTCAGGGTTCATTCTAAAAAATTCTATAACTTTACTCCTTTTTATTTCTAAGATATTTTTTACCATCTGTGTCTATTATCACCCTATTGACCTCATCATATCTATTTGCAATTTACATCATCAAATCTACTTCCACAAAGATGTTCAGGACAACTAATTTCCCTAGATCATAACCCCACATATTTCAACTAGGATGTGGAGCATCTCTCCTTCTAAAGTATACAAGAACAAATCCCACCCAGGCTTTGGCACAACAATGTCACCAATTCGTTCAACAAGGTTCTTGAAATTGGTAGTCAACACTCTTTTCCCTAGTGGCCCTTTTGCCACTTGCCTTAACATATGCAGGCTAGAACTTGTCCATGAAACAAATATAGCTCTTTGGTTGCCCGTTTTTCCTATCATTCCCTTTAGATGTTTGTGGCATGTCATGGGAAACCTTTTGTTTTTTCCTTTTGGGTGTAGACTTAGAAGATGATGACTCACTAGGTTGACTCATTTTAACTTGGCTAGGGTTTTTAGGTTTGAATTCAAATTTGGTTTTGGAATTGATATTCTATGCCTAACAATTTAAATCCAAGCATAGTTCTACCCCTTTTATATTACCCCAATTAGAAATTTAAACTAGCCAAAAAAATCTAAAACCCTAATTTACGCCTAAAGATAGTTCAACACTTTGACATACTATGCCAACTCTTGCAAAATAACAAGAAAAATTTGTGGGGTTCAATGATGGCTTATCCCAGAAATTATCTACAATTCTTCTTTGCCTTGGTTCTTGTCACTCCAACATCTTCTTCATCTCCTCATATGTTAGAATGAGAGGAAATTCCAACAAAAAACACTTTTACAACAAGCTGGTTGAGTAAATTCTCCATTAATGGCATAAGAAATCTCACGTGAGTGAAATCAACTACTCTGTCAGTTGGCCATTCTTGTTTGAATTTGAGCCATTAATTTACATATTTGAAAACTTCAACCAATGGTTTGCATGATTCCACTATTCCCATGAATCCTTTTTGGTGATTTGATATGTACTAGGTGATGAGCCAGGGAGCTCCCACATGTACCCCTTCATATTCTATGAGCATCAACCATCACTTATTCCAATTTTTCTTTGGAATCTCATTAGGCGATAACAATGAAGCCAATTATGAGATGACAACTACTGATCTTGATTGTGGAAGAATCCAAGCCATAAACACAATCACATCACTCATTGCTTGTTCACTTTTCATTAAGTGGTCTCAACTTGCGATGTTCTAATCTCACGCGGTGGGGAGAAACTCAACCCATCGACAGTCATGGGTTCCCTTTTAGAAAGCATGAAACAACCATCGATGGTAACAAAGCCAACAATGGGTTAAGCCCTTAATTGCATCACTCATTGGGGGTAGCCTTTTGGCAGTGGAAATAGAATGAGTGATGGGCGATGAACTTAAAATGGTAAGAGAGATAGTGTTTCACTTGTCATGGGTTGGACATGGGCCACTTCAAGAAGACACATGATGAGCGATATATCACCAGTGGTGAACTTAAGTGATGCTAAAACACACTTGGGCATAAGTTATTTTAAAAAGGGGAAAATCCTAGGCTCGATGGGCAACCTAAGCATTGGGATTGATTAAACAATGATAATGAATACCATAAGGTGTTACTAATGCAATTGGTTACCAGATACAATCGGTCAACAAAAATTTATAAGCCAATAAGATAATCAAGGGTAAAAATGTGAATAAAAGCTATAAACCTTAAATCCTGGAAAAAAAAAGTCATGAGTAATCACATGCTTGACTACGAAACTAATGGGACAAGGAAAATTTTAGGCTTCCACCACATCATACGTAATAAATATCTATCCAAAAATCATCGACCACTTTCAATATATATAAATTGACAAGTCAATACTAATAAGATCATCATCATATATAACTGAAACAAGTGAAAGTCAAATATGCTAGTTGATCAATAACATATCAAAATGATACATGTCCAATAGTCGACATAAGTCAAAATGATATAAGTAAAAATGATACAAGTCAAGATGATACATGTCCAAATTATATAAGTCAAAATTATACATGTCAAAATGATACAACTCAATAATATGGCACTACAAGCCATGAAAATGATACATATGATAGTAACCATGAAGAGAGGCATCATAAAGATACATCGACAATGATCCATGATACAGTCTATATGATCATGAATGCCACTGGCTACTACCAACAACTGCCTCATCATCATCATCACCATGATGATGATGATGATGATGATCGGCTTTGGTATCTTCTATATCTATGTCATCATCATCCTCTACCATGTGATCTATACTAGAACCAAGATATACTAGGTCTATATAACGAGGATCATCTTGATCTTTTGGAAGACCCATGTTTTGCAAAAAAATATTTAAAATGAAAAGTTATTATTTATTTCATGCAATAATTTATTTTTCTATTATATATCTAATATTACAATAAATGAAACAAAACAATAATCATATTACATCATATCAAAGAGCACATACCATAATAAAATTTCAAAAAAGTTACAACTAATATGTCATTCCAATTATTTAAAACATGCAACAATTCTAATAAACGTTAGTAAAGATCATAAAAAAAATTGTTATACAATTTAACTATCAACTATAAATTCTATTACATAACCTTAAGTGCCAACCCTCTGCATTTTGTGCTATATATGATTATGTTTTCCTCAAAGATCCTTTGTGAGTTAACTGGTCTATATATCTTCTTCTTCTATATTTCAGAAATGGATATTTTTATAGGACATTTTGACATTGTAATATGCTTCAAAGGTTCTTTGAGAATTAACTAGTCTATATGTCCTCGTATTTTAGAGTCAATATTGAAAGTCAATTTTTATTATGATTTTAACTAGATATTAGATCAAGGATATTGAGCTTTTAACTAGAGATTGTGTATATAGTGAATGTGATTTACTATTTTTATGAACAATAGAATCATTACAAGATCCATGGTGATATATTGTGATGCCTATTTTCTTAAGACATCGACATATTGTGTATAAGTTTCTACTGCAAATTATATGAGATTAGTTCATGGAGCACTTGGTCTCCATTGACTCACACATGTTCGTTCATCACTTTTTGACATAAATCGACCTTCTCATCACCACACATGGAACTTGATTTGGCATTAGAACATATGTTGAGGCATGATAGAGACTACATAACACCCTTGCACACATGTTGAGGCATCATGGAGGTTGTTTATTGGTTCATTCATGGATTATTTGGTCTACTTCACCCACACAAGATACTTTATTAATTTTCTATGTGGAGTGGCCCTTCATCTTCCACATGTGTGGGGTTGATCTAGCATTTGGGCACACATTCCCGAGGCTTTAGGTCATATTAACAATATGTACATTTAGTTATGTTTAAATCCAATATGGTCATGTATGACATTTATTAAAGTTACGGTGGCATGAGAACTATGTGCTCTCCTTTTTCTTTCCATTTCTTAATATCACTATGATCTTAGGATGTAATATTATTTTTTCCTTCATTATCTGAATGTATTTATATAAATGGTACAATGGGGATGGTTGAAGCACAACTCTGTTTTACATTTATGGTTTAGTTTTCTATTTGTAAGCAAGCTATGACATGCAACAATACTTGAGCATATAGAGAATAGTTCTTCAAGACATTTTGTACTTTGATTATACTATTTTTAAGTGACCTTTTCATGTATATAATCATATCATGTTCACATGTATGTTAATATAAGGCAGCTATGGAGGTAGTTCATAGATATTTCCCTAAAATTTTGCCTCATCTTACAAAGTCTATAGGAACAGGAATAGGGATTGAATTTCAAGATTTTGGTTTAAGTTTGAATTCAAGAAATGACAAAATTGTGAAGGCTAGAATGGATTTTAATGTATCACATGGGTTTCAAAATTTGTAGTTGTAGACTAGTAACCTCAAAACATAGAATTATTCATTTCTCCTTGTTAACACTATGGTTGTTAAGGATAAAGGGCTTGAAAATACAACTAGGGTTAGCTCCAAAGTATACACTGATGTTGCATACTCATTTAACGACAATGATGAAGATGCGGAAGTGAAACAAAAACCCAATGCTGAGGTAAATGGAGGAGAATCAGGCATCTCCAAGGAAACCTTACTATATGATAATGAAGAGATGACTAAAGAAGAGTAGTGCCGAAAACACCAAGTATAACTTGTAAGGAAAAAGAATGAGGATATTGCAAGAAGATTGGTTGTAGGGGGGAATTGGTACAAGAGGTGGACATGGCTCTTCCAATCCATCCACTAAGATTGTTCCCTATAAAAATATGGATGATATCCCCATTTCTAGAGAGCTCATGATTCAAGTTGATATGAAAAATGATGTTTTTTTAGTACCCATATATGACATTATGGTTACATTTCATGTAGCCACCATCAAGAGTGTTACATGCCAACAAGATGGAGGGAATTATTATATAAGGATAATTTTCAATGTTCGAGGTACCAAATTTAATGCTAATTACATTCCAACATTGAAATCCCCTAGCAGTATTTATGTTAAGGAAATTTCCTTTAGATCCAAGGATTTAAAGCACATCAACCATGTATTACAAATGATTAAATCCCACACATGATCTATAGCAATGAAAGAGTTTGAAAAGGAAGAGAGAGCTACACTAGTGACTCAGGAGAAAATTCAGCTTTAAAAAATAAAGCTAATTAGGCTGGCAAACTTGTGGATTAGGCCAGCATTTGGTGGAAGAGGAAGAAAGATGACTGGAACTTTGGAGGCCCACCATAATGGATTTCATTATTAAACCATGAGAGTAGAAGAGAGAGCTGATATTATGTATCAAAATATTAAGCATGCATTCTTCTAGCTAGCGGAGAAGGAGATGATTACTTTGCTTCATTTTCATTTGCATAACCATATCATGGTGGGAACCAAGAAGATCAAGAATGTCTAGTTTTATGTGGAGGTAATGGATGTGGTCCAAAATTTAGGAGGGGAAAGAAGGTCAATGTATGATCCTGATGAAATTAAGGAAGAAAAACAAGAGAGGGACATGAAAAATAAAATCAATGTCAAGTTTCAAGGATTTATCAAGTGAGTAATAGAGCTATGGGAGCAACCTCATCTAAAATATTTTGAACTACATTTTGATATACCATTTAGAGAGCTTGGTTTTCATGGAGTTCCTTTCAAATCCTCTATTGGTAAAACAAGAATAGACAACTGAGAGGGGGGGTGAATTAGTTGTCACATAATTGAAAACTTATTTAACCTTATTAACCTTTAATCTTAGATTTGATAATTATCAATGAAAGCATGAATCAACAACACATCAAAAACACATGAACACCAAAATTTTATACATGGAAACCCTGTTAGGGGAAAAACCACGGTGGATGCTAGTCCACAAGATTATACCCTATTAGAAGTATAATGAAAATGATATAAGGAATCTACATGCATTCAGGCACACTACCTAGAGCTCACTGCTCAAAGGAAGGCTCACTGCCTTACATAAACATTCAGATTAAAACCATCTAAAGAATATGAAATGAGAAATTAGCTTTTGCAAAATCCTGATTATAGTTCGAGTTAAGCATAGAAACACTTCTTCACAGTTCGCTCAATCTTCCTCACACTATGCTTTGTAATCAAAAGATCTAATCTTTATTCACACAATACACATCTCATTCTCATATCTTGCACACTTGAAAATGATGAAACAACCGCTCTTATATATCTGATTTATGGAATTACATCAACAACCTTGTCGGCCAAAAATAAAAGAATAAGTTACAAACTATCGGCCCAATTCATTAAAAAATCTCAATGCACACCAACCGAAGTCAATCAAATTATAATAAAGGCCTAAAAATAATTCCTCAAACATTCCAAACAATAAAAGATTAATCCACGAGGATCCACAACACGCTACAACCATCATGTCATCCAAGAACATGAAAACCCGAACACACAATGGAAAAACCCCCGATCATGATCACACTGATCAACACAAACATGCAATAAGGATAGGGCATGATCTAGAAACATCTATGAACATCCTAAGAACATACACAACAATTGAAATTACCAGAATTTCATTCTCTTCTTCTAGAAACATTAGTGATAGTAACAAAATAACTATAGGAACACAAAAACTCACAACTTGCAAAGATCTTGATGTGTACCTCTAAAACTTTTGGAGTATAAACTAGATAGGATCAAGAAAAAACCCTTTAATGCACAACTTCTGAATATCAACATGCTGAACGTTACACCACATTGAACTTCATAGCTTCATAAGCACCTTGTAACATGTTTATTATAATATTCTCAATATCCTCTACATATAAAACCTTAAAATCATTAAATGCTAATAGTGTTGACATCAATGACAACCACATATCAACAACACAACCACAACATCCAACAATCTCTTCTTTTATTGTTCCTACGGTAAATGTTTTGGTAGAGTTGGTGGAATTACCTTTCTTAGTAATTACTATTAGTGAGATTGAGATTTTTAACCTTGAGAGAGTAGGACTTGTGAAAAAGACATTTGATATGGCTATTGTTTTCAAAGAATTCAAGTGGGATGTACTCTGCATTGATGTCATTCCTCAATCTTTGCTTGATGACATTAAGGAATGGCTAAACTCCATAGATATAAAGTACTATGAAAGAAAAATGAATTTGAATTGGTGGGAAATTTTGAAGACTATTACTAATGATCTAGATAAATTTATTGAAGATGGTGGTTGGGAATTTTTGAATATGGAAGCTAGTGATTCTGATTCTGATAATTCAGAAGAGTCGGATCAAGGATATGAACCCTCTGATGTAGAAGTGGAATCAAAATCAAATGAGGAAGGTTCAAAAGATAAATCTCTTGTGGAGTCAAATAAGGACAAAGAAGAAGAAGATTCTGAAGAGGAGGAAGGTAAAACATAGGATGAGTTAGAAGCTGAAGCCATAAATGCAGATAAGGAAAAATAAGATGAGTTTGACAGTGAAGAGGAAAGGCGATGATGAAAGTTACTCAAATGATACAAATCATAACTTAAAAGGAGGACACTAAAGAGATATTAAAAGACCATGGTCAATAATTAAAATATGCGATGAAAATAAGGCATGAGTGTCACCCACTTCCCTTTAAGGAAAACTATATTTTTTTCCTCAACATGAAATAATGGGACGATTGAGTGGGATCTAGGGCCAATAGAGAAGCACTTTAGAAATCATTCTACACATCAATAAACAACTCAACACAAGAAATTAAAATTGACATATTAACACAACAATATCGAACTAATTTATTGAAAGTCAACTATTGATACCTCGTTCTCCATCCAAATTACAAAATCGGTCCACTTTTTTCTTTGTAACATTTCCTTTTCAAATTGCTTTGGATGCTGACCATATTTCTCCCCCTGTCAAAACATGGCACATGGTTTAGTTAAACTAATTGATATGCAATCATTTACTTTTTCCTAGGAAAAAAAAAATATTTAACATATTAAATATACTTACAAATGTATAGATCAAGGCCTGTAAACCTTTTTGGCCACTGTGATGCATGGCATGAAGTTTTTCAAGCCTAGCCTTGGAGGCCTTGTCCTGAAAAACTATACTAATTCAGTTTAACTATGCACAAATAAAATTTGAAAGTCGTCTAGTAAATTTGATATAATCTTATGAGAAAATTCAAATACTTGCATACTCTCCTCACCAAACTTCCTCTATGCATCATAATTCTCATATTTTTTTACAAGCTCTTTCCATACTTTCACACTTACATAAATTGGCCTTTTTTTGAGCCTTAGCTCAAGAGGGAGTTTTTTTATCTTCTTTGTTTCATTGTTGCACACTAAAATCTCTTACAGTTTTGAGACATTCGTAACTTTATCCTCTTTATAGACCAACTCGTGCAAAATTCAATCTCCATGTCATGGATAATTTATTTTTGTAGGTGCATGGATATCTTTGAGAAAGAAAAATGTAGATGGTATTTGAACCATTGAAGGCATGATTCCTTCAACCTATTCACAAATATTTTTCCAACATCTATCATTCAGACTTCCACTGAAACCACATCGTATTCTATCTTGGTATCGTAGCTACCAATGCAAGATGCAAAACATGGCGTGGTGGAAGAAGTCTGTGTCCCAGGAGTTGTTGGGACATTGGAAGTCTCTACTCCCTATTCCACATTCTTAGAGTTTATTGTTATTGATTTCCTCTTGGATATTTTTCTCAATCCAGGACTAGGGGAATCCACATTCTTAGAGTTTATTGTTATTGATTTCCTCCTGGATCTTTTTCTTGATCCAAGACTAATTGGGGAATCAATTGTTTCCCTTTGACATTGATGATTTGGTTGCAATGTTTCAAGGGATTTACTAGATCATTTTTATATGTATTTGGCAAGCATTGCTAAGTCCACACCATCCAATTTTTTCACTACCTCTACCCCCAATATGTAAGCCAATGCCTCTTTATCTTTTTCAGTCTCATCTCCTCATAAATAAATATATATAAAATAAATTTATTCTTTTAAATTTAGAAATAAAAAACTAAAAACTAAAAATCAAAGAAACAATGGAAACATTTACAAATCTATAAATTGATAACGAATTACCTCATTGTGCCCAGAGTCTTATCCCTTCCCTCTATTTCTTGTCATTTTGAGGCAACCTAGGGAAAATTATTTTTGTCCAATCTATTGGTGTTTTTTCCCACATAGAGATTGCAGCTCTCTAAGAGGTAGCCAACCTCTATTATGGATGACTGCAAAGGCTAGTGGCCAACTAACGAGAGTCGGTTATGGACTGACCTCTCCTACACTTTTGGCTCTGTAGGACCAAGGTGGGTAAACCTAAATGTGTTCATAAAATGCCTTATAACTGGTAAGAACACTTTCTATATACAGATTACAATCCCCACACACTCAAGGGAATAGTGATTATTCTTGATATTGGCAAACAGAAGAATAATTATAGGCACCAAAGAGAAACATAATTGACCAACTAAATGCAAGAATTACTTCCCGTAGGAAGACAAGGTTTAATATGTGGTTATGTTGAGCATTCGGATCACCATGCTTAGAACTACAACCTTAGACCAACGAGAAAGGTTGCAAAAATTATATAGTGCCTCATCCATTGGGCACAGAGTCATACAAAGTATAATTCTGATATTGTGAACTTATCTTCATATAGCATTACTACTACGAGATGTTTCAATATATTAAAATAGTAATTCTTAGCGAATCCTTAGCATATACAATCATAAACATGTAATTTATCTTTTCAAGCATTTGATTAACTCATTAAGTTAAAGCAAGAAAATAAATTACACTTTCAATTAATCATTGAAATTGAAGAGAGAAACCCTTGATAAATCCATTCATAATCCACGACACACACACAGGAGAGAAAAGCATATTAATTTTTGTAGATTTGTTTCAATATCAGTAATTAAAAGAGCATAACATACTAACTTTATACAAATCCCCACCTCGAATGATTTCTTGAATAATGTTCACAAAATTCCAACATTAAAGCTAACTGTACAGACTCCAAGGTTACGGACCCAAAATTCTGACCCTACAATGAGCCATGAAATCTCCTTTATATAAGAGGAGAGCAACAAGCATTAGGATACATTATCAATATCAAAATTGAATTTCAACCGAAAGTGAAATTCAAATTCACATTCCTCATCATTCGATAACATCATGCATGATCAGAGGAATAAAAAATGGTTACATAGTAACCAGTCGGAGAACAAAATTTTGTGCAAAGCACATGCATGTCCACATCCACATGATGAAACAACAAGAAAAGAAACGTCCAACAAACCCACCACCGATAACCATCAAGAAAACACACGACCTCGGTACAAGCGACCACTACAAGTCCGCGCTTGACAATGACATAACCACCTTCCCCAAACTAGCCTTGTCAGCACAACCCCTAACAACCCGACTCGGTGCCAGGGCAGTTACAGGTTCAACTGCTAGGACCTCCTCATTTACTCCCATGAGCTCTATTAAGGTGGCCAAGTAACACCAATAGTCTGAATCAGTCTTAGATTCATTACCATCAGAATCAAATATGACCACAGGGGATGAGCAACGTATTAGCTTCTTTATAGTACTCCTAGTAGAAGCCCCAGGCGCCATGGAAGTAATTGGATCCATCACAATGGGCAACCTTTGAGCTCCGAGCCTCACACTCCTGCGTTCAGTCGATTTGTCCATAGAGAAAGACAAAGCCTTACAATACACCGGAAAAGAAACCTTCCTGCACAAAAATGCAATGCTAATTGCAAGTAACTTGGTCAACATTTATAGAAAGGCTTAGTGTGCAGGATATAATTGCTTGAAAGAAATTCAAGCACTTGAACAATTAGTGGCTAATACAACCATGCGTGTTTTTAGCAGGATGGCACTATTCACATGCCAAAGAAAATTAGGAGGAGATCCTCTGAAAAAATCCGTGCCATTAATGAAACTAGCAACAACAAGGCAATGTATTCCACACAGATGTATCACACACCCCTCCTTTGAATTTGAACCACTGATGCAGAACATATCTAGTGAATCAGAGGATTGAGATCAAGTCAACGAATATTGACAATCCACTTTAGCACCTAGGAAAACACATCCAATCAAAACCCCGAAAATAGGAGGCTTGAACCAGACAGTGGGGCCCACACAGGTCCATTGGCCTAAGAAGAAAGACCACATGTCACCCCCTCATAGACCTCGTAGTACCTTTAGGAATATTTACTCCAATCATGCGAGGTGCATGAGAGGTCATAATTAACCCCATTATTAAAGACCATTGCCAATGAAGAGATGACCAAACATCACCACTAACACCTTGGGAAAAACCCCACACATTCATTCATGCCAGATGGTGACATCTCGCAAACCTCGCACCACTTTGGTGATGCTAGTAGGAAAACCTCTGAGGTCGGCGAGAAACGGCCCAGATCAAAACCTACAATCGGACGGTTAGCCAGACATTAGATGCAACATTCGGGTGGGACCGACTAATCAAACCCCTGGTGGTATAAAAACTTAAGCCATCCTAGTAGAAAGATCGGCAAGCCAGGTGAAAGGGGTCAGTAAAGACACGACCTGAGAGGGATAAAACCTTATTAAAATGATCGGTTACCCTTGGTAGTAAGTCACTGTTGAAACATAACAAGAGGGTTTTCAAAATTCGATAATTAAAATCACCATGGGTAAATTTGAAACCCCAAAACTCCAGCTCACATCACTTAAAAAATTGAAACTCCCATCAGTGGCTCTGACTGGGGATGTATGCCCCCTGTGGGCATAGCAAGAATCCAGAATCTTCGGTTTCGTAGACTATATTATTGAATTACACAAGCTCTTTAACATATATATTACGATGTTCTATCAACTGGACTTGTGTGTACAAAATTGGTAGCCCCAATCCACCAAACAAGAGAAATCAAGGTCTACCCCTATCAAAAACAAAATTCTCCATTTTTTGACGCAAAAATAGCTTGTAGTATTCACTATTTGATGTTTCGAAGCTCATGGGATGACCCATACCTTTGAGAATACTATGGTGACTACCTATACTCTGCCCTTGTACTGATTTAATCAATGCCTTGCCCCACTATTTTAAGAGCAACATATGACCATGATAATAATTCACCTTATCCAGCTCCTAGTCATATTTCATAGGATGTTGGATTAGCTGTACCAGGAAATGGAAACTTTCATAACTTACCTAGTCCGTAACATCATCCATTCTGGTATCATTAGTTTGCACATTGAACTAAAAGTTGTCATATAGAACGGTGTGCATGGTATCCTTACTTCCATCACCTAAAAAAGATGATACATAGCTCCAGGAATTTCCCTCCTAGAATTTTCTACTCAAGTTTGGTTGCCACCCCATGAATTCTATCAATTGGGAATATACCGGGGCATTACAGAAGTTAGCAGTATTGGCTACATCATTCTTCAAGGAATGCACAAACACATTCATCTCCGGCCACTCCATATACATCCTTTCTTGTACCTCTTCATTTATTTCTATATGAAAAATCTCAAAAAAAGATTTCAAAGCATCAATTTCACCTTGATTAGAAAAGATAGAACAATACATATTGGCTTCCTTGTACTCAACACTACATGCTGAGTATGTTGATTTATAAGTGAATATTTCAGTACAATCTGAAATTTTTTTACTGATCACATCAATGCTAGAAGAAAATAACACATCCATCTCCAGTTCACATAGATAATTAGGAAAGACCCTAGTACCAATGTGTTCATCAATATAATCGCTACCTCCAATTGTACTCTTCTGACCACACACATCATTGTCCTTAGATTGCTCAATACTTATACAGCTTCCCTGTTCCAGTACTAATATACCTGGGGCACACTCCAGATATACGTCATTTGACAATTGTTCCTTCAATGGGAAAAAAACATGGGGCTCTTCATTCCCACACAACTCTAGTAAAAATAAAAACTTAGCTGCATTCTCAGTACTGCAATCATTACCCTTAAAATCACAATCACTAGCTTGCAATTGAATCTTAGTGACATGAGCATCACAATCAAGATTAGGAAACACAGTAGGTATCTCATACAATCCGACATCATTTTGCGCCTCAATTTCTTCAATATTCATGTAATTTTTTTCTAATGAATGAGCATTATCTTTATTTTGTATAGATGCATTCTTGGCCGATTCTTTAATTTCTATCCATTGAATCACTTGAACCAAATTAGCGGGTTTCAATTCTTCTGGTAAAGAATGTAGTCCTGGTTCATATAGTTCACAAAATAAATCAGTGCATTCATAATCATTAGGTCTTTGATCTATAGGAATTTGTATTAAGACTCCCAAAAATCTCAAGAAAAACTAATATGGTGATTCCTTCTCTTGCCTTTTCATATCATATAGTTTTGATATAAAAGAAACTTGATCATCATCACTCAAATTGGACTGGGTTTCAACTTGGGTCTCATTATCATCAAACTGCATTGGTGGAGTTATACAGTCCTAGCAAGAATTTTATCATCATCAATTTTTTGAATAGCCAGCTCTGACATTCTATTCGTACTCGTTAAGCCCAGGTAATCAATACTTGTAGCCAGATACCCCTTCATCATTGAATATTTCATATTATTTTCAATTTCCATAGCTAGTTGGTATGCTTGGTGTAGAGTAGTAGGCTCTTAATCCCTTAATAAAAAACCTATCCTCTTGTCAAAAGCACCAAGATACACAACCAGGATTTCAGCCTCATTTGGTCTTATTTCTTTAGGGATTTCCCTCAAAGCTCTTGAAAACTTGAGATTAAAATACGGGACTAATTCATCCTATTGTATGTGAATTCCCATAAATCCTTTTCTCAATGTGTTGGGATTGATTCTTTCACCAAATTGTTCCATAAAAGCCATCACCAAATGATTCCATGAATTAATAGAAAAGGCAGGTAGATAAGAAAACCAATCCCTAGCATCACCTTTTAAGGATTGCACAAATAGCTTCATGACAACATCCTCAGGACTGATTTCATAATCACCCATTACATCTACAAAATGTTGTAAATGTTTAGAAGCCGATTCTACAACTTGCCCTGTATATTTAGGCAAATGCTTCCTAATTTTCTTAGGAATTGAATTAAGGTAATCACTGATACCACTAAATATAAAAGGCATATATCTTTGAGTTACAAAACACCCCAAAGGGCTTAATACAACGCGCTCTTTTTGCATATTTATGTCTGAACTTACACATGGGAGACTACTCAACAACATATAATTATCAGGCACATCACTTATTATCTCAACTAGGAGTTTATTAATGACTGACAATAGCATTTCTTGCTTTCAAAGATTTTATGCAATACAAACATGTTTCATAAATCCTTTTACGTGTTGTACTACTAGAAGTATGGTAAAAACAATCATTGTTCCATTTTTTGATGCTTGACATCTAATTTGGAACTATTTTTATCCTTAATCACAAACACCCATTATTATTAGAAATAGTAAACTGTTTAGTTTTGATGAAATACCTGGTAGTTGTTTGCAGCATGTATCAATCTCTTTTCTAGACTATAAATAGCACAAATCTGGGACTATTCCTTCATTTATTCACTGGTTCTTCAGACAGAGTCACCACCTCATCAACAGAGGACAGTACTTAAAAGAACTTTGACATTCTATTCTCTAAGTTTTGCTAGATTCTGGGTTTCACTACCCATTACAGAGTCGCACCATACCACCAGTAATATCTTTCACAATCATAATCCATTATCATTGAAGTCTAACACTTATCTTCACTTTGAACAACAAGTTCTGGATAAGCACCTCCAACCCCTATGGTTCCTCTATCTTCCTTCTCTCTCTCTTTTTTTAAAAAATTTCTTAGAAGTTATCCCCAATAAAATCATCCTTTAATGAATAACTCTAGAAATCCTGTATCCTTTGCTTATAGGAAACCATAGACCACATGATTGTCAGGATTATTCTGAACTGCCTCACTCCCATAGGGTTGAAAGTATTCACTGTGTAAATTTAGAACAACATATCATTTAATGTGACTCTATAACCATTTGCAACCGGTGATTCAGAAATTTTCCCCAGTGGGAGAAATAATTCAAAAATTTTGACCTCTGGTTATAGAAATAATTTAACACAATAATGACTCTCTAACAGAACCATCTACAACCAAAAATTCTGAGTTCATCCCCAGCAGAGTCGCCATTTTGTTGGTGTTTTTTACCACATAGAGATTGCAGTTCTCTAAGAGGTAGCCAACCTCTATTATGGATGACTACAAAGGCTAGTGGCCAACTAACGAGAGTCAGTTATGGACTGACCTCTCCTACACTTTTGGCTTTATAGGACCAAGGTGGGTAAACCTAAATCTGCTCGTAAAAATGCCTTATAATTGGTAAGAACACTTTCTGTATACAGATTACAATCCCTACACACTCAAGGGAATAGTGATTATTCTTGATATTGGCAGACTGAAGAATAATTACAGGCACCAAAGAGCAATGAAATTGACCAACTAAATGCAAGAATTACTTCCCATAGGAAGACAAGGTTTAATATGTGGTTATGTTCAACATTTGGATCACCATGCTTAGAACTACAACCTTAGACCAAAGAGAAAGGTTGCAAACATTATACAGTGCCTCATCCATTGGGCGACGAAATCATACAAAGTATAATTCTGATATTGTGAACTTATCTTCATATAGAATTACTACTATGAGATGTTTCAGTATATTAAAACAGTACTTCTTAGTGAATCCTGAGCATATACAACCATGAACATGTAATTTAGCTTTTCAAGCATTTGATTAAGTCATTAAGTTAAAGCAAGAAAAAAAATTACACTTTCAATTAATCATTGAAATTGAAGAGAGAAATCCTTGATAAATCCATTCATAATCCACAACACACACACAGGAGAGAAAACCATCTTAATTTTTGTAGATTTGTTTCGATATCAGTAATTAAAAAATCATAGCATACTAACTTTATACAAACCACCACCCGGGATGATTTCCTAAATAATGTTCACAAAATTCCAACATTAAAACTAACTGTATAGATCCAAGGTTTTGGACCCAAAATTCTGACCCTACAATGAGCCGTGAAATCTCCTTTATATAAGAGGAGAGAAACAAGCATTAGAATACATTAGTAGTATCAAAATTGAATTTCAACCCAAAGTGAAATTCAAATTCACATTCCTCATCATTCGATAACATCGTGCATGATCAGAGGAATAAAAAATGGTTACATAGTAAGCAGTCGAAGAAACATTTTTCGTGCAAAGCACGTGGCCGTCCACGTCCACATGATGAAACAATAGGAAAAGAAATGTCCAAAAAACCCACCATCGGTAACCATCAAGAAAACACACGGCCCCAGTACAGGTGACCACTACAAGTTCGCGCCTGAGATAGGGACGAAACCACCTTCGCCATACCAGCCTTGTCAACACAACCCCTAAGAACTAGACCCAGTGCCAATGCAGTTACAGGGTCAATTGCCAGGACCTCCTCATTTACTCCCATGAGCTCTGTTAAGGTGGCCAAGTAACACCGGTAGTCTGAATCGGTGTCAGATTCATTACCATCAGAATCAGATATGACCACTGGGGACGAGCAACGTATTAGCTTCTTTCCAGTACTCCTAGTAGTAGCCCTGGGTGCCATGGAAGTAATTGGCTCCATCGAGACGGGTAACCTTCGAGCTCCTAGCCTCACACTCTTGCGTTAAGTCGATTTGTCCATAGAGAAAGACAAAGCCTTACAATACACCGGAGAAGAAACCTTCCTGAACAAAAAATAAATGCAATGCTAATTGCAAGTAACTTGGTCAACATTTATAGAAAGGCTTATTGTGCAGGATATAATTGCTTGAAAGCAATTCAAGCACTTGAAAAATTAGTGGCTAATACAACCATGAGTATTTTCAGCAGGATGGCACTGTTCACACACCGGAGAAAATTAGGACGAGATCCTCTAAAAAAATTCGTGCCATTAATGAAACTAGCGACAACAAGGCAATGTATGCCACACAGATGAATCACACACCCCTTTAAATTTGAACCACTACTGCATAACATATCTGGTGAATCAAAGGGTTGAGATCAAGTCAATGAGTATTGACAATTCACTTCAGCACCTGGGAAAACACGTCCAATCAAAACCCTAAAAATAGTAGGCTTGAACCAGACAGTGAGGCCCACACAGGTCCATTGGCCTAAGAAGAAAGAACACATGTCACCCCCTCGCAGACCTTGCAATAACTTTAGGAATATTTAATCCGATCATGCGAGGTGCGTGAGAGGTCATAATTAACCCCGTTATTAAAGACCATTGCCAGTGAAGAGATGACCAGGCATCACTGCTAACACCTTGGGAAAAATCCCACACATCCGTTCATGCTAGATGGCGACATCTCACAAATCTCGCACCACTTTGGTGATGCCAACAAGAAAACCTGCGAGATCGACGAGAAACGACCCAGATCAAAACCTACGATCAGACGGTTAGCCAGACTTGAGATGCAGCATTTAGGTGGGACTGGCCAGTGAAACCCCTGGTGGTATAAAAACTTAAGCCGTCCTTGCAGAAAGACCGGCAAGCCAGGTGAAAGGGGTCGGGAAAGGCACGACTCGAGAGGGATAAAACGTTATTAAAATGACCGGTTACCCTCAGTAGTAAGTCACTGTTGAAACATAACAAGAGGGTTTTCAAAATTCGATAATTAAAATCACCATCTGTAACTTTGAAACCCCAAAACCCCAGCTAGCATCACTTAAAAAATTGAAAGTCCCATCACAGTCTATGGAGGAAAATGAATTACACACTACTAGGTATGAAAGTTTTTGTCCAGTTTGTGGTGTGAAATTTTTTTCTAGAAGCTTTGTTCTCTGTCACATGGACTGTGAAAATATCTAGATCATCATTAAAAGATTTGAAGTTCCAATAAAAATGAAATCTATGAAATTGTGCATTCAATATCAACCATTGAAAAATTGAAATCCCAATTTGTCAAAACAACAAAATATAAATTTAGATAAACCCTTATTTTTTTTTATCATTGTAACCTAGCTTTTTTGTATGGCCACCCTCACTATATCCTATATAAAATTGAACCCTCATTTGACCTAAAATTTTTAAATTTGAAACCACATGACCTTTCATTGAAATCCATTTCATCAAAAAAATTAAGGAAATAGTTCACAAAAAGTAAATTCGTGATAGGAGGCAGTGTAAATATCTTGCGATGAAACAATTTTTTGTTGTATAAGTTTTAAAAGCACAGTAATGGGGTTTCAATTTTTTTCTATGGTAAAGAAGTTGCATCAAATAGATTTTAGTTTTATTTCAAAGACAAGGGTTCTTCTTTTATATACATAATGAAGTTGCAACAAATTTTTGTTTGTTTCAGTGCTAGAAGAAATAAGGAGATGATGCAAATACCTCTTCCTTTATGGGGAAAATTTCCTCCATGACCTTAGGCCAATCCCTCAGAGGAAAAACCTTGTGTTCTTTGTTCGCATTGCCCTTCAAACTCACCTCAAAACTTGTAATTTGATATCTTCACCTGATTTTATTTGCTCTCCACCATTTTCGTGTGAGCTGCCATTTTTCCCTTTTTTCTCCTCTTCCCCGTGGCACCCTCCTGTCATCTCTTCCTTCTAGCGATAATTTTTTTTTTTGATTCATTAGTTAATGCCGACTTTAGTGCTGACTTTCAGTCCTAAATGTAATCTCTTTGGGGTGCCAAAGGCGGTGAAAAGTGCACCTAATTTAGGGCATAGCTGTGCTGAGTTGGATAAAATGTTGTCATATAGTTATTAGAAGCACTAAATTAATAGTTTAAAATAAATTTTAGTAATTTAGTATTGTTATAGACCATGTGTCTCTTTGACGAGGTAATTAGTTCTTAGTTTCCCATGATTTAATTCCCCAAATTTGTGGTCAATTTTCAGTTTTAATAACTTTTTAAAGGTTGTGTATCAATTACCTATCATTTATTTAAAAAATGTAATGAAACTAAAAAATAGAGAAATAATTTTAGAAAATATGGTATAGGCTATTAAAAATTGTTGATTATGTTTTTTAAACTTCAAAAGCTACATAATTCTATTTAGCAAATATGACATAATATTCATAAAGAATACATTTTGATGTATAAATATTATGCATTTATATTATGAATCTCGTTTCATAACAATTTTTTTATGTTTGGACTATGGATTGGGATTTAAGATTTCATTACATTTGTATTATATTTCACTCTATAGTATACCAATATCTTGAACATAAAAAAAATATAACATAAAATTATTTGTTTAGTAATAAAAATTATTTCAATTCATTGAAAGAATGTATGTTCTATAGAGGATATTATATGGTTGAATCTCAAGGGACTAAAGTTGAATACTTTTTTGAATTATAAATAAGATTTTTTTTTTAACTTTCAAAAAATTGCATACAATAAATTAGTGTTTTTGTTAGCTACATCCCAAAAAATTACCTTTACTTCATTTATATAATAGATTCAATTGATAATAAAAATATTTATAGGTTGCATAAACTAGAACACGTGTCTTAAAAACATTGCTTACTATTTATATAATTGTAATGGTGACAAATTCATACCCTTCACTTTTCCCCTTCATTTTGGGCTTACTTTGACTTGTTTGTCCCTAAAGCAACGACTAGTGTGCAAAATGATGTATTTTTCATGGAAGTTGATAAATAAATTTATCCCAAATTGAATTCATCTTCATATTTTTGAAGGGAGAAATTGTGGTTCCCTATTTTATCTATTTCTTATCCCATGACAATTTTGTGGGTGCAAAACTAATAGAGTTTAGATTTGTGAACTCAGAAATAACCCTTAAACTTTTAAATTTAAGTTTAAATGGGACCATGTTCACCCTATACAACTAGATGAGTCATCTAAAGTGTGAAATATTTCAAATTGCATATTACCGAGTTGTATAAAAGGACGAACCCTAATTCATTACTATCATCTTAGATATAAGGCTTATTGGGGAATTATGAAAAATCATATATGAGAACTAAATCATTATCATGTGACACTGACATTGAATCAAAATCCTACGTGTATTGCATGCTTCCTTGTTATCTTCAATCATTTATTTGTATCATTAAATTAGTAATAGGAGTTTAACTAAAGGAAAAATATCCTAGCCTAACAAAATCCTCAATAATGTCTATCGACACAACCCCTCTTAGACATAGGTTGTAGACATCAAGATAATAAAATATAGACATCAAATTCAATGAAGATTAGATCTATAGTTAAGGTTTAGTTCTACGTGTAGGTTCATATTTTTATGCATTGAGATTAATTCCATATCCATGGAAGTGTATTGGAATGAAGCATCAATAATTTTATAGTTTTGAGATAGTTTTTTATAGTCCTAGTTATTGTTGCACTAATAAATCACTTAGCAATGTCTAGCATAGTCATATATTCATTGAACCTAGAGCTAAATACCATTATTTTTATTATTTAATTTTGAGATTTTTTTTGAGTGGTGTTATTACTCTCAACTCTTTATCCCGGGCAGGTTATATTATTTATTCATTTTGATTTAATTAATTTACTTGGGATATTTATGTGAGGCATGCTATTTTTCCTTAATTAATTCATGAACCGAACATTCTTAAACACACTTAGGTTTCATCCTTAGAGTTTATCCTTCTACATTAAGGTTATAAATCTAACATTTTAAAGTAGATATGATTCATTTTATACTTTATCAGGGCTTGGATGCACCCCTTATCTATGTTTAATTACTATTATCTTGATTAGGGTTTGGGATTTTTTTGTGTAATCTATTTGATCCCACTAACTCACCCTTATTTAATGTATTATTGTTAGATCAATCATTATGTATTATCATATATATTTGTCTATTGCCTTTATCCATGCATATATTACATATTTTGACATATTTTTACACTTTGTTAGATCTCATCATTCCATCCTAAAGTAGGTTTCAATCAAGAATAAGGAATCCAATCTCTAGTTTTCAAAGAGAAAATGTCTACAGTTTTAATAAATTTGTGGAAGAAGTGTAAGGTAGATAACCAACTAAAATGATTAGTAATAGGTTTTCTTTCTTCTAGGATAATAAGGGACCATGGAAGGGATGTTCAACTAAAATTATTAGTAATAGGTTTTATTTGTAGTTAGCTTGTAAATAAATGTCTTTTTGATGTGAATTTGTAGTGATCTTGTAATCATAAGATTTGAGCTCTAGTTGTCAAGATTTCGTGTGTATAATTTTTGCGAAGATCAAAATGTTGCAATGTCCTATTTTATTTTTCATAGTGCATCTTAATGAAAATAGAGCGTATTAATAAGATAATTTTATCAATATTATCTTGGCACACAATTGTTATGTGACTATTGTCATCGTTGTGTAAATTATAGGATCTAAAGGAGGCCATGGAGAGAGGATGTGGACAATGTAGAACTACTAAATCGTAGAAAGGAAAGTGGGTGGAAATAGATATGACACCATAATCTGCAGATACAATAGAGGTAAGAAGAGAAAGCAACCTCAACCAAAGGAGGAAGGTGTTTATGAATTCACAAATGCTACAACATAGAGGAGATAAAGTCATTTTTTTGTCCATGAGGCTGATGAGGTCAAACTTATTAGTTAAAAATGCACAAGAATGACCTAATTAAATGCAATTCTATGATCAAGGGAAAATTTTGAAAATTAGGATGGCCAAAACATGATATAAATATGTCAAATATATGACTAAAGTGAAGTTTTGTGTTGGATAACATATTCATTGAAATGATATAATTGGTATACTAAACATTATTTACTATGATGTGTATTATAGGGGCCAAATGAGGACACAATGAATGAAGCAAGACATTAGGTACTCAAATTTTGACTAACTCAGGAAAAAAATGATCTAATGACATTTTGTGGTACGCCCATCTTTTTTCATAGTATTATTGAAATCTATAGTGTATTATCAAATCTTGACATAAATTAATGCATGTTGTTGATTATTTTAGATGGAGATTGGAGAAAATGCAGATCCTGAGTGTTCAACTAGCAAAAGAACAAGATATGTATGTGGGAGTGGACCTAAAACTATTAAATCACATAAAGGATAGTGGGTTGAAAAGGATATGAAAATGGGTCCTATAGACACAATAAATGATTGCACTAAATAAGAAGTTGGTTAGGACTATAGTACATGGGATTAATACTTTGAGAAAATTATTGTTTGTGGATGTTCTATATGTTGTGGAAAGAAAAAATTCAAACGATCGATTATACAAAGACATTACATATATGACGAGCTTCCAGTCGGTAGTATGCCTCCTATAATCAATTCAAATCCAATAGGAATTTTGGTAAGGAAGTTTCCAATTTGATATAAATAACATGTATACTTCATTTAAACATTGTTTTATATTATTTAAATAACAATTTTTTTCTCTTAATGGATACTTGCAAGATAAAGTTCTTGGTTTAAAGTTTCCTGGATCACCGATTTCTAGCCTAGAGGGCAATGATCATTTATTAGATGATACATATAACAAAAATATGTGCCAATACACCATCTCGGAGGATGGGGAATTGATGAAAACAAGTAATAGAACAAGAACCAGTTTAAAGATGCATAATTTGCTTAAAGACAAGGGGGAGGTGGACAACATACCCTATGAGAATGAATGTGATGGAGATGATGACTTTCCCTTGAGTTTGAGATCAATTTACAAAAAGACATTTGATCATCGACTATATTGCACTTGGCCTAGTGATCAACAACTACCTATAGTGTACAAGGTGTTCCAATTTTGGAGATACAACTACATGATACGACCCTCAATATTCATGCAATGAATCTAGGGCTATTTATTGTCCAAAATGTACATCTGGGATCTAAAAATAGAAACAATTCAAAACAAACCACTAGGATCTTAATGCCATATTATGGTCCATCATATTATAGTGGTGAATGGAGAAGGCTAGCAAAATATAAGCCTAGCATGTCAGCATATGGTCTAAATTCGAATATGTATACACATCATCTCCAATTGGAAAGTAGAAAATAAATGAATATAGGTCATCTTATGTATATAGATGGGCGTGCATACACACACAAAAATATTGCAAGATTTATAAATAGTAGTAAGGGAAGGGACCCTATTGTAAGACCGAATTGTTAATTTTTTGAGGTTATAAATGATAAAGATGGAGATATGGAAAGAGAGGTTGATAGATTGATAATGGTTGAGGCTATTATGGAACTTACCATTGGGGATGAGTTATTGATGGATTAGCCCTTCTTAAAATGCACTCTTGCACAAAATAAAAGGGAAGAAGAAGGTCTCCCTAAGGATGTTCTTAAGGGAAAAAAACCAAAGAATAATAAATGAGTGTGGACTCATGTTTTATAAACTATGTTGTCAAAATTGTGTTTCATTTAAATTATTGTATAAAAAAGGTAGTTTACAAAATAATATTTCATTATTCAATTGATGTATATATGTTCATACAATTTATATTTTAATTTTTTAAGCCAGATTTGATTATATTTCCTTGAAATTGATAAATTTATGATTTATCCAATTGTTGCCAAACATTAAATAATGCTTGCATTTGTTGATAGGTAGAAGATGTTTATGAAACACATAATAATACCCAATCTATCCAACTGGGTTATTAAGATTTGGAAGGGATGATCCAAATCATCCTTTAAACAATACCAAGGTGAAAAGAGCAACATTGAAGAGAATACTACCAATTGAGAAATTTGAAGAGCTGATGAGATCTGCATACACTGAAGACATGTAATACCCATCCATTTTGCTTCTTGTTCGGTTTGCTTTATGTTATGTTTGGTTGCAGCTACTTTGATACTGGATACATTTTGTCATGATGTTTTGATCGCTACTATTGAGCGACAACTATTATTGTGGGATGTGGTTATCTGATTATTGTTTCACATGCATTTTGGATTAATGATGTTGTAGAGTTAGCATGAGATGTTATTATGAGATTATTGATTATGATGTTAATGTCAATCTTTGATGAGTGGATTGGTGAAGAGGACGGGTTTGCATCACTCACTTGCGAGCACCCTGCGAATCCGTGATTTCTTCTTCACGGTGTGTATTATATGCTAGATATATTGTATGATGTTGTTTACTTGGTTTCAGGATTGCAGGTACATGACATCAACTCCACCCAGTTTCATAGGTTTGAGCGTGTCAATCCAACAGTTAAGTTGAATGGGAGATAGTAGCTAGGTAACATGTGTCAAGTCTACATCCTAGCCTTAGTGTGTCATCAGTCTTGGTTGTTGAGTCATAGTTTACCTTATTTTAATATTATTTGATTCTGAAAGGTGCGTATTTATTTAATCAATTTTTAGAATTATTGCATGAAATCATGTTGATGGTTATTTAATTAAAATTATATTTTGTTGATTGAAATTATTATTTAAATTAATTGATTAAATTTTTTTTATTTAATTAATTAAATTTAATCCAAAAGGATGAATTTAGTTATTAAATAATTAAATTAATTAATTAGTTGTGATGCAAGAAGATGAAAGGAAAGAAAAGAATTAAAATTAATTTTGGAATTACTTGTGGGAATTAAATTAGAAATTGTAATTAAATGTTTATTTGGGAAATTAGTCTCAATTTTGGAAATTAATTTATTATTTGAAATTGCATTTTAAATTGAAAGTGGGTTTTCGAAAATTGAAATTGAAATTGAAATTAATATCTAATTTTCAACTTTGCGTGCAATGTGAATTAGGGTTGTATTAGATATTTATGATTTATGAGGAATGCATGTTTTAATTTTGGGGGGAGAAGTTTTTTGGGAAAAGAATGGATTTTCATAGCAGTGAAGGATTTTTGGGGGAAATTGCACAAAGAAGGGTTTGAAGAAATTTTTTATTGTAGATTTGATTTGAGAAAAGTCTGTATGCATTTGTTGGGTTTTGGATTGGATTCGTTGCATGATTGAAGAAAATTCGGGAGATCTGTGGAGAAGGCTTGCATTAGAAATTCATCTTTTCCTGTAGCTTTTTGAACCAAGTTTTCTTCTGTGTTTTTATTGTTCTTGGTTACTTTTAAAATAGTAGTGATTTAAGATTTGTTGATAAATCTATTTTAGAAAAGAAATTTGTTATTAGAAGAAAGGAAATAAATAAATTTAAAGCTTTTGTTTTATGTGAAAATTCTTCAGTAAAATTGTAAAAACCTCAGTAGAATTTAACTTATTTGAGGAAATGGATTGTTTTGTTATTTGAATCAAACCTAGAGGTTGAGCAACATAGTAGATCTATTTTGGAAAATTTAAAACCTCTATAGAAAATCAAGTTTATTTTGAAAACCCTCTGTAGAAATTAGGTGGACAAACTTTGAGGATTTAGAAACTTATGGTTTTTAATTTAGATCCTTTTTTTTTTTGTTCTTTTATTGTTCATGAATTTGAGAAAATGGTTTAGAAGAAATTATTTTTTAAGCTTTTGTGGAATTTGGATTTTCTGGAAAAGTTTTACAATTTCACCTGTAGGTGAGTATTTTCACAAATTTTCCTCAATTTGTTCATTGGGTTAAATCCATTATTTATTTATTTATATATATACAGTTTCAATTTTAATTAAAATTTCGAATTTAAATTGTTTTGCACCGGCGATACCCATCAAATTTATTGGGAGGCGAGTTTCTTATTCATTGTTTTTAGCGAATTTTATTGTTGTTCCTACGAATTTCAATTCACAGTTGGCTTTGTATTGGGGTTTGGGGGTTGGGGAGGATCTACCTCCCCACAACCACCCCCATATGGGAGCGCTATGTGGAGGAAAACCCTCCGCACCTCCCCTCCACAGCCCCTCTAGCTTTGTCCGCCGCCTGCGCCCATTGCATTTGGGAAGAGGGTCGGCTGGGTTTACTCAACCGCCCCTCTCCCAAATGCATTGGAACTGGTGTTGTTTGTAAGCGCCATGAATGGCGAGCCCGGGTGCATCCGCCCTTCCTTTGGGTTGGGGTTTGATTAACTTGGTTAGTGCAAGTTAAAATATATTAATATATAAACTTTAGAATTTTCATATTTTTAATTCCATTTTATTGGGATTCACCAGTCCTTGGGTTTCGTGAAATGAGTATAGTATTTGTATAGTGTATATACAGTATATTATAAATATATGGTATATATGTATATATTTATATATAATGAATATATATAAATATATATGTATATTTAATATATATATATATATTGTGTATTGTGTCATTTTAAATATTTGTGCAATGTATTTATAAACACATATATAGTATATATACAGTATATATATATATATTATAAGGAAATATGTTTAGTTATTCTATCTTTCTTAGAAAATTTATGAACTTGATTTATTAAATTGAAGTTGTGACTTAATTATGTACTTTTAAATAAATAACTATCAAATTTTAAGTTTAATTATTTATATTTAAAAGTGAGCATGTTTAAGTGGATGTGTATATTGTTTAATTTGAAAGAGAATTGTAGGAATATTTATATTTGCATGTTTATTTAAGTAACGAGAATAATTGTGTACATGGATATATTGCATTTGTATATATCATGAGCATGCATATTTAAATATATAGTTTAAATATTTTGTCCTATTTTATTTAGGTGCATGTAATTATTGGGAATAGAGATTTTACAAGATAACGGTTGAATGCATGGTCAAATTGATAAGGAAAATAATATTTTAAATATATCGAGGAAATTGCATGTTTTAAATAGGAAATTGAAAGAGTTATAGAGTATGGTTAGAAAATTGAAAAGATTTAATTGCATAGATTTATGTCGTTTTATAAGTAAAGGAGTTTTATTGAGAGGCAAATATTTATTTTAATTTATTTATTTCTATCAGAGCAAGTAATATATTGAGAATGAAATATGAAAGAGATATGGATTTAGAATATCCAAAAATAGTAACTTCCTCATGATTATCTTAAATGATTTATTTTCTTTGTATTCCATAAAGGGAAGTGAGTTTAATTGTTTTTAGATTTCCAATAATGGAAGAGGAAATAAGGTTTATGATTATTTCAGATGATCTAGTAATTGTGTCTTTGGACCTTGTCAACGTTACCTATTGAATGAATATGGATTTAGGAAATCCAAATATTAGATTTGATTAATGACTTGAATGCTTTTGTAGCTATGTCATCATCTTGTATTTTGGGATATGGGATTATGTGTTAGTCCAAAATTGTAAGTCTTCTAGAGAATCTTAGAGGATGAGGGTTGTCGATTCTTTATGTTAACCAGTTATTTTCCCTTGGGTAGTGCATGGTGTCTTTTCAGTAATTTGCCCGGTTTCCACGAACGGGGTTGTTTTGTACCTCTTGTGAAAGGAGTGAACTATGTGTTTGTTGTCTCCAAGATGTTTGGAGTGAGTTCTTTTATTTGTTTCCTCCTTGTGTTGGAGTGGTTTTGATGCCTAGTTTGTATACACTTGTGATTCCCTTGGTGGATTGCTTGGGTGTGTGTTGTCCACTAGCAGAGTGGCTTCTGTTAGGCGCCAGAGCCCAAAGAGGTAAACTGGGTAACCTTTAGGAGTGATTTAATCAAGTGATAATTAAATTAATGTACTTAGATGATTAGGATGCCTTCCACACTAATCAAGATAATTTAAGCCTCACTGATAGACACAAGGGCTCGTTTAGACTTGGGATGAGTGAGAAGGCCTGAAATGGCATAGTCATCTATCTTGTCAGTATGAGAGGTATTTGATGCCGCATGAGTGAGTATGAGGGCTGGGATTCGGTTGAGGTCACTAGTATTACAGGAGCCTATGAAGGATGCCTAGAGGATATCACATGACTACTATGCGATGACACTCTATCTAGGACAACAGTTGGTATTTGTTTTATGTGTATGGTTCTTTGAACATACTTGATCTATTTTATGTCTAGAAGCAATGTGATCTATTTCAGTGATTTGTGAGTTATACTTGAGTTGTACTTGTTTATTGCATTTGTTTGGTTATGTCAGTATGAGTCTACCTTTGGATAGTGGTTGTAGATTTTTTTTCCAGGTTACTTTGTTACTATCTCCTAGCATGGGGGTGGGCCTTCGGGTACCACTTGGTTGGGTGGAACATGCACCAAAACTATTGGGTCCCCATCTATCTTCAGTACTTGGTGGCAAGACATTTAGATGGACAGCTCATGAGTTCTTGTGTTATTCTTGCATGGTTATATTTCAAATTATAGAAGTTATTTTATCCCTCTTATGTTTATGAGGTGGAGTTATGTAATTGTAATACATTTGTACTATTGTCTCATTCTGGGAATGAGTGATGTAACTATTGGATTAAGTTAATGATTATGAGATTGTATCTTGGATGTTTATCCTATTATGTTATGTGGTATTCTTATGATGTATGATGTTTATTTCATAAAGTATATAATGCTATGGTTATATATATAAGATGTATGTGTGGGTTTAAGTAATCCTAACCTTTTAGCTTTAGAGGTTGTTGTTAATTAGTAAGTGAATGTGTATGTTAGGTGCACTTTAAGAAAAAAAAAGGTTCGCTTAAGTCGTTAATTGCAACTTCCTTTAGGGTTACTTGGCGGGGCATTACAAGACATGCCACCTAACCTTAATGATGATGATCATGATAGTGAAAATTCAGTGCATGAAGAAATATTATTAGAAATCAAGTCACTATTTGGTTGGCTAGACAAAGGATTCACTACCCTACTAAAGTGAGTTGAAATCTATTTCTTACTTTGCATTGTCAATTGGTGTACATAATTCATAAAAAATCATCAACTTCATTTATATTTCTTTAAGGGGATTTAAAAACCATATATTGTATATAAATAGTCCTAGTATAGATTGCCATATCAAACATGTTCATCATAAGTCAAACATTCAATTGATTTAATCTATGACAATCTTACATGACACTAAAAACTAAAATATTCCTTGAAGAGAATGTGTTGTCATCAACTTGTAGAGAGGCACGACTGTTGTTGGTTGAGTTGGGGATTGAATATAAGCAAATTCATTCATGTAAAAATGATTGTATTTTATAAAAGATGTGTAGACACATAAAACTATCCTAGACATGCTAATACCATTTTCTAATGTCATAAGTCTTCTATTGATTAAATAATTTTAATTATTTAATTAATTCATTGCCATCTTTTATTTTCTCTTTGATTAATTAAATAAATTTTATTTATTGAATTATGTCTCTAATATCCTTGTGTTCTATAATTATATAAATTATATTTATTTAATTATTTATGATCTTGCCACTATAATTAAGTATTTATTTTAATTATTTAATTATTCATTTATCCTCTTCTTCCACAATTAAATAAATTTTATTTATTTATTTAATTACTTATTAATTTGTCATCTTCTTCCTATTTTGAATTAAATTATTATTTAAATAAAAAATCAGCTTGTCACATGTCCCACTTTTGAATTAAATTGATTTTTAATTCAAAAGGCCAACTCAGCCTCTTAAATCAAATAATTTTAAATTATTATGTTCGTAATCTTTCCATAATCAACTTTCTTTCTAATTTTAAATAAAATCATTTATTTAAAATTACCCACTTTCTATTTTCCCACCAAGTAAATAATTTAAAATCATTATTTACAACTTTCTTTCTAATTTTAAATAAAATCATTTATTTAAAATTACCCACTTTCTATTTTCCCACCAAGTAAATAATTTAAAATCACTATTTACAACTTTCTTTCTAATTTTAAATAAAATCATTTATTTAAAATTACCCACTTTCTAATTTCTCTCCAATTAAATAATTTAAATTAATTATTTACTGTCACATGACCCCACCACTTTTGAATTAAATTAATTTTTAATTCAAAAAAATAACCCAGTCTCTAAAATCAAACAATTTTAAATCATTATTTGATTTTCTAGATTTGTTTTTTCTAAAAACAAATCTCAATCCTTCATTTCAAATTTTACCCTAATTCTGCCCTAACCCAAATTGCTAATTGTCACATTTAATTTTAACCTTTGATCTTAGGGCATCTCTCAAATTTTAATTTTGGCCCTCCATTCAAAATTGGCATTTCTATAAAATAGCAATTTCAACCTCATTTTGTCACTTCTTCACTTCATGATTTCAGACTAACATTGTCATTTTGCAGGTTTTTCTAATGCATGTAGAATTTAGCTTCTCTTGCATTATCATAGGAATCCTTCAAAATTTGTTAGGACATGTCATAGGCACATTTTCTCACAAAAATATGAGGGTAAAACACATATTTGCAGCAAATGGAGAAGGGTTATGAAGGTGAATCATGAAGGTTTTGAGGAGCTTTGGTAACATTGTTCCTTGTTTTGCTTTGTTTCCTCCTTTTTTCTTCATAGTTATGCTAGGGTTTTATTTCTCATTTTGATTTAATAAAAACCTTGGAAATATACCACAGTTACAAGATGAATATCAAAACAAGGTAGAATGCCTTGTATGCAAAGAGAAGAGATAACGTATAGATGTACAAGGTCCTACAGTTCCAGAGAAGGTTTTACACCACATGTCAATTATACCTAGACTTTAACAAAAGTTTAGTTGCAAGACACTTGCACAATTGATGGACTGGAATGCAAATAACAAGAGTAAAGATGGATTCATGTGAATTTCAGTTGACTCCAAAGCAATGAAACACATAGAGGAAAAATGGCCAAGAAAATTCAAAGATGAATCTCATAGTATCAAGTTTGGTCTTGCAATTGATGGAGTGTGCCCATTCTCTTTCCTGAGCTCAAATTATAGTGTTTGGCTAGTTGGATTGATAGTATACAATATTCCCCCATGGATGAGTGTTAGAAAGGAGCACCTTATGCTGACTCACATTGTTCTAGGAAAAAATAAAGTTAAAAACATGGATGTTTATCTTGTGCCTTTTATTGATGAGATGTAACTACTATGGAAAGGCATACAGATGTATGAAATATCATGTCCTCCATCAAATAGGTCTTTCATGTTGTATGGTGTGCTATGTTGGACTATTCATGATTTCCCAGGACTTGGTGTTTGTTTTGGTAAGATAAAATATTTATGTATTTACACTCATAATTTATTTTCATCCCAACTTTCATACTTAGTTTTATACTATTTTTAGCTGATAGGCTATTTTGTTTGAAGTTTTCACTGGGATTTTCGTCAGCCCAACTGTGAATTGGATTTTTCGAAATCGAGGATGTTCCGACCAGTAATGACTTGACCAGGTTTTTTTGTGGCTAATATTACATGGGTTGGTAGTGGTGAATTTAGTGTCCTCAATATACGAAAGGGGAATGGCAAGTGTTTGCGCGTAGGAGTGTTAATGCATTATGTTGTTGTACGATGGGGGCAAACAAAGTAAATGCAAGAAAATGAACTAAATACAATATTGAGTGTTGTAGTGTGGGAAAGTATAGTTTGATTAAGTTGTATTGCCGAAATAGCCATTGTGGTGTTGGTTTCATAGCAGATTTGAGGGTTTTAGAATTTTTGCTCTCCGCAATTTGTAAGTCATTTTACAAGGGTGTTTTGCATAAATGACTTTTCTTATTTATGTTAAAACTATTGTTCTCCATAATCTATAAGTGGTTTTACATGGGTGTTGCAGCTTGGGAAAGTATAGTGTGAAATGTTCCAGAAAATTTATTGATTAAGTTGCATTGTCGAAAGATAAATCATGCTATTGGTTTGACAATAGACTATTATGAAAATCATTGGATTGGGTAATATGGTTCATTTGATAGGAGGATATTATAAAAATCAATGCCCGCGGCTTCAATTTATAACAGATTGGAGGGTTTTAAAACTATTGTTCTTTGTAATCTGTAAGTTATTTTACATGGGTGTTTTGCATAAATGATTTACTTATTGTTTATGTTAAAACTATTATTTTTTGGAATTTGTAAGTCATTTTACATAGGTCTTTGGCATTATGGTTTTGTATGGATGGAGAAATTGCAGTTATTTTTTTTTTCATCAAAAAATATGCTTAGGGTTAGTAATTTTCTGTTCCTCATTTATTTTTTGTAGTTGTCTCCATGCATCTTTGGCATTATACCCATTAGCATAGGAGAAATTATAGCTAAATATTATTTCTTTCATGAAAACATATGGTTAGGGTTAGTAATTTTATCGCCCTCTGTTTATTGTTTTAGTTATCTCTATGCATCTTTGCCCTTGCACCCATTTAAATAGGACCAGTTGTAGATTAACATAGGAGTGATTGAATATATATATATATATGTAGAGGGTTAATATGAAAGAGAAAACATGTTGGAGATAAAATTATTTTGCTATACATGTTAAGTGCTATTCTTTCTAATATCTCTTTTATCTATTTAATTTATTTGTTTGAAGTTTCCAACAAAATTTTCATCAAGTGAGCCGTGAATAAAATTTGTTGTGTAATAGCTCTTCTACAATTTCTCTATTTGTCTAAAATATTTAGTGCCAGGAAATCTAGCCCGAATTTTATCGATTAAGTCTGTTGTGTTATAGGCATTTTCTATAGGTTATTACTGCTTATTGGCTTTACAAGTTCTATTTAATGTGGGTTTGGTGCCAATGAATCTAGCTCGAATTTTGAATTGACAATCCAAATCTTGCACAAACTACTTACCTTCTATGCATATGTTTAGTGTTGGTTTTCGATAATATGTGATGAATATGTTTAATGTAGATTTTTGATCATGTGTGATTTACGTATGATTCTTACATGTTTTTCTAATAATTGTTTCACAATTTCCCTATTTTGTCTATAATATATATTGACAAATTATGTAGCTTGAATTTTGAATTGAGAAGCCAACTGTTACATAGAATTTGTTGTTACACCTTGCCTAGATAGTCATAGAATTTTAGGTAAGTAGGAATATCCTGCAATCTCAAATGTACACATGCATTTGACTTGAACTGGGTTCTTCAGTTTTGAAAATTGTTTGTAAGTAATTACACTGTCCATATCTAAAATTTTTGGGTCAAGGGAAAGTGGAAAAAACCTATTGGAAAAATACCTAACAGTCACAAGAAAATGACAGATGCTAGAAAATTGACATTAAATATAACTTTAAAATATGGAGAATAGAACAAAAAAACTATGATAATGAACAGTTTGGTATGGAGAACTAGAAAAAATAATATCATGAAGAACAATTTGTTATGGGGAAATTAAAACTGTTGAGAAAAGAAGAATACCATGAAACATATTGGAACAAGACAAAAAGTGAAATTGGAAAAGAAAAACCCACATTAAATAGAACTATAAAATATGGAGAATAGAAGAGGCAAACTAATATGATAATGAACAATTTGTTATGGGGAACTAAAAAAAAGAATATCATGAAGAACAATTGAGGGTGGGGAAGTTGGAATAGATGAGGAAGAAAGAATATAATGAAACATATTGATATAAGACATTTCCATCCCACGTAATTAGCAAGCTCCACCCCTTACCTAAAAAGACCCTAGAAGTTTGTTTTAGGGAGCTTCAAGCAGATCAGGGAAAAAAGAATATCATGAAACATATTGATGCAAGATTCAAGCTATGTTCTTTGTTAATAAATATTGAAGATAAATAGAGAAATTATATAAGAGGTATTGTCATAAAGAGCTATGTTTACATAATTTATTTCACAAGTTGAAAAGATATTTGTGTAAGCATGGAGAAAAAATTAGTTTGGTGGCTTTTAAGTGTTATTCTAATAGCTCTTTTATCTATTCAACTTTATATTTTTAATTTGAGAAAAAAACAATATCATGAAAGATATTGAAGAAGAAAAAAAGGAAAAGAGCTATTAGGAAAACACTTAGGAATCACAGGAAAATGACAGATGCTCTAAAACCCATATTAAATAGAAGTTAAAAATATGGATAAAAGAAGAGGTAAACTACGATAATGAATGCTTTATTACGAGGAACTAAAAAAAGGAATATGATGAAGAGCAGTTTGTTGTGGGGAAGTTGAAACAGATGAGGAGCAAAGAATATAATGAAACATATTGATATAAGACATTGCCATCCTACGTAATTAGCAAGCTCCATCCCTTACATAAACAGACCTGGGCATTTTATTTCAGCGAGCTTCAAGTAGATTAGGAAAAAAAGAATATTATGAAAAACATTGATAGAGGAGTCAAGCTATGTTCTTTGTTAATGAATATTGAAGACAAGTAAAGAAATTGTATAAGAGATGTTAGAATAAAAACTATTTGCTACAAGTCATTTTACATGGGTATTTTGCATAAATGATTTGTGTAACACCCCTCCGTTTTTCTTTCTGCACTCGGCACTGTGTCCTTGTTTTGGTTTGAGTTATTTTCTGGATATTCAGATACTTTATCATGTGTGTGTGATTTGATCGCTATTTATAGAGCGATAGACTATTTGTGTGAGGTGATGTGGTTTATCTGATATTTTATTTTACATGCTTTAATTGGTGTAATGATGTTAGTTGATATAACATGTGACTGCATATGAGATTACTGAGTATGATGGAAATGCCAGTTATTATGAGTGTATTGGTGAAGGGGATGGGTTCGCATCACTTGCTTGTGAGTGCCCTATGATTCCATGATTTCTTCTTCATGGTGTGTATTTTATGCTACTTATATATATATGATGTTGGATACTTTGTTTTCAGGTTTGCAGGTACATGACATCAACTCCACCTGGTTTCACAGGTTTGAGCGTGTCGATCCAATAGTTAAGTTGAACGAGAGATAGTAGCTAGGTAACTTGTGTCAAGTCTACACCCTAGCCATAGTGTGTCATCAGTTGTGTTTGTTGAGTCTTTGATTACCTTGTTTTAATATTATTAATTCTGAAGGGTTCTTGATTATGGAAATAAATATTTAGAATTATTGTATTGTTTAATGTTATTTATTTAATTAAAGTTGATATTGTGGATAGAAGTTTATATTAAAATTAATTAATTAAATTTAATCCAATGGGTTGAATTTATTTATTAAATAATTAAAATTAATTAATTAAATTTTATGTTGAGAAAATTAAAAGAAAGAAAAGAATTTAATTCATTTTGGAATTTTATTTTATTTGGTGGAAATTAATTTCAATTTGGAATTAAATTTATAATTTAAAATTATTAAATTAAATGAAAATTAGATTTGGTTGTTAGAAGATATTTTCAATTATGCCAGCATGTGAGAGTTAAATTAATTAAGAATTTATTGGAAGATTATTCATAGAGAGAATTTTGGATTTGGGAAAAAAGAGAAAAGCTTCTTCATGGGAGTGAGAATATTTTGGGCTAGATATTTTTTGGGGAAGAATGAAAAATTGGAAAATACATAGAGGATTGTAGGATTCTTGGCTATAGGATTGGATTGGAATGATTCTTGTGTTCTTGCTGTGATTATTGGATACTATTTTGGTTGGAATTACTAGGTGGATAGAAGTCGTGGAAGCTTTGGAGGAGGCTCCACATCAAATATTCATTTTGTCTGAAGCTTCTTGATATAGGTTTTCTACTTGTGATATTTTATTGTTTATAATCCATATTGGAAATTTTATTGTTTAATGAATTGTTTTGTTAAATCCATTTAGAAAAGGATTTGATTTTAGAGAAAGGAAAATTTTAAAGCTTTTGTTGTTTCTGTGAAGATTTTAGAAATTAAACCTCTGTGCATTTTGTGGTGGAGAAACCCAAAAGATATTAGGTTCTAAATTGTAAACCTTTTTTGGAAATTGGTAGTCTCTTTGCTTGGATTTATATTTGTGAAAGTTATTTAAAAGATTTTTTTTTTTAAGTTCTCTAGAAATTTTATAATTTTTCCTTTAGATGGATGTTTTGAAAATTTTCCCAATTTATCCATTAAGTTGAAATTCTTTTTAAATATATATATAGATATTATATATACATACATATGTATATATATTGTTGTATATATATATATATATATATATACATATTATATACATATAAAATATATACATTATTTTATTGTAGATGTTATTTTATTTTGTTTACGAAACTCGTCATTCGTACGGCGTGCTGGGGAAAGCGAAATCGTATTTTGTAAAAAATGTTTTTAAAAGAGAAAAAATAAAAATAAATAAAATTTATGTTTTTAGTGGTTGGTGGGGAGGTCAAACCCCCACCGCCCACATGAGTTACGATGGGGAAAGTGCTACCTATGAGGCAGTGCACCCACCTCATAGGGGGACACGCTGCCCCATAGGGAGTGTTGCCCCCTTTGTCCTTACTAGGGTGGCCAGCTGTACCAAGTACAAACTGACACCCAAGATACTATGGCCGACTGTACTTGGTACAGTCCGATGCCCCTTGCTTATTTTCTGGTTTTCATTAAAGAAAATCAGCGAACATTTCGTCTGCCTGGTTTAATTTATGGTTGTTTTTATGTATATATATTTTGGAAATCATTATAAAGTTTTATGATTGTTGAGTTAAACAATTGGATATTTGTTAAAAAAATTTAGTAGATATATTTAATGTATATATATAATGTTTGTATATAATTAAATATATTAATATATATATTTAATGTATACATAGTATGGAACATATATATATATTTTAAGTGTATATTTAATATTGTATTTTATTTTAATTTGATGCATGCAATTTAGTATTGAATGGAGATTTTAAAAGAAATGATTTGTATGCATGGATAAATTGATAGAAAAAGGGATATTTTTATTATATAAATGGAAGAAATGACATGTTTTAAATAAAAAATTGAAAGATTATTTACGATAGATTTATGTTGGTTTTAAAAGTAATCAAAAGTTTTGCTTTTGATTAAATTGGTGTTTTCCTTCTCTGAATTTAATGAGGCAATTAGTTATTTTATTCTATTATTTTGTTAAGGCAATTATTTTATTTACTGTGAAATGTATTTGAAAGGGAAATGGATTTAGCATATCCAAAGATAGAATATTTTCTTTCTTTTTCTTTAGATGGTTATTTCCTCGGTGTTCATGATTTGGGAAATGGGTTTAGTTTAGTTCTTAATTGTAAGTCTTCTAGAGGAACCTAGAAGATGGGGGTTGTTGAAATGTGATGTCAACCATTTTTATTTTTTTTGGGTAGTGCATGGTGCTTTGTTAGTGATTTACCCGATTTCCACGAAGGGGGATGTTTTGTGCCTCCTTTAGAAGGAGTGGACTATGTGTTTTGTTGCCTCCAGTTGTTTGGAGTGAGTTTCATTTTGTGTTGCCTCCTAGAGATGGAGTGGTTGTATTTTCTAGTTTGTATGCACTTGGGATTCCCTTGGTGATTAGTTTTTTTGTGTGTTGTCAAATAGAAGAGTGGCTTCCATTAGGGGCCAGAGCCCGTAAGAGGTAAGACTGGGCAACCTTTGGAAGTAGTTTAATCATGTGATAAATAAATAATGTACTTAAATTTTGGGAAGCACTTCAAACTAAAAAGATAAGTTCTATCCTCACTCATTGTCGCAAGTTCTTGTTTAGGCTCGGGGTGAGTGGGAAGGCCAGGAATGGAAAGGTCATCTATCTTGTCAACACGAGAGGTATTTGATTCCGCATTAGTAAGTATGAGGGTCGAGGGTTGGTAGAGGTCACCAGGATTACCGGAGCCTATGAAGATCCGCTGAGGGTAACTCATTATGAGCTATGTGATGACACTTTGTCTAGGACAACATTGGTATTTGTTTTATGTGTATGGATTTCTTATCATACTTGATAAAATTTTATGTCTGGAAGCAATGTGACCTATGTCAATGATGTGAGAGTTGTACTTGTGCTGTTCATGTGTTTGGTTGTGTCAATATGTGTCAGTCTGAGTCTACCTATGGTTAAAGGTTGTAGAGTTTGTCCATGTTACGTTGTTACTATCTCCTAGCATGGGGGGTGGGCCTTCAGGTACCACTTGGTTGGGTGTAACATGCACCATACACCGTTGGGTCCCCCTTTATCTTCAATACTTGGTGTTGAGACATCTAGTTGGATTGTTCGCAGTTCTTGTTTTAATTCAAGCATTGTAATATTTCAATTTGTAATAAGTTGTTTTACCCCTCTTATGTTTATGAGGTGGACTTATGTAATTGTAACACATTCATACTATTGCCTCATTTTGGTAATGAGTGATGTAACTATTTGATTAAGTTAATGATTATGGATGTATGTCTCATTATGTTATGTTGTATCTTTATGTTGTTTATATTCTTATTTCATAATGTCATTAAATGCTATGGTTATATGTTTTTGTATGTGTGGGTTTAAGTAATCCCAACCTTGTAGCCTTAGAGGTTATTGTTAATTAGTAAGTGAATGTGCATGTTAATTACACTTTAAAAAAAAAATTGGTTTGCTTAAGTCGTTAATTACAACTTCCTTTAGGGTTACTTGGTGGGGCATTACAATTTGTCTATAATATTTAATGCTAAGTAATGTAGCTCAAATTTATAATTAAGCCTATGGCTTTATACACATTTTGTAGAGATTTATGTATCATATAATTGCTATCATGGGCTAAGGAAAATAGGTATCTCCATAAAGAAGTGGGTTTAAATAACTAATTTGGCAAGTTGAAAATATGTCTATGTAAGCATGGAGAAATAAGTAGTTTGGTGGCTCTTAAGTGTGATTACAATAGCTGTTTTACTTGTTTAGCTTTATATTTTTAGCTGATAGGCTATTTTTTTGAAGTTTCCACTAGGATTTTCATCAGCCCAGCCATGTATAAGATTTGTCATCTAATAACTACTTTACAATTTCTTTGTTTGTTTATAATATTTAGTGCCAGGAAATGTAGCTCGATAGAAAAATAGGTAAATTTTAGAAGAGCTATTACAAATATACATAGGAACCAAAGGAAACTAACAGATGATAAAAAAGACAACTTTAAAATATGGAGTATAGAAAAGGAAAACTAGGATAATGAGCAGCTTGCTATGGGGAGATGAGAAAAAAAATATCATGAAGAACACTTTCTTATCACAAAATTCAAACAGTTCAGTAAAAAATAAAATCATGAAACATATTGATACAAGACATACAACATGTTTTATATAAAAAAAAATACATATAGGCAGAAATATATATCCATATATATAGACCAAGAGAACTGTGGCTCCTTCTTTTACAATTTCTCTATTTGTTTATAATATTTAGTGCTAGACAATGTAGCTTGTTAGAAAAATAGGTAAATTGTAAAAGATCTATTACCAATATACTAGGAACCATAGGAAACTAACAAATGATAAAAAAGACAAATTTAAAATATGGAGTATAGAAAAGGCAAACTAGGATAATGAACAACTTGCTATGGGGAGCTAAGAAAAATAATATCATGAAGAAAACTTTCTTATCACAAAATTCAAATAGTTCAATAAAAAAGAAAATCATGAAACGTATTGATACACGACATATAACATGTTTTATATTTTAAAAAATAAAAATAAGCAGAAATATATATATCCATATATACAAACCAAGAGAATTGTGGCTCCTTTGAGAACGCAACAAAAATTTATATATGCACATGTATATCTAGACAACTATATTTGCTACCTTTATTTGTATTTGGGTGGAATTTCATTTAAAAAGAGTTAAAAATAGCATATGTAAGTAGTATTTAGCTTATGAGAAAATTGCTAGAATACAACCATAGCATTAAATGATATAGCATTGAGATGTTGTTAATAATAGAGAATTTAATGGTGCAATATGTTCAACATGTTCATAAGAAATCTGTAAATTTGATTAGAATTTGGCAGTGAATGTGCCTATGGAAAGTGCATACATTGAAAAAAATCGAAAAGACTGTTGATTGCAATTGCTTGGACCCACCATCTTGATTACCATTGTCTAGCACCATGGGAAATCATTTCCCTTTTTTTTTTGTGCTCAAAGGTGCCCAAGAGTCCCCCTTTCATATATATATTTCAATAATAAGCTCTAAAGTTAAAAACATGTTGTTGGTTTGGATAACTTTTTCTCTTTGCTTTCTATTTGATTTGCACATTTTGTAGGTCTTACATAATGCACATTTTTGCATCTTTGGCATAACAACCATTAACATAGGAGAAATTGTAGATTAATTTAGTTGCTCCACTTCAAATTTATGAGGACAACAAACATCCAAACTGGATTTTCCCTCAATTGACTAGATGAGAAGGCTACAAATTCAAACCTTTTATTCCCTATAGTAATGCCTTGTTTTGAAGTAGACAATATCCTATAGGCAACAAAAGGTTTGAATTAGTACCCTTCCTAATTCAATTTATGGAAAATCCAATCTGGATGTTTTCTCTCCATAAATTTCAAGGGGAGGAGTTACATAGTGAGAAAAAAGTATGGTGTACATATCTATTTAGATATAGAAGTGTGTATATAAATAGATATATAAATTTATGCATATGGATATATATATCTGGTTATAAGTGTGTTTTTAAATGTGTAGACAAATGGGTAATTCAATGCATATATGTACTTAATCATTTGTATTCTTATTGTTTTATAGCTTATTGTTTCGATAAAAAGAGTGAAAGGACTAGCTAGCAACATATACAAATATCTATATATAGCTATATGTAGAAATATAGTAAAACAATAAAAAACTGCATGGATATATATACAAGCAAACTCAAAGTTAAATAGATACATATAGTTGTCTATACATATGCATTTATCATTTTTATTCTTGATGTATCCCCTGGTGTTTTAATAGTATTAAAAGTGGATTTCTATTGTTGTTCTAGTATCCCATGTTGTTTGATCAATATTAAAAGTGGAATGGTTATAGATTAATATTTCTAAGTTATTTAGCAATTGACATTTAGATGTTGGAACACATTAATGTTTTTTTTATTGTGAAATAGAGTTGTCAATTGTTCAACTCAAATTGTAACATTTTTTCCTTACAAATAAGTCCCTAGAACCATGTCTATGGAAGCAGGCTTTGTGGATGGGTCTCCAGAGCCCCCCAATATTGATTTGTTGACATCCCCCACTATTTCCATTGTGGGGTCCGGTTCTGAGGGTGTTGCTCGTCAACCTTCAGATCTTGATTTTGTAAGTATAAATTTCCTTTTTGTTATACTTGTTCATTTAGTGTCATTGTTTCCATTTTTACTTCACTTAAAAGGTGTATACAGACATGGGTGAACTTGACAAAGTATATAGATATGCAAGGAGATACACATTTATATTTTCTTGCATACAAAGATATCCCTTTCATGTATATGTATATGTGTATGTAAATGTATGTGTATATGTATATGTATATGTATATGCATATGTATATGTATATGTATATGTATGTGTATGTATATGCCTATGTGTATTATATGTATATGTATATATAGATGTTCCTGCTGGCAATCACTCCTATGCTAATTTGAAATTTCTCCTATGTTAATGGGTATACTGCGAAAGGTGCATAAACATAACTACGAACAATAAATGAAGCCTGAAAAAAATTACTAACCCTAACCATATTTTTTGATGAAAGAAAGAAGATTTAACCATAATAAATCCATGCACAGTGAACCATAATCTCTTTGAAGTCTCTAAAATGGGTATAATGACGAAGATACAAACATATAACAAGGAACAATAAGGAGATGGTGAAAGACATGAACAATAAATTAATCATTTATGCAAAATACCCATGTAAAACGACTTACAGATTCCAGAGCACAATAACTACACACAATGTATATGTGTATGTATATGTATATGTATGTATATGTATGTATATATGTATGTATATGTATGTGTATTTGTATGCATATGTATATGCATATGTATATGTATCTATATATGTATATGTATGTGTATGTTTATGCCTATGTGTATGTATATGTATATGTATATATAGATGTTCCTACTGGGGATGGCTTGACCAAGTTTTTAAATGGTCGCATGGAGCTTCCTAATTATGTGGGTTGGTGGTGGTGGCATTGGTGGTTTTCATACGTGACAGTTGAATGACAAG
Source organism: Sequoiadendron giganteum (assembly GCA_007115665.2). Taxonomy (NCBI): domain Eukaryota; kingdom Viridiplantae; phylum Streptophyta; class Pinopsida; order Cupressales; family Cupressaceae; genus Sequoiadendron; species Sequoiadendron giganteum. Next base: position 74,965,793 of record CM021101.1, on the reverse strand, counting down.
TGTTTGTTCACATGAGGGTTATTGCACCATGTCATTGTTGTTCGTCTATATGTCTATGTATATGTATGTGTATGTATATGCATATGTATATGTGGAAGTTGAATGGTAAGTGTTTGATTGTGCAAGGGTTATTGTATCATGTCATTGTTGTGTGATGTTGGTGGTCAAAGTAAATGCGATATTCAATGTCCCAGTGTGGGAAACTATAGTTTGATTAAGTTGTATTATCGAAAGAGTGAAATTTGATATATCAAATATATAGATAATATATTTTCATGTACTTTTCCATTGTGTGATGTGTTATGCAACTCCATGAAATTCCTTGTCGATGTTTCATAATGTTCTTGGTCAAAGGTTTTAGTATAGCCCGTGAGCCCCCCGTAATGCACAAAAAGAAATGATCAGGAGGGCCCATAGCGTGGGTGGTGTGGATTTGGTTTTAATTCCATTTATTTGTTCTTATGTAAATAGATGCCCACACAAATGCTTATATACAATTGGCCTCTATAAACATAACTTTCAACTAGTTGCATGCATCCAATATTATATTGTTGTAAACGGGGGATGTAACAATTGTGAAATAGTGCAAATGGTTAACACAAAAAATTGTAAAATCATTTTTTATATATTTCTATATATTCCAATGTTCAAACTATGCTATTCATTTTGTGATCATCCATAGATATGCATTTATATACATATGCATATATATATATATTGTTACATGTTTATGTGTAATTACTTCTTTAATTATATATATGGATATACATGTATATTCATATATGCTAATATGGTTGAAATTGTATGTATACTCCTAGGTTGTACAAGTACATTTGAGTTCCACAACTTGATCAATTGCTAATTTTAAAAAGGCTGAAAAATACCAGCGCAATCATTTGTACTATAGCCAACATAGAGAGGAAATTTGTACGAAGCACTATAAAAATGCATTCAACAAAGGCTATTTTCATCAAGCATAGGTGTAATATTACCTATTGACAAGATTCCATCACAACACCCATTGGCAATGGTGGATGCCACCCCTTACATACAATCTCACAATGATCCCCTTGCTACACTAGGACATCAACAAAACTTGAAAGAAATGTTCAATGAATGGTACCTTTCTACAGTAAAGCAGTTACGACAACGCATAGATGCACTTTCAAACCTTTCTATTTGTTAAATATGCAGGGAAAGCTACATAGGGATGCAAATTCATATGTTGGGGCCAGAAATGACATGCATAAGATGATATTCTGAAAAAGGTGCCCACCGCTTTAGCTATGCCAATAGAATGGACCTAGGCCCACAACCATTGTTGCTAAAAACTATTACACAATTTGAAGAAATGCTTATTGCTAGAGTGGATCCAGTTTTACAAGTGTCCCACACTAGAGGAGGTCAATTTAAATATAGTGGTCACACGATAAGCTTTCCTCAAGATATCTCAAGAATAATAAAACTCTTGCCTCGCCAATTGCAAGAGCTTGAGGTTATTATCGTTCGATGTACCACTATTGAAGGTGGTAATTATGATTGCTATTATTAATAAACACCATGTCATGGATGCATTGAAATACAAAATTCAATATGAAAAATACTACAATGATGTTGAGGCTCTTATTATGTTACCTGATGTTGTTGTTGATGTCTCTAATTTATTGCATACAATAGAGCAAGTTTCTGATGAAGAGCAAATGCCATCAACTAGCTCAACACATTTTACTCAAGATGAAAGTGGATCTTCAAACTTTCCATCATTTAGCCCTTCCTTGAAAAATGCTAGACAAGAGCTCCAAGCAATCAAACAAGTATTATAGATTAAAAAAAATAGCAAAATATTTTGTGTTGGCCTAAAATTAGCTCTTCTCCTGTTAATGAATACAACACTGAAGGTTTATTTACAATGGAATTCCCAACATTATTTCCCACAAGAGAAACACTTCCCCTCCAACCAGGGAATGCTAAAATTCACTTGCATGAATATTCCCTCCACTTAATGAGATATTTTGACCACAAATTTGGAAAACATGTAAGGTTTATGTATTTTCTCTACAACTAGATAATGAGGCATCGCAACCAACAAACTATTTGTCTTTGTTAGAGCAGACCTGAAAGACAGAATCCCCAAGTCATTGTCTAAATTACATGAATGTCTTCAAGCTTCTCTTGATGGCAAAATTTCTCATCAGTTGATGCAGTTTGGGGCATCAGTGCATGAAACCCATTCTTTTTGGAACGCATGTTGAGCCAAGCTAACTACAATAATTGAACAACTTGGCATACCTGCCTTTTTTTTACTTTGAGCTATGTAGACACAAAATGGGCTGATCTACAAAATGTTTTCTCTTTTGTGGCTCGTTTGGTAATGAAGGCTTCAAAAAAGACACTAATAGATAGTGTTGTTCAAAATCCACATATAACATCTTTATATCTATATCATAGATTCTCAATTTTTCATGAAGAGGTGATTGAAAAGATTTTGCATGGAAAAGATTATTGATACAAATATGAATGGCAACATCATGGCTTTGCACATGTCCATGATGTTTTATGGATTCTAGAGGTCCCCAACATGGACAATCTTGATTGGTCCAATCACCATTATGTTATAGTGGCAAGACACTTTTTTGATTGATATTTTTCAACTTGGAATCCTTGTTGCCTTGCATAAAGATTGCTTAGAATGTATCTTTGTTTTGAAGAAAATACATGCTTACTTTCCATGAGCCAAATTATTTCCAATGATCCAATCATAGATTATGAAGCGTTGCTAAATAAAGTTCAAAGGCACACAAAATGATCTAAATATACTTGTTTAAGGAAAAAAGGAGAGCAATTACAATGTCGGTATAAAGCACCTTGGCAACAAAAAAATACCTCTACATTGGCATCTGATGCCGTGTCTAACAAATCGTACAATCCAAATAGAAATGATGATCACCTAAATATTCATAGCCCACCCATGCTTGCAATCTGGTGTGTCAATGTTGATTGATAGCTAATTGTTTCTAGGAAAATCATTTTAAATTATATTTCTAAATATGAAGCTAAATCTAAGAAGAAATCAAAAAATTATCTTGATATGTTGAAAAGACTTGCAAATACAAATATAGTTGAGGATAGAGAACTACTTGCATATAAAAAATTCATGATGAATATTCTTGTGGAGGGTGACATCTTTGCACAAGAGACATGCCATATGTTACAAAAATTGCCTCTTCTCATCTCAAGCTGACAATATGTTCATTTGAATGTTGGCAAAAAAACATGGTTTCGTATTAATAAAGATGATGTTGATGAAGACCTACCAACAAATTATATTCATTGCTATATGCAAAGCCCTCCAGAGCTAGGTGGTGTATCCCTAATTGACGTAGTCTGCTTATATACACATTCAGAGCGACGCAAAAAGGCCATATGGAAACCAGGTCAATAGCTTGCAATGGGACTGGACTGAAATTATGTTATACAAACCTTTCTGAAAAATACAAGCAAATATAGGTCTTTCCAAACAAGAGATCATACAAAATTGGAAAGGTTTAAGAATAGCTGATTATCATCCTTGGCATGTTATTAGGCTTCCACTTGCATCCACGATTGAAGAAGAACATGGTAGTGATACAAATGATTTAAACCATCAAACTTTTATGGATGAATATGAATGGGGATTTTTCTCTTAGCTTGGTACAACTACTAACTTCACTATAAATTAGCTCCAACTGTTGGGTAGGTGAGACTTTGATATAAATCATTAATGGAATACAAGCCATGTTCTTGAACAACTTCATAATATTGCTTTGCAGTTCATCCCATCAGCTAGGGCACAACGTAAGAAAGCTACAGTATAGTTTTCCCCTATAAATACATCATCCCATTAGCTTTCAAAAAAATAACAATTGGCTCTTCAAATCATCTAGTCCCATTGCATACAACCTTCCCCCAAAGTTCCTCTCTGCATGATCATTCAAGGGACAACTAGCACTGGAAAATAATTTTTGATAAATTGTATTAGACAACAAATAAATGTGTCTACTATTGGATCCAATAGCTCCTTGCTCACACTAGCCCCCACAGGTGTTGCTGCATACATCATATGTGCCTCCACAATCCATACAACCCTTCAAATTCCCATCAAGGATATGAATCCTTTGCAAGGTCAAACATGGATAATATTCCAAGAACAATTTAAATATATTGAAAACATTTTGATAGATGAAATGAGTTTTCTAGGCCCAAAGTTGTTGCTAAAAATAGATAGCCACTTGCATCAAGCATTCCCTAATAACCAGAGGGAGTCTTTTGGTGGTGTTTCTATTATCTTTGTTGGTGACCTTGCCTAGTTTTCACTTGTCATGGATACTCCTATTTATTTTTCACACTCATTAGCTATAGAGTTATGGCATAGTTTCATAGTCTCGATCACATTGGACACTATTTTCCATTAAAAAGGAGATAGCCCTTGCCAACAAAATTTTTGGGCAATCCTTGCCCATATAAGAAATGGTGAGGCTCTCCACGATGACTAGGAAGAGCTTATGAAACAAACAAATAAAATTCTCTCAACCGCAGAAAGAGAACAATTTGATGTTGCTACACATTTGTTTTCCACAAATGACTTAGTCCTACTCCACAACAAAAAAATTATTAAAAAGTTAAACTTTCCCATAGCCATTAGCATTTCTCAAGTAGCATAACAAAATACATATAATCATGGAGCTGATGACCAACTTCTTCTAGAACTACTACTTTGTGTTGGTGAATAGGTGATGCTAGCAATTTTTTTTTGGATTCAAGCCGGCCTAGTGAATGGATCCCTTGGAATTGTTACAACTATTATGTACAATGCACATTATAAATTTCTAGATCCACCTAACTATGTTTTTGTTCACTTCCAAAATTACATTGGCCCACCATGTGACCCAAAAAACTTGAGAGACATCCCCATCCCAACTATAACTCGGGGTAGTTGAACACAAATTCCACTCACCATGGCATGGGGAATTATAATACATAAAGCATAAGGGTTAACATTAGATAGAGAAATGATAAATATAGGCAACAAAGAGAGGCAAGGATTGAATTTTACAACTATCTCTCATGTTAAATGAATTGAAAGACTCTGCATTGATCCAACATTCTCATTTGAGAGATACTCTAGACTTAGCAACAACAAATACACCACTTGATGCCATAGCAAAGAGATGCATTTGGAACAACTCCAGCCCTTGCCAAATGCTTCCACCCCTAGCTCATCCTTTTTCTTATAGAAAAGGCTTCAGAACAATTATTCTTGCAGTTTGTTCATATTGTATACCATCCTCTTTTCAAGGGTTTCTAAGTTAAATTTTATAGAAACATACCATGTAATAATCTATGGAAAATGTGTATAATGGAAAAGATGGATAGAGATACTAGGAAACAATAAGCAAATGGAAAATGTTGTACAAGCCACTGCCATGTTTTGATCATTTCATTCTATTCAAGTATATATTCAACTATTCGGAAAAAAAATTCAGCAATATTTTGTTTTATTTCACTGATTAGTTTGGAATTATGCACCTATCCTCTGTTTCCCATTTTTCCATGCCTATATACTCTGTCTTTGACTCCCACATTAAATTTCCCCCTTTTATTCAATGCTTTGCATCTTTTTAAGGTTTACACATTAAAGATAATTTTCTTCTTTTTTACGATCTTCTATACCTTCAACAATACATTTTTGTTAAATTTAGTATGCAAATATGCACCTATAAATATTAATATGTTGACTTCTTGTTTCAACATTTTTTTGTGTCATACTTTTTGTATATGGCATTCAGAAAAATATACTCTTATGTATATTCAACCTATCCATATTTCTTGAAGTGTTTTTAAAATCATGCCAATTCTTTATCAACATACTTGTAATTCTCTTTCAACTGATTTTAACATGCAGTACTCTAAACATACTATTGCAGTTGTTACAAATTGATACATATACAAACACAAACAACTTCAAGTGTGAAATAAGTAGAGCCCAAAAGTTCTATAAGTCATTAACATGTTTTGAATTTTCCAATATATTAAGCTAGATATGCACATGTTGTAGAAACTTTTTCAAAGAAAATTATGTTCCATTTGACTAATAAGTTTAAAACTCTGCAACCATGTTGTGTTTTCTATTTTCTCTATCTATATACCTAGAGTTTTGACATTTTTCCTTTATCCTTTTCTTCTACAGATTATAATGTCTTCTTGTTAGCTTTTTTATTAGCTTTATTTGATTCAAATAGCTACAAATGTTGATCTACAAAATTCTCTTTCTCATCATTTCATTGTTTCACTCTTCCTATATATATTGCATTTAGAAATATATAGTCTTGTGTACATTTTTTTTCCTCATATATGGTAAAAATCCATGCTATTTGTGATGGGTTTCTTGGGCTTGTTTACAATGATGATGGAACTTGGTGCTCGCATGGGTTGGCAGTCGTGAAATTGGTTGCCTTTTCCAATAGAAATAGAATGGTGGTTTTTGATTATGTGGGGGTTGAATCATCCTAGCATTGTTGCTAGATGCCACAAAAGGGAGTACATGTAATAGTTATTCTTCTAATATGAGGATGTATACTATTTCACTTCCACTGTGAAATGACACACCTTGGTGTTGGTTTCATAGTAGGCTACTGAAGAAGCTGCCATGCACCTCCATTAGATAGCAAATTGCAAAGCCTCCCAAATTGTCTAGTCCATAATCTATAGTGTTTCCACTAATTCTCTTGTTGTAAGTCATTTTGCGTTGTTTTTTTGCTATTCTATATGCATCTAACCAAAAAGATATATTTTAATCTATTCAAATAATTTTTTTCTTTGCAGTAATATCATGTTCGACTGAATGAAAGCATAGATGAAGAATGAGCTATGAAGCCCATTTTTCGAACAATTCCTACCTGAAAGACAACCATAGTTGTAAGCATAAACATGGTTTATTTTATAGATTTATATTTTCATGAGTTATACATTCAATGCTTTTATTGCTTTATGGCTAGATAGCCTCCATATATTTGTTGCTATATATATACATTTATGCACGGATTCTTACATGCACTTCACTACAATAAATATAGTCTTCTATACACATTATATTTGTTCATGTTTGTAGATTTGGCTTTCCAACCAATCTAAAAAAATATCTAGATAAGCCAGGAAATCCTAGCCACGTCTACTCTGATGGAACTCCTGGTGGTAATTTCAAATAAATAACCGATACCTAAATGCCATTTGTTACATGGATTTCTTGTTTTCTATTACTATGTTTCATGATATTCTCTTTGTCTCTTCTCTTTGAAGCTTCCTCTAACAAGGTCCTTATTGTCGTAGTTCACTTTTTCTATTCTTTATGAAACATAAGATTGACTTGTGTCTTTTCAATGGTTTCTATTTTTCTTTGACTCATGTATGTTCCTTGGCCTCTCGCGATTATTTTGTGTTATCTCTGTTCATCCTTACTGCTATATACATTTTGGATAGCAGAAGCTCTATATAAAAAAGTCTCCATATCTATGTTTTATAGCTTCTACTGTCCATATACATGTTAAACTTTCATTTAAAATATGTTTTAGATGGTTTTCCATTTGATAGATTCTAAAAAATCTATTATAAAAAAACTTGACAATCACAAGTAAATGGCATATGGTGCAAAAACCCACATAAAATGCAAGCTTAAGAGAGGTAGAAAAACATACACATTCCAAAAAATATAAAAAAAGGAAAATTTTTGCTGTTGATATCCCATTTACGTGTGATTCTAAAGTGTTATTCTAATACATCTTCTTGTTTTGTGCCAATATGTTTCATGGTACTCTTTTTCCCTCCACTATTTTAAGCTTCTTATAACAAACTGTTAATTGTCATGGTTATTTTGTTTAGATAAAACACGTTATATGTGTTCTATCAACATATTCCAGAATATTTATTTCCTCTCATCTGTTTGAAGTCCCGAATGACAAACTATTCTTCATGGTACTCTTCTTTCCAAATCCCCTTAACAAACTGTTCGTTCTCATAGTTTGCCTCTTCTATGCTACATATTTTAACATTCTATTTGGTGTGGGTTTTCTCTATAATATTTAGCACCACATGAGTGTCATTCCAATACCTATTATATAAGTGGAAAGACAATTAATAATCACAAGAAAAGAAAAGATGCTTGGAAACCCACATTAAATAGACTTTAACACCATGGAGAATAGAAAAAGTGACCTATAATAATGAATAGTTTGTTATGGGCAAGTGGATATTGATACAACACAAGCAACCTATGTAATAGTCAACTCTTCAATTCAACATTCAAGCTACATTATTTGGCACTGAATATTATAGAAAAAATAGAGGAGTTGTAAGAGAATTATTAGAAAAATAGTTAACAGTCACAAATAAATGGAACATGATAGAAAACCCACATTAAAGATATTAATACAAGATAACCAGTTTATGTAAGAGTTCAGTTGTCAACTAAAAATTTGACCAGTGTTCTTTGGTAGTCAACCCACATTAAATACAAGTGTTAAAGCCAATGGGTTGCAATACCCTATACAAAATGGCTATAACACTACATGATAAATTGAAAATTTGAGGTACATTACTTCCAATTAAATATTATAGGCGAATAGAGAAATTGTAAAAGAGCTATTACAATAACAATTAACAACCACTGAAATCTTTTTATCTTCAAATGTTTATGCTTTCATACTAATCCTTTGCATATGTATATATATGCAATTAATCCTATGTTAATATACAATTGCTCCTATGTTAATGGCTATAATTCAAAAGGTGCACAAAGATAACTACAAACAATAAATAAAGGGCAAGGAAAACTTTAGTGGTGAATCTTTTCCAATTGGGGAATTCTAGGAATCGGGCAAATTGAAATTGGTGAATTTACCGCATCTAGCAGGGTGTTCAAATCGCTAGGATTCTATGAACTATCGGTCCAATGCATGTCCACTCGCCAACATTTTTTTTTATGAGGCATGTTTAGGCAATAAGTTCGCCATAACAAACTAAGTGTTTCCAATGGACCGATTAATATTTTCACTTGGAATCCCAAGGATCATGTCATAAAACACCAAAATACTCGCCAATACTATTAAAACAACATTATATGAGGACCCATTTCGCCAATTAAAATTTACAAATAGTTTCTTGTGAAGACCCATTTCACCAATTAAAATTTATAAATAGTTGCTTCTGAGGACCTATTTTGCCTTGAAAATTATAAGGTATCATTGTATAGGCACACGTGATTCGCCAAATTTTTAACATACCATTTAAAAATCCCACGAAATTCGCCAAATATGGATTGATATAAATACAATTGAAACTGCTATTTTTTCTTACACATCTTTTCAGTTTTGAGGTTCTACTTCTCAATTCATAAGTCAACGAAACTCGAAAATGTAGACTCAAAAGTGAGAGATCATTTCTTCATACTATTATTAGTTATTAGTTATAATAATAATATTCATTTATCTGTTTTCCATTCTTGCTTCAGTCTTAAACATGATTTTGAGTAGGGAATGGGATCTATATTCTCTGTCGGTTTGTCCTTCTTAAACAATAAGACATTTTTTTCCAGCTTTTATTCGAAGTGAGATATCAATATGTCGAGTAGCAAGGGTAAGACTCTTGAGGGTAATGAAGAGACTAGGAGGCCATCAAAAAGCCCAAAACGTGGACGTACCATACAATCTTACTTTGGAATTGGAAAAGATTCTAATCCATCAGATCAAGGTGGAGCTACACCATCAACTCTTCCACCAAATATTATTGAAGATGGCATTGACAATACCTCACTGCCACAAGAAGGTCAAGGTGAGATTGTCATTGTGTTAAATCAAAATGTATCAAATAAGGATGGAAATACCACAGAAGATGTTCCAAGGGATACCCTGGTTAGCCACAATGAGATAATTGACTTGGATGAGGATGATGTTGGTAGCAAGAGAAGAAAAGGAAAATTGAAATTGGGGCGCGAGTGGGAAATGACAAGGAATTTTCAAATTGGTTGCTTGCCGAAGTACCCATTCCTTGAGCCAGCGAGGGTATCAAACAAAAACAACGTTGAAAGGGAAATCGAGGTCAAATGTAAGATTTGTAATTGGAAATGTGGAAGAGACAAGATGATGCAACTAACTCTTGACACTATAGAAAAGCATATTGGTAAATTTTACGAAATAAAACATAGACGAAAAGGAACAATCTGCCATACAATGGAAATCAAAGGAATAATGTATTCATGTTAAGTATGACATAGATTATGGAGAGCATAACCATAGAATGTCAAATATTAAAAAATGTGAAGGTACACTTGAGGGTCATTTTGGAAAAGGCATGGTAGCAACAAATCTGTCAAAAACTGTTTAGATGAGTGTTGTTTTTCGTATTTTGTCCATGGTGTGTCCTATGACAGACTACCCAAAATATTTTGATTTATTATCTTATATGAGTGTTCCCCACTTTCCCTTCTCACATTGGTCAGTAAACACTGGATGGGAATGGGAAAATTGTCTTTGTGCAGTGGAAAAGCAAGATTTAAAGGAGAAATTAAAAGAGTCAAATTTCATTGCATTATCTTTAACTGAAGTTACTGTGGTAGATAATATTTCTTGGGTTTGTATGAATTTGTATACTGTAGAAAAACATGTTCTCCAAGCTCATATTCTTTGTGTTCATAAAATGAAGGACAATTCAACATCACAAAATCTATTTGAACTAGTCAAGATATCTTTGAATGAAATTGCAGGTATGGATGAGTTGACAATTACAAAAAATTTGGTATGTGTAGGAGCTGATGGAGCTGCAATGATGCAAGGTCAAAGGAGCGGTCTTTGAACAAAGTTACAAACTACTTGTGCACCATACATGCTTGGTATTCACTGCATGGTCCACTTAATGAATTTAGCATTCAAAATTATAAGCAAGTTTCCTACAGTATCAAAAGTTGAAAATCTAGTTCACGAGATCCACGCATACTTCTGCCGAACTTCCAAACGTTTCCTTGAATTTCAACATTTTGCTGAGGGAATAACACCTGGAAACAAGCTTCTCAAGGATTTTGATACCAGATGGATCTCCCTACATGGACCAACACAACGAGTTCTTTCAGAATATCAATCCTTGATTGGAGTGATGTGTGAGCATCTCAACACAATAGACAAAGCTCCTGACCTATTACATAGGTTAAGCGATATAGAGACACTCTTGACTTTAGCTAGTCTTCTCCCCATGCTAGATGAGATGAAAAATATTGTGAAGAAATCCCAAGACAAAACTATGCATATTTATGAATATGCCAATCTACGTAAACTTACATGCTTGGCCCTCGATCATCTATATCTAGATCTCACACAAGAAGGTGCAAATTATTTGATGTGGTAGAAAATTACTGATTTGAATAATCCTGATAATTATTTATAGTTTAATGCAAGTGGGCACTTATGTATCTATGTACATGGATATGAGATACCAATGTACCATTGTAGGACAACCAGGCGCTCTAGAAGAGAAGTACCTATTAACGAGAAATATTTTAATGACATTGTTAAATATGTTAGTGACAATTTGAAGGAAATTGCAAAATCTCTTTCCTAAGAGATTCGTGAAAGATTCCCTCGACATGAAATACTTGAAGCCATGGGTATTGTGTATCCTCAATTTTGGGTAAATCGAGATAACCCAAAATATTTTCATGATCAAGTAAAAATATTGATCGAACAGTTTTTAGAAAAGGTAACATATAATGAGTAGCCAATAGAAGGAATTTTAAATGAAAATAAGCTTAGAAAGCAATGTGGGACTTTTGCAATAGCTATGAGGGACCAATATAAATCCATGGGCAAGGAGAAGGCCTTTGAACCAAGATCAATAAAAAAGGTTTGGACAAGCTTAGGTCAGAGTGAAATATTGCATGGTTCGATTACAAAATATCTCAAACTTGTTGATTTATGTCAAACAATGATATTGGGGTTTTTGAAATCAAAGTTAAGAAACAAACTAGACAAGAATCTGGAAAATTGCTTGAGGATGAAAGGAACTGCGTATAATGTCAAAAAATTTCCTTTTGAAAGGGCACTCGCAATCTGGAGGTCCACATGTGAAAGAAGAGGGACCGGGTTGTGCAACACAGGCTCTCCAAATCCAAACGCTGGTACTAGTGGCACTGGTGGTAGTAGGACTAGGACAAATGACATTGACACAAATCACACTGACATAATGAATGTTGAATTTGAGACACAGGCCAAAGAAAGTGCAAAGAATACTCAGAATCAAGATGACACTTTTACTTTATCTCAAGATGAGCATCGATTTGAGGACCCTGAGTCTATTTGGTAAATGGAAGAGAATTAGTAGGTTTTAGGTACTTTTACTGCACTTCATGAATCAGTTTCCATTGTTCCAAAGTCTAAATTGTAGTTGATGATATTTAATATTGTCTTCAATGAACATTGAAATTGTGAATCATTGCACTTCAAGTTCAGGATATTTTATTTTATATTGCACTCCATGATATTTTATATTAAATTTCACTTCATGAATCATATACCAAATTCAAACTGTAGTTGATAATATTTTATACATTATATAGTAATCCATCATCCATGAAATTGTGATATTAAAATTTTAATTTGATCTCTTAAAAGGGAATTTATTTTTTCTGTACAAAGAAAATAGCCTCCACCGAGTCCACCCCACTTATCTTCCACATATCAATAATCACAAAAATAAATGACACTTTGATTTTATGATTCATAAATTATGAACAATGCAAATTGTATAAATTTGTCTGACAAGATCCATATTCTAGCGTACATTGCATCCATAAACAAATTTAAAATTATGTAGTGACATATTCCTTCCCCCATTCCTAAAAAAATTCAATACCATCGGCCTAGCAATGCTTCATCAGCGGAACCCCCATCACAGTCCCACCGATGGCCCGATGAAAATAGCTCACAACCTAGTATCAGTGTAACAATACTCTATTGGGCTGACTCCTAAGGTGCTCTCTCGATATACAATAGAGTCAAGTTGTCAAAAAAATTAACCATGAATTATGAGCATGGGCATGAATTATCGAATTTTATCAATAATCACAAAAATATACCACACTTTGATTTTATGAACAATGAAAATTGTAGAAATTTGTGTGACAAGATCCATATTATAGCCTACATTCACATTGCATCCATAAAAAAATTGAAATTCCATAGTGACATAGTCCTAGAATCCTAAGTCCTTTCCCCATTCCTAACAATGCTTCATCGACAGAACCCCCATCACAATCTTGTTGATGGCCCAATGAAAATAGCTCACAACCTAGTATTGGTATAACAATACTCTATCAGGCTGAATCCTAAGGTGCTCTCCGATATATCAATAGAGTCAAGTTGTCAACAAAAGTAACCATGAATTCTAAACATGGTCCCTAGGTTCATGGGCATAAATTATCGAATGCATAAAGTATATCGGGGGAACTATGGTGCATTGGGGAAACATTATCTAGTGTCCCGCCGATAGAACAAATGATAGGTGTCCATCAGTGGAGAGGGTGGCTATTGGTGAAAGACTAATGTGACATCCCAAGGCATCGTGCTACAGTGCATTTATGAACCAGAATTGAAGTAAATTATATCACAAGTTGATCACATAATTGTTACAAAATCTTGGAAGATTTTTCTTAGGGAAAAAGAAGAAAGGCAAAAACTTGGAGTTCTGATGCAACAAAGACTGGTGGAATATGAAGGCAACTTGGTGAGACTCACATAAGTAATTCAAACATAGCTGAGAAGCTATTTTCATCAAAAGCTTAAGATTTAAATAATGGAAGAGAGTACAGACAAAACCAAAGCTAAAAAATAGAAAACTGAAAAGCCTAAGAGAGTCCTAAATGAAGACCTAATAGATCAATGCCCTAGGTCGGGGCCGAGACCCAAGAGGAGTGTTCAAATGAATCCTTCCATGGATCGAATATGGGACAAACATAAGGACTTAGGGGATATTTGGACACCGCAATGAGGGTATGACCTCTTCATGTACCATTACAAAAAATAATTTAGGTTTCTACCAGTCTGCAATCCATGGAGGTTGAACCTAGGAAGACTTGTGGTGCCCAATGTGTTTGTGAACCCAGAGCTAATTAAAGCTCTTGCTATCAGATATGAACCCAAGAAAATAACTATTCAATCACATGGTGGGGGTGACATGCTTATTATTTCTAGGGATCTCATTTCTAATGTATTTCAGTTAGAGTGTTCACTGAATTTATCATTCACGATCAAAGATCTCTTGATAGAGTTTCACCACATGGATACCAACTATAAGAGATGGTAACTATATTTGCATAGATCCAAGGATGAAGGAGGCCAACTCAGGAGGTTCTCTAGCAGTGAAAACCCTCCTTTCCATGAAGATTTGTTCGAAGAGTATATCCGATAAAACTATTATTCAGCTGGTTAGGATTTGGCAGTAGAGGTTCCACCTCTCATGTCGATTGCCCAAATGGTATTAGCTATAGAAATATAGAGAAAGGATGCTAGGCCATTTGATTATGCTAGCTAATTGGCCAATGCCCTACATTGAGGGCTTGAAAAGATTAAAAATAATAGTGATAATATTAATTTTGAACACTATTCTTTGTTTATGCATTTTCTATTGTACGAAAGACAAGTCAGAGGGGTTTGGAGTGAAGAATTAAGGATAAAAGATACAAATGAAAATGGAGATTTTAAACCTATACAAATATGGAATTCATTATGAGACAACTGATTTGGTAGGTCTCATTACCTTTATTTTGAATAATTTTTTGTAAAACCATTGATAAATTTGCTGGGGTATCCGTGCAATTATAACCTATCCCTAGAAGTACAATGATTTCTAAGACCAAAGGAAAATGATCAGAGAAATAAATTGAATCATAACTAGGGAGATTGGTATGCTTTGTCTAATTATATAATGATAAGGGTTTATGGGTTTGAAGGGGCTCCACATTTGATTCCACGAGTAGTTCCTGATCGAATTGCTTATTTAGAAATTGTGAGGCAATTGGAAAAATCTGATTCCAAACACCTCAAAGGACATAGCAAACAATCAATTATGCCCAACACCTTATGTTTTAGAGACTTTAAAGTTGTTTCCAATGAAGGATATAGAGAAATTGATGGTAAATTAGCACAATTCAACCTACCTCTAGGTGATGTAAGGAAACAATTTGATGCAGAAGGGTTTATTCACAAGGCAAGATTATTGTAGGGGCTATAAGGGTATGAACATTTGTTCTCAATCGAAGATGTCATAAGAAACCATGATGAGGCTTCCACCAAGGAAATAATGCTCGCCTATAACAAGATTATTCTTGCAGAGGAATGGAAGAGAAAAAATGTCTCATCTTGTTCAAAGGCATTTGGTGAGATACATGATCCTTTAACAAGAATTGAGCAACTCATCACTCATGTCAATGAACTAGTAAAGGATGTTACCCTAGTTGTTTTTGATGCACCTCATGCAACCTATTCAAGAGTACAAGCTGAAGACATAGAGCCCTTGGATTACATAGCTTCACAACCTACTCCCGAGGTATGTTTTTCTGTAGATACTGATATAAGTGAAGAAGTACGAGGTGATGAAGAAGGTGAGTAGGTCAAAAAAATCAGTGCTCCTATGATTACATAGTACAAACCCCCTCAAGAGAAGAATATTGTAAGATTTGAGGCATCAAATGAACTATCTGATGATGTGAGGGTCAGGGCTGGACAACAGTTTATTTCTGATTGTGATTTTGTTAAATCTTTTGAATTTAAATCATTTGATTATGAATATAAAGGAAGAAAAATGAGACAATAGATACATGATATCACTCTTGAACATGAGGCAACTGCTCTGAAGGAATTGAAAAGGGAGGTAGAAAAGGAAATGGATTCCATCACTACTGAAAGAGGAAGGGAATTGCTTCAAGAAGCTAGAGTGTTGCTCTTGCTAGGGTGGGATATTAACTCTTCAATTGTATTTGATAGCTTCAGAAAAAGAGGGGATAAGACAATGAAGTTAACAGAAGAAGCAAGTGACAAAATGTATTCAGGACCTGGGTACAACCCAGACAAAGCCACCTTTCTTATTTGGTCACTATATCCCCATGATGAAAGACCTGCTATAATTAGTAATCCAAACCAAGTGTTTGGTCATCTCTTGGTTCAATGAGTAGTGGATACCAACCCTATGGAGACAACATAATTGAAGATAAATGTGGCAAAATTTACCAAAGAAGGAGCTAGAAAATTAGAGAGAAAGAACATATTCCTCCTCCACATCATAGTTTTACTCCCCATGGCTTGAAAAATATAGGAGAGTGCTTGATGCATTGGCTGATGCAACCTATTGGAAGAATTGCTATTTGAAATCCCAAGGGAAATACAAAGAATTGGAGAAAGAAGTGAAAACCATCAAATATGACATTGTATGTGAAATGATAAAAGAAATATTCAACAAAATGATGAAATTTTATAATGAATATTGGAAAGTATTCAAAAAGACATGCATTGCATCGGTGGAGAATGAATGATTGCAACCTAAAACGATGGAGAAAAAAAAGGAGCTCATAGATAGGAATGTCATGAAAGGACAAATATTGCTGACATATAACAAGCTCGTAGAATCACATAATGAATATCATAACAGGCTTAGGGAATATTTTGACTGCTTTGATTCAGTTCCACTCCTAACACTTCATAATGGCATTGGAAATCTATGAGAATATGATGATTGGAAGGAAGAGCTTGTTGGGCTTCTAACTACTGCATTGCAAGAAATAAATGATGAGGCTATGGTTTTACAAAACACTCATAAGAAACTCAAAAAATAAATGTCTTTGGAATATGATATGAAAGAGGCGATCTCTAATGTGGACACCTATGCTGAACAAAAGTACATCCATCACCTCTTTGCAGTCAATCTATTTATTCGCCAAACTATAGATGTGTCAGAATAAGATCCAATGGGACAACCATCAAATTTAGAGTAAGAACACTAGCCGACAACATGATGAGCACTCTATCATGGAGTAGAAGCCTTGAACAGATCTTAAGTGGTCATGGGCTTCTGCTTGGAGATTAATAAATTGGTGCATTCACCTACGACATTGCTTTATTTATAAATTGAGTTATGTTTAGTTTTCAAACGTCATGAATTTTTTTAAGGGGTTTGTAGCTTGTTGCCTCTCATATATAAGAGAGATCAAAACCCAAATAGGAGATCAATGGATCATCACATCCTCTTTGATTAGACTTTAGAGTAGAAAATAGTAAGAAGATAGATAATAGATTGCACCAATTCACCCATCCATCTCATATCATAAACTATTTTTATAATGCATATCATTTTAACTTTGAAGATCAATACAATGGAGAAGGTTACACATAATTACTATTTTTCTTTCGAGTGTTCAACTGTTGTGGATTCATATGCTTATAAGTTATTAAATTATTTAGCTTTCTCCAAAGGGGTTGTTTATGTTATTCAAATTGAGTGTGTGAAAGTACATTTAATTTTTTAGTACATTGAATTTGAATTCTTTAGGAATAGGGGCCGTGACCATGGGGTTTTAGATTTATTTATGGACATGGTCATTGATCAAGTAGTAATGTGGGCCACAAAATGGATCTTATCACACAAATATCTGCATTTTGTGCTAATCATAAAATCAAATGTAGTGTATTTTTGTAGTATGTGGGATGTGGGTGACGTGTAAGACTGTAAGTTGGTGGATACTGATCAGGATTTTTAGTCAAAACATAATGGAAGCTAACAGTTCAACATACATAACTTATAAGCTCTACCAAGAAGTATATATAATGAGCTAATAATTCAACATCCATAACTTGGAAGCTCTACGAAGAAGTAAATATAATGAGCTAACAGTTCATCACCTTATAGTTCAAATGATAAAATAAGTAATACAGATAATTGAACATCATCACATTACTAAAGTTTGAATTTGAGCTTTTTAATTGATTTTCACATGAAGGAGTACATATTGGCATTGATAATGCAAAATCTTGCCAATTCCCAAAGAAAAGTCTGCATAGAGCTGAGTTGGAACTTGTAAACTCATATTATCAAAGACTGAAAATTAAAAATCAAGTCACTGTATCACCTTTTCTAGCTACTTCCACTCTTTAGGTGGTGGAATTGCCATTTGTTCTAACTGATGTTGTTTGACTTGAAGTTTTGTTAAAATTTCATGATTGTAATTGGAAGTGGAACCTGTCTTGAATTCTTCAGTCAATTTTGCATCCATGGTTATCAGTGTTTTGATGGAATCCAAATAGGTCACATCTAGGTTATGAGGAAACTGGTCCAAATGAGTCTTCTGTGCACCTTCCATCTTCTTTCTGAAACCATCCTTTCCAATGAATTTCTCATTTGTGTCAAATGCCTCTGGAAAACCAAGGTTTGTGAATTTCCTTACCTTTTCATCCACCACCTTCATCTTTTTTGAAACCAAATGCAAATATTCCTTTGTAACAATGCATTCTCGAACACTTTTCAATCATAGATGACAACTTCATTGAGGTTTCAATCTGATTAGTAATCCCTTTTGATTTCAAATCATTGTCATTGGCTTTGTATATTGTTTGTAGAACTTGATTTGCAGATTTCTCTAATTCCAACACATTTTTGTTGTCCACTAAATATTTGTTGAGCTTCTTATAATGTTGTCTGATAGAATTAATCAACTAAAACATGTCACACAAATGATCAAACATCTACATTATTTCATCCCAGATCTTTTGTTTCATATGCCTCATTTTATCTCTACAAAATGTAGATAACTTATTTTGAGAAGACTTAATTTCTTCTTTTGCTTCCGTCAGCTCTGTCTCCAATCTTTCATTTGTTTTTCTCCGTTTCTCCAATTTTTGTTCACACTGTGCATTTCCATTCATAATGCTTAGTCCTAATTTTTCTGAAGTGGATTTTTCCTCATCATATTTCTTGTTGCTCTCATCTAGCTCTATCTCCAATCTTTCATTTGTTTTTTTCTGTTTCTCTAATTTTTGTTCCCACTGTGCATTTCCATTCGCAATGCTTAGTCTTAATTTTTTTGAAGTGGATTTTTCCTCATCATATTTCTTGTTGCTCTCATCTATCCTTCACTTTAGGTCATTCACTTCTCTCTCATTTGGTTTATCCTCTTTGCTTGTTGATGTAGAGGAAAATTTTATTATTTTTTTTTTCTAATTCATTTCTCTTGTTGTCTGTTGCTTTCCTCTTTGATTTTTCACTTGCTAGGCCTGCTTGTAACTTTTCTATTTGGGTTTGCAACCTTTTCTCCTCTCTATCTTGATTTAGCAATGATGTGTACACCAATTCATTGTTATTCTTTGATACATTATTTTTTTTAGTATTTTTTAGGCCAAAAAAATCCAATTGAAAACTGGTTACCTGGTATTCAGATCAATCCATATGATTTGTTGGTTTGTATTGAGCCGTGGGAACAAAAATTGTGTACTCCATGATTTATTTATTTGTGTCAAATGTGGGTAATACCATGTTTGTTGGAGGATCTGAAGTTACAACAGACACACTCTCCATCAGTTGCTTCTTTATTTTATTCAAGTTTGATTTCTTTTTAAAATGTTCAATGAAATCATAACTTGGGGAGGGAGGAACAATGGAATGCTTGAATGGTGAAGGAATAGGATTACTTGCAATTGCTAATGATGTCATATCCACACTAATGAAAATTGGGGGAGTTCTTGGAAATAACTCCTTTGTGGTGGATCCACTGATAGTGTGACTTGGACCTGTCAAAATCCTTTGCCTATTTTGATTTCCTTGATCACCTAGTGTTTCTGTGGTATCTTGTATTCTTTTCCTCTTGTGTGTAATTTTTTATTGTAGCACACATTGACCACTATTGGTACTACTAACCATACCATTGCCACCAATGGCACTCCTAGTTGCACTAAGCTTTCCACCAAGGGCATGTCCTAGTTGTGATTGTATCTAACCATGAGGATGAGGATTAGAAACTCTAACAAATTGACTTGTATGCCCTTGGTCTAGTTTTTTACCTCCAAGCCCAAGTCCAAATTTATCAACTGGTTTTCTATGCTCAACATTTGTTACCATCAAAACACCTTGTCTTTTGGAGTCTTTGGACCCCAAAGGACCACCTTCATAACCAGTTTTTTCAAGTATGGCTGATCCTGAAGTATATGCTAAATCATATGCTTCTTTTGCGGCCTAACTTAAACCAAGTTTGTCATTGGCATGGATTTTCTCTTCTTATTCACTATCATGATTAGATTCATCATCACTTCTTTTGTTTTCACATTCATCAGGTTTCTCTATATTCCACAATTTTCTAAACTCTTTATCTTCTTCGTTAGATCCATACTCTGCAAGAGCTCTTGGATCACCTAGGTCCTTCCTCATAGACCAAAAGGCAATAATTTTTTATCGTGACCAGTTTTCATTTGTAACTTCCTTCTCTAGAGAACCTGGAATTTTTACTCTAGTAGATGGTTTATCACTTTTTTCATAAGAATTGTTGTATGTCCTAATTATCTTTCGGTGCAATGCCATAATTTCTGCTGAAAATTGTTCAAAATAAATACCATTCTCAGCATCACTTTTCTCCATTTCTATTTTGACCTCATCCCAAGAATCCTTGTTTCTCAAGTTTTCAAGCAAGGGTTTAATTTTATGTTGAATTCTACTTGCAACATTCCTATTTGCCACAATAATTGATATAATGATGTCACAAGGATCATAGTGCTAGTGACAGATAACATCAAAGTATAAAAAATTCAAAAGATTATGTGCCACACTAAATTCCTTTCTCTCAAATGTGAACTCTCCACATGAAAAAGGTAAAGAAGGAAATAATGTCTTCTATTGCTGACTGAGAAAGTGTAGTTCATCAGCTCTGATGGGACTTTCAATTTTTTAGGTGTTGCGAGCTGGGGTTTTGAGTTTTCAAAGTTACCCATGGTGATTTTAATTATCGAATTTTGAAAACCCTCTTGTTATGTTTCAATAGTGACTTACTACCGAGGGTAACTAGTCATTTTAATAAGGTTTTATCCCTCTTGGGTTGTGTCTTTACCGGCCCCTTTCACCTGGCTTTCCGTCTTTTTGCTAGGACAACTTAAGTTTTTATATCGTTGGGGGTTTGACTGGCCAGTCCCACCTCAATGCTGCATCTGATGTCTGACTGACTGTCCGATTGCAGGTTTTGATTTGGTCTGTTTCTCACTAACCTCGTAGGTTTTCTTGTTGAATTCACCAAAGTGGTGCGAGGTTTGTGAGATGTCACCATCTGGCATGAACGAATGTGTGGAATTTTTCCCAAGGTGTTAGCGGTCATGTCTGGTCTTCTCTTCATTGGAAATGGTCTTTAATAATGGGGTTAATTATGACCTCTTGCACACCTGGCATGATCGGAGTAAATATTCCTAAAGGTACTACGAGGTTTGCGAGGGGGTGACATGTGATCTTTCTTCTTGGGTCAATGGAGCTATGTGGGCCCTACTGTCTGGTTCAAGCCTCCTATTTTCATGGGTTTTGATTGGACGTGTTTTCCTAGGTGCTGAAGTGGATTGTCAATACTCATTGACTTGATCTCAACCCTCTGATTCGCCAGATGTGTTCTGCATCAGTGGTTCAAATTCAAAGGAGGGGTGTGTGATTCATCTGTGTGGTATACACTACCTTGTATTTGCTAGTTTCATTAATGGCACAGATTTTTTCAAAGGATCTCCTCCTGATTTTCTTCGACGTGCGAACAGTGCCATCCTGCTGAAAACACTCATGGTTGTATTAGCCACTAATTTTTCAAGTGCTTGAATTTCTTTCAAGCAATTATATCTTGCACACTAAGACATTCTATAAATGCTGACCAAGTTACTTGCAATTAGCATTGCATTTTTGTTTTTGTGTAGGAAGGTTTCTTCTCCGGTGTATTGTAAGGATTTGTTTTTCTCTATGGACAAATCAACTAAACGTAGAAGTGTGAGGCTGGGAGGCCGAAGGTTGCCCATCATGATGGAGCCAATTAATTCCATGGTGCCTGGGGCTACTACTAGGAGTACTAGAAAGAAGCTAATACGTTGCTCGTCCCCTATGGTCATATTTGATTCTGATGGTAATGAATCTGACACTGATTCAGACTACCGGTGTTACTTGTCCACCTTAACAGAGCTCATGGGAGTAAACGAGGAGGTCCTAATAGTTGAACCTGTAACTACATTGGCACAGAGTCTGGTTGTTAGGGATTGTTCTGACAAGGCTGTTATGGGGAAAGTGGTTCCGTCGCTGTCTCAGGTGCGGACTCATAGTGGTCGCCTATACTGGGGCCGTGTGTTTTCTTGATGGTTACTGATGGTGGGTTTGTTGGAAATTTATTTTCCTACTATTTCATCATGTGGACATGGACATGTGCGTGCTTTGCAAAAAATTTTGTTCTCCGATCAGTTACTATGTAACCTTTTTGATTCCTCTGATCATGCATGATGTTATCAAATGATGAGGAATGTGAATTTGAATTTCACTTTGGGTTGAAATTCAATTTTGATACTGATAATGTAGCCTAATACTTGTTGCTCTCCTATTATATAAAGGAGATTTCGTGGCTCATTGTAGGGTCAAAATTTTGGGTCCGAAACCTTGGAGTCTGTACAGTTAGCTTTAATGTTGGAATTTTGTGAACATTATTTAGGAAATCATCCTGGGTGTGGGTTTGTATAAAGTTAGTATGCTATGCTTTGTTAATGACTGATATTGAAACAAATCTACAAAATTAAGATGGTTTTCTCTTCGGTGAGTGTGTGCCATGGATTATGAATGGATTTATCAAGGGTTTCTCTCTTCGGTTTCAATGATTAATTGAAAGAGTAATTTTTTTTCTTGCTTTAACTTAATGAGTTAATCAAATTCTTGAAAAGATAAATTACATGTTCATGGTTGTATATACTCAGGATTCACTAAGAAGTAGTATTTTAATATACTAAAACATCTTGAAGTAGTAATGCTATATGAAGATAAGTTCACAATATCAAAATTATACTTTGTATGACTCTGTCGCCCAATGGATGAAGCAATGTATAATGTTTGCAACCTTTCTCTTTGGTCTGAGATTGTAGTTCTAAGTATGGTGATCCAAATGCTGAACATAACCACATATTAAACCTTGTCTTCCTACGGGAAGTAATTCTTGCATTAAGTTGGTCAATCCCATTCCTCTTTGGTGCCTGCAATTATTCTTTGGTTTGCCAATATCAAGAATAATGACTATTCCCTTGAGTGTGTAGGGATTTGAATTTGTATACAGAAAGTGTCCTTCTCAATTATAAGGTATTTTTATGAACACATTTGGGTTTACCCACCTTGGTCCTATAAAGCCAAAAGTGTAGGAGTGGTCAGTCCATGATTGAATCTCGTTAGTTGGCCACTAGCCTTTGCAGTCATCCATAATAGGGCTTTGCTACCTCTTAGAGAACTGCAATCTCTATGTGGGAAAAAACACCAACAAAATGGCGACTCTGTTGGGGATGAACTCAACAGTTTGATTTGCAGACGGTGGTGGTATAGAGTCATTAAATTGTTGAATTATTTCTATAACCAGAGGTCAAAAATTTTGAATTATTTCTCCCACTGGGGAAAATTATTGAATCACCGGTTGCAAATGGTTATAGAGTCATATTAAATGATATGTTGTTCTAAATTTACACAGTGAATGCTTTCAACCCTATGGGAGTGAGGCACTTCAGAATAATCCTGACAATCTTGTGGTCTATGGTTTCTTGTAAGCAAAGGATTCGGGAGTTCTAGAGTTATTCATTGAACTATGATTTTATTGGGGAGAACTTCTGAGAAATTTGAAAAAGAGAGAGAGAAGGAAGATAGAGGAACCATAGGGGTTGGAGGTGCTTATCTATAACTTGTTGTTCGTAGTGAAGATAAGTGTTAGACTTCGATGATAATGGATTATGATTGTGAAAGATATTACTGGTAGTATGATGCAACTTTGTAATGGGTAGTGAAACCCAGAATCTAGCAGCACTTAGAGAACAGAATGTCAAAGTTCTTTTAAATATTGTCCTTTGTTGATGAGGTGGTGACTCTGTCTGAAGAACCAGTGAATAAGTGAAGGAATAGTCCCAGATTTGTGCTATTTACAGTCTAGAAAAGAGATTGATACATGCTGCAAACAACTACTAGGTATTTCATCAAAACTAAACAGTTCACTATTTCTAATAATAATGGGTGTTTGTGATTAAGGATAAAAATGGTTCCAAATTGGATGTTGAGCATCAAAAAGGGAACAATGATTGGTTTTACCATACTTATAGTAGTACAACACGTAAAAGGATTTATGAAACATGTTTGTATTGCATAAAATCTTGGAAAGCAAGGAATGCTATTGTCAGTCATTAATAAACTCCTAGTTGAGATAATAAGTGATGTGCCTGATAATTATATGCTGTTGAGTAGTCTCCCATGTGTAAGGTCAGACATAAATATGCAAAAAGAGCACGTTGTATTAAGCCCTTTGGGGTGTTTTGTAACTCAAAGATATATTCCTTTTATATTTAGTGGTATCAGTGATTACCCTAATTCAATTCCTAAGAAAATTAGGAAGTATTTGCCTCAATATACAGGGCAAGTTGTAGAATCAGCTTTAAGCATTTACATCATTTTGTAGATGTAATGGGTGATTATGAAATCAATCATGAGGATGTTGTCATGAATTTATTTGTGCAATCCTTGAAAGGTGATGCTAGGGATTGGTTTTCTTATCTACCTTCCTTTTCTGTTAATTCATGGAATTAGTTGGTGATGGCTATTATGGAACAATTTGGTGAAAGAATCAATCCCAACACATTGAGAAAAGGACTTATGGGAATTCATATACAAGAGGAGGAGTTAGTCCCATATTTTAATCTCAAGTTTTCAAGAGTTTTGATGGAAATACCTAAAGAAATAAGACCAAATGAGGCTGAAAGCCTGGTTGTGTATCTTGATGCTTTTGACAAGAGGATAGGTTTTTTATTAAGGGATAAAGAGCCTACTAATCTGCACCAATCATACCAACTAGCTATGGGAATTGAAAATAATATGAAATATTCAATGATGAAGGGGTATCTTGCTGCAAGTATTGATTACTTGGGCTTAACGAGTACTAATAGAATGTCAGAGTCGGCTATTCAAAAAATTGATGATGATAAAATTCTTGCTAGGACTGTTATAACTCCACCAATGTAGTTTGATGATAATGAGACCCAAGTTGAAACCTAGTCCAATTTGAGTGATGATGATCAAGTTTCTTTTGTATCAGAACTGTTTGAGATGAAAAGGCAAGAGAAGGAATCATCATATGAGTTTTTCTTGAGATTTTTGGGAGTCTTAATACAAATTCCTATAGATCAAAGACCTAATGATTATGAATGCATTGATTTATTTTGTGAACTATATGAACTAGGACTGAGTTCTTTACTAGAAGAATTGAAACCCGTTAATTTGGATCAAGTGATTCAATGGATAGAAATTGAAGAATTGGCTAGAAATGCATCTACACAAAATAAAGATAATACTCATTCATTACAATTTTTTTGCATGAATATTGAAAAAATTGAGGGGCAAAATGATGTAGGATTGTATGAGACACCTATTGTGTTTCCTAATCTTGATTGTGATGCTCATGTCACTGAGATTCTATTGCAAGCTAGTGATTGTGATTTTAAGGGTAATGATTGCAGTACTGAGAATGCAGCTGAGTTTTTATTTTTACTAGTCATGTGGGAATGAAGATCCCCATGTTTGTTTCCCAGTGAAGGAACAATTGTCAGATGACATATATCTGGAGTGTGCCTCAGGTATATTAGTAGTGGATCAGGGAAGCTATATAAATATTGAGCAATCTAAGGACAATGATGTGTGTGGTTAGAAGAGTACAATTGGAGGTAGCCATTATATTGATGAACACATTGGTACTAGGGTATTTCCTGATTATCTATGTGAAGTGGAGATGGATGTGTTATTGCCTTCTAGCATTGATGTGATCGGTAAAAGTTTTTTAGATCGTGTTGAAATATTCACTTATAAATCAACATATTCAGTAGGTAGTGCTAAGTACAAGGAAGCTAGTACGTATTGTTCTGTCTTTTCTGATCAAGGTGAAATTGATGCTTTTAAATCTATCTCTGAGAATTTTCATATAGAAATAAATGAAGAGGTACAAGAAAGGATGTATATGGAGTGGCTAGAGATGAATGTGTTTGTGCATTCCCTGAAGAATGATGTAGCCAATACTGCTAACTTTTTTAATGCCTTGGTATACTCCGAATTAACAGATTTCATGGGGTGGCAACCAAACTTGAGTAGAAAATTCCAGGAGGGAAATTCCTGGAGCTATGTATTATCTTTTTTAGGTGATGGAAGTAAGGATACCATGCACTCTGTTCTATATGAAAACTTTTAGTTCAATGTGCAAACTGATGATACCATAATGGATGATGTTACGGATTAGGTAAGTTATGAAAGTTTCTATTTCCTAGTACAACTAAGCCAACATCCTATGAAATATGACTAGGAGCAGGATAAGGTGAAGTATTATCATGGTCATATGTTGCTCTTAAAATGGTGGGGCAAAGCATTAATTAAATCAGTACAGGGGCAAAGTATGGGTAGTCACCATAGTATTCTCAAAGGTATGGGTCATCCCATGAGCTTCGAAACATCAAATAGTGAATGCTATAAGCTATTTTTGCATCAGAGGAGAATTTTTTTTTTGATAGGGGTAGACCTTGATTTCTCTTATTTGGTGTCCTGGGGCCATCAAGTTTGTACACACAAGTCTAGTTGACAGAACAAGGTAATATATCTGTTAAAGAGCTTGTGTAATTCAGTAATTTGGTCTACGAAACCAGAGATTCTGGATTCTTGCTATGCCCATAGGGGGCATACATCCCCAGTCGGAGCCACTGATGGGACTTTCAATTTTTTAAGTGTTGTGAGCTGGGGTTTTGAGTTTTCAAAGTTACCCATGGTGATTTTAATTATTGAACTTTGAAAACCCTCTTTTTATGTTTCAATAGTGACTTACTACTGAGGGTAACTGGTCATTTTAATAAGGTTTTATCCCTCTCAGGTTGTGTCTTTACCAACCCCTTTCACCTGGCTTTTCGGTCTTTCTGCTAGGATGGATTAAGTTTTTATACCGCCAGGGGTTTGAATGGACGGTCCACCCTGAATGTTGCATCTGATGTTTGACTGACAATTCGATTGCAGGTTTTGATCTAGGCCATTTCTCGCCGACCTCACAGGTTTTCCTACTAATGTCACCAAAGTGGTGTGAGGTTTATGAGATGTCGCCATCTAGCATGAACGAATGTGTGGGGTTTTTCCAAGGTGTTAGCGGTGATGTCTAGCCATCTCTTCACTGGAAATGGTCTTTAATAACAGGGTTAATTATAACCTCTCACACACCTCGCATGATTGAAGTAAATATTCCTAAAGGTACTGCGAGGTCTATGAGGGGGTGACAGGTGGTCTTTCTTTTTGGGCCAATGGAGCTGTGTGGGCCCTACTATCTGGTTCAAGCCTCTTGTTTTCATGGGTTTTGATTGGACGTGTTTTCCCAGGTGCTGAAGTGGATTGTCAATACTCATTGACTTGATCTCAACCCTCCGATTTTCTAGATGTGTTCTACATCAGTGGTTCAAATTCAAAGGAGGGGTGTGCGATTCATCTGTGTGGCATACACTACCTTGTTGCTAGTTTCATTAATGGCATTGATTTTTTCAGAGGATCTCCTCCTGATTTTCTCCGGCGTGCGAATAGTGCCATCCTGCTAAAAACACTCATGAATGTATTAGCCACTAATTGTTCAAGTGCTTGAATTACTTTCAAGAAATTATATCCTGCATACTAAGCCATTCTATAAATGTTGACCAAGTTACTTGCAATTAGCATTGCATTTTTGTTTTTGTGTAGGAAGGTTTCTTCTCCGGTGTATTGTAAGGCTTTGTTTTTCTCTATGGACAAATCGACTCAATGCAGAAGTGTGAGGCTGGGAGCCCGAAGGTTGGCCATCATGATGAAGCCAATTACTTCCATGGTTCCCGAGGCTACTACTAGGAGTACTTGAAAGAAGCTAATACGTTGCTTGTCCCCTGTGGTCATATCTAATTTTGATGGTAATGAATCTAACACTGATTCAGACTACTGGTGTTACTTGGCCACCTTAATAGAGCTCATGGGAGTAAATGAGGAGTTCCTGATAGTTGAACCTATAACTGCATTGGCACCGAGTTTGGTTGTTAGGGGTTGTTCTGATAAGGCTAGTATGGGGAAGGTGGTTCTGTTGCTATCTCAGGCACGAACTCGTAGTGGTCACCTGTACCGGGGCCGTGTGTTTTCTTGATGGTTACCGGTGGTGGGTTTGTTGGATGTTTCTTTTCCTGCTGTTTCATCATGTGGACGTGGATATGCGTGTGCTTTGCACAAAATTTTGTTCTCTGACTAGTTACTATGTAACCATTTTTGATTCCTCTGATCATGCACGATGTTATCGAATGATGAGGAATGTGAATTTGAATTTCACTTTGGGTTGAAATTCAATTTTGATACTGATAATGTAGCCTAATGCTTGTTTCTCTCCTATTATATAAAGGAGATTTCACGGCTCATTGTAGGATCAAAAAACTTGGAGTCTGTAAAGTTAGCTTTAATGTTGGAATTTTGTGAACATTATTCAGAAAATCATCTTGGGTGGGGATTTGTATAAAGTTAGTATGCTATGCTTTGTTAATGACTGATATCGAAACAAATCTACAAAATTAAGATGGTTTTCTCTCCCGTGTCTGTGTGCCATCGATTATGAATGGATTTATCAAGGGTTTCTCTCTTCAGTTTCAATGATTAATTGAAAGTGTAATTTTTTTTCTTGCTTTAACTTAATGAGTTAATAAAATGCTTGAAAAGATAAATTACATGTTCATGGTTGTATATACTCAGGATTCACTAAGAAGTAATATTTTAATATACTAAAACATCTCATAGTAGTAATGCTATATGAAGATAAGTTCACAATATCAGAATTATACTTTGTATGACTCCATCACCCAATAGATGAAGCACGTTATAATGTTTGCAACCTTTCTCTTTGGTCTGAGACTGTAGCTCTAAGTATGGTAATCCAAATGCTGAACATAACCACATATTAAACCTTGTATTCCTACGGGAAGCAATTCTTGCATTAAGTTGGTCAATCCCATTGCTCTTTGGTGCCTGTAATTATTCTTCAGTCTACCAATATCAAGAATAATGACTATTTCCTTGAGTGTGTAGGGATTGTAATCTATATACAGAAAGTGTTCTTACCAATTATAAGGCATTTTTATGAACACATTTAGGTTTACCCACCTTGGTCCTACAGAGCCAAAAGTGTAGGAGTGGTCAGTCCATGACTGACTCTCGTTAGTTGGCCACTAGCCTTTGTAGTCATCCACAATAGGGGTTGGCTACCTCTTAGAGAACTGCAATCTCTATGTGGGAAAAAACACCAACAAGCTCTCAACACCTTCCTTACATATTCCAATGCAAAAACCCTTTCTATCACATGTATTGGAAGTTTGTATGGTTGTACTCTTGATCCATAAAATCTTAATAGAACATATTCTTCCATTAAGTACCAATCAGCCAATTGTATTTCTTTTCGTAGTTGCATGCAGTTTCTACATGACATAGGGAATCTAGGCATTGGAGTATTTGTAATTGCTTGATGCAATGGAGAAAAAAATTAGTCTACAAAATGACTATTGTTCCTTTGAGAACTTATCTTAGTGGTCCATTCATATAATGAGGCCATTTTCTTTTCCTTTGCATTACTATAGGTCTGAATATGAAGCTTGTTGGTTAGAAATATTCTACTCAATTTGAATAGAAAAAGATAGCACAAGTAGGTTGTGAGAGTAAATATCTTGATGGAACCTGCTTTAATCATTAAAAATTGTTTATGAATGGATTCTACAATGTGCTCAATATAATTATATTTGACATGTTCATCACCATAATGGATATTGTATACCATTTAAAGGAGGCTTGCACCCACTTCCAAATTGCTATCCAGACCAAGGAAAAATGCTAGCATGGAAATAGTATGTTGAACCCATGGTTTAAAAATATCCAAATTATAAGGAGGCTTATGATCACCTTTCAATTTTCTTTTATCCTTAACTATTTTGTTTAAGAAATTATTTTTCTGCCTTTCTTCCACTGCTTCATAATCACTAGCAAGCTTTTCTAGGTCAATGTGGTCGTTTCCAAATTATTCGATTATAAAACCCAACACTTTTCCAAGTT
This sequence comes from Sequoiadendron giganteum, assembly GCA_007115665.2. Classification (NCBI taxonomy): domain Eukaryota; kingdom Viridiplantae; phylum Streptophyta; class Pinopsida; order Cupressales; family Cupressaceae; genus Sequoiadendron; species Sequoiadendron giganteum. The sequence continues at coordinate 74,935,382 of CM021101.1, read as the reverse complement.
CTTCTGCATTAATGGATACAAATTCTACTTGGCTATCTTTATTAACAATTTATGTTTTCTTATCATCATAATTTTTGGCATAGACCATGATAAATTCTGGGCAAGGGAAAACTTCATGTAACATCATGCGCCCTAATCCAGTTACCCATGGTGCACTAACACTATTAACTTGTGTTTGCTTTTCAGCCTTATTATAAGATGAAAATCTAAGTTCTGAGGTACGCCTACCATAGATTTCAAGATCATAAATATCATGGTACCCATCACTGAAACTTGGGGTTTTAAGTAATTCTGCATAATGTATTTTTTTATTGGACATTGTTCTAGTGGTATTGGTGGTAGACATGCTTATAAAAATGTGAAGTTATGAAATTTAAATTTCCTAATACCTATTAGTCCTTAATTTTAATGAATTCTTAAGTCTCTAAACCCAAATTTCAAACTTTGACAAAATAAGATTTTAAGAAATGTCAAACGATGAAATATAGCCACAAAAATTCTTTCACTTACCCAGATTCTGAGTCCCGTCTCTTGGAAATTGGAATGGCATTGTTGGAAGTGGAATTGTGGAATCCAAAATAGGGTGGTGCACTGCAATGAGCAATCTAAAGAGTGAAGAGTAAGACTTTAAAAATCACTGTAGAATTTCAAAGTGTAAAGCGTTTTAAATTATTTTTTTCTCATAATTGGAACAATAAAGTTAATGACACGTCTTAGGTCTACAAGAATACAAGTTGCAAATTCTTAACCATTGATATTTCTAGATCTAACGGTTATAGGGTGATTCTAGAGGTTTAAGTTGGGAAGCCCATCACTCTGTGAATTTCGTTACAGAATGCAACTACAACCATACATCAAATGTTCATCCAACGGTTGAAACTTGAGTAATTTATGATATTAAATTAAAAAAATAAACATGAAACATGTGTTTTAAAGTTGTTTTAAACTTTTGTGTGCTAGGTTTGGCATCAAGACCAAGGGGCCGGTAAATTAATGTTGCAAAGGACTTGAAAAAATCTCACTGTGTGCTGAACCTCTCACTAAAAAAAAATTAGTAATTACTTGATAGTTGACACTTAGCAGTGCAAAGTGCTTTAAATGCTTTGTTTTTTGAATTTTGAACATTAAAGTGAATGAAACGTCTTAGGTCTAGAAGTTGAAAATTCTTAATCTTAATCGTTGATCTTTCTAAATATAATGGTTATAGGTTGATTCTAGATGTTTAAGTTAGCAAGCCCACCACTCTATGCATTTTATTACAGAATGCAACTACAACCATACATCAAATGTTCATCCAACGATTGAAACTTGAGTAATTTATGATATTAACTTAAAAAAATAAACATGACACATGTGTTTTAAAGTTGTTTTAAAATTTTGCGCACTAGGATTGGCATCAAGGCAAAGGGGCCGGTAACTTAATGTTGTAAAGGATTTATTATAGCCTACATATTACAATGTTACATAATACAAATTGTAGAGAATTTGTGTGACAAGATCCATATTAGTTAATAGTATTAGTCAATAGCATAGGCATCAACCTAACAAAAATCAATAGTATTAGTCAATACAATAGGCATCAACCTAACAAAAATCAATAGTATTAGTGAATATCATAGGCATCGACCTAACAATGCTTTATCGGTGGAACCCCCATCATAGCCCTACCAATGGCCTGAAGGTGAAGACTCATAAGGTGTGATCCTTGAATCCGATATACCAATAGAGTCAACAAAAGTAAGCACTAAGTACATCGTTGTAACACATAAACATTAGTGGAACAAATGATTGCATTCCCCTGATGACCCAATATAACAATGAATTATCAAGTGCATATTGCATAAAGTATATTAAATTAAAAAAATAAACATTATTCACTTGACAGTTGATAGTTGACACTTAGTAGTACAAAGTGCTTTAAATGCTTTGTTTCTTGAAATTGGAAAATTAAAGTGAATGAAATGTCTTAGGTCTACAAGTTAAAAATTCATAATCTTAACCATTGATCTTTCTAAATCTAACGGTTATAGGGTGATTCCAAAGGTTTAAGTTGGCAAGCCCATCACTCTATGCATTTCATTACGAAATGCAACTACAACCATACATCAAATGTTCATCCAATGATTGAAACTTGAGTAATTTATGATATTAACTTAAAAAAATAAAAATGACACATGTTTTAAAGTTGTTTTAAAATTTTGCGTGCTAGAATTGGCATCAAGGTGAAGGGGTCTATAACTTAACGTTGCAAAGGACTTATTATAGACTACATATTACATAATGCAAATCATAGAAATTTATGTGACAAGATCCATATTATAGCCTACATAGTTTCATTGCATCCATAAATAGATTTGAAATCCTGTACTCGTAGTCCTTCCCCCATTCCTAACAAAAATAAATAGTCAATAACATAAGCATCGACCTAACAATGCTTTATCGGTGGAACCCCCATCACAACCCTGCCGATGAACCAAAGGAAAAGACTCATAAGGTGCGCTCCCCGAAATACCGATAGAGTCAACAAAAGTAAGCACATCATTGTAACACATAAGCATCGATGAAACAAATAATTGCATTCCCCCTGATGGCCCAGTATAACCATGAATTATCAAGTGCATATTGCATAAAGTATATTACTTAATTTCTCAAAAGAAAAAAACTGATTTGAATATATTTACATTAAGTATATTCTGAGCTAAGAAAACAACTGTTTACTCTAAGTGTAAATGAGTAACGAAGAATAACACAACACAACCATTTATTTTATCGCAACTGAATTTCAATGTCATATCATTACATATCTTTTTACAGACAAGTAGCTATAGATCAGGCATGCTCCTATTTTGTATAAATAACATATGTCAATGTGTCACTTTGGTACTACTACTTTACATAGACAAATTTTAATAATTTATTCCAAGTTGTTGCTTGTTACAATCATCAATGGATTACAAATTGATTCCAATTTCCAAGCTTTTGCTACTAAAAAATTACTACAAATGTAACTCTAAAAATAAATGCATGATTCCAAGCTTCTGCTGGTGACAACATAATACAAATGTGGCTCTGGAAAAAAATGCATGATTCCAAGATTCTGCTGATGGATTTTCCAACCATGCTGGGGAAAGGGGGTTCTAATAAATACTGGGAAAATAGGAGCCATGAAGATACAAAATGTACATACCCCCTTTGAGAATCATAGTCATACATAAGATGTAATACACATGTCTCTTTGAAAATAAATGCATGAGGCTCTCCTGGCCAGCCATGTTGGGGAAATGGGAGCTATTAAATAGAAGAGGAGAAGAAAATATGCTTCCATCTTTTCACTAATGGATTTGACCCCAATTTTTGACGGCCGTTCATCAAAATTTTGACGATCTATTGTCGGCCGACTGACGAATCGCACAAATCAGTGTTGTCGCTCAATTTTCATCTATATCCTGACGGACAATAAAACATCACCCTCCTGATGCCAACTCGTCAGAACAACGACCTCCATTCCATCGATCGCACGACAAGTAGTGGCTGGACCGCAGGCGGAATACCGTCGCTGAAGTGTCGGAACAACGTCATACAATCGTCGGAACCAGGAGTAGTGTCATTAGTCTAGCGATGAAAAATGTTCGGAGCACGAGTGACATACCTTCGCTAAAGTGTCAGAGCAATGACACATAGTCGTCGGTCGAGCGATGAACAATACCTGGAGCATGTGGGACATATCGTCGCTGAACCGTCGGAGTATCGACATACATTCATCGGGATGGAGAAGACTGTATCATCAGTCTACCGATGAACAATACCCAAAGCACGTGTGGCATACCATCACTGAAGGGTCAGAGTAGCGATATAGTTGTCAATCTAGCGACGAACAGTGCCCGGAGCACGTGCGACATAAGAGCATCGAACGCGCGATGCAATAGGCAAGTCATTACGGTGAAATTTCGTTGCACTCATGATGAAATAGGCAAGTCATTACGATGAAAGTTCATCGGATACATAGCAAGGTCATTGGACATTTTTGCGGTTCGTCACAATTTCGACAGAACAATGCAATTTAAAAAAATAGAAAAACTATTCATTGAAATGTAGGCATATCGGGGTGACTCTGGGCGATATATAAAAGTAGTAGGAGGCTCCAAAGTGCATCCATAGGGATAATGACAGGACATACGGATAGGTCAGTCAAAGAGAGAAAGTTGATGTGCCAAGACCATGGGAATTTAATAGGGGTAGTAAAAGACAAGATGGATTGTCATCAATGCTCAGATTGGAAGACTTCATTACAAAAATTTAGATCACAATATGATTAACCCTGTCTGGACAAATGCATTGACATTAGTGTCAAGAGTTAAGAGGCCATTCAACTTTGCATTTCAATAAATTATTGTATGCATTGAGTAAGTGTTTACAAGGTAGAAAAAGGATAGTCATATGACTATTAAAATATCAAATAACATGTCAACTGTTGTGTTTAATTAGGCTTATAGAGGTAGGGATTTATCATTTTTTGCATACATCTGTAGTCCAAGCTCTAGGCCTGCATCATTTGGTTACTATGTATGAGAAATGAGCAATGAATAATTGTAGAATATGGAGGCTATGGATGATATTATGATGCCAACATTTGATGTTGATCAACAATTGGAGCAAATTATAATACCTATGATGAGTCATGAGATCAAGGGGACTGTCATGGATAGCAAGCACAACCTACGAACTGGATTCTAATTTTTCTAAAAAAGAAAAAATCAAATTAGTGAATATTAAACTACACACTAGAATCTAAATTTGTGGAAAATGAGCAATTTGGTGAGAAAGAGTACCTGCAGTGCGTCTTGGATACTTAGCTAGTGTATTAAAAAATAGGATTGCAAACCCAAAATTATTCTCACTCTGGAAATTCAATAGAAAAATACAGAATGTTATCCTGGATACTTAGCTCTTAGATAGTCAATAAAACAATACGAGCATGATTATGAATGGTTTTACCTTGTCCCACTCTTGATCTCCATGTTTGAGAGCCTTCTCTTTAAGACCCCATGAATCGAATTTGATCCATTACTGCCAAAAGAGATATTAATGTGTAAACAAGGAGCCACATAAAGAAAAACTGTTTGTTGATTTATTCTAAGAAATTTAGAGACTACAAAAAGAAGATAACTGATGGGGATCATGTGGGCTTCGTAGAGAAAGCACTGCAATATGGCTTCAAGCAGCAATGAAAAACTTTGGATTAGCTTTACAGTAAATCCTAATAGCATGACATTGAAAGTTGCTCAAGTACTGGGTCCTCTTCCCTAGATTAAATTAAGGAAAACATTATTGTAAACACAATATGTATAGAAGAATATGAATGTAAAGGAAAATGGATACTAGAAAAACATAAATGTAAATAAAAGTAGTGTGAGCAAAAAATGAATCTAAATTGGTCTTGAACAAATAAAATCATACCCAATTAGCATTAAGTTATACTGACCTTGTACTCATTGCCATTGTCAATCTTGAAGGTTACTTTGATGCCTTCTGCAGAAACTCTCTTGCCACAAGGCAAGAGAAGGCGGGAAAACCAAGTGTATATTGATGACTTCTTGACAATCAAAAAGAAAGAAGCAAGAAGTCAACCCTATTAGAACAAAATAATCTTATGAATTGATTTTATTTGTTTTACTGGCTAATGGATAGTGAACCTAGTTCTCTTGAATTGAGATACTACTAAGATGTGTTGACTGGTGATTTTAGACTACCGATATTCTGCTTCAATCTCTATAAGTTACTTTTGTCTTAAATATATTCAAGATAACTCTGCAAAAAAATTCCTCAATCTCTTAGAAATTATTTAGATTATTTTGTTAATACTTCTCCATTTTGATATTTTCTTTCAAAAATTCATAGAAAGATATGTAATGCCATATTTGAAACTTACATATTTTAATTTTATTAGTTCTATAATTATAGTATATGATTCCAACAATTGTGAAACGCATAGGCAATATGTTGGATGAATGAAGTAAACTATGCAATTGGTAGTTGTAAAGCCAAATTCCTTAACCCTTGCCAGCATCCTTCTTTCCCATTTTAAAACATGTGCTTTAGAATAGGGCATGAAAATCCATGCAAGTATAATGAATAGGAGATTTTTGTGATCATATATTATATTATAGTAAGTTGAATGAATGTAAGTAGAGATATTTTAGCATACCTGCAAATGGTACAAAATTTCATGGTTAAGTGGAAGCCTCCCATCAACAAAAAGATCCAAATATCCATGTATCTATCTCAATTGAGCCTCTAAACCCTTCAGAGCTGTCAAATTTTCCACTAACCTATTATGCACAAAGTCAAATTTTAGAGACCACTAAAATAAAAATAAAAAACATTACATTATGATCCAAATCCACACACAACACAATGTTCATAGTGAAAAGTTAGCACTTTCTTTCATCTTTGCATATTGAATTGATGCTTCAAATGATGCATTTCTTATATTGAAAAGTGCATTTCTTACCTTATTGAGCTTCTCTTTGTTTTCAGAATAGTTTAATATTCTCTACTTAATAGGGCCAACCACATGAAGGTGGAAGCTCATTTGGCCCCTCCCTCCCCCCCTGACATCACTCTCAATTCCCCATACCTGATCATATAACATCAATCATTCATTCATCCATTAATAACCTATAACATTCATTCACTCATCCATTAATAAAATATAAAATTCATTCATTAACATATAACAGTTATTCATTAACATATTCACATTCATTCATTAACATATAACATTCATTTTTTCAGTTTTTACATATTATCAAAAATATGTTTGTCAACTTGTCATAATATGATTACAATCAATTTTTTTTTTGTTTCTTTTTTGCAGCTAAATAAAGCTGAAGTGGAGTATCGTTTTCAAAATCATTTGTCCCCCCTTTAGTTGTTCCGAGGTCTGCTTGTGATCTTAATGTATGCCTAGTTGTGTACTCACAACGTGGACGCGGCTGCAAGGGGGGGTCTACTGCAATAGCAAAGAAATGTTAAATTGATATGTTTTATTATTATTGTTACACATATTTCATTAATTAAAAGAACATCAGAGTGGTACTCTTTACCTAAATTGGCCACATCATGTTCCTGATATTTCCTTATAGCCTCATGTTGAACACCCTCTAAATCCTGATCTGGAGTTGAAACATAAGATTACATTAATTAATACACCAATTGCAATTAAATATGTTTAAAATAACATTGGAGTGGTCCTCTTTACCTGATGGAGCCACATCATGTTCCTGATCTTGTCTAGCTTGATCATGACATGTTGATCACACTCTACATGCTCTAAAGTTGAAACACGAAAGGTTACATTGATTAATACACCAAATGCATTTAAAGATATTTAATTGTATTAATCCATACTGCGTTTTGTATAGCACATGAATACATCTAGTACCGGGATGCACACCATGGCCTTCATCGGTAGGTTGCGCTCCACCCTCACTAGGCTACATTCCAGTGTCATGTGCAGTATTATCATTGCTTATGTGTGTAAAACAAATAGGCACATTATTATGGTAGAAATTAATATTGAACAGATTGCACAAGTATTCAATTTGAAATAAACTTTATTGAGTTTATTTACCTGCATGTTGGATGCAGTGGAAGATTGTGTTTGCCCAGTTGAGACTCTTAGCTATTTAGTCAGGGCTCCATAGCCTTGGTGAAAGGCAATCTTCAGGTCCTCTTCTGTGGGCACTCTGTTGAAATCAAAGCCCTGCATTTTTGCATGTGATCATGAATTTTGCTTCCATGGTGTGATAAAACCAAAATTATTTGATTTATTTATTGGGATGCAATATTTCATTTATTGATACTTACAAATTATGCGGTTGTTTTCATATAACCACCAGAGCCAAGTTTGTGCTGCCCGTGTTTTTCTAGTCTTGCCTTTGTTGCCTTCAATGTGTCGAGCAACCTATGAAAAAATTGAAATACATTAGATTATGTAAAAAGAAAGAGTAATCAGTATATAATTAAATTGTTGATAGTATCACATACCTTGCTTGGCCCAGTGGTGTCTTTCCTTTCTTCTTTTCAGCCTTCTCCTTTCCATCTGACACCAAGTCCTTCACTCCCTTTCCGGAATCATAGGGGGACACTCGTACTTTATGTTCTTCTCTAAATGTGACCTATATTGGTTCCTCACATACTTTAGATAGGTACCAACTTTCTTAAGGACATTGGTTTGGTTGAATGTTTTATCACCGAACAACACAACTAAATGGTTAATGAGCTCATCCTTTAAATCTTTATTTTGGGCATTCCATCGTGTACGTATGGTGGGCCCGAAGAGCTCCAATGTAATATCACTTAGATGTTTATAAAAAACATCATTTCCTACAAAATGATCATGGGATCGTTAGTCTATAAAGAGTGATCAATAAGTAAATTTCAATTGGATTATATATAATAATAATTAAAACATTTTAAAGTACCTGGGACCTTCTCTATCTATATGGGAAGGAAATCCTCGGTCACCATAAATGTGACCAGCAATCTTCCCGTACTAGTAATACGGGAAGATCCAAGAAATGTTGCTAAAACATCACCAGTACTAGCGACCTCTGTATCCACAGGTACTGACACATGTGGTGGCATGTGTTCACTGCCAGATGGTGGACTACCGAATGCCTGCATGGTATGTGTTGCCAACATTTCAGTCGACAATATAGGCATGGATGATGGGGCCGGATAAAGTGTTGTATGCGCAAGAAGATCAGGATTGACACTTGTATCATCCCCTACTTCCCGGGAAACACTTGCAGTACCTTCATCATGGCTAGCAACATGATGAGGATGCAAATAATCATGTAAAAACAACACATATTTTAGTTCATGACATAAAAGAGTACAAAATATAAAACCATGAATGAACTTATGTTATAATTAAAGATCTCATGACAGCTTACTTGCAAGTTCTGTGCTCTCTCAGACAATAGTTTAACCCTTTCTTTTATCTCATCTATTTGAGGCACTACAAATACCAACTTAAGGATTTCTTGATTGCATTTTTTTTGGGTCTTCCTCATCATATCCACAGGGTTTGTGGAAAATGCGATATCATCGCATAATAGTGACTCCACCTCCATATGGATGTTCTCCTGTACTGCTGGTGCCTTTCCCTGATCAACTGACTGCAACAAGAATATTAAAAACATTATTGAAATTAACCCAATAAACTCATGAAAAAAACATAATAATAAAACATTTTTGTTATATCTAATTTGTACAATTATAATGAGGTAAACCTGTCGGATAGAAGCGCCTGAAGATGGATCGCGATTTGCACTCTAGGCCAGAGCCTTCTTTGTATGATCAATGTCTCGCTGTGACAAAAATTAAATATAAAAAACATTAATGAAATGAAACTGTTAGACTTACAAAAAAAAACATAGTAATAAAATGGTATATTGGAGTCATTAATTGGAGGTTGGGTAAAATGGTATATAGTCATACCACCCCCATAGTAATTGTCTTTGTATCTAATCGATTCAAATTGTAATTGATTAGCAACTCTTCCCCTGTAGTTATTGATTTTATCACACATACGAATACACAATTTCCCTCTCGTGCCTCGAATATACAATTGGGTTGCTTATTTGTTGACCCAGGTTGTGTACTCTTTATAAACCCTGCAATATTCCCTAATGCTTTTGGCCTCCTGTCAATGTACCTAGCCACTCCTTTATTTTGATCCTTATTTTTTAGTTGTATATAATTTGCTGATAGTGCATACCTACGCATACTTCATGTATATCGAACCAACTGCATCCAGTCTTTGTAACTGTAATAGGGTCCAACATACTCCATCAACTCAGTAACTTTGTCGTAACAAACCTTTATGCCATCCATGAAAAATAGGCCCAAACCATGTAATGACGATGATGCTATGCAATATATCCTCTCGTTGACACAAAGATCAGTGTTTATTGGAGGAAGTTCCTTGGGTACCCATTGTTTCTGTAGATATTTGTACCTCAAGGGTGTCTTGATGTCGCCTATGCTCTCATCATCATAAGAACATGACCCCCCTTCAACAAGAAAAAGTTCCATGCGTTTACGGAATTTTCTTCTAATCTTTTGACCTCTAGTTGGTCTCCCTCTTTTAGACCTGCTACATGTCTCACTTTCCTCTTCTCTTCCTGAATTTCCCTTGCTTGAGGAAGAAAAATCTGACAAATACCTATTTGGTGGTACCTGCACTCATAAGGATGTTGAATGAAGTTCTTTCATGGTGATGTGATCCAAAGGTGACATTATGATTAATCTATCATTTCATCGCTAGAATTTGATAGGTTATAAGGTAATCAAGTCTTGATAGATTGCAAGTTATTGTTACTACCATCCAAATGTGTCCATCACAAATCAAATCTACTTAATGTTTTAACTCCCAAACTTTGTAACAAGTGTTAAATGTGACTATGGTCCACCAGTTACACAACCAAGGCATCAAATGTATTCTCTAATTGTAATCAAAGGACTTTTGCTCTTCATTCAAGTAAATAAAGTTGAAGGGAAACACCACCAAGTGGTTTATTGGACACCTACATGACTAAAAATAGCAGCAAATTTACATTTAATTTCCATATGTCTAAGTGGTGAACGGGGAGGGAGTGTGTACTAGGCTTGGTAAAGTCATCATAAGTTTATCAATGTTCTAATTCTCTATGACAAGGTTTCAACATCTTCAAATAGTGAAAGTTAGTGCTCATAGTCATTTGAAAAAACAACATTTTGATTATGTATGATGGTAGGATTTGATAACTTAAAAGAATTGGCTACCCAACAGACTTAAAGTTAAAATAAAAATTTTCAGTTTAAGGGGTTAGCAATTTCTTTCATCTTTTCATATTGGTTTGATGCTTCAAACGATGCATTTTTTATCCCAATTCTATCAAATTGTATTTCCATCCCATTGAAATTGTTGGAGGAGTTGATACCAAAATTTCATATCAGATACCACATTCTTGAAGCAATTTTTTATGTTTTTACAATTTTTCTGAAGTTCTTTTGTGTTGTATGGATCCATACAATCTTGAAATGCTCTAAGATCATTGGTGTAGATAAATATATGTGTTCCCTTTCATTTGCATTTGTTTTGAAGTTCTCAATCACTATTTTGTGGGATTAAACAATCAAATACAGGGACTGCCCTATTGTGCCTGTGTAAGGGTTTGAGGGCTAAATAGAAATGACATCCACCAATCCACCCACTTTCTTGGAACTGTAACTCGGTGGATTGGTGTGCATCATGGTGGATTTGATGGAGTTTCAAATCTTGTTCTTTGAATTCCATTTATGTTTTTCCCTTGTCGTGGCTTCTTACATTCTTTGGGAGGAACCTAAGGTTGGATACGTTTTACCCTGGCTTTCATAAAAATCCTAATGTTCCATGTAAAATCTTGGGTGAGATATATTCGGCCGTTACCTTTTTGGAGTGGGTATTAAAATGACTTATGTCTCATTGTTTCGTCTAGGCTGGGCCCCTTTCTATAAACCGAGTTAAATATTTTGCCTAACTTTATTACTTCCTAAGTTTAGGTTGGCCCGTGCCCTATGTTACTGATATTAGCCCAAACCTAAGGGGAGGGTTAATAATCAAAAGACCTTCTAAAACTTCAACTACAAAAGCTACAAACTTGACTGTAAATTGGCCAAATTGGCCCAAAAGATAGTTGAAAGAGAAGAAGCTAAGAAGAAAAGTTTGATGGAGAAGTATAACACCATTATTGGAGAGTATAGTAGAATGCAGCAAAGGAATGTTGAGCTGCAAACTGAGGTAGACAGGTTGAAGTACAGACATGTGGGGGAGTCTTCTAGTGCTCCTGGTACCCTGGCCATACGTTCTACATCAAGATCAATACCTCCAACTTCTCCAATTGCTTCTACTCCTGGGTCCCCCATCCAGACTCCTGCTCCTAGTCCTTCATTAGAGCCAGTTGAAGAGGAGGTTGAGTACTCTGTAGATCCCACCAAATAGCAGATGCTTAATAAGATCAGAGAGCTACATGCAGCTCTAAAAGCAAGTGAGAAGGGAGCAGTTTCCAAGCAAAATGAAGTTGTAGACACAGTTTTTAGGCATTTGAATTAGGGAGTTGATGGTAGATTACCATCAGTTTATTCTTTATATTCTTTATTCTTAGATTCAATAAGAAACATTACTAGGGATCAGGAATTAGTTTTGCCTTTAGTTGAGAAGTGGATCTCTAGGGCCAATGACCTAGATGTTATGTATAAGGCCTCTAGATTCGATGCAGACAACAGGCCCCAATCATTAAGGCCTACTCAAGTTTTGTAAAATCACTACAAGGTTTTCAAGCCTTACCTGATGATTTGAGTAGGAAGATTAAGGAACTGGTAAAGAATTTTGATGACTGGAGTGGCACGTCTTTACCAGATTTATAGGGACTGCCCTGTTTTGCCTATGTAAGGGTTTGAGGGCTAAATAGAAATGACATCCACCAATCCACCCACTATCTTGGAACTGTAACTTGGTGGATTGGTGTGCATCATGGTATGATAGAGGTTCATTGCATTTAGGGGTCTTTTAAAGCAAGAAACTTGGCATTGAATTGATGCCCTAGGGCTGACAGGGGCAATTTTCTTCTGAATTTGTGGTTGTTAAGTCAGGGTTTATGAATTTGATGGATATCTTGGTAGAGTCATGGTGACACTGTTTGATGGTCCAATCTCTACTTCAAAAAAAAATATCTCTAACAACTCTAAGAGCTATAATGGGATGGCATTAAAGGAACCTTCATATGAAGGATCTTCTAATGAAGGACCTTTGAATTAAGGTCTTCATTTGAAGGTCCTTCATGCCAAGGTTCCTTTTATAAAGCATTTTGGACATGAAATATTTAAAATAAAAAATACCTTCATTTGAAAGTCTTGACATGGCATCATTTTTGAATGAAGGTTCTTCGTTCAAAGGTCATGATGACATCACCTTCAAATGAAGGTTCTTCATTAACTGGTATTTTGTAATTTTGAATGTGATAATAATTTAGGGTTGAAAATAAATCCATTTGAGCCTTTTATAAATGAAAGAACATTTGATGCAATCATATGCCTTGTCAAAATTTTAACTTAATAGTAAGGGAATCATGAGTAGCTTGTTGGGCCCATTCAAAAATCTCCGATGCAAGGATTGAATTGTCTAGAATGTATCTACTATCAAGCAAACCAATTTTTTTACCTCTATGACTATAACTCAAGCAATAGGTTTAATTGTGATGGCAATGATATTGACAAGGATTTTTTAATCTAGGTGTTGAGAAGCATAATTGGCCACCATCCTAGGAAAGATTCTTCATTCTCACTTTTAGGTGTTAAAATTTAACAATACGTAGATTGATGAAAGAGCCCAAAGAGATTTTCCCCATGTTATCCAAGTACACATAGCAGCGGTCTTCTCTTATATGGTTGGACATGATTTCAAGAACTTAGCTAGGAATTATTCATTTAACATAAGGTTTTCTCATAATGCCATCATTGGAAAAGTATGATAAAATTCTTCTATTATGAAGAATTGGTCTATGTGCCTCTAGTAATCACTATAAAAATGTGAAAGACTAAGCTATTTTATTTTTTCTGTCTTATCTTATACCATTTTACAAGAATGGGGGGGCCAATGTATGAGAAGATCTTTGGAAACTAGGCATGAAAATTGTAGGTTAAAGAGAATGGGGGTGCCAAACTTTCAATACTCATTGTCCCTTGGTCATCGATTTTCCCTGAGTGCCCTCAACCTCGTCCTCGGTGCTGATATTGACCTTGTTTTAGCTCCAAACTCTTCATCGGCGCTGGTATTGACCTTGTTTTCACTCCTCCAAACTCTTCCTCGGCACTGGTATTGACCTTTCACTTGTCCAATTTGACGAGCTACAACCTATTTTAGTTAGGTTTTAGAGTATGTTAATTAAATTTAAAATTATGGCGCCATTGAGAGTAGTGAATATAAAGCAAGCAAAGCCTATTATGGCACCATTTAGAGTAGTGAATATAAAGTAAGCCAAGCCTATTAGTCATGAGGGAAATATTGAAACTCCTAGGATACTTTGTGAAACCATTTTCCTTGGTTAAAGGGAGGCCATAAAATATTCCTTTGGATTTTTTCAATCTTCAAATATGAGGATTTGCAAGGTTGTTAGCAACATGAGTAATGGAAACGTGTGCAACAAGAATTTTTGAACACACATGGAATCTCCTTGCCAAAGAAAGGGGCTTCATAATTTAATATGATAATTTTTCTCAGCTCTAGAAATGATATGTTTCCTTAAAGAGGAAGGAGATACCTAAAAGGTAAAAGAGATGCTTAGGAATCTCAACACTTCCTTATGATCAACCCCCTTCTATCCATAGGAATTGAACCAATTGGGCTTGGCTAAGAATGATTTCCTATAACATTGAGTTTTATGCCACTATATATTTGACCTTAAAGCTTTCCACAAAATATCTAGGCATTGAATATCCTAAATAATGTCATGTTTTTCCTCCAAGAGAGTGAGAAAGGAGTCATTAGAAAAATGACCATTGAATAGTTGGGCTACTGATGGCAATGTTGATAGTGAGATGGGTGGTCATAGAGGTGGCCTACAAGCTATATTTGGAGAAAGAGAAGGATAGAAGCCATTGATTGGAGTAGTGAATATTGACATTGGTGTTTCCTTGTCCAACAAATGGTCACTATGAGAAATGGTGTTGGATTTGGCATTGGCATTTACTCTTTTCTTCTAACAAAAATGGTGATAGGCTAGATGTGTCTAATACTAGAAATATTCTCCCCTTCCTCCCATGAAAAATTTTATGGGAGAAGGAATACATGATACTTTGAATTGTAATGAAGAGTCAATGCAAAATAAACTACTCCCTCTACTATCATACATGTTTTTGGGTTTATTCTTTCATTCTTGACGCTTGGAAAATTGCTCATTTGGAAATGGATTAAACAAGTGGAAAAAATTGGGCATGCATATGAGCTTATGAATTGTAACCTAAAGGGTATGTCATCAAAGGAAGATTTCCCATTTCTAACACTTTGTTGTTGAGGTGAGTTTAATAATACTATGGCTTGTTGCACCATAGAATTTCTTAGAGGTTTCTAATATGACATCTCTATATGATCCTTGCTTAATTAGTTGTTGGATTTTATCTTTTCCTTTTACTATTAATGACTTATTATATGATTGCATAGATGATATTTTTAATGTCATTGGGCCATATCAGTCTATACAAAGTTGCTTTACTTCTCAAAGTATTATCAATAACCTTATTAATGAAAATAATGAAATTGTCATTTAATGGGTGCTTGGGGAAGGGTATTGAGTTTTACCCTAGTGATAATTGTTGGTGTCTATGTATCATATTGCTTTGGCTCAAGAGGTGTATTTTTATCCCTTGTGATTATGTTTGAGGAAGTCTTCAAATGGATGCTATTTCCTTCAACCAAATTGATGTCATTAAATAGTCTTGTTATGAACCCCTTGCAGGTTGCTTGGATAATGTTAGTATTGGTAATTCTAGTCCTTCTAATTATTATTATGCCCAAGCTTCCATAAATATGCATTTACTTAAAAATAATGATATAGTCACTTCAATCAAGTCACTTATGGTTGGGAGGTTTCTCCATGGTATGATCATATGAACAAGTTAGTTTTGCATGATAGTGAATAAGCCTCAAATTTTTGCGAAGTCTATTCTCTTAGGTGAATGCTTGTGTTTTCTTCCTACTAAGTTCCAAATGTATAATATTTCTTAGTTTAATATTTTTTGCAAGGGTTTAGATACTACAGGGGATATATGATGCCACACTAAACTCACATCCCCTAAGGAGGTGAGAAATAATGCCATACTATGACATTTTTTTAAGAGGGTAGAATTGCTCCCTACTTTGAGTCCCTATGTTGCTCTGGTCAAGTCCTTTCAAAATAATTTTCTGCTTCATAAAAGGATAAAAAGGATATTGTGGGCAGTGTTAGATTTCTTGTTTCAAAGGAAACCATCAGAGCTGCTACTAGGTTGAATATTGAAGGTAGGAAGGTCATTAATAGGGGAAAATGATGGACATGGAAACCATCAACCAAATTTTGAAAAGGGGATAACTCATCGAATTATAGAATGGTTTTGAATTATGAGTTTAGTAGAGTGCCAATTAAGTACTTCAGTGTTGAAGATAGTTTTAAATGTGTTTTTCATTACCATTTCTCACATGACCATCTTAAACATAATAAGATTGCTTTTTTTCCTTATTTTGTCCTAAGTTCTCTTAAGTGTTTAGGTAAGGAGGTCTTAATGGATAAATTTGTGATGCCTCTACACGAGGGGTTAATTTTTAGACTCCATAAGTCCACCTTGCTATGTTCTCTTAGAATTTTGTTAGCTCTCTTATTTCAAAGTCTAATCTATTCCCTACCCCTATTCTTATCAAAGCTAAAGGTGGAAATCTTAGTGATTTGCATGATCCCTCTCCTCCTAAGGGTAAGAGAAAACCTATCAAACATTCCTCATTCCTTGTCAAGAAAAAAATTACATTTGATGATGTGCCTAGTAAAGTGGTGGAGGGAAATCTTGAGCTTGGTAAAGTTGTGGCTGATTATGATGACTTAGGTTGCCCTAATATTTTTTCCATTGGTTCTCTATTGAAAGTTGCCTCTCATATCCATGTGGACATTCCTAGTGATGTTGACATCTCCAAGACTAAGAGTAAAAACCCTAAATTTTAGTCCTCACTTGTGGGCAACAACGACTAAGGTTCTTATTATTGCTACTATTAATAATAAGATTGCTATTGGAAAAAATTTTAAGGGGAACCTTGTAAGAAGATCTAATAGGTTGGTGGCCATAATTTCTACTACCCCTAGCACTACACCCAATGTAGAATTAGTTGTTTCTAATTAAAAAAAAAGGCTTTGTTGATCACAAGGACAATGACTGCATCAATAGTGGGAACAAAGAGTTTAGTCACTCTCAAGACTTCATGTAAGAGGAAGATGTTTCTCTTTCCAATGATTTTGGTATCAAAATTTTTCAGAAATGAATGTTATTTATAACACAAAGTCTTCTAACATAGGGGATGATTGAATTTAGTACCTAGAAATGATATGGTGGCCATGGATGATGTCAAGGGTAAAGGAATTTAGGTGGAAAATAAGTTTGATCTTGTGCATTTATGTTCTCATTGTGGCCATAACACCAATTCTATTAATTATTTGGAGAAAATTCTAGAAACTTTGGAGGAAAGAGTCAATAATGTGCTTAATTTTAGTAATAAGGTGATCCATAGGTTACTTCTATGCTTCTACTCCAGAATGTTGTTTGGGAGTTCTAGAAAAGAAGGTTGAAGGGTAATCTTGATAGTCTTGTTTTAAAGAAGGATAGAAAGAAATACCCTAAGGATGATATTTTTTCTTTCATTTCTGAAGATTGGGGATATGTGACTCCCCAGAAGACATGCTACAACTTGTAGTTTTTTCTTGTTGCTTGTTAGTTATTTATGTGTTATTTTTCTTTGTTCTTCTATTAATTATTTATAGTTAGTTACTTTTTGGTTTTTCTTTTCATATCCTCCGGGCTTGCTATGTAATAGGGTTGGGACCTTGGTTTCCCAATTTATATATAAAAAATAACCAAGTCAATTTATCCTTTGCAATTATTCTGATAAAGTGAGGATTTGGCATAGTTTAATAAGACACCTCACTATTTATTGCTAAATATGTTGTATTTTCTTAAGATATCTTAGAAATAATTTATCCATGTGTAACACAATAGTTTTCAAATATGGATAGTGATGCCTAGGTTAACTTAGATTTTCACTTGGAATCTGAAGTAGACCTTTAAGAATTAAATTTGGAGTCTAATAGACTATGTCAAGGCTTCATTAACCACATTGAAGATAAGTATATTCCTTTTAAACTACCTTATAATCTAAAATGAAGTGGCCACCATCAGCAATCATGTTCATTCATAGCAGCCAGGATTGCAGGGAATGGTTAGGATCAACTGATGGATGATCGATGAACATTAAAAAATCATTCCAACATCTAGCTCCCTTGACGACATGTCTGGAAACTAACCCATGTTGGCCCTATTACTGCATTCACATGTTTCGGTACATTAGGTTCACCACAAAACCCCTCACTTCATAGCTAGGGAAAAATGAGACTTCCTCGCTCCTAAGACTATGATGAACACCTGAGTCACTATGGGACTCAAGGCGGGAGCTACTTCTTTTTGCTCCTGGAAGGAAGAGTACTGGAACACCCTTTTCCATTTGGTGTTCGGCTATGGACTCTCGGTGCAACCCGGTTGCATCCCTATGGTGCTCTTTTCCTTGAACAACCATACCTCTCTATATAAGTTATTAGTCCAACTACTAGACATCAGTAGGATGACACCATACTCTGGGCTGACTCCCCCATTTCTGACTTCTCATCACCAGTAATAACCCATGCATAGGGACCTTCAACTCTTGATTTGCAGACTCTTCCTAGCCTGGCTAACATCTTGATGAGTCCAACTCACCTTGTAGAGTTGCCTTACCCTTGCAACCTACCTTAACTCGCCATGAATTGGCATGACTTGGCACTTCTTTATGCTCCATGTTGCTATGCCCATGCTACCCTGGGTAACTTGGCTTCAAAATTAGAACCTTGTTGTCCCAACTCACCTTAAGATTCAAACAAGAGAAAAGCAAAGAAAAATACGCCTCGAAAATAATAAATCTTCACATATATTATATAGATTATATATAAGGTATATAAGCTAGTTAAATCATTATAATATTTTTAAATCATTAATTATATTACAAATGAATACTGCTTTCAAATTCTTCATTCTCTGATGCATTCGTTCTTGCATTTGTTCTTGACACAAGCAACCTCCAATCGTCGATTGTGGGATTGACATACTTAATGTTTGTTAGAATTTGATGAAATATTTGTTGTTCTTCATTTTGTCCATCTTGTCGAAAAACACAACTTAATGTAATGACCATTTTGAATTCTTCTCATAGTAGATTTTCTCACCTTTTTCTTTCATATGTAGCCATGTCATTTACTGGAGGTAATTGTGCCAAGTCTCCAACTAAAATCATGTAGATATGCCTGAATATAAAATATTTAATTAAATTGATAAGTATGAATTTGTATAGAAGGAACTATAATAGAATTGAATAAAAAATATTGTAATGTAAAGTTATCAAAGTTAGCAATTTCGATCCAGAACTCACCTCCAAAACTTTGGTTACTATTTTTTGGGAATGCTCATCGAAGCCTGGAATCTATGTTTTCAAGCAACCTCTCCCCAAAGAAACTCATTTCATCTATCAATATGTATGTGACATGTGATATTTCTTCTTGGAAAGTTGTAAGTCTTGTCCCTTCTAGTTCATTGAAATCTCTTATTAGAATTCTTCGCTTTGAATGAATGGTTGAAGCACCAATGTTGAATGTTGCAACTCCAGTAGGCATGAATAGAAGTAGAGGAGATTGTTTGGGAGAAGAATTCCTTACTAGTGCTAGGTTATGTGTTAGGTTATATAAGGTTAGGTTATATAGTGTTTGAGCCTTGCCTCAAACACTACAATTAGGGTCGGGTTAGGTTTGGGATTAGGTTTATGGTTATGGTTAGAGTTTAGGGTAGGGGTATGTGTAGGATCATGATGGGCCAAAAAGTGGCAATATGATGGGTATGTGGCTGACGACTTTTTTTTTAACCCAAAATTGATGAAATGAAAAGTGTTTTTAAAGGATATTTTCAGCTTTCCACCAATATAAATTATGATTTACTTTAAATTTAATAAATAATTATTATTCATTTTCAATTGAATTATGACTAAAGTGTTGATTTTTAGGCAGATTGAAAAACATCTATAGCTTTCAAACGGTATCATATTTTTTGAATCCAAAAATTGCGTCACATTCTATACTTGACATACTATAAGATTAAAAAATAAAAAATTGAATTTCATGAATTTTTGACCAAGTTAAGGTGGTCAGACATACGAGTATTTTTTTTTTAAGTTGTCATAAAAAAATTATAATTAATTATTTACTTGGAAAAAATTACAAAAAAATATGTATCACATCGGGACATGAGTCCTCTACTTATATCTAAAATCTTATAAAAAAAATTATCATTTTAATGTGGTTAGGGTGGTTAGACAGACACCTACTTCTTATTTTTTCCCTAAAATTTAAGTACTACTCTATTGAAATTTCAAATTTTCACCAAATAGATTTTATTTTTTTGTAAATAAACTTAGTAATTTAGAAACTACATTGAATTTTTTTCAAATTCTATTCTTACATATTTTTGAAATAATATAGATAAGTTATTCAAATGTTTATGTCAAGTTGCCTAACTCTGATTTTTCTGATTTTTTTGCCACTTAAGGGCCTATTTTTTCCATGATGATCTTGCACATACCTGTAGTCTCTAAATTTAAGTTTAAGTCATAGTTGATTATTTTCCCACAAAAGGAAATTAGATCCATTTTTTCTCATGTTCATTATAGCCAACTATGGCTTAATCTTAAATTTAGACCTTTTCTTGAAACCTAACATCATATCCCTAATCTAACCATAACCCTAACCCTAATCATAAGATTGACTCATACCCCGACCTTAACCCTAGCCTTGACAATAAACCTAATCCTAACCCTTACTTGGAAACTAAACCATCATTTTCTCATTAATGTAACCCTGACCATAACTTTAACCCTAACACTATTTCTCAAAACCATAATCTTAACCATAACCCAAATCCTTTTTATCACAACCCTAAACCCTAAACCATGATCCTAATTCTAATCTAACCCTAACACTAATCTTAACTTACACCCTAACCTTAACCCTAACTGTAACCCTAAACTAAAGACAAATGCTACACCTTAAACTATAATCCAAATCTTAAACCTAGCCCTAACCCTTTTTCTCGAAACCTTAACCTTGACCCTAACCCTCACCTTTATCCTATCTTTATAACCCTAACCACAACCAAAACTCTAACCCCAACCCTAACCCTAATTACCTAACCCTAAATATTTTTTCTTTTATTAATTAGTTGCATTCACTCTAATAACCCTAAACCTATCCCTAAACCTAACCCTAGCCCTATCCCTGGCCCTAATCCTAACCCCAACTCTAAGCCAAATATAAAAACAACCCTTAATCATAACAATAACCCTAAAACTTAATTCTAAATATAACCCTAATACTATAATCCCTAATTGTAATCCTAAACCCTAACCCTATTTTCATATCTAATCCCAACCATAACCAAAACTCTAAATCTAACCCTAACCCTATTTTCATATTATGTTTTCCTTATGATTGGTTGACTCTTATACTAAATATGAGTGTTGTTTGTGTTTTGACAAGAGTAGATTAATATTTTTTTAATGTTTTATATGAAGATCAAAATTACATGCACATAGAATGAACCATAGTTTAGTTACAACACTTGGTCTCTTCAAAATAATCAGAGAAGATTAGGGAGAGGAAGGAATGCACACCAAACTACAAAATAGGGGTAGTTGTGGCTTTTTTAGTTTTCTTTATATAGTCTACTTGTTTCCTATAGGGATAAATATTTAATCACTATACAAATGAAAGATGGTTGATTATCTACTGAATATTGTTTTGTGTGTTTTGAAATGGAAGATATTTATGTTGGAAAACAAGGATAGACAACTGAGAGGGGGGGTGAATCAATTGTTACAAAATTGAAACTTATTTAACCTTATTAACCTCTAATCTCAGATCTGATAATTAATAGTGAAAGCATGAATCAACAACACATCAGAAACACACATAACACCAATATTTTTGTGTACAAACCTTGTTAGGGGAAAAACCACGGTGGAGGTTAATCCATAATTTATACCCTACTAAAAGTATAAAAGAAATGAATAAGGAATGCACATGCATAAAGGAACACTGCCTAGAGCTCACTGATCAAAGGGAAGGCTCACTGCCTTATATAAGTTAATCAAATTAAATCCATCTGATGAGGTTGAACTAAGAAATTGGCTTCTCCAAAAGCCTGATGACAGTTTCAATTAGGCACATAAATACTTCTTCATACTTTGCGTAAAATTCTTCACACTCTGCTCTACATTCGAATGATCTAATCTTCATTCACACATATCTCGCATACACTTCACATACATTATCTCTAAATGAATAAAACAATCACTCTTATATATCCACTTCATTAATTTACATTAACTCTGTCGGCCAAAAATACATAATAGATGAATACAAACTCTCGGCCCAATTCATGACCAAATCTCAATGCACACCAACCTAAATCGGTCACAACATAAGGAAGACCTAAAGCAATATCCTCGAACATGCCAAGAATTCAAAAATTAATCCAGAAGGATCTACAGCACGCTACCACCATCATGTCAACCAAGAACATGAAAACTCGAACATGGAAAGGAAAAATCTTTGATCACGAGCACACTAATCAACGTGGACATACCACAATGATAGATTATGAGATCAAGAAATGTTAATGAACATCTCAAGAGCATACAAAACAGTTCAATTCATTAGAATTACATTCTCTTCTTTCATAAACACCAACTATAGCAAAAAAATAATTGTAGGAACACAAAAACTCATAACTCGCTCCAATCTTGATGCACACCTCTGAAACTTCTAGAGGATATACTAGATAGGCTCAACAACAAACCCTTTAATACACGACTTCAGAATATCAACATAAAAAAAATTTCACCACTCTAATCTTCACAACTTCATAGACTATCTGCAACATATTTATTCTAATTTTCTCAATATCCTCGACATATACAACCTTTAAGACATTAATGCTGATAGTGTTGACATTAATGACAACCACATATCATGAGCAACACAACCACAACACCCAATAATCTACATCTCTATAAAAACTGGTATATGCTAATAGTCAACTTATTATCTTATTTATAGTGTTTCCTTAGCTTTTTATACTAAAAAATTCAAGGTAGAGGGTAACATGATTCTTTGAATTGGATACTAAATAAAAATTTATGTGTTATAGTCATTGCTTCCATTGTTTGAATTTTCACATTAGGATGCATATTTTTTACAATCAACAGTCTTTTAATGTCTTGCCAAAATTAATATTATCAATAATTTCAAAATTTTATAAACATGTATGGAAAATAAGTACATAAATAAGAAATATATTGTAATAGTTTCTTCAACAAAGGGTAAAATAATCATGTGGACCATACAAGGATTGTGGTGGGACTTAAAATTTACTATCCGTGTGGTATTAACGAGGGAGGTCAATAATAATCCTTCATCATGGATCTCAGATGATCAGATTAAAGGCCCCTGAGGGTACTGTGAGGTTTGTGAAGAGGTGACACATGGCCTAGTTCTTGAATCGACAGGGCTAGGTGGTACCCGCTGTCCAATTGCAACCTCTTGTTTTCTTGGGTTGTGATTGGGCACAGTTCTCCTAGGGTGGTGATGTGGATTTTCAAACAATTGCTGACTCAATCTGAGTCATCCGACTTGCCATGTTTGATCCGCATTAACGGTTCGATTTTTCTTGCGTTCCTATTCATCCGCGTTGGGAGTTTTTGCTCTCTACGAGTTGTTCTCATTAATGGCATGGATTTTTTCAATGGATCCTCGCTTGAATTTCTTGTGTGCAAACACTGTTCTCCTAATAAATGCAATGATGTGTTGTACACCATGCCTTCGCAAGCCAGGAATAATTTGTGGTGGCTACATCAACCACTAAAATGCTCAAATGCTCGTGCTGCATTCGAGCAATTAATATTTTCACACCAATTAACTCTATAAATGCTCATTGTGTTATTTGGTATTATCATCGCATTTTGAGTTGTCTTGTTTGCAGGTGGTCGAGTCTCTCCTATATTTTGTGAGGTGCTCTTTGCAATGGCCCATTCGGCTGTGCGTAGAAGGACCAGACTTGGGGTGAGAAATTTGCAGCCTAACGGGGTACAAACTGTCCTTAGAAAGCCCGAGGTTGTCCATGATGCTAATTTTAAAGGGACGGGGAGGTCCAAGTCCCCACTGGTGTTGTCTTCTGGTTATGACGGTGATGTTTCCGAAACTGACTCGGATTACCAACGTTACTTGGCGTCCACGACTGAGTTGTTGGGGGTCAATGAAGAGCCCTTTGCAGTTTCCCCAATAACTGCGATGGCACTGTGCCATGCTACCAGATCATGTGTTAAAGTGGATAAAAGGAAGTCGGTCTCACTTCTTCCTAAAGCAAGGACCAGGAGTGGTCGCCTCTACCAGGGCTGTGTGTTTTGCAAGTAGTTGCAGTTGCTGGGTGTGTTACTTTTGGGTGGTGTTGATGTGGATGTAGATGTGCCTGCCACACTCTTTTGTCTTTAGCTCCAGTTGGTTACAATGGTATAAATGTTTTGATTCCTCGAACTGATTATGGTTTTTTCTAATGATGAGGAATGTCAATTTGAATTTCATTCTAAATGAAATTCAATTTTGGAATGAACAATGTAGCCTATTGCTTTGTTGCTCTCCTGTCCTATAAAGGAGATTTGATGGCTCATTGTTAAGGGTTGTTGTTTTTTTTGGGTTTGAAGGCTTAGAATAGGTACAGTTAGTGGTAATGCAGGATTTTGAAGGTATTATGTAGGAAATCATGCTGGGTTGGGAATATTATGAAAAAAGTATACTATGCTTTTGTAATTACTGATATTGAAAGAAATCTAAAAAAGTTAAGACATTTTGCTCTCCTGTGTATGGGCCATGGATTATGAATGGATTTATCAAGGGTTTTTTCATTCAGTTTCAATGGTGTAGTTGAAAGTGTAATTTTTTGTCTTGCTTTGACTTAAAGAGTTAATCAAATGCTTGAACACAAATTGCATGTTTATGGTTATATGCTCAGGATTCACTAAGGAGTATTATTTTAATATACTGAAAAATCTCATGGTAGCAAAGCACTATGGTGATAAGTTCAATTTCATCTGATTTACATTTTATATGACTCCCACCCAATGGATGAGGCATTGGATAGTATTGGTAAATTCCTTTAAGGTATAGGACTATGACTCTAAGCACGGTGATTCAATACCCGAACATTTTAACAAATATCAATTGTTATCTCTTTTTGGGATATAGATCTTATGATAATTTTCAGTCTCCTTGCTTTGGGATATCTGTTATTATTCTTTGGTTTTTCCATAACTAGGGTAATGACTATCTGTAGGAAGAAGTGTTCTTACCAATCATGAAACATTCTTATGAACACACTTGGGTTTACCCACCTTGGTTTCACAGAGCCAAAAGTGTAGGAGATGTCAGTCTTTGACTGACTCTTGTTAGTTGGCCAATAGCCTTTGCAGTTCTTTATAACGGAGGTTGGCTACCTCTTACAAAATTGCAAATCCTATGTGGGAAAAAACACCAACAAATTGTAATTAAGATATACACAAAATGGATCTACATTGAAAATTCGGTAGAAAAATTCAAGCAAATACAATTGGTAGATGCAAAACCAAATAAATGTGAAATTGTGGACTATAATGATTGTAGAATATACATAATGGATTTTTTTAAAAGGTTTTAGAAACTTTCAATCAAATGCAATTAGTAGATGCATAGACAAATTTAACAACCTTCACCAAAATCCTTGTCGATTTCCTTAATATGGGAGATTTGGAACAAGGTATAGACATCCATCAAAGCATAATATGAAGATTAATTTTCTCAAATGTTGTGGTTGTAGACTCCATTTTCAAATCTATGTAAAATGTGGGAGGATAGACAAATCTTGTGAACTATTTGATAAAATATCTCAAAGAATTGTAATCTCATGGAATATACTCTAATTAGAAAAGTTACATCACTACCCTCATAACAATCTCTCAATTTGTTTTAGTTTCTATTGTGTTACTCAATTTAAAATTTAATTGTGATACATTAAGTTCATTTTCAAATTGTCATTTGTGTGTCAAGTTTGTCAAAATCCAAAATGATCTTGATTATTAATAAAATCATGGATCATTTAATATTGGGATGGGTGACCTCCTAGGAAGGCCTAGTGCTTCATCGCTTTGAGAATCATTTAGACACAATGAGTGCAAAGTGGACCATTCATTATCATGAGAGATGGGTTCTTGTGAAACACTACTCATGAAACATGGGTCAATGAGTTTGACTTGTAAAACTACATAATTGAATCCTGATAACAATATCAAAATTTGATACAATGTGAAAAATACTTCCTACTTGTCAATAGGTCATGTTGTCAAAATCTATAATTTCAAATTATGAATTCTTTGTAATTACTCAATAGATCACGTTGTCAATTGAACTTGTTGGCATTTCTTTACTGCAACCCACACGTGTTTCCTAGAAGCTCCTATGAACTCCCCACATTCAATAATAAAAGACTAGGAACAGTATGGCCAACTTTATGAGAATAGCAATAAGGCTAATTCTCCTACACTTCAGACTCTGTAAAATCCAGGATGGTATTCCCTAACATGTGCTCTTAACATACAACATTTAAACATTTCATTTAATTTGCACATAGGTAGGCAACAAATAGATCCCTAATCAATGTTAAAGGATCAAATCCTTCAAGAAATTGGCTATTCCCTAAAAAAGACTCATGTCCATTTAATAGAGAATTGCAAACTTCACATAAAGTAAATTGATAGGAAATTTTTGAGTAAAATATACTGATGCCATAACACAAAACATACGAGAATAAAATGTAATCAGAATTCTAGTGCCATATACCAGTGCAAGGAGTCAAAAGAGAAAACTGAACTACAGGGTAAATTTCATTTTGAACACTTATGATCTATTATGAATTGCATTACAACCAATATATCTATACCTAAGTTTATTACTCCTTTATGAATCCAATTTGTTATATTGCATGAATTTACTAGTTAACTGAAGCAATTAACTGATCCTTTGAACCAGAGCTGTAGTTAAACATAATTCACAGTAAAGAACAAATGAAAATCAATGAAAATCATCTTTGATTGATATTTCATTAATAATCCATATAACATAACACAATAGGAGACAAAATAAACTCCAAATATTCACAAGTTTGATACAAACATGCTCAAAAACCCCATGATTAACAAAGTTCTCCAATCTAACTCAAAAATTTTTAAAACCTGGACTTACAATTCATACTCTCTATATTACTAGACTCTTATTTCTCATATCTTGGATATTTCAACCAACCACTCTCTCGGCCCAAAATTCCATTTTATAAAACAAGGGAGCCAACAAGCTTTAGATCAGAGAGTACACATATCCATTTGTAATTGGACTGCTAACTCCTGATTCAGTTACAATTTTATTATGTGAGAGGAGAGCATAAGACAAAGATCATCATTAGTTGATAAGGAGGAATGAAAACATCGCTCCAAAGGCCGCTCCCCATACATCGAAGGCATGCTTATCCATTATAGTATTAACTCCACCTCAGCACCCTATACTTGGAGTCAAAAGGAGAATGCAATTTTAGAATATAATATCTAAGGCCAGACCTATATTATACATGATCAAGTTGCAATTCTTGACTATAACACTCATAATTCCAGTTCATCAGTGAACACCTTTTTCCATAATTCAAACTCCTCCTCGAAAGGCCACTGGAAAGCCACAACCTGATCAACCTTTTTTCGATAGGGATCATACTCTACCATTATCGATGTGGCATTTTTATTAAAGTTCTCTAAGAAAATTATAACAAAAGACAACTTTTCCAATGTATTCTCTAGCATGTGGCTGTCAGCATTTTTGCATATCTCATGTGTTTAAGACATCATTATATTGCTCATTTGCTCCTTCCAAACCTGCAAGGGTTTGACTTCATCCTGACTATGTAAAATATGAGGCAATGGGGTCAGGTCCTTTCCATCATACACATCTTTCAACAATTTAATCTTGGATTCCATTGGGGCGGCAAATCCCTAAAACTTCTGCTCAACAATTCCCTTGACCAATTGATATGTTGCAATAACAGTAGGATATTTATCACCATGTTGTTTTGCCCCTACTGCCATGAATCTCAACTTCTCCATTCTAGGGCTCCATTTTTTTAGCAATGAGATGGCCAATTATTTATCCCTTGGAAACATTTTTAGTGCTTGCAATATTAAGACATAATTTGCATGAACATTGTTTAGCTTACTCTGGACTATTCTATTTAAATGTTTCAAAATAGTGTCCACTATCACTGCATTGTTTCTCCCTGTTGCATCCTGGATTTTCTTTACCATCTCCTTATATTCTTCAACCTGATGAATCAGTTTCTCCCTAGAAAGTCCCCCTCCAAGGCTAGTAGCCCTCTCAATAGTGATAGGAACTTGTCCCATATTATATGGAACAATAGCCAAAGACTATGCTTGTGCACGAGGTTGAGACTGCTCTACTGGTGGGTCGGGAATAGTGTGGCTAGAACTGGCTTCCTTTGAGATCTCATGGTATCCATTTGTTGCCTCAATAAAGACAATTTAGTTTCTAACTCTGCTACCTTTTGTTAACTCTTATTATATTCAATAATAATGTCATTATATTGGCCTATCAGAGTATCCCGCTCCTTGGTCAAATCTTGAAAAGTTGCTCTGGTGAATTTGGCAACATTCACGACCATATCAGCAGCTTCCAATGTTGGGGTGTCAACAACTCTCCTCACAACCAAGTGACCATTGAAGTCAGAAGGTTCTGCAACAATTGGCTTTTTAGAGCCAATAGATAGGGATCATATTGCCAATGCATCCCATTCCTCACTAAAGGCCTATCCCTTGAGTGCCAATGTAGCCTCCTCTTCAGTAGCAAGAAGTGGCTTATTAGCCCTTCTTATTGTGTCAAACACCATAGCATCAGAGATATCCCATTTTGGGAGTAGCAATACTCCACTTTTTTGTACCAATTCCCAGCCCTGCTCTGGTGTTATTGCTTTGAATCTTTCTCTCATATGTTCCCTAACCTTAGCTTGAATTACCTTCTCTAGGAGCTCTGGATGCAGACTTCTCTCATGTGCCACCTTCTCAGCATATAATGTAGTATGTGCTCTCCACACAAAATCTTTAAAAGTGTCAGTTTGAATAAAAGAGTCATCCATCATGAACTCTCTGCAGGCTTCTATTCTCAAGTCATCATTGCTTGTTATTCCTTTGATTTCATCTTTTCCTAACCTCAAAGAAATTGTACCTGAACCTGTTGCAATGTCAACTAGTTCCAATGGCATCTTAGGATGCATTTCATCCAGAGTCACAATAATGTCATCATCCTCATCACCATCACAATCAACAATCTTTACCCTTTCAACCCTCTACCTATTTGGTGATGGTGGGCAAGCCTGTTCTGAAAAACTTCGAGGAGAATCCAAATCAACAAAATTTGGTACTGACTGCCTTGAAGAAGATGGTGCAATATTTTTAGCAACATCTTCAGCCCTACTTCCCTTTCTTCTAGGAAAAATCCTTATCTTCTTTTGGGGCTGATAAGTAGGCCTCTCCTCTTACTTTACCTTAGGGTACTCCTCAATGGTTTGTGATTTTCCCCTTTCTTCCACAACCCTTTCATCTTTCAAAACCCCAACCAAGCTCTCAAAATTATCAATAGCATACAAAAGCTCCTGTCCGATGTTTTTCCTTCATTTGAGAGATAAAACCCTCAGGATCATGATTCCTAAGGTGCATAGTCCTTAGCCTATAAGGCCCAAGTAATTGATGCAACTCCTTCCATCCTCCCTTTGCCATAACAAAATCAACAAATGATGTATATTCAGGGAAGAAAGAACCTTTGTTCTATTTAGCTGGCAAGTGTAGTTCCTGAGTGCCCCCCAACTGGCTCATGATTTCCAAAAATCCAAGTCTAAGGGGCACCTCCCTTGGCAAAACCTTTGGATTGACATTAGTGCCAAAAACCCTAAAAACTGTGGTATTACGATAGGGGAAAATGTCTCCCCAATTGTGCATTATGTTCAATTTAGGCCTTCTCTCCATCGGCCTCAAGAAGTCATGAATTTATTTTGGGATCCTTTGGGGGTCACGAACCAGAGCCTCCCTTAATTTAGATCCAAAGAAATTATGGAAATTTACATAATCAAACTCATGATCATGCATGTCAAGAATCCTAGTCCAATATTGGACAGACATTTCAATGTTTCCTTCCTTCTTCTTTAATTTCATATCTTTTTCGAACACAACCTAACCCCTATATAGAAACATATGGATTAACAAGGAATACCATCTGAACCCAACCCAATTCTTCCCCTCCTTTAGGGCTACCAGACCCATGTGCATCTTCTCTGCCAAATAAGTGGCAAAATCATATATTACATTAAAACTTGGGTGCTAGAGATTTATTGCCATATACATAATATCTGTAGTCAAGGTTTTCTTTAAGCTGATTTCCAGAACTTGACATAAAGCATAAACATTATTTTTGAAATAATTGGCGAAATAGCCCACAGGAAAAGGTTCGGGCTCATTCCTACCAATTACTACCTTCTTCTAATTTTTTCCTCTTCCTCAGACTGCCAAATGAGGTATTAACAAGGATGTTCTGAACAAACCCCTAGTATTTCTATATTCTTGTCTAAAAACCTCCAAGTCGACAGAAACCATATCCTAACTCTATTCGTGCAATTTAAAAATCTCTGTAATTTCTTCTTTGGTTATCTTAATCATTTGCACACCAGCATATGTTCTGGCAATTCATGCCACATGGTCATATCTAGTAGCAATGTCCTTTAAAAGATCTACATCCATATAAACATTAGGAACCACCAATTTACCTAGGTCTAACCTCTAGAGGTTACACAAAGGAACCGACAAATTCATGTTCCCAAACCAATTGGAGAACAACAGCCACCCGGTGTATGGTAACTCAGAATCTTGAATTGCACATTGCTTGTCTATCAATCCTTCCAATATTTGAGGCCCATAGAACAAAACCTTTGCCTCCTGCTTCTTGCTAGTAGAGGGTTGTAACAAATCAATAATATCTTGGGATAAAGACCTGGTAGTGGTTTTAGAACTAGAACTTTGGGCCTTGGGTGCCATTTATACTAGAGTAATGATAATTCAAACTAGGGTTTTCTTATTTTTAGATAGCAAATAATTATAATTTTCTCCTTTAGCCTTAACAAAAAATTCTTCAATATTCAAAAAACCCTAGCAATTATCTAGACAAACTCTAAAAGCGAATCTATTCAATCAATTCTTCAAGAATAGAGATAGGAAACAATCATGAATTGCCCAGCAAGCAACCATAAAATATTCTAAATTTACAAGAAATGGCATATGTGCTACTTACGGTTTCAATCGTAGAACATCCAGGGCAGCGAAATTGAGAAATTGTAACCACAACTTGCTTCACTCGATACCAAGCAATTCTTCCTCAATGTAGAGATACAAAACTGAAATAGTAATTCGCAAATTTTAGCATTTAATTATGCAGACAGAGTCGAACTCAGCCATTACTATTCACTCGTGTGAGATAAAATGGCTATCGTACAATATGAGTTTATTTTTAAATATGAGCCGTTGATCAATCACAATGTTGGCTAGGAGAATGGCTCAGATTTAGTCAAAATAGTTTGAAAATGCCATGTTCTCCCTCTAGTCACCAAACATATAGGATATTTACCTACCGAGCACCACGTCAACATGGAAATGTGTCCCATCTTTGTTATCAGCACACAGCATTGGAGTCCACGCATCACCAAATCGCACACCTTGCAACATTATTGAAAATGCAGTTTTAATTGCGCGAGGTCAGCGAGGAACGGCCATGATGCATCGGTACGAATATAGCTATTGGCATCAGCCTTCATAATCGATCAACGAGCAAAATTGGTCCCCACCATCAAATGTGATAGATGGCAGAATCTCTCATGCCTTGCACCATATTTGTGATGTTAGCAAAAACCTTGCGAGGTCTGCAAGCAACAGTCAAGATTGAAATCACTTCATCCGATGGCTGCACAATCTGCACACGCAAAAAGGTTATTTCGCTTGACTTTTTAATAGTTGTTTTATTTTGCAAGGGGTGTTTTCAATGACCATTGATCTTCCTATGATTGATCCTGACCACTCCCCATGATCTCGTGATGACATCACTACTAGTTGTTTGGCGATTGCGATATCACGGGTGAGCACCACGTGTCCCAAGCTGTCGATGCTGAAAAGGGATTAATAAAGCGTTTAATATTTGTGTCGGACTTAAATACGTTATAAAGTGGGTTACTAAAATAGCTGCAAGATGCACGTGCTCAAGATTGACGGTGATATTATAATCTTGGTAGAAAGTTGCTTGACGGTTATGTTTGGTGTTGCTGACTGTTGTATTTTTAATGACCGTCAATCTTCCTACAATTGATCTTGACCACTCCCCGTGATCTCGCGATGACATCACCGTTGGTTGTTTGGTGATTACAATATCATGGGTGAGCACCACGTGTCCCAAGCTGCCAATGCTAAAAAGGGATTAATAAAGCATTTAATATTTGTGTCGGACTTAAATACATTATAAAGTGGGTTACTAAAACAGTTGCGAGATGCACATGCTTGAGATCGACGGTGATGTTATAATCTTGGTAAAAAGTTGTTCAACAGTTATGTTTGGTGCTGCTGACTGTTGCATTTTTAATGACCGTCGATCTTCCTACAATTGATCCTAACTGCTCCCCGCGATCTCGTGATGACATCACCACTGATTGTTTGGTGATTGCGATATCATGGGCGAGTGCCACGTGTCCCAAGATGCCGATGCCGAAAAGGGATTAATAAAGCGTTTAATATTTGTGTCAGACTTAAATACGTTATAAAGTGGGTTACTAAAATAGCTGTGAGATGCACATTCTTGAAATTGACGGTGATGTTATAATCTTGGTAAAAAGTTGCTCAACAGTTATGTTTGGTGTTGTTGACTACTGTGAGTGAACACGATTGCCGATGGTAGGAATCAAAGGTTTCCCGCCATCGCGTGATCCAAAGATGCAGGATGTTTAGTGATCGCGATATCATGGGTGGGCGCCACATGTATTCCTTTGGCACTGCTTCTGCGGTTGGCCCTCAATGCTAACATGGAGATTTCATCAGCCCTTTTGAAGATGGCCATTCGATGATCTGACAAAAATGAAAGATCGAAGACTGAAGTTTAAATTCACATCAAATGCGATTGGAGCCGTTGGAGTGGCATGCAAATGAGCTTTAATGGTGGATGAGACGTCTACTACCTCAATTCAATTGACATAAAGTATCTACTCTTTTTCTATCTTCATTACAAAAGCATTCAAGTATTTTCCAAGTAGTTCAGAGTCAGAGATAAAGTTTTTTGAGCGATCACCATGAAGTTTCGTTCTCTGCAAGATGCGAAATCTCGTGAATTATTTTCTAAACTGCTGGGTTAATTTGACTGTGTCTTTGTGAAGGGTTCTATTGTGCTGGTCAAGGGGTTTTGTTAATTATTTTCATAGGGTTATTGGTTCATTTGAATTATTGGAAATGCACAATTGTGTTGTATTTTTGTGTTCTGGGTACCCCTAGTTTCTTCGAGGATTTGATTTTTTAAAAGAAGTCCCAGTTGTTTAAGATGGCACCACCGAAGCAACACTCTAGCCATGTTGATTATTTGAAGAGGAATTTGTATGATGACTTCCTGGATCAACTCCCATTGTCAAAAAATGACAAGAAGAGTGGTTTGGTTTTAATGAATGGAAAGACCCTAGGCGAAGGTCTACTGTGCAAAAATTATAACATTGCGGATGCCAGGATTCCTATGACTGGTCTTGAAATGTTTAGGCTATGGTATGGACAGGGAAACTTACCTCACCCCTTCTCTAATGCTTGGAGATATGACATGGGGAAACTAACAGTGCCAAATGTGTTCCCTGATGTTGACTTACTCAAAGTAGTGGTAGCACGGTATGATCCTGTGACAAGGGTCATAAGGGATAATGATGGTGGAATTCTACTAAGCGTAAATGCAGATGAGATTCGGCAGATTTTTGATTTGATTGAGTATAGCCCTTTCTTAGTACAAATAGATTTTGAGAAGATGAAGGAGGAGTACAAAAGGTTAAAGCCTCTTTTCAGATTGAAGTTGCTTCCTCTTCACCTCGTCAGGGTAGATAGTTCAACAGTTCTTATCAGCTCAAATGCCCAGGAGCCTTTCAGGCTGAGCTGTTTTACTAATCACTTCCTGGCAATATTTTATTCATTGTGCCAGATTTTAGGGTTCAGCCCTAATACTGTGATGCCAGTTGCATAAATGTTTATGGGAGCCCAGATTTAGCATCCCAACTTCTCTGTGGTATATGACTTTTCATCATTCCTGTCAGAGAAGATGCATGAGGGTTTGATGAAGCTACATGTGGGGGATACTGGCACTCCTTTTTTCTAGTACTCCCTGTTGATGCATATGTTCCTATACAAGAATGTTGTTTTCTTCTTTGAAAACATGGAGTTGAGGCAGGAGGTGAATGGAGAAAGGTTACTAGTATAGGTGTGGAGTGCAAATTTGTCTTACAACAAGGGAGGTGCCAGCTTTGTGTTGTTTGATAACTTCTTTGCCTCTAGACTCAGGGCTCGGTTGGTGGTAAATGTGCCAAGATTCCCTGAAGATTTGCATGACTTCCTCCGATCGAAGGTGAGGAAGCCTAATTTAAAAGTGTGTCACAATTGGGGTGATATCATCTTGTACCCTATAAGCATTGTCTTGAGGGTGTATGGTTTCTAGGGAACCCCTCATATCCTCCCCTTTAATGTACCATCAAGGATGGGGTTTGCCGAAGTAATGTGGCAACTAGGTTGTATTCATGAGGACAACCCAACAAAGAAAGGAAAAGGGACTTTGTTCCCTGACTACACTGTTGTTTTTGATTTTGTCTATTCTAAGGGAGGATGGGTCCACTTCGGAAGGTTTTTTGATGACTACAATTTGAGGAATGGTCCTAGGAGACGACATGACTCTGAGGGATTCTTTGCATTATTCACATAATGAATTAAAGGTGGAAAATTTGCACATGAATTCAACTTTCCTGAGGACCTAATCAGAAATGAGTTTGATTTGAATAGGTAGGAGTTGAATAAAGAAAAATGGATTGCATATGAAAAGCTGTTGGCTATAATACATAAAATGGATCTAAAATATGATCCATTAATGGAGTTCACTGCATTTTACAAGAGAATAGACTTCTTAATGGCTAATTTCAAAAGTATCATGGGCACCTTGAGGACCAAGAGGGTCAATTTGGAATTAGATTTTGGTATAAAAAGAAAAAATATGAGGCCTGAAGAAACAAGGCTAGCTTATCAGCCACCAGTTGACAAGCCTCTATACAAGAGAAAGAGGAATGTGAGTAGTGATGAGGATGAAGGGGATAAGAAGGTAAAACAAGTCATGCAAGCATCATCATAGCTGGGTCCAAGGATCAGAACACCCAGAGGGATAAGGATTGTGGATCTAGATTCACCACCAAGAGGTGATCCTACAGTGTTACCATCAGAGCCAAGCCCTAAGAGGTAGATAGTTGAGGAAACGCAAGAAATCCCGATGGATGAGATAATTGTGACTGATCAAAACATGCAGGTTGGTATCCCTTCCCCTTCTAGATCAACACAATTGGTGCTTTCTGACATGGATGTAAAGGGGCAATGTGTACAAGATGCTAGGATGGAGGCCTGCAAGGCATTCTTGGACGATGATGCATTTGTAAACACTCTTGTATTCTTGCAAATAGTTTGGAGGATGAAAATAGAAGAGTACCAAAACAAATGCAAGAGTAGGAGAGAATCAAGACCTGATAGGTCTGAGCAGGAGAATGATGATGATGTCAAGACCAAATTAATGGAAGAATTCACAGGCATCACTCTTGAGGAGGGAAGAAGACTTGTGACTAAGGTTGTTGTCTTACTTTTTCCTGAATGGGACATAGCTGATGCAGTTGCATTCAATGCTATCTTACACTCCAAGCACCCTATACAAAATAATGAAGAAGAGGTTAAGTCAGCTCTGTAGGACTTTGCCTTCAGTGAAGAGTATGAAACTCTGGCCATATGGGCATTAGCACCCTAGGGCAGAAAGCCAAATGTAACTGATATTAGCCCACACCTAAGGGGAGGGATAATCATCAAGAGAGCTTCTAAAACTTCAACAAAAAAGCTACAAGTCTGATAGTGAATGTGGCCAAATTGGCCCAAAAGACAACTAAGAGAGAAGAGGTTGAAAAGAAGAGTTTGATGGAGAAATACAATATGATAATTGCAGAATATAGTAGGATGCAGCAAAGGAATGTTGAGCTGCAATCTGAAGTAGATAGGTTGAAATATGGGCAGGTGGGAGAATCCTCCACTGCTCCTGGTATCAGAGCATTACCTTCTATTGTAGGATCGGTCCCCCATACTACTCCAATTGTTTCAACTTCGGGGTCCCCCATCCAAGCACCTGCTCTTAGTCCTACACCAAGGCTAGTTGAAGAAGAAGTTGAATATTTTGTGGATCCCACCAAGAAGCAAATGTTGAATAGGATCACAAAATTGTAGGCTGCCTTAAAGGCAAGTGAGGATGATGCAATTGCCAAACAAAGTGAGGTGGTTGACATAGTTTTGAGGCATCTTAATGAAAAGGTTGATGGTAAATTACCATCTTTACATTCTTTGTATTCTTTATTCTTGGATGGAATAAAAAATATTAATAAAGATCAGGAAATAGTTTTGCCTTTGGCTGAGAAATGGATCCCTAGGGCCAACAATCTGGATATTATGTACAAAGCTTCTAGGTTTGATGTGGACAACAGGCCCCAGTCATTGAAGCCTACTCAAAAATTTGTAAAATCATTGAGCAGATTCTAGGCCCTACCTGATGATTTCAGTAGAAGAATTAGGGAGCTAATAAAGAGCTTTGATGACTGGAATAATACATTTTTTCTAGACATTATTGATGCACAAGGAAATGTTAAGACATTGCAACAGTGGCAGGATGGGGCAAAAGAAGTTATCAATGCACAAATCAAATCGATTTGTGATGATTCAAACTATGATTTGCTGGTAAATAGTATGGATAAGATAATTAACACCAACACATTCTTAGAGTTTTTTGAAAGGGAAGCCAATCAGATTGCAGTGAAGTACACACCTTACAATACTAAGGTGAATGAGGTCGTGAATTTTCACTGGCCAACGGATGAAGATTATCAGAGATGGGTGGACAAGTACTTAACCGAAGAGGAGTAAAAAAATGTCTATTACCACAAGATGGATGAAGGAATGCCAGACGATGATGCAAACAATTTTGGAGACAGCCACAGGAAATGATTTAACAATGGACAGGACATGTGAACAGAATGAGAAGATGTTCGAAATGGAGATAGCCATAAGGAATGCACTAGAGGATGCTGATACACACAAGCGGCCAATTTACTGAGATTATTTGTCAAAACATCTATTTATGGCTTAATAGAGCATAATTTCTAGTTTTTTATTGTTGTTAAGCAAAAGACATTTCTCAAAGGATGCGCCCTTTTACAATTTTGATATATTTATATCTGTTTCATAATGTAAAACAGATATAGGCGGATAGGAGAAAGAAACAATAGATAGTTTGCAATGAAACTTTCCTTTAAAAGACTCAGATGCATGAATGAATTTTGATGAAGTTAATGAAGATGTCTAAACTTGTGACTTAATCTTGGTATTAGCTATTTGTGGAATTATACAATTATCTGGTTGTCTCCATTTTGATTCTTTTCTATTGTCTAAATTGATATATGAAGCATATAAATATATTCAGTTTACCAATACACATTTTCTATATTTGTGTGATGTGATTATTTGTTTCTTTCAAGTAAAGATTAAACCCTTCTATTCAATCACAGTAACTAAAGAGTATTAATTGGATAAATAAGAAGAATCACATAACTAGGATTGTCATTCTATCTCAAGTAGAGTTTTTCAGTCATTTACTTGCACATTTATACAAGTTATAAACTACATCTGTGTGCCAAACACTTTGAATTATTGCCATCATAGGTTACACTTTTATAGATCTTCATTAGACTCCATACACCCAACAAGGCAGTGGTCTCACACTTTCATCTTTTGGTTTATCCATTTTATTTTTTACATCTGTTAACTGAACATATTCTAATATAATTCAAATATAATTAAAATTAAAAACATCATAAATTAGTTATGTAACCACATAAGTCAAATATAATTTTATCAAGAAATTAATATCAAATAGATAATACAATCACATAACTCATACATTTCAATGTCAGTGATCTTCTTCTTCATCCAACTCTTTGTTTGTATGATCCGATCCAGATTCAACATTGTAAGGATTGGTCATATCATCATTATCTTCATTGATATCGGTTTTGATAATGTCATCATCCACACGGATATCATCTTCATGAACATTAACTCCTACATCATCATGATCTAGTTCCTCCTCTTCGACATCTTTGCCAGGCACATCATCAACTAACTGTTGATCCTGATCATCATCTACATCATCTTCTATTTCTTCAGTATCTTCTTCTTCCACCACATTATACTTTATCGACCTTCCTCTTGGATCATGTTTAACAACATATGACCAACCCACTTTACCTGGAACCTCTTTGTAAAATACCTGCTCACATTGGCTTGGAGGAACATAGGGCTCATTTCCAGCTCGCTTAAAATACCTTGTATTAACCATGGTAAATTCATTATCATATTCAATAACAGTTCTCTCAGGATCATTTTGATTCAATCGTAGCATGTACCATAGGACAAAAAACAAAACTTATTTGAAGGATTAAAAGTCACACTCAAGTATATCATCCAAAATCCCATAGTATTGATTTTCTGAGACTTCTGGATGTATGTCGCTTCTAGATGAAACATTAGTCACCTGAAAGATTGTAGTTATCGTAGAATCACAAGTTTTCTTCGTGTCATCCAATTTTTTTATTTGAAATTTACGACCATTGCACC
This sequence comes from Sequoiadendron giganteum, assembly GCA_007115665.2. Classification (NCBI taxonomy): domain Eukaryota; kingdom Viridiplantae; phylum Streptophyta; class Pinopsida; order Cupressales; family Cupressaceae; genus Sequoiadendron; species Sequoiadendron giganteum. Next base: position 74,896,342 of record CM021101.1, on the reverse strand, counting down.
ACATAGCCTTGTGGTGTTTCACCTGCAATATGTCAAACATGTAAAACTTATTGCAATATTGTCAGTTGATAAACATATTTATTCTTGGCCGAATGTATGCAAAGAAAAAAAAATCTCAACATATATATACATCAATATAATTGAAAATAATTAAATAATATGAGTGATTAATATATTTATACATACTTGTTTATCTCTTAAACCATATGCTAAATCAATTTCCCTTGGTGTAACATTGGAATCTCCATTATGATGAGCTAATTTAACCAATGAAGCCACACCTTCCCATGCTAATGCACGACCAGATTGCTGAAATCGTTCAATCCATACCGTCATCTAATCAAGATTGTTTGCAACCTAAAAATGTAGTGCATCCCACTCTCAAGCAACTATATAAAAAAAAAATTGAAATTCACAAACGACGTATAATTAGTTAATTACCACGGTATACGACCTTAATTTATAATTGATGAATATTGAAAGATTAATAATTAAATAAGTACAATATACATAAAAACTAAATGTAAAATGTATTATAATTAATCTCCATTACCATCTTATAATTACCTGTCACTTTCCTCAATCTACCTTTCCCCATCAAGTACTCCCCTTCGAATTTTTAAATGGAGTTGGGATCCCAAATGCAATGTACATGGATCTTTGCTGCAAACTTAGGAAGATATTCAATAATGTACACCATGGTCTAGTATACCATGTATCCATCCACCATAGAACCCTTGGGATGTGCTCTTTGTCTAACCAAAGCCTTCAAAAATTTCAAGTGCCTCTCAACCATCCACATTGACCTTGTGTCTACAAGTCCACACAATTCAATCTCCTCAACTTGGTGTATGAGGTAGTGTTTTTGTGCATTGAAAAATGTCGAAGGTAGACACTTTTTCATTTCACACATTAGATGAGGAATTTTTCTATTCCAATAATTTATATCTTCTTTATGGATTGCTTTAGATGACATCCATCTACAAGTGATTCAAGGCACAAATATATTAACGAGATTTAACAAAAATATACAACAAATTGAACAAATATCACTACTTACCTCATGTATTTTCCAAGATCATATATAACTTGCTTGAAATTATTGTCAAAGTTGTCTGGGAGAGATAGAGGTAGAATGTACTGCAACAATTATAAAATGATCTTTTCATTAATATTTTTTTCAAAAGTAGTAAACATAATACACTAAAAAATACATGCAGGATACATATATATATATATATATAATATACCAGAATAATTACCTTAATGAAGGTATGCCAATCATGCGTTTTCATCCCTAACCCAAATTCACCTTTCTTTGTTATGATATTGTTTATGTTCGCAACAAATCCTGTGGAAAATTGAATTTTTCGTATGACTTGTTTTATAGCATTGCTTTGCTACTTCGTTAATAACCAAGGAAGGGAACTTATATTAATTTGGTCTCCATTGCTATTTAATTGAATGACATTTTTCATTGCATGACTGGCTTCCTGAATGTCACTACAAATTTTGACAATTTTTTCTTTGTCATGCCTTCCATCCAATATTTTTCATAACGTTTTTGTCATATTCTTTCCGATATGCATTGTATCAAACAAATGCACAATTTTTAGCTACTCATAGTAGGGCAACCTACTAAATTGTCTGGGATAACTTTTCAGTCCCTGTGGAAGTCGACCATTAATGCCTTGACGACCTTCATGAAGCATATAAGTTAAACAAATTAACAATGACAATCATTGTCAATTACACCATGAGTAAACACAACACAATATAAAAATATAAACTCAAAACATATCATAAATGATAGATAAATAATTTGATCCGATGTATAACCTTGATGATTAATTCTATTATATTCCAACTTCCATAGGCGAGGTGTCATTCTTCGTGGTTTTGATGTAGTCTCTTCTTTCCCATTGAAAAGATGTTTTTCAGTAGTTCGATACTTATGATTTTTGTGGAGGAAGTGCCTATACTCATCAAACACCTGCTTTCCTAAACTTGTTGAACGACGAGATTTCATCTTTGGACCAAAAATTGGACATGCAAATTTTTCCTTTGTTTGAAGACCTGCAAATCATATATAATTGCATTAAATATGCCAATTTTTATAATTATATATAATGAATAGATTACTTAAAAAACATGCATGATATCTACTTCATAAAATTTAATATCATTAAAGTCATGCAGTCGAACATTATAACATACCAGAAAAATGTGTTAGCCCTGGGGCATCATGAATTGTCCATACAAGCATTGCATGGAATTGAAATTGTCTTTGTCCTATTGGTCTAGATACGTCATACATAGTGACCCAATTCCATAACTTTAGTAACTCATCAATAAGAGGCTCAATATATACATTTATATCTTTAACTTGGTACTTACCTAGTTGAATGAACATAAACATTACATAATTATTATAACCATTTTACTGCAATATATATAAATTCATGTACATGACTATTAAATGAAAAACATATAAGTCATTATGCAACAAATAAGAAAAATGAGATGCTACTACATTAAAGAAAATTGATGTAAACAAATACCCGGAACAATCATTGCCAACATTATGTGCTCCCTCTTTATTGACATCCATGCACGAATGTTATTGTTGATAACAAAAATAGGCCACACAGAGTAAATAGATCTCAGCTCTCCAAATGGATTGACACCGTCCGCTGCCAATGAAAGCCTAAGATTACGAGGTTCTTCTTTAAAGTGTGGCCATTTTTCCTCCATGTCCCTAAATGCAAAACCATCCGTAGGCATTCGAAGAATCTCATCTCCACTTCTATTACGTGCATGGTAATCCATAAATTGTGCTAAGCTTTCACACCTAAATAATTGTTGCATACATGGAATAATGGGAATATAACGAAGAACCTTGCGAGGCACCTTTTTTGTTAGTTGATCTGTTCGATATCTACTGATATGACATTCAGGGCATTATGTTGCAAATTCATGTTGTTTATGATATATAATATGATCATTGGGACATGCATCTATTGCTTGATACTCCATTCCAATATCTTTCATAATGCCAGATAAGTCTCAGTATGAGCGAGGTAAAATATTTGATGGTGGTAACAAAAATTCACCAATCAATCTACAACAAAAAATAATTTCTTAATATAAAGAATATTAATGCTACATACTTCATCCTTTATTTACTAGCGATGAACTAACAACAATTAAAATAGATGAAAAAAGATGACATATATGACATACCTTAACATCCGTGATATTGCTATGTTGGATAAACCATTCATAACCTTCAAGTTCACCAGCGAAAATACAATAGAGAGAAGAGTTGTTTGGGAGCCTTCATAAAGGGGCATATATGCCTTCTCAAGTACAGGTAAATCATGAACATCATCAAAGTCATCTCGATCAACATGATCAGATGTGCCACTACATGTGTCATGGATCAATGTATTTGTACCATCATCTTCAATTGTGTTTTCTGGTGCATGATCATCTTCTTCCATAGGATCATTACTTCATCTTCGATATTCACAGCTCCATGTTCCTCTGCTTGCAAAACCACATTCTCCGGGCCATGATAATTCATATCGTGTTCCCTAGGGTGCCCCACCTTTATAATAATGACAAACACAAATAAACCCTGATCATGATCAAGTGATTTTATATATATATATCAAATGTTAAAACAATATAAAAATTTATAAATTCAATCAATATAAACACATATAATGAACAACTTACCAATGGACGATAATCATGCCCCCCTTCAACGTGACCATGTTGCCTACAATGTTTCTCAGCTGTTGTGATTAAAAGTCTTCTCGTCTTTAAGCCCTTGCAATTATTGCAAGGACAATAACATTTCCCATCACCCTTTCTTTTCAATATATCCCACAATCTAGCAACTGTCTCTTAATAAAATAGATAGGGAACAAAATATAATAATTATGATATTTTACACCAAAAAAATTCAGCATACAACCACCCCTGCAAAAGAGAAGATAGTCTGAAGTTAATGACCCCAAAAAACACTTTCAAATGCTAATTCCAGAAATTATTAAATTCTGATTTTACTATGATTTCCAACTGTTAGACTCCTAAAAGTAGAATATTGAACTTGCACAATAAAATCTTGAAATGAAATTCTCAAAATGCAGCTAATAGGCCTCAACAATTAAGGCCTACTCAAGACTTTGTGAAGTCACTGCAAGGTTTCTAGGCCTTACCTGATGATTTCAGCAGGAGGATTAAAGAGTTGGTAAAGAGTTTTGATGATTGGAGTGACACATCTTTACCAGATATTGTAAATGCCCAATGAAATGTTAGATCACTGTAGCAATGGTAGGACAGGGTAGATGAAATCATCAATGTACAAATCAAATTGATTTGTGATGACCCAGATTATGACATGCTAATGAGTAGTATGGATAAAATCATTAACACTAGCACATTTTTTGAATCTTTTGAAAGGGAGGCGAATCAAGTAGCAGTAAAGTATACACCTTATAGTGCCAAGGTAAATGAGGTGGTAAATTTTAATTGGCCAACGAATGAGGAATATCAAGGATGGGTAGAAAATTACTTAACTTAACAAGAATAGGACAGAGTCTACAACCGGCAGTTAACAGCTCAGCAGTTATGGTTATAACAATTTTTGGCTATGTCTTGGTGGCAGTTTTGGTGCAAGATTTCAAAGTTTGGTAAATGCACTAGTTATTCTCCAATGGACGGGATGAACAAGAAGATTCTCCAGAGACTCGGCTGTTGTAACCAAATTTTGAAATGTCATAAGATGGTCCAAGTGACCAGTGACAGGTGTATTTCTGGTCCGATGCTTGTTGCTCCTTCATTTTCCCTATAAGAAGGATTTTAGGACTAGAAATATGGGTTAGCAAGTTAGATATCTTTAGGTCGAGTCTAACTAGAGTTGCAGAGTGAATTTGTAAAGAGCCTGATATTATAGTGAAAATACTATTGTTAGGTTTGTTGTCATTCTATTGTAGGTTTTAGTTTCAAAGGTACTTAATTTTCAAGACAGTACTAGCATCTAAATGAAAATTACTCATTTCAAGGTCATGTATCTCCATTGTATGAATATATTAATATCTTGAATAAAATGATCAAGGGTTATTTTGTTCATCTCACTGTTATGGTGTGTGTAATTCTCATTTTGGCTTTAATTCAAGGAATTAATTAAAATGTTTGACTGAGGTTATAGGTGAGTATGTTCATATAAGGATTTGATAAGTAGTATTGGGTTAGAATATAGATTGATGGTATTGTAAGGCAGTATTATCTGATATTTTATATGATATGTGTCTAGAAGATAAACTTGGTTATAGTAAAAAACAACCAACACCTTTGATATTATCTAGCTATGGCTCCCAAATCTATTGCAAATTGATCATTAGGGTTAAAATTAAAACCTTGCAAATATAATCTTTGTCCAAATCCATCAAGAATTTTCCATCAGTTACAAACAATTCCCTTATAAAGAATTAGTGAAGCCAGGTCTAAAATCCTGAAATAAAATTCTAAAAATGCACAAGACTAAAAATGAAATCTGATGAGATGTTGCTTTAAAATATGATTTTCATACCTGGAAGTACAAATCTGACTTCACAAATGAATTTTGGAAAAAGACAATGACTACCCTCAACCTGGCGATATCTTCTTGAGTTTCTTCTGATTTTCCCCAAGAAAACCGTCGAGCAAAACACTGTCGCAATAAATAGTCAAGCTCATTTCAATTTATGCCTGCCACAATTAAACTTTGTAGGTCCGTCACAATTTCAGCAAAAGATCTTCGTCGAAATGTAGACGAAACAAAGGTTTGTCAAAATTCCGACGAACGTCGGGGATAAAAGTTAACAAAAATGAAAATTCGCACAAGTGCCCGATGATACATCTGATTATATAGCTTTCGTCGGAAGGTTTCGTCGGAAATTGGGGTCAAATGAGTTAGTGTTTGCACACAGCTTCCATGCGCTGGTATAGCACTTACCTCCATCAAAGCTCCTCATCCTAGTTCAAAACCTGATTGAGAAGTCAAGTTAGCCAAATAAACCTTTTTCCAATTCCACCCATTCTGAACTTGAAGGAAATTTATCTTTTACTGATTACTCTGTAACTACATAAGTGTAGGTAGGAGAATTTATAGTATCCCCAATACCATATCATCTTCTTCGTGAATCCTTATTAACCCTAGAAAATAAAAACCCTTATGGCACTATCCACTATTCACTGAATCACTATCCCTATATATGGGCCACTAGTGCCGCTACCAACCTGTATAATTAAAATGTTTAATTTGATTGACGTTTGGCTACATGCCAACTGTACCTCAAGCTGACAAGCTGCCAAAATCATCGTTTCACCTGTGCCACTCAAAGTTCAAATGATATGAAATCATTAAAAATATTGTTTTATTAAAGCTATGAGTTATCCAATAAATTGCTTCAGATGTTCATATCACATATGGCATTAATTGCCACCACTGCCAGCACTAGCACTAGCAGTACACCAACCACACTTTCTTAAAAAATATTGAGAATTTCAATTAAATGAAATGTACAACATCGAGGCATTGGAAATTTTGAATGAGTGATGAGTGATGGGCCTTTATTTCACCACATATATGCATCTAATGATTATAGTGTTATTCCAGAGGTTTCAATTCACAAGTCTAATGCTTCAGAGATTTACTTCCAGAATGCAACTCCTTTTTCTTGTTGGTGTACAAATTTGTCACTTTAACCATGAAATTATATGCAAAATATTTTAAAACAAATGACACAAAGTCCATTTTTCTCACAATCATTAAAGAAAAGCGATAGTTTCTCTTTCAACAAATGAATTAATTTGAACACAAAGTGTCAAAGATGAAAAAATAGGCATTCTGACCTAATAGATAAACATTGAACAATTATCATGAAGAAACACAATTCATTCATAATTAAAAGGAAGCATTAAAAAATACACAAATTTAGAAATATATTCTTTTATCTCTCTAATTCCAAAAATTTGGTTTCACAGACCTGTCAGCCCACAGCCTGTACAATCAAAATTCAAAAAGTGCTCAAAAGCTGAAGCTACACCCCCTTATCATTACGTGTCATAAATTCACAATTCACAAAAGGATTAATGCATGTTGTTAAACTGCTGGAGGGGTCGGAACTCTGTATAGTTCCAATTGCATTTCCATAACTAAATTATAAAATTTAGTGTGTTCTTCTTCTTCTAAAATGAAAATCACCCTGTTGTACTCGACATAGTTGGTTTTCTCTTTCCATGCCACTGAACATAGCTGGTAAATGATGTCGAGTTGCTCTTCTTTAGGCCAATTCAAATTTGGTTGCATGATGACCACAAGTTTAGCTTCCCATACCTTGATATCGGCTCGAAGTACTATTTTGAGGAAACTCTGAGTCTGGAGTTCAAAATGCTACCACCTTTCCTCATTTGTAGGCTCACTTAACTTTACCGACAGGAAGTGACAATCTACTACTAAATCCGTTTCTCCAACCTCCTTATTTAAGATCTATCCATTCAGAGGATTTAAAATATTATGTTAAAAATAAATTTGGTGTTTGAAAGCATTTGAGAAGACATCCCTTAATGACACCTTACAATTCATTAAATGAGTTGACACTTTGAAAGTTCTACATCCCACCAAGGTTGCCCAATCACTGACAAATAAAACTTTATAACCATTTGTATGGTAATAAAATCTCAACCATTTATTTCTAGAAATCTATCAATTCTAGTGTTATTCTGGAGGTTTCAAATCGCAAGTCTAGTGCTTTAGAGATTTAGTTCCAGAATGCAACTATAGTCGTCCATCAAATATTCATTGAATGACCCCTATGATTTTTCATTGGCATATCTATTTATTTTGCCACTAGATTCTTTTATTATTTTGAGATTCTTTTTAATTCGTCAATGAAATTTTTTTTTTTTTTTTGAAAAGAGGTTTTAATCGCAAATGGAAAATAATTCTGGTTTTGAAAAATGATTTTAATTGCCAATGGAAAAAAAATCTGGTTTGAAAAACGGTTTTGATCACCAATGAAAAATATTTGTTGATTAAAAAAATACTACATTTGCCAATATTTTCCATAGACTTCCAGGGATTATAGAAGATTCGCCAATTGGGATTTTTTTTTTCCCGAAAAAATGAAAAAATTTCGCCAATAAAATTAATATTTTTTATCGGGAAGTATACAGGTTTTGCAAGGAATTTACACCTTTGCCGGGGGGGGGGGTTTCTTAAATTTTTCCTTAATAAAGGGCGAAAAAATTGCTAACCCTGACCATATTTTTTGATGAAGGAAATAAGATATAACTATAGTTTCTCCATCCATACAGAGGCATAATCTCTTTGAAGTTTTGAAAATGGGTATAATGTTAGAGATACAAACATATACCAAGGAATAATAAGTAGAGAGTGAAATACATGAACAATAAATTAATCACTCTAACACCTCTTATATAATTTTTCTACTTGTCTTCAATATTTATTACCAAATAACGTAGCTCAAATCTTGTATCAATATGTTTCATGATATTATTTTTCCCTCATCTGTTTCAATTGGAGGACCATCCAAAAAGCTTCACTCCAGACACTATAAAAACTCTTTGAAGACTAAGAAGGTCCATCCAAATGCACATAGATAATTAAACAATAAACCAAGGGCAAAAAAATTACAACAATATCTTGTTAAAACTGAAATTTGTCAATCAAGACCAGATAGATAATTTGTTTAAAGTCTACAAAATGAGTGTAAAGCCAAAGATAGAAATATATAAAAAGAAGACATCAACAATAAATTAATCATCTATGCAAAATACCTATGTAAAATGAACCTATTTGCATTCCATGCCTAAGATGTGTATGCAAAATTATGTTTGTGAAACATGCACACATAAAACAACCAAAATCCAAAAAGGCAATAAATGTAGTCATGTAAGAAATAAGAACCAAGCCAAAGGTGATGTGTTTTACTATAGTATTCTCTGGAATGAAGAACACAATGGCTATTTCAACAATGCAACTTAATCAATATATTTTCTTGCACATTTCGGAGCATATTTGTGTTTAAACCCTACAATGAGAATTCAAGCAATAATAATATATGCACATGTATGTTTATGGGTGTATATGTATATGTATATGTATACGTATGTATATATATATATATATATATATATATATATATATATATATATATATATATAACTATAGGTATAGATATATGTGTACATATATGTATATGTATATGTTTAACCTCTTTAATTGTAGATATATATGATTTCCTTTATAATGTTACACAAATACAATAGGCATCCAAAAATAATATTGCACTCTACATTCTCTATTTCAAATTGTTTAATGTTGCAACTCAACCCAATGCTGCTCACGCTTGTTAAACACTATCAACAATACATGTAAGTCTAGAACTTTTCCATTATCAATAAATAGCTTCAATGGACCAAGTGTAAATACTATTGATTTTTTTGAGTTTCAAATTGTTTATATTCACTTTACCCATATACTTACTAATTTTTATAGTTCCTTCCCAATCTTCCTTGCCCATACACTGACATACCCCCATCTTCTATTTGTAGGTACTAGGCCAAGGCATCCAAAACCATCCCAAAATCATGATGCTAACTTTTTTAGAGTTACTACACCAAAAAAGAACACTTCAATATTACAAATCATATATGAAAATACTAGATTTTTTTGAATGTTGATATTGTGACATGTATAATGGAACTCCACAAAATTTCCTGTGGACGTTTCCTACTTTTCTTGCTTGGGGGTTTGGCTAGAGTCCCCATGGCTCCATGATACCAATATGGTAGGGTGGATAACGAGCGTGGATTTTATGTTTGGGGTTTTATGATATATACTTGTTCTTGCATAGATTACTGCCAATTAATGTAGTTTGAAATTAGAATTGAGAAGCCATATATTTGTTCTTTTATAATTTACCTATTTGTCTATAGTCTTTACTGCCAACTAATATAGTTTGAATTGAGAATTTAGAAGCCAATTCTCACATAGGTTGTTTGTCTTGTATCAATATGTGTCATTATATATTTTGACCTCATTTGTTTCAAGATCCCTATAACAAAGTGTTTATTTCTGTGGTTTAGCTCTTTTGAATTCCAAAATTTTGTAAATTGCTAGAAATTGAAATCATGGCATTGATCTATGCCTTGGATTTGAAAAAACATAGTTTATAAGAACATGTTTCTTATGTCATTGGAAGTGATAGGTAAGAACTTGAGACTTTTTTCATGTCACCTCAAAGCAAAACATATGTTTTTTTAATTTTTTCTAAAAATGCAAAAAACATTAGGCACTCTACATTATGTATTTCAAATTGTCTAATGCTCCAGTTCAACCCAATGCTACTTGCGTTTGTTAAACACTATCAACAATAAGTGTAACTATAGATCTTTTCCATTATCAATAAATAGCTTTAGTGAACTAGTTGTAAATATTATTGATTATTTCCAGTTTCAAATTCTTTATATTGACTTTACCCATATACTTACTAATTTTTTATGGTTCCTTCCTATTCTTGCTTGCCCGCCCACTAACATACCCCCCTCTTCTATTTTTAGGTACTAGGATAAGGCATCCAAAAGCATCCCAAAATCATGATGCTTTTTTTTTTACAGAGTTACCACACCAAAATAAATGCTTCAATATGACATATCATATATGAAAATACTAGATTTTGCTAAACTTTGATATTATGACATGTATAATGGAACTCCAAAAAATTTATCATGGACGTTTCCTACTTCTCTTGCTCGGGGCTCCATGATACCAATATGGTAGGGTGGATAATCTGCATGGATTTTGTGTTTTGGGTTTTAGTGCCATATATGTGTTCTTACATACATTATTGCCAATTAATGTTATTTGAAGTTACAATTCAGAAGCCATATATTTGTTCTCTTACAATTTACCTTTTTCTCTATAGTCTTTATTGCCAAATAATGTAGTTTGAATTTAGAATTGAGAAGTCAATTCTCACATAGGTTGTTTGTATTCTATCAATATGTGTCATTATATTTTTTAACCTCATATGTTTCAAGCTCCCTGTAGCACAATGTTTATTCCTATGGTTTAGGTCTTGTGAATTCTAAATTTTTCTAAACTGCTAGAAACTTCAATCATGTTGTTGATGTGTGCCTTGGCACTTGATACTTTTGTCATGTCACCTCAAGAAAAAAGCATATGTTTTATTTATTTATTCTAACAGTCTAAAAAATCTGTATTGCATCATCATACTCTTCTTTTCATGAGGTTTGTTAACTTGTCTTTGAATGAAGATGGTATCACTAATTCTTCAATTGCACTCTGAGGTAATTAATTAAAAATTGATATTTTTATTCCCAATTCCCTTGTAATTTTCAACTTTTCAATCTTTTATACGTATCTCTATTTTTTTTACTACTACTAACCCAAAAATACACATGCATACTAACCCAAAAAGTATCAAATATTAAAAATCTTTCTTTCTTCAAAAATATGTGTTACCCAAAGTTATCAACTACCTTTATAAAAAAAATATTTTTTAATGCAATATTAGTAATCAAAGACATGTGTAATAACTTTATAAAAAATCTGCCTTGTATTTGTGTGTATATATATATCTTAACATAATTAAATAATAATGAATTAATTGATCAAATAACCTAGACGAAAAACCTAAAATATACATGTGCATCTATGACTAATGAATGTAAAACTAAAATAGAGATAAAATTATCTCGCACCTTAAAATTTAGCGCAAAACTATTATAGTGAGGGGGAAGAATTATTTAAAAATTTAAATTTAATCTATATTTTTTCAGTTATCATTTTTAAAGAATAAATTTACTAACAAATTGTATTTGTTGAGAATTAATTTACTATATTCTTAACATTTTAAAGTAAAATCAAATTTTAATTACTATTGTAACTAAAATTATTAAATATTACATATTAATAAAAAAAAAATTATTGATCATTAGTTGTTTAAAATTAAAATTCATGCATAGATTCTAACTAATTTGTTGGAAAGGTTTATAATATCCCACCCATAGCTAATGAGATATGAATTAAACTCACGTTCCTCCCTATTAACTAATTAATTCACTTTTTGTTTCTCGACTCAATCATATAATTGTAAACATTGTCGATTATGTATTTCACATTCCACTTCACACAAAAATAGTTTCATGCTCCTTACCCACTAGATGGCCTTCTTTGGTGCACCCTTATTGACTGATTATTGCATGCTTGTGCATGCAATTACTAGTTTTGATGTTATTAACATTACTTATTGAATTACAGGGCTTCAAACAAAGGGGATATTTGCATGTCCAAGATGTGCAAAACAATTTCAAGGGTGATATTCTAAAGATCTACACAAATTTATTTACGTGCAAACAACAAGGTTTTTCTACCACTAGATCATAAGTTTAGAAATCACCTGAAGAATCAATTTGATGGAAAATTTGAAAATAGAGGCCCTCCCATGATTATGGGTCCAAGTGATTGGCTTAAGAAGTATGAAGATGCTGAATTGAAAGCTTGGGAGGATTTTTTTGATCAAGGTGATTCAATTGAAGAACCAGAACAAGTTGTAGTTAATATGCCAGAAGGAATGAAAATGAAATCCATATTTTATGAGCTCCCTTACTTGAAGGATCTATTAATATCTCACCTATTAGATCCCCTATGCACATCTTCAAAAATGTCCTAGATTCTATATTTCAAAATATATCAGGCAAAGAGGACACCTTGTCTTTGAGGAGAGATATTGCTCTTTCACATACCATAATTGATAGAAATTTTTTGTGACCAAACAGGGAAAATGAAACATATGCAAAAGCTCCATGGATTTTGAAAAAAAGAGAGCTAGACCAACAAAAAGATGTCATCCGTTCAATAAGGACACCTGCTGGCTATGGGTCATCATTGGCTAAAGCTTTTATAGTTGATGGACATATCACAGGATTTAAAACACATGATTTTCATAATTTTATGAAGGTATTATATATCATCATTTAAAATTTACTGGTAACTTTGATTAAGTACTAAATATATTTTGATATTCTTTTGTGTGAGAAAAAATTACTAATGACCTTTTCATAAATGTGTTTGATAGCATATCATTCCATTGACAATTAGGGGGGATTCCTAGCTTAGAATTGACTTAAGGAATGCCATAAGTCGATTGTCAGCATTTACAAGGTATGTGGTTATATGGAATGTTCATGTGTGAGAGACATAGATATATTATATTGCATTTTAAATTTTGACTAAAGGTTCATACTAATTTACTATTCTTATATTAGGTGTGTGACCTCCAAGGAGATCCATGAATGTGAAGTGCCAAAATGGAAGAAGGAAATTGCAGAAATTGTATGTGTATTTGAGAAGGATCCCCCTACAAGATTCATGGACCTACAAGTCAATTTACTTATACACCTAGTCGATGACATTGAATTGGAGAGTGTTGTATCAACGAGGTTGATTTTTTTCTTTGAGAGGTATATGAAAACTCTAAAAAGATATGTTCGACAAAAAGTACATCTAGACGGTTGCATGGCTAAAGGGTATGTATTGAATGCAACATTTTTCTTCCTATGTGAATTCCTTAGTAAGGGTTTTGAAGATGGTCCATGCTTTTGGGATGAAGAACGAGCATCAGATATTATTGATGGAGAAAAACCACAATCTAGTGGCATTCAAGTAGAAATTAGTATGTAAATCCATGATCAGTATGGTTATTTTTCTTGCAATCATTAATTTACTCTATAATTTATTTGTCAAATCAACAACATGACATTTGGAATTTGAAATAATCATGTTGAAATGTAATAGGTGTAGATGAAAGTGCTATACTTGACAAGTTCATTCTATACCACATGGACTTTATGAACAAATAGATTGATTTGTATGATAAACAGAGAGAAGAAGTGTTAGAAGCAAGGAGACAATTTAAGAGATCGAACCCAAGGAATAATCCACTTCCCATTGATCTTCTTGGGGAATGGGGCAAAGATTGCACACTAGAGTGGCTTACTGAACAAATTCAAAATCAAATAGAAGATGGATGTATAGATTCAAACATAAAAAAAATGAAATCAACATGTCTAGAGGATGTGAAAGAAAGGTATAGTTGTAATTTTTCAAAATTTTGTTTCCTTACAGTTTTGACACTATTAACTATTTTATTTCATCATTATATTTGTTTTCACTAAGATAAATGGTCTTTCATAGGTGAGGAAATATATCCAACAATGTGGGCATATGGTCGACATTATCGTGTAGAAAGTGTAGATGTAAAGAGATGATCCTTTGATTGTGGCATCATGGTTGACTTCAAGCAATCCAATTGATCAAGCTTAAAAGATTAGAATATAATTGAAGGGGATCTACAATATGTTGGGAAAATACAAGAAATTATTGAGTTGGATTACCGCTCTTTTAAATGTTGTATTTTTAAGTGAAGATGGTATGAAGCATTTGAGAGGACACGAAGACATGATACCCATAGTGGATTTTTTTTATAGATTCCTCATGTTTCCTACCAGAGGATAACGAGCCTTATGTTCTACCAATTCATTGTGAGCAGGTATTTCTTTAACTCAAACAAGAAGCGGTAGTGATATTTAATCTATTAATTCATAGTTTATTGTGAATATATGCATGTGTTTATTAATCAATAAGTTTTTTATAACATATGTATAATATATGTATGTCATTCATGTGCAAGTATTTTTCTATGAAGATATTTTGGACCTGAAATGGATATCTATCATACATTATGATCTAAGATAAAGGCATGTATTTGATGATGCATTAGTGGATACTAAGGAAAACAATGATGGCCAACAAAATGAGAGAGAGGGATTAGAGAATATCGAAGAAACTAACATCCATGATGATGTTGAAGATGGTTATTGAACCACCAAAAATATATGCAAACAAGGGAAAGTAGATTCCCTCTACTAGGCCCCTAGGGTTTTTCACCTAGGAACACTTGGTGTTGGAATGTCTCTCTTTCCGCTTGGTGGTTATATGGTTTTTGGTGGTTGCATTCAAAGGATAGGATTGATTGATGAAGGTTGTGTTGTGTGTGTGAGGAGTGTGGCTAGAAAATGAAAATGAAATGATAGTAATCTAATGTATGAAATGTAAACAAAGTGAATGTAAACTAATGCAAGCTAATCTAGATGACCTAAATGTATGCAAAAAATAAAGGAAACTAGAAAGTTAAGAAATTGTGCACTTGGAAATTAAATTTTCCAGATGAGAGGCCCTGAAATACTCTAGAAATTATCTAAAATTAGGAGAGGGACACTAATCCCAAGTTGGGTGAACTAGTCCTCATGTTGGGAAAATCTGCGAGACCAGGTTTCAGGGAAAAGGGTACCCAAAAATGGAAGAACCCTTTTTCAGGCTTAGCATAGGGACAAGGTCACTAATAGTGGTGACCTAGTCTCTTGATGCTTTCTAAGGATTCAGGGTCTAATTTTGTGGGTCCTGATAGGTACTTTCCTTTTCTACAATAGTCCGTGTTTGAAACTCTTGAAAAATGACCTATAGCTTTCCCTTTTGCTCCTTCTAGGGTTTGATGTGACTTGAGTGGAATGTTTGTACTCTCTCCAACACTTTGTACTTCACCAAATCTAAGTACAAACATGCAAAGCACACACAAAGACTAAGAGAATGTTAGCGTTAGGGAATAGGGGTTTTCCCAAGTCAAACCCCTTTGATGGTAACTAAACCCAAATTAGAAAAAAATCAAAGGAGAGATGCTTTAATGATAAACAATGTATCCTTTGTTGTTGAGTTTTGCAACATGCAAGAACAATTGCAATGGAGGTTTCTTGTGAAACCCTTATGCTTGATTTCTTGCTTGTGAAGTCTTGGGTGCAAGATTACTTGTGAAGATTGAGTGAAGGTGAAAAGTGATCTCAAGAGAGGTCAAAATGAGGATGAAAACCCTTACTTATACATGCTAAACCCTAATTTTACTAAAATGCAACATGATAGGCTAACACTAGTGTTTAGGAGGCAATACTCCTATTAGGTTTTGTTTTAATTTTGAAATTTATACCAAAAGAGACTAGGTCACCCAAGGTGGTGACCTAGTCCACTTGGGCAATTTCAAGTGGTGGTCAGGAATTAAATAATGTTTAATGAAGTTTATCAACTTTTCCTCCTAAAACACACTTAAGTTGGGACTAAAAGTACATTAAGGGGACAAATTAGCATAAGAAAAGGGTTAATTAATGATGATAAGCCTAAGAAGATGTGAAAATTCCTTACAACACTTTACAACACTTTGTCACAAGGCTTGTAAAGGGGTAAAGAGGGGTTATTTAGATGAATTATGTTGAAAGGGTATTAGAAATGTAGGAAGATGTGTTACAAAAATTCACAACACCTTAGTAAAACATCATCAGATTATTGTTGAATTGCAAGCCTACAAGACTGAATCAAGGTAAAACAAGGCCAAATTCCAACGGAAAAGGCCAAAATAAGTGAAAAAGTGACAAAGAATACACCTTTTTGGTGTCACATTTAGCCACAACTTTAGTGAGATTATGAACTTACTTCAAACTCACACTAAAGTAGCTGAATCATGTGCGCCAAGCAGGATCTAGTGTAATCATGATAGTAAGGTGAGATGACTATGATCAAGAGGGATGATGAAGCCCCCAAGATCAAGATCCCACGACAAACCAACCATAAGCACAAAATATCACACAAGGAGTGATGTGAAAGGGTGGAGAAATGTCAGATCAAGCTTCGACCATTTGTCCAACTAGTTGTGGATCAAATCTAGGTTGTTTTTCTTAAAAAAGGATGTAGTCACTCTAGGTCGACGAGACTTTCAGTTGTCCACCAGGTGAGAATGCCAAAATATGGTGAGGTAAATACACATGTTTGGTATGCAATCACACATAAAAAGGTGGCTATGGGTAAAGTTATGCCACTAGTTGGGCTTCCCTCTCAACCATACCGAAGTTATACCTTCTAATAACTTTGATAAGGTGCCACAAATACAAGGGTGCAGTTCATGAGACAAGCAAAGCCTTGGATGCTTAGAACTCATGAACAAGTGAAATATGGAACCCTAGTCATGCACTTTGTGTTATGCAAGGTGGCCATGTATGTAAGAATGCAAAATTACAACAAAATGCAAATTGAAAAAAATGCAAAAGTGAAAATGTAAAAAGAGTGTTCCAAGGAGTCTTGTTTAGTTCATATGAGGTCTTTGACTTGGGAAAATTGCATATAACATCTCCAAGATAGGACCTATGAAAGGATGGAAGATTCACAACTTAGGGGATGTAGTGTGTCACATTAGGCCACTAAGAGGAGTGTAATATGCTAAGATAAGTCACACTTACGAAGGAAACTACACCAAATGTCATCCACAAAGTGAGAGAACACATCATGTGAAGTGGTAAGGCTACACTAGGAACCAAGGATAAAAAAATGCAAATGGAAAATAAATAGTGCCTATGTATGTCCCCACTTTAAAGGGATTTCTACACACCGTTTTGTGAGCAATTGCTTTAAAGTAGAGAAAGGAAAAATGCAAGAAAGAAAGAGGAAATGAGAGCCTGCTAGAAAATCCCTATGTCAAGTGATAGGTGTCCAAGAGAGGTTGCATCATGCAAAAGAAGAAGATAAAAGAAAGAGAAAGGGGTTTCCCCCAAAATCAAAAATAATACCAAACACATAAGGATCTATGGATTTGGAGTCAATATGTTTGTTGCTGCAATTTTTTTTGAGAGAGCATGAAACTATCAACATTCCCCCAAAATACATAGAACTGGAAGGACACAAAGAGAGCGAAAAAAATTGAAAAGGAAGAGTCAGTTTGGGTCAACATGGAGGAGACATAGGATGTCTCGATGCTTTGCATTGTCCCCAAAAGGACAACAAATTCAAAAGAAAAAGACAAATGGAAAGTGCCTTGTTTTTGAGTCAACATGAAGAAGACATTGTGGTCTCAATGCCTTGCATCATCCTCAAATAGAAGGAAAAAATGAAATCAAAAAGGAAAGGAATCCATTTGGGTCAACATGAAGGATACATTGTCGTCTCAATTCCTTGCATCATCCCTAAAAAAAAGGAAACAAAAAGAACAAAAATAAAAATGAATGTACGACGTATAGAAGAAGTGAGAGATATAGAGAAGAATTCCATAAAGAGAAATGAGAACATAAAAAAGAATAGTACAAGGGGAACATTACAAACAAACTAACACAATACTAGTAAGGAAAGTGTAAGTCAACCTTGAAACAAGTCATCAGCCTCCCAATCTTGGTTGGTAGAAGTGGGAGGTGAATAACTAAGCTAAGGGACAAGAACAAATGCATTACTAGGACAAGGCTAGCAACCTCTTGCACCCACTAAGTGTAGGGCTGGAGTGAGTTGAGCTAGGTGATGGGAAGGGGCACACAATAGTGAGGAGGAAATGTTCTACAACTATTACATGAGAAGGTGCATGAGAGTAGGTTAGGGATCAATAAGGTAGCACTCGGTGCCAATGAAGTGATACTTACTTAGTATCTCTCACAAATGGTGACATTCATCACTTCTATGGCCAAGAACATGATGATAAGCACAATGAGGTACATTAGCATCTTTAGGATAGATGACCAATCGATTATGATGAGTTAAAGTGATGAGCCCTTTGTTTAAGAGGATGTATAATTTTATCTCACATTCAAGTGGTGGATGGAGGGGAAACTTAAGTTTATATAAATTATATAGCCTCTTGTGTCAACTGGATTCCCCAACTTCAAAGGAGGGTATAGGAGAAAGCATCTTGAGATGACTAGAGGTTTAGCATTGTTGTTATGAGGGGATGGTGACCTCTCCTTAGGAAGGAGATCATACAAGTTAGGAGGGGAATCAAAGATCATTGTGCCATCATCATGAAGCCAAAGAGATTCTCTAAAGGCATCCTATCATGAGTGGGAGCTTGATAACCAATGCTGATTGGATGTTCATCAAGTGACATTTGTTCATAAAATTTGTGAATTTCATGTTTGTTTGTGAGATCACCACCTTTTTTTCTTAGAATGGTAAACCCTTTTCCATATAATTTTGTTGAAGATTAATGGGTGGGTGGGTGACCAAGTTATGGTAAAAGGGTTGAGGAGGGATATGGTGAGAGGAACTAGGCTCACCTTGAGTAGGGAACTTAGACCCATGTTGTGTTTTCGAATGAAGGTAAGCAAATGTTTCATGGGATGATATGTTAGGCATTAATGGTTGATTCATAGAGGGGTAAAAAGAAGCATTTGCTTCAAGGTTGTCATGACAATGATTAAGGAACCGATACATGCTAGCATCATCATCTCCAATGATGTCTACTTTGGTGGGAGGATAGTCATTGGGATTTGGCTAAGTAGGAGTTGGTTCAAGATCATTAGGATCAATGGAAAAGGTGTAGCTTGACATGTCTATTAAGGATTTGAGGGATGCCCACAACTTTTTGAAAGACATGGCCATGATGAGAGCTAAGTAACGACAATAAATGGACTACAAGAGAAAATATGGAAATGAAAACAAAAGGACAAATATAGAAAGAAGAAATGTAGACAAAGTGTTGAGAATGACATTAACTATGAGGCAAAGTTTACAAGAGGATTAGATCACCCAGTGTGGTGACTTGGTCCCAATCATGTTGTTTTTGACTAATATATGAGTTTTTAATTTCTTTTTATGCTTTTTATGTTTTGCTGATACAAATAGAGACTAGAAATGCAAATATTTTGGTATTTGCTTACTAACGCACAATGCAACTGTAGCATGAACTTTCAATAATTCACTTTTTCTACAAGTCCTAGGATGCAAACAATGCATAATTTTCAATGCAATGCAAGCTATCTCCTAAGATGAAATGAAAAATCAGAAAGTTAGCAAGTGGTCTACGGTCAGGTTCACCAAAATGAACCACCAAAAATATATGAAAAAAAGGGAAAGAGGATTCCCTTTACTAGGCCCCTAGGGTTTTTCACCTAGGAACACTTGTTGTGGGAATGAATCTCTTTTCGCTTCGTGGTTATATGGTTTTTGGTGGTTGCATTCAAAGGATAGGGCTGATTGATGAAGGTTGTGTTTTGTGTGTGAGGAGTGTGGCTGAAAAATGAAAATGAAATGATATTAATCTAATGTATGAAATGTAAACAAAGTGAATGTAAACTAATGCAAGCTAATCTAAATGACCTAAATGTATGCAAAATAGAAAGGAAACTAGAAATTTAATAACTTGTGTACCTAGAAATGAAATGTTGCAGATGAGAGGCCCCATAATATTATGGAAATTGTTTAAAATCAATAGAGGGACACTAACGCCAAGTTGGGCGACCTAGTCCTCTTGTCGAGAAAATCTGTTGAACCAGGTTTTAGGGAAAAGGGTACCCAAAAATGCAAGAATCCCTTTTCAGGCTTAGCAAAGGGACAAGGTTGTTAATAGTGGTGACCTAGTCCTCTTGATGCTTTCTAAGGATTCAAGGTCTGATTTTGTGGGTCCCGGTTGGTACTTTCCTTTTCTTCAATAATTTGTTTTTGAAACTCTTGAAAAATGACCTGTAGCTTGCCCTTTTTCTCCTTCTAGGGTTTTATATAGGCATGAATTTTCACCCCTAATGAAAATTCCCCTTTACCCCCTTACACTTTAGAAAACCTAAGGAAGAGGCTTAATTACACTTAAGTCTACTGCTCACATCCCACTTAGCACCTACTTTGTGTGTCGGTGGGGGCATTTTTGTTGGGGATGCCTATGCAACATGTAGATGTTGGCACAATGTGCTTACGTAGTTGGTAGATTCTCGTGGCTAGATTCTATAGAGATGTTACATTTCCTATTAGAAGTTGAGGTGTAATGCTCCTCTTTAGCTAGTCGACCCTAATATGGCCATTTTCATCTTCTTGATATTCTTCACTCTCTCATCCATTCTCAGGTTTTACAAGATAATTTGAGAACTCTCTCCATCCCATTCATTCAGGTCAAGCTTTGTAGCAGAACTTCACACTCCATAGTAGCAATCCACTACTTCGTCACTCTGATAGTGTGAGCATAGGAAAAGCACCATTGCAACCAAGGCTTGAGTTCCTCTCATTTTCTCATCCACTAGCCTTGAACGCTTTGGATAAAGGTGGTAAGCTCCTCTTATCTTCTCTATCATTTTTTTTGAGTAAGCACATACTGTTTTGTAGTATCTTTTGTTTACATAGCTTGTGTTCTCTTCTTTATCATTATTTCCATCATTGCAAACTTGGCTATCTATGGAGGTGTAAACACCAAAATGGGGGTCTGACTGAGGCAGACCCCTAAAGAACCCCCCAAAATTTTCCCTCTTTGTTGTGTGTAGGTGGAGAGTTCTTGAGCAAGCTAATGAGGATATTTTCGTGTGAGATCGTCTTCATCACCCTTGCAGTAATATATTTCCTTGATCACATTTGTCTTTATGTTTCACTCTTCTTAATCTCATTTTTCTATTCCAGAAAGTTCTAAATTAGGTTGACAATCCTTTCTTAAGGCTTAAATCTTGTATCTCTAGTTTTTTGGCCATACAAACACCAATGCGTCGCGCTATCATCCAATAAATATGCTTCCGTCCTCATACAAAGAACTACCTGAGATGCAGAGTTAACCTTAAAAAGTGACTCATCTAGTCTCCTTTCAACTCTCGGGTTTTTAGAGTGGTCAAAGCACATATAGTCCTCATTATTCACATCCCTCCTATCCTAACCTTCCCTTAAATTGAGGTAGGTTAGGGCAGCAATACTATACTTGGCCTTCTATGACCTAGGGCCTTGCGGTGGGTGGTCCCCCTCTCTTACATTTTTCATGAAACCGATGTGAATGAATGTCTACTCATTTGTCAGTGTTACGAGATTTTCCTCTTATACCCTTTGGTTGATTATACTCTGGTGTGATGCAAAATTTTATTAGCATCACGACCTAGTCCACAAACTCTGGGCATATAGTCAAGAGAAGTTTGTGACACCTTCTGATGGAGAAGACAAAGGACTCTTCTAGTTACACTACCGAAATTTTCTCTAGCTTTGTATTTTGTCTGTCCGCATAAGAGCATGTATTGAGAGGTGAATCTAGATTCCTTGATGAAACTGATTGCATCCCTACCCCTCCTACATTACTGAATTCCTCATCTATAGACGATCATGAGACCATCCATATCCCTTTCAAATACATCATTAGCTTTAGTAAACTCTTTGTTGCATTAGAAAATCACCTAGAAGGAAACCCAAAGATGGCTAGGGCTGCTAAAGTGATCGGTGAGATAAGATATATGGTAAGAAAGGACTAGATAGATGTAGAACTCCTCGCTAGTCTCATTGGTCTGGCTGAGGCATGTGCTCCTTCAAACCATGGTCACATGGTACAGGGTGGCCACTTCGAGGGACATGAGAAATAGGTGGAAATTTTGATGCCTCCTACATCCATATACATGGCTGATGTGGTCCCTTCGGTCAATGTGCCCACCACTTCTGAAAACTCTGAAACTATCAAAGTGAACATAAATTCTTTAAGTTTTCACTTCACCCCTCTTGTTGCCTCTAGTGGTGGAAACTTTGGAAGTGCAGGTGGTATTGGTGGAGGAAGTACCAACAAAGGTCATGATGGTGGCCTTGGAAGTGGTGGTTGCTCCGATGAAGGTAACATTGGTGGTAGTGCCATTAGTGGTGGCTCTGGTGGTAGTCACAGTGGTATTCTAGGCAGTGGCTCTGGTGGTGGTTCCAATGGACCTATGTCTTCTAATGAACCTATTATGAATACCCTTGTTCAGAATATGGGAAAGATGTAGAATCAGCTGGTGAACTTGTCCCAGGCCTCGACCAAACCTATTTTCCAACCCTTCTTCTAACACAACCCATTATTGGTTGCAATTATAAACACTCCTTTCCCGCAAGGGATGGAGATTCCTAAATTTGAGAAATATGGTGGTAAAGGGGACCCACAGAAAAACCTTTATGCCTTTAACGCCTTGTGCATAGATTTCTTCCATCACAATGCGTTGATGGAAAAACTATTTCCCCAATCCCTCAAAGATATAGTGCTTGATTGGTATTGTTCTTTGCCCGAAAATTCCATTTGTACTTTTGATCAACTTGTGAACCTATTCATACGATAGTTCCAAGCCAATATCAAACCAAAGATGACCTTATCTGACCTTGTTCAGTGCAAACAAGGGGAAAATGAGAAGATTACATACTTTATAGCATGATATCAAATGCTCTTTTCACAAATATCATACCCTTTACCTGACTCTGACATGTAGAATGTTTTCATAGGGAACTTACAAAGGCCTTGGCAAGAAAAGTTTTCCCTTATGAAATACCCTTGTTTTGTGCATTTGTGTGCAACTTTATGGGAATACCAAAAGACAGTGGTTTAGTTTGGGAGTCCTCCCTCATGCTCCCGTCCTGAAGGAAGATCTGTCATATCAATCTCTAGAAGAGGTAAAGTTATTGTGAATGTAGTAGTCAATGTGGATAAAAATATCCTAAGACATGACCAAAATTTTATGTTCAAAGCTATTAGAATCTTATTCTACCATCTTACATAATTTGTTGTAAGATAGGGTCCTTAGCCTACCACCCCCTAAACTAGTTAGGGAACCGTATTCTAACTAGTATGAAGCAAATACATATTGTCAGTACCATTCAGTCAACGAACACAATACAAAATGTTGCATGTGCTTGCATCATGAGATACAGGACCACATCAAGGATGGTACTATTCATCTTGATGGAAATAAAAAAAACATGAACAAATCAGTGACAAAAGCTAATAGTGAATTGCAGATATATATGGACCCATTTCCATTGCATTCTACTAACATGATTATTGATCCCTCTGATTTTGTTTCTTACCTTGAGGCGTATGTTAACATGGTTACTATTACTCGCTCTCCTCATCTTGTGACCAATTCATCAGATGTAATGTTCACTTCGCAAGATATGCCAAAAATTGACAAACCTTCACCGATTACATTCCCACCCACCTCAATGACAACATTATGACATGAGTCTTAGTTGACCCTATGAGTAGAGTGAATGGCATCATGAAGGAGACATTACTCTTGAACTCCCTACAAAAGGAGGAATACAAAAATAAAATCCATCATCCGTACACATGATGGAATTTATCTTAAACCTTATGGATTGATAACGTTGTCCATCCTAGTTGGACCTAGGAATGTAGACACAATTTTCAATGTCATTCTTGAGTCAGACCTATTCAAAGTGAATCTAGGCATACCTTGGCTAGCTTCCATGAATGGGATCCCCTCTGTAATTCATAAATGTCTTAAGTTTTCCCATGAAGGTGTCATTCACGTGGTGCATGATACTAGATATCAACTAGTGGTATCTTGTGGGATACTCATTGGATCACTTTTGGACCACTCTAGGCAGTCCACTCCCACAAAGAAACTACCTACTTTACAAGAACTATGTGAAGTATAAGACTAGAGGCAAGGGACAATCGAAGTTGACCCTTCTTGTAGCTAAGCAACCAGCTACCAAGTCCTCCTAAAAGGGAAAGGAGAAGCTCTCTCCCTCTCAAACTAACTCGTATACTCCCCTTTCTTGGGAAGAGTGTTAGATGAACAAGCCTAAGATTTACCTATTGAGTCCGATGATTCCTCCTTCGCGAAAGCCCAAAATCAAGATATTGGATCTCCCTAATGGGTCCCCAAGACCCTGATAGTATCTATATGACATTAAGAAATACTCATGAATAAAATTCACCTTGCAACCTCTTCACATTCCCTTGAATAGAAAGAGGTCCACCTCTAAGGTATTAGGATCTATTCCTCCTACCATTTCCAAACCTGCTCCCATTCAGGAGTCTATCCTTCCACTGGAAATAGTTGTGGAGGACACTCCCATGGCTAAGTAGAAACCCCCCATTCCTTCACAAGTTCTGATTTCTAGTTTGAAGAGTTGTAGAAACCACCTTGCACGTGAGCGTAAGAACTAGTGAAAGGCTCTCCTGGCTTAGTAAGCCTCCTTGCATAAGAAGGAGAAGGAGATGACAAAACCTCCTACTATGTCCCCATCTCTCCCCTCTTCTATCTCTGACCTAACTAGTTGTGAATCTCTTCCAGCTCCCATTGTGAGTACACATGCTCCTGGAAAGGTTGAGGTGTTCATCACTCCTTCTGTGCAACCACCCCTATTAACTTCCATTCTGGATGTCTTACCTTTTCCCAAACCCTTGGATATGGTTAAAACTTTGGTTGTATCCATTGCGGTTCTTTCCTCTTCTCCCTTGACCCTCCTTGCTTTGTTTGAGGGGAGTTCACCTCCTCCGACGAAGAAGAAGGTAGAGCACGGTCCCTCCAACAATGGAGGATGAAAGAAATTCCACTTTCTCTGAGAGGTGGCCCTACATTGACTTGTTCTATCTTGGTGACATAACCAACTCCAATCTTCCCTGAGTTTTTCATCACTCTCGAGTCTCTCGGTGAGCCTAGCGGTGAACCTTAGGTGCAAAATCCTCCATCCACCGAAGTGAAACATGACACTCCTGCTAAGTGCATGTTTAACCTGGTGGATGAAGTTCTAACCTTGTCAACAATCTCCACAAATTTTTTGACCTTAGACCCACAAGAGCTAAGCGACGGAGACCTTGCAGGTTCCTCTAGCTTGGCCCTTGTTGTGGAAGGATCAGAGGCTCCTCCCCTTAACATTACACCATTGTAGTCTCATAATCCTTCCCCCTACAATGATCTAGAGTGGGAAGCTGATGACTTCTTGGTTGACTAGTATTTGGGGAGACCCTCTTCTTGATATTTAGAGTAGATGTGTGTGCGTGTTGTGATATGATTCCCTCATGATCATGCTATGTGTGCCTAGATGACCCTCATCACCCCTATTGGTGCTTCGATATAGGTGTGGTGTTTGTGTTGTAAATCTTCCTCAAAACGTATATTTATTCTTCCATTGTTTGTGATTGATTTTCGGTAAATTGTAAACAATGCAAAGCATCGAGAGCATTTAGGGCTCCTTCCATGTTGACACAATTCTTTTTTTTACTTTTTCTTCCGTGCATTCTTCCTAGTCTGGTTGGGGATTGATGATATTTTTCCTCTTACCACAATTACCTATTACATATGTAAATAAAAGCAGATCTGACCTCACAAAACTAGATCCCCTTGTGCCCCTTATGTGTGATCTCTTTTCTTTTACCTCTCTCTTTATCTTTCTCTCTTCTTTGCTTAAGTTGTCCCTTTCATGTGTGACAACATTACTTCTACTTTACTTGTTTTTTAGAAAATGCATTAATTGCCAAATGAATCTCTTCTCAAAGACCCTTCACACACTTCTTCTTTAGAATTGCATTCTCAACTTAAAACCCTAATGAAACATGTTTCCTTCATCATGGGTTCATAAAGAAAGGACTTGGAAACCTTCCTTTGAAGTGGGAATGGTCTTAGTCTTCCCCTTGTGTGGGCACATATCCTTCCTTTTGAATTCCTTGATGATGAATCGATTCAAGAAAGAATGCATTTTCTTTCGAACAACGTGTCCCTTGAGTGGACCCCTCCCTTTCATGTTGGGTTCCCAAGGGATCCCTTCTAATGTTCTAAATAAAATTGTATGGTGTCTAGCCTGAGGGCAGCCTAGCTAGATTGGTTTCACAGCAGCCTAGCTAGACTGGTTTCACATCCTTGTCTCTAGCTCGAGGGTAGCCTGACTAGATTACTCTTACTTATTTGTGTCTAGTCTGGGGTCAGCCTAACTAGACCTACTCGAATCCTTATGTCTAGCTTGGGGGTAGCCCAACTAGACTTCACCTTTCAAACAACGCATCCCTTGAGTGGACCCTCCTTCCTTTTGAAGGGTTCCCGAGGGATCCCTTTGAAATATTTATAACTTGGTGATGGTCTGTGTGACTGTCCATTCATTGGCCTACATGACTGCTTTCTAACATGTTCTATCTACGGTAAACATGTTGCTAGCCCTGACTCTACAGAGTCCCCTTTGCTTAGTCTCCTTCATGTGAGAGTTCTTGAAGGATACCTCCCTTATAGGACTGTGATCCTATGAGGTGCCTTCTTTCTTTAGATTTATAGTTATGTAGAACTATGAATTCCTTTCCTACTCTTTTGAGTCACCAGACCGTGCTTTGCTTCATCGTTGGTTCAGGTATACATCTCTTACCATGTTATTCTACTTTACCAAACACTCATCAATACTCATGTTTGCTAAAGTGGGGGGAAAATGTATAGGCATGAATTTTCACCCCTAACCCAAATTCCTCTTTACCCCCTTACACTTTAGAAAACTTAAGGTAGAGGCTTAATTCCACTTAAGTTTGTTGCTCACATCCCACTTGGCACCTGCTTTGTGTGTTGGTGGGGGCATTTTTTTCAGGGATGATTGTGCGACATGCAAACGTCCACATGACATGCAGACGTCCATGTGGAATGCTTACATCCCTGGCAGATTCCTGCAGTTGGAGTCTGTAGAGACGTTACACTTCTTATTGGAAGTCAAGGTGTAACACCCCTCTTCGACTGACCGACCCGAATATGGCCATTTTTCATCTTCTTCCTTGATATTATTCACTCTCTCATCCATTCTCAAGTTTTACAAGATCGTTTGAGCATTCTCTCCATTCCATTCATTCACTTCAATCTTTGTAGTAACACTTCACACTCCATAGCAGCAATCCACTACTCCATCACTCTGATAGTGCGAGCGTAGGACAAGCACCATTGTAGCATAGGATTGAGTTCCTCTTATTTTCTCCTCCACTAGCCTTGAGAGCTTTGGACAGAGGTGGTAAGCTCCTCTTAACTTCTCTATCATTTTGGTTGAGTAAGCACGTACTGATTTGTAGTGTCTTTTGTTTACATAGCTTGTATTCTCTTCTTTATCATTATTTCCATCGTTGCAACCTTGGTTGTCTGTGGAGGTGGAAATACCAAAATGGGGGTTTGACTGAGGCAAACCCCTAAACAACCCCCCAATATTTTCCCTCTTTGTTGTGTGTAGGTGGAGAGATCTTGAGCAAGCTAGCGAGGAGATTGTTGTGCAAGATTATCCTCGTCACCCTTGCAGTAATATATTTCCTTTATAACAATCGTCTCTATGTTTCACTCTTATTAATCTCATTTAGTTGTTCCAGAAACTTCTGAATTAGGCTGAAAGTCCTGGGTAAGTGCAAGAAGTTGAGCCCTTGAAACATGGAAGTTTTTTTCTTAGCCAAAAAAATGAAATCGACATTGTAAAAATGAGATCCTGTTTAGGTTCAGGTTCCCGAGCCTAAAATCAAAAAGCAGGGTCCTGTATTTATAAAAAAGGGATCCCATTTTGAATTTTTTTCATTTTTGGAAACTATCCATTTTTGAAAAAAATCTATTTTTGGAATTTTATCAAAATAGGATCCCATTTTGCGAAAGCATAAAAAATGATTTTTTAATAAAATAGGATCCTGTTTCCTAAAATTTGAAATTAGATTTGCTTTATGGTCAGGTTTCTGCCTTGTATTTTGGTTCAAGAAAATAATTGGGAATCCAAACCTAGGCCTTCAACTTGGTTTGACCTGCAAGTTGAAGGTCCTAACAATGTTAGAGAAAAATATCGAGTTTGGACATATGGCCAACGATTTTTTTTGCAAATTTTTTTGACAAAATTAAAACCCATTTTAGATGAGACAATGCAAATTCCAAATATGTAAATTTTTTTACAATCAGATTATTTTTTTATATTTTTCAATTAATTTCTGATGAAATTGGTCCATAAAATTTAAATATCATGGTTTTTTACTATTTTAATAACTTTTGATCTTGAAATAACATTTTGATGAACGAGTGGCAACACAAACATAACATTCCCGCTCCTCTGAGTTTGAATTTTTTGTGTGCATGGTGGACTATGTCTTGGGGGTACCCAATGGTCCCCCTCTGTCCCCCCTGACCCATGCTCCTCTCCTTTGGGCCTGTGTTTGATGGGTACCAGCCCTGTGGGGACAGTGCTTTCACCATCAGGCTTTTCAAAGACTTTTGCGACTCCAGGCGAATCTTTTGTGCCAGTGGTGAAGATCTCTCTTACTGTCAGTTGGAAGGATGTTCTATCTAATGGAAAACAAGTCTCCTCCTTGTTATCGTCTGCACCTGAGATTTTCTCAAACTCTGGTTTAGTGTTTGACATTCCTGATTCGATCAGTGACAAGATCCTCTCCTCCATGGAGAATGTTGTAGTGGGGAGATTTCTTTCTTACCGTCCAATGGTGGATATGGTTCAAAAATGGGTTGCGGTGAAGTGGCGCCTTAAAGGTAGTGTGGAGATTTGTGCAATGGATGGTGGTATTTTCCTATTTAGATTCATGACTATGGAGGACATGGTGGCTACTATGTCATTGGGTCCGTGGGTTTATGGGAAGCACAACTTGGCTTTGTGCCGGTGGAAACCTGGTTTCGACCCTGCTACAAGTCTAAATAAGTCAGGTCCTATTTGGGTGAGGCTGCCAGGCTTTCCTTTGGAGTATTGGGATGAAGCCATCTTCAAAGCTATTGGGGATTCATTGGGTCAATTTTTTGCCACAGATTCTATCACAAAATCGAAATCCTGGTTAGTCTTTGTGAGATTCTATGTCAATATTTGTGTTGATAAAGTCCTACCAAACTTTGTCAAGTTGTGTTCTAAGTTGGGTAGCTGGATTCAAATTTTTGGTTATGAAAATGTTGTGGTATACAGTCAAAAGTGTGCCAAAGTAGGACATATGATCTCTGATTGCAAATCAACAGTCAGTCGAGAGTTTAAGGACAATGAGATAAATCCCACTACTCTGTCTGAGAATATTCCGCAGTCATCGAGTGACTCTGGGTTTGTTCCCCTAGGTTTTGTTCAATCACTTGAAGATCCTCCACATCCACCCTCCCCTGTCAGTCCACCTTCTGAACTATCTAACCCTAGTGACTCATTGGAGTTGGCTACTAAACCCTTGTTTGTCCTTTTGTCACAGGACCCTTGCTCTTTGGCTATTAATCCCTTGTTCGAGGGGGTCTCTAGAGGGATTCTTGTTCCTAGGTCTTCAGCTTTTGACCCTCTATTTAAGGCTATCTCTATGGGAACCTATGGGGCCTTGATCGAGGATGTTGAAATCTGGGAGGAGGAGAGCTTTGGTATGATTGATGAATCTACTGAAATTTTAGGGAGTTTGAAGCTTGAGAGAGTTGGGGATGAAGGGATATGGACAATGCCTAAGAAAAAAGGAACCAAGAAGAAGGCAGATGTAGGAGGGGAATCTAAGCCAAGGATACCTTCTCAGAGGCACACTAGAATGAGAGAAACAACAAATGAGATTTCCCTGGGAAAGCAGAGGACATTGGATGTGTCCTCAAAAAAAGGTCAGAAATGAGAATTATGAGATGGAACGTTCATGGGATTAATAGCTCACACAAACAACGTGCTCTGAAGGAAAATATAGTGGAACATAAGATTGATGTTTTCTTTCTTCAAGAAACCAAAATGTTGATGGTTAATTTTGATAAAATTGCTAAATTTTTCTGGCCTAATGCTTCCTATGTCTATAGTGATGCCAAGGGAGCTTTGAGGGGTTTGGCAGTGCTTTGGAAACCATCTTGTTTTCAGGGTTTTAAAATATTTCATTGTAAAAATAGTGTAGGGGTTTCGTTCTCTTACCTTTGTGAAGCCTGGTCTATAGTTAATATATATGTTCCTAATCAAAGGAATGCGAGAAGTATTTTGTGGAATAACATGGTGGCTAAAATTAATCCGAATAAGGGAGGTCATTGGCTTGTTGTTGGAGATTTTAACTCTCCCCTTTTTCCGTCTGAAAAAAGTGGTGGCCTTCTAGATTACTCTGACAGCATGTCTGATCTGGCTAATTTTTTGAATTCTTTAGGTTTAGTTGATATTAAGCTCCTGGGCCAGAATTACACTTGGTCTAATAGATAGGCTGGTGGTAACCTGATTCAGGTCCAGCTTGACCACTTCCTCTACTCTCCTCATTGGACTAATTTCTTAGATGTAAATCTAATAACCTTTTCTAGGATGGTCTTTGACCATAATCCTCTTCTGTTGACCACTAATATTTGACCTGTTGTTGGTCCCTTTCCTTTCTGCTTTGAAATTATGAGGAACGCTCATCCCGATTTTGAAAATAAAATTTCTAAATGGTGGAATATTCCTATCCAAGGATCCCCCATGTATAGGATCTTCTTTAAACATAAACATATTAAAAATATGGTAAAAGGATGGAACAAGAATGTGTTCAGGGATGTTTTTCAAAGGAAAAAACTGCTTGAAGGAGAGTTGAGGACCTTACAAAAAAATATGGAGGAGGGAGATGAGAGTCAGTGGACTCACATCCAGGAACGAGAAACAAGAATGGAATGGGAACGGATTCTGAAAACTGAGGTCTTCTGGAAGAAAAAATCTAGGGTCCAATGGCTCAAGGAAGGAGATAGGAATACCTCAATTTTTTCATGTTTCTGCAAGTTCAACAAAAAACTGCCAAGCCTTTGCCATTTTATTTTTACCTTGCGGTTGCGCCTTACCTTTAAAAATGCTCACTACCCTCAACGTGCTCCACGTGGCTGCGTTGTGAAGCTTTCTACTTTTTGTATCGCTTCGCTTTTTGTCAGTCTCCGTCTACGTGTCGTTTGCTTTCTTTGGCTGCTTTCTGAATTGGGCCCACCTTGTACCTTCCTACCCTCAATGCACTCCACGTGGCTCCCTCTCAGAGATTTTTTATGGGCCTCTCTTCGAATTTTTTCCAGGCTCCATCTGTGTGACACGTGGTAGTTGTTGCTACACCGATTACCTTGGAAATGCTGTTGCACCTTTTGTACTCATCTGCTGCCACATTTCTTGTTGTGGCGCCGTGTGTTCTTTCCTACTACTACATGGTTTTATGTTCCATGTCATGGCTTCGCTGGCGTGCTCCTGAGAAATCGATGTTTGTTGTGGTAGCTCAAGGTGATTTGAGCCATTGGTCTCTGCTCACGGTTTTTCTTCTCTTTGTGCATTTCAGGTGGTGAACTAGCCTATAAGTTGGGCCATGTTTCTTTTATTTAGGTTGTTGGTTAAGTTTGCAAAAACTCTCGAGCACTAGGAAAAAGGCCTTTGTAATAGTTTTATTCAATTTCAAAACTCTAGACTGTTCCAAATAAGGTCGGCCTTTATGCTTATTCATGCATTTAGTGAGGCTATTGGTCTGTGTCATTCTCTTCTTTTATTGTATGAATGCTTGTTCTTCAGCTTTATGTAATCTTTCACAACTTAATAAATATAGATCATGTTTCTTCGACTCTTCTGTGTTAGCTAAAAGTGCTTTTGAGAAAATTAGCTTGATGAGCAACAATTTAGTGGTTCGGGCCTTTACATTCTACACTATGCTCTGGTAAATTTGTTTAAGACTTTAGCGCATCGCCTGTAGTGTAAATTTTATATTTTTGCTATCTTTCTCACATTTTACCCCCCCCACTAAATGAAGATCTGGCTTCGGTAAAACCTCGAAGGTCACTTAGCTAGCACATAGTGTCCCCCAATAGCTAAGTTTCCCATGAGACTGCTGCTACATGCAAAATTTTGCATCAACAGTTCTTTTTCTGGCATGCCCGGTGGGACCGAGAACTAGCACGGTCGCTTGGTTATATAAGTGTGTATGAGCCATTGGCCTATAACTAGGTCACAGACTGCAAGAGTCCCTGGCCAGCTCATACCACCATTAGTTTATGTACACGCGAGAGGTTGCCGATGTAGCCCTTCACCTCCTCCGTCTCATCCATCGCCTCTTTCTCTGCCATCATCTGCTCCGCCTGTATCTATGGCTGCTAGAAATTATGTAGTCTGGGACTCTGACAGTCCTTTAGTTGCACCTGTGCCTCCTGTAGTATGGGCTCCCATCCCTGCTTCTGCTCTAAAAACTATCCCTAAGTATTCTGGGGATGAGTCAAAGATACCAATGAAACATTTGCAAGATGTGGCAAACTTATGTCTGGTACATGGCGTATCAAATGAAAATGTAGCTCTTAGGTTGATGACCGCAAGCTTCCGAGGAAACGTGCTAAACTGGTACAAGACTCTTGGAGCTAGTACTATTTCAACTTGGGACCAGCTCAAAACTCCGTATTATGAGCATTTTTCAAATGTTGGCAATAGATCATCATTGTACCATCAACTGACAAATATAAATTGAGCTCCTCATGAAGTTCTGCCTGATTTCAATGCGAGGTTCCATTTGACCTGGTAGAGACTGCCTGTTAGCAACTGACCACCTCCGGATTTGGCGTTCATGTTCTACCTAAAGTTGATCAATGCCGACATCTCCATGATGTTACAAGCTCTTGGTGGAGAGACTCTACCCAATGCTTATGCCTTGGCTATCACTATGGAAAACAACCTGATTGTCATTGGAAAGTTGGCACTGAGACCAATAATGCCATTGTTTCCCGAATGCAATGTCGCAGAAGCTGAAGTTCCTTCCACTAGCACGCCTACGGCTCCTCCCCAATCTATGTATGTCTATCTCGGAAGTGCTCTGAGCACAGCTCCGATGGTAGCTCCTGTGCCTAATCTCTTGGCTGCTGAGATGAATGAGATTAGAGAACAGATGTGAGCCATTACTAATGAATTAACTACTATGAAGTGGTAGCAATATAGCTATTTGAAGTTGGCTTACTAGAATTACCAAGGTGGGAAAACTCCGTACCAGCCAAATCAGTGGCATGATAGGTCACGCGGAAATGCCTCAGCTTAGTCGAGTAACGAGATGGTTTCAGTAACCCTACCGATGTAGACCGTTCATCCTAGTTCGAATAAAGAAATAGTCGCGGGGCGAAATAGTTTAGCTGAAGACGCTAATTCATGGTGTTTTCCCTGCAATGATGCACACATGCCAAGAAATTGTCCGCGGGGAAATTTACAACAAAAGATCGTAGACCAATGTAGCTAGGGCCGCACATTTGATCATGACAACCAATCGAATGCCTCCCAGCAGATGGACAATGCTGTTCTTTTTGCTCAAATGCAAGGGATGTTTATCCAGCAAGAGTCCGACATAGTTCCAGATCAAGCACTCTTTTCTTGGATGGAGGGAGAAGAGTCGACATTTCTGAATGACATCCCTATGGATAAAGTGCCCCAGGTGCAATCTGACTACAACACGCTTTCAAAGCATAGATTCATTGAAGAGTTCATAGCCTTGCCTACCAATGCTTCATCTCAGCCGATGCCTAGCCCAACGATAGGCCTATTTCCAATCCCACCACAGTCCAAGGTGGCTATTTCTAACTCTCTAAGTCCACTTCCTCCAAAGGCGAAGGATCCATCGATCACCCCTACTATTGCCAAACAGCCAGATGCACTGGCCACGAAGGCAATGTCGACTGCGAAACCTAAAGAGTAAACAAACATGACTCACCAATCAAGAGCGCAGTTCAACATGGTGGAACAATTGAAGAATTCGTCTACCAACGCTTCTCTATGGGACGTCCTGGCTATTCCGGAGCAGAAGGTACTATTACAAAAGTCTTTGTCAGGAGAAGATGATGCGAAGGTGTCTAGCTAGTCAAATGAAGAGAAAGTATCTAGGCCAAACCTGGATAAAGTGCTAACAATTCAACTGGAAGAGAAGCTCGAGTCCGGAAAGGAAAGTAAGCCTAAACTTAATCCTTTCTTTCTAACATTTATTATTGGCGACAAGTTGTTACATAATTGTATGATCGACTCTAGTGCTAGCACCACCGTCATGCCAAAGCAAGTAGTTGATGCTTTGGGTTTAAAATATGAGCCTCTGAACAAAAGAGTCATCCAGCTAGATGGAAATAAGGTTGATATCGTTGGGGTAATCAAGGGATTGCCTATGACTTTGTTCGCCTGCCCTAGTATCACTGTAAATCATGATACCATACTCATTGATATTCCGCCTCTATTTAGAATTTGTTTGTCCCGAGAGTTCACAACAAATGTTGGAGGATACCTAGCACTAGACTAGTCGCACCTAATTTTGAGGACCAAACATGGAGCCAAGATGAAACTATTTTTGGAAAATTTGCATTTCGAACATGTTGCTGATGAGGCTTTCCTCAACTTTAAAGCAGCACATACTTCAATCACTCAGGAAGAGAGTTTCAATGTGGAATTTCTGGAAGAAGATGAGGCTACTAGCTCCCAGACAGAAGATGAGGAAAATTTGTTGAAAGATTTTATTGATAGAGACCCTTTCGGGAATTACCATGCAATTAGACTCAGAACCTATGTTATACATGAAGAAGGGAAGATTATGCCCAAAGTTACTAAGGAGTCTGGAGGTGAACAATCTTCAAAAATATGGACTTTTTACTTCGATGGGGCAAGATGTAGAGTAGCAGCTGGAGCAGGGATTTGTTTGATATCCCCTTCTAAGGAAAAGACCTTGAGGTTGTATCGCTTCCAGTTTGCATGCTCAAACAACGAAGCTGAATATGAAGGTCTGGTTCATGGTTTAAGCCTTGTCGAACAAATGGGTGCAAAGCATATAAGTGTGTTCAGAGATTCGGAGTTGGTGGTCAACCAAATCTGTGGAATTTCTGCTGCAAATAATATCCGTATGTGATCCTATTAACATAGAGTCTAGGATCTGATTGACAACTTTGAGGCATTCAATATTCAGGCTATACCGAGGGAGAAGAACTCCAAAGCCAACAGAATGGCGACTATCGATGCTCAGTTTGAGCAGGCCTCTGAATTATTAAGAAATAGGCATGCAGTGAGGGTAATTGTAAGACCCGTTGTTCTAGATAACAATCAAGATTGGCAAGTGTTTGATAACAAAGCTCATATTGCGTCATTCCTCTAGTCCTCTAGAGAATTCACTGATCAGCTGCAATCAAGGATTGCCAAAGCCTATGGGGATCAAATTATCTAGTTGAAATCCAATAAGCTTCTGAGAGGGCTAGTCACTCTAGAGAGCCTCTTTTATTCTGATGATGCAACAAGGGACAAAAGGAAGCTCGTGGCTGACAAGGGTGATTACACCAATTTACATATCAGGGAAGACAAAAAGCTCAAGGTTGGGAAAGAAGTTTCTCATAAGAATAAGGACAAACTAAGAAATTTATGTGAAGAATATCTAAGTGTAGTAGCCTAGTCATATGATGATCTTAAAGGATATGATCTCGGGATCATTGAGCATATAATTGAGTTATCAGAAGGGGCGAAGCTAGTCCATCAAAGACAGAGACCTATGAACCAAAAGATAGAGTCTCTCATGTCATAGGAGTTAAATAGGTTGATCGCATCCCAAATAGTGTTTCCGATCAAACACAACACTTGGGTGTCAAACCTGGTGCTAGTTCAAAAGAAAAATGGGGACATACGCCTGTGCATAAACTTCCAAGACTTGAATAGGGCATCCTTAAAGGATCGTTACCCCCTACCTTCAATGGAGATAATTCTACAAAATTGTAGCTGGCTTCGAAATGTTTTCAATGTTGGATGATTTTTCGGGCTACAACCAGATTCGAGTAAAGGAAGAAGACCAACACAAGACAACATTCACCACAAAGTGGGGGACTTATGCATATGCCAAGATGCCTTTTGGACTTTCAAATGTTGGGGCCACTTTTCAGAGGGCTATGGATATTGCCTTTAAGGATTTGATCCATAAGATTATACTCATCTATCTAGATGATTTGATAGTATTTTCAAAATCTATTGATGATCATTTTGATCATTTGGAGCTTATCTTCCATGTTAGAGTAAAGGTTTTAACTTAATTATGTTGATTAAGTTACCTTTATTCCCTTCTTAAGATTTCATGTTAGTTTGCATAAAGTGACATTTAATAATTATATTAATTCTTAAATATTTTTCTATTAGGGCTTCTTTTAGGGTTTTTCCTATTAGGGTTTCTTTAGGGTTTGCATGATCTCCTTTTATAAGGATTAATCCCATTGTATATCATATCAATTCCCTTTTGTTCTAATAAGATAA
The DNA here is from genome assembly GCA_007115665.2 of Sequoiadendron giganteum. Classification (NCBI taxonomy): domain Eukaryota; kingdom Viridiplantae; phylum Streptophyta; class Pinopsida; order Cupressales; family Cupressaceae; genus Sequoiadendron; species Sequoiadendron giganteum. The sequence continues at coordinate 74,859,312 of CM021101.1, read as the reverse complement.
TTTCTCCATTTTTTAGAGCTTCAAACCCTTGTTTGTTTTCTCCATCCATTTTCTTCCTTGTGACAGGTATCCATTTGCATGCAGGTGATCTTGGAGTCTGAAGTTGGTTTTCTCAACTCCTACATGGTATCAAATCTTTCTTGTTGCATGCTTGTTCTTGTTTGAAGAATTTGGAGCTATTTGGAGTTACAAGGTTGGATCAGGCATTCACAATTTTGGGGTTTGCATTTTTTGATCCAATGATTCATCTACAATTTCAAAGTATTTTGAGCCCAAACGAACCTTGTCATTGTGTCTGCAACGGTCCAAAACCCTTAAATCAACTGTTCATTCATCCATTTTGGACAAAGTTGATTTGAGGGGCAACAATTTTTTACCTGTACAACCATCCGCCTACCTTGTAAAAAAAAAATCGGAATTTATTTTTCCGCATCTTTGTTTTCGGAATTATTTTTTCGTCAAAAAAAATAAAAAATTATTTCTGCAATTTTTCGCAGTTTTTACATTGTAAACAGTTAGATTTTTATTTTTTTTTAAATTAAAAAAAAAAGGCAAAATATAAAAAAAGCCATTTTAAGGCGTGCTTAGGCTTGCGGGTCCGCCTGCGGTTGCAGGGACGGTACCAAGGGTACCACTACCTGCCATTATGGCAGGCGGTGGGCCCTTAGGTGCGGCCCCCTACAGCGGTTGGTACTACATGGGTACCACCCTACCACATTGGCAGGCACCAGCCCCATGCGGACTCCGCCATTTTCTTTTAGTTTTTTTTCAATAAAATTATGGTTTAAAAAAAAAAAAAATCAAAATGTTTTTTTTTTATATAATTTTTTTTTTTTCTATAATAAGCCCTATTGAAGAAATGTGGCGACGGCCATTTAGTCGTGAAATTTAAGCCCGCCTTTTGCTGTGACGGCTGTATAACTGTCAAATTTAATGCAGCGCTGACTTTTTTCCCCTTTGGACCTATTTTCTTCTAGAGACCGTAACTTGGGCATACGATGTCATTTTTTGGCAAACAAGATATCGTCGGAAATTTGGTTCTATCAACTTTCCAATGGTGTGGGTTTCATCGCTTTTTTTTTTCTATTGGTACATTCTACAGCCACTTGAAGTCAAAGGAGCTGTTTTCAGTCCCAAACTCATAACTTTTAATCCATTTCTCCATTTTTTGCAATCTCAACGGCATTAGAACCATATTTCAAAGCTCTTCAGTTCTATCCATGCACTTTTTCCAAATTTCACTCTAGATATATTATATTTAGTTTTTTGTGTTTTCACATTCTAGTGAATTACTTAGATATATTTGCTCTTGAGAACTTTTCGTTTGCATGGATGCTTCATTTTTGGCTGTTTTTCATGTATTTCTAGTTTTTATCCTTTGTGAGAATTTTGAGCATCATTTGTAAGAAATATTTTATATAAATGCACTGAGATAAAGTGCCACACTATTGTACATGCATTTTTTGGGATTTTGCACATAAGGTTGTGCCATATTTTATACTCGCACTATTTTATAAAGTGTCATAGGGGGTTGTGTAGTTTTCCTTTGTTTGCCATCACACTTTTGTCCGGTGAGTGTCCCCCCATGATGACAGTGGGTCCATATGATTCTAGCCTCATGCATGTGTGCGTTGTTTTGCACACCACTTTTTCAGTTGCAGGTGTTTTCTTGTGCACTTTTAGATGTTTTTTCTTCTTCATCATGCACTACTGGGTGTTACACACCATTTTAGTGGATCTATTAGGCTCTCCTAGTTCAGCATTATGGGGGGGTATTATACTGTTCATGCTTATGCTTTCTTGGTTTCGCCTTAGAAGGAATCTTCCATTCTCAGTTGATCGGTGTTTTTTTGACTATTAGTACTTGTGCCATCTGTATCTTCGTTGCAGGTGTTTGCCTTTTTTTACCATCTAATTTGAGTAGTGTCATTTGGGACACTCATGCAGATTGTTGTCTTCTTGATCCTGATCATGTTATCTTCAGCAGAGGTTCTTCAGCACCATAGCAGTCATCTTTCGATAGTTGTTTGTAGCTTCTTTTGCTTCAATGATGTTTTTCTTGGCTTTCTGCTTCTTTTTTTGGAGTAGAGCTTTTCCCATGAGGTTTTCTCTATTTTTCCACTTTATAGGGATTTGGGTACTTGATCTGGCTTAGTTGTCAGGACCCATGTTTTCCTTCTAGCATTGTAGTTACCTTTGTTTTCTTGCATTTGTTTGTAGCTGCACTATTGCTCATCTTAAGGGGGGGTGTTAGAGTAAAGGTTTTAACTTAATTATGTTGATTAAGTTACCTTTATTCCCTTCTTAAGATTTCACGGTAGTTTGCATAAATTTTTAATAATTAAAAATTATTCCCTATTAGGGCTTCTTTTAGGATTTTTCCTATTAGGATTTCTTTAGGGTTTGCATGATCTCCTCTTTATAAGGATTGATCCCATTATATATCATATCAATTCCCTTTTGTTCTGATAAGATAATTTCTCCATTTTTTAGAGCATCAAACCCTTGTTTGTTTTCTCCATCCATTATCTTCCTTGTGACAAGTATCCATTTTTATGCAGGTGTTCTTGGAGTCTGAAGTTGGTTTTCTCAACTCCTACATTCTAGAAGTGCTAGGAATTCAGGATTTCTTTAAATCCAAAGAAATGTGTGCTCGAAGCTCCCCAGGGGAAGCTATTAGGATGTGTTGTCTCTAAGAAGGGCATTTCTATTGATCCAGAAAGAGTTGATGTGATTCGGGAACTTCCGTTAATTGTCAACAAGAAGGGTGTACAGTCTTTTCTAGGTAAGGTCAACTTCATTAGCCAATTTATTGCAAATTTTACAGGTATTGTTCGGCCTATTACCTTAATGCTAAAAAAGGACTAGATTTTCAAATGGACGGCGAAAGCCAAAAAATATTTCAAGCTTATAAAGGAGGCTATTTCTTCTGCTCCTGTGTTGGTAAACCCCGACCTATCAAAGGATTTTATTATGTATGTTTTTGGTGGTGGCAACAACATCACCACTGTGCTTATGCAAAAATATGATGAAGAGAAAAGGGAGTCCCCTGTTGCTTTTTATTCACGAACCTTGAAAGAGTACGAAGTAAAGTACAACTTTGTAGAAAAGAAGGCCTTTGCCATTGTTAAAGGGCTTAAGAAGTTTTGACATTTGATATCATATAACAAGGTGATTATTTATGTACCGCATCTTAGTGTGCGAGAGTATATCATAGAGGGATAAATCACAAAGAAGAGAGCTAATTGCATCACCAAGATCCTAGAATATGATATTGAAGTCAGACCTATCAAGATTGTCAAAGGAAAGAGACTGTGTGAGTATCTCACAGAAAATAGTGAAACAGTGACAGAGCCTGAGGCTCTGGAACTTGTCTTTTTGAACGAAGAAACTTCTCAAGGTGACTGGCTTGAAGATAGAATAAACTTCATGCAGACGGGAAGGTATCCGATCAATCTACCTTCTTTTAAAAGGAGTTTCTATCATTTTCAAAATAGTAATTATGTTCTCCTGGAGGGTGTCCTATTTAAAATAAATTTTAATGGTGTCCTGCTAAGGTGTGTAAATGAAGAGCAGACCAAGAAAATATTAGATCAATACCACAATAGCCCAGCTGGAGGACATTTTTCTACAAGGACCACGATGATTAAAATTATATGTGCTGGTTATTTTTGGCCAACACTTGTTAATGAGGCCTATAGTAGTAGAAGAACCTTTTGCTCAATGGGGCTTAGATTTCATTGGGATGATTAACCCTTTCTCCTCAGCTGGACATAAGTGGATATTGACAGCTATGGACTACTTCACTAGGTGGACAAAGGCAGTGCCATTAAAAAATGCAACAAAGATGGAGATTGTTAATTTTCTAGAGGAGTTGGTAGCCAGATTTGGCCTACCCAAAACAATTATTTCTGACAATGCTAAAGCATTCATCGACTCAAAGATGAGCTAGTTCGCATTGAAGTATGGGGTTTTCTTGAAAACCTCTTCTAACTATTATCCTGAGGGAAATGGCCTAGTAGAGTCTACTATCAAAAACCTCATTAGGTTAATAAAGAAAATAGGCTCGAAACACTAGAAAGAATGGCATAGGAACCTCTTGACAGCGTCGTGGGCAGACCGAATCATGCCCAAGTAGATAGTGAAGAAATCTCCTTATGAGATGGTGTATGGGAAGGAGGCATTACTGCCTATTGCCATGGAAATCCCTACCCTGCAGTTGCTTAAATCTCTGGAAGTTGAAGAAAACAGAGCAATGGAGGTAAGGTTTTCCGAGCTACTAAAGGTACAAGAAAAAAAAAGCACGCCCTTGAGGCAATGAACAACCACCAATAGGTGGTTAAGAAATGGTCTGAAAAAAAGGCGTCAGATCAAGGGTTACAGTGTGAGGATTCGGTTCTCAAGTTCAATGAGTGTGGAGCAAAACTCAGTCAGCACAGCAAGTTTGACAACCTCTAGGAAGGGCTTTTCAAAATTACCCAGTTCAAACAGTTCAACTCTTTTGAGTTGGAAGATGAAGAAGGTAATACCCTAAGTATTCCAATTAATGGAATACATCTTAAAATATTTCATTAATTCTGCCTGTGGGAAGGTCGTGTAAATTGTAAATATATAATTAGTTTTTCCTGCTTTAAAATTTTGGATCTTCTTGGTGCTTCGTAATAGCAGAAATGGTACAAGAAAATAAGAAAACATTGTAAAAGGGCCAAGATTTATGAAAAGACATATATTATATATATGAGCTGAAAATTAACATTATATTGGGGGGCCAGAGGCCTTGTATCGATATTTACATATGTCCACTATAGAGCGGAGCTTGAAAGGTGAAAAAGAAGAAATGGAGATCATTTTCATTCTCAAGTTATCAGTGGGAGGGACCACCAATCATGACAACAGGCAGCGCGAGATCAGGGAACACCATTCTTTCAAAATCTTTGTACCACTGGAGATTTTGGAATGGTTCAATGGAAGGCACATGCATGAGGAAGTAGCAGTCGGTGCAGACCTTGGCATGATGCTCCTCATGAGTCTCCAACTCGAAGCCGAAGAGGAAGGGCCTGGTTGAAACGGGTCCTCCATACAGTTGCAATAGGTGAATGTTACAAACCGAGGGGATCCCACGATCAAATTGAGTCACGTGCACGATCTGCTCCAGGCCTCCAAGGTAGCGTTGAGGGAAAACTCGCTTTGTCATCTTTAAGATTTTTTTTTGGAAACGCTGATGTCCAGCAGTGAGGCTCCAAAGTGGGAGCAGATGCTAGTATTAACCTAGTATTGTTCCTCATACTCTACGCAATCTTTCACCAAGACCCATTTAATTTCCTTCACATACAACAGGTTCTTCAGACCTGTCATGTGTTTTAAGCACTTACATCTAATTTTGCCTACGAAGGCAGCTTGAGTTTTCTTGCAGACTAGCCTTACTCGCATCTCCATGTTGTTTGCTTTTCTGGCTAGAAAAATGAAATTACTAAGATAAGAGGCTTGCTAAACTAGGAATGTTAGAAAACTTTTTGATTTGCAATGTTTCCAAGTGTCTTATTTATAGATTGGCTAAGGTTCACCAGCCGAGGAAAGCCATAACTACAAATGAGCCAAAGTGTGTCACATTTGCCTCGGTTTTCAGTGCTACGACGTATGAGGTGATGGGAATATGCAAGTACAGTTGCAACTTGCTCTGTTAAGTTGCCACATTCATTAGAGATTGGCCAAGTGCCAACATATAGAGCTATCATCCCATCTAAATCAAGGCAAAATCTTAAAGAAAGGTTGTTCGTTGACGTGCCCAAATACGTTCAATGAAATCAGTAAATGCATGAAGCCTGCGAAAGGATTTTTGCAAGGTTTTCTTGGTTCATCTTTCAAGAAAAATCAAGTGCCACCACACGCGAGAGGCTATTTCTTAAATGTAGAGAGCAATTTGGCTGGCTGGCAATTCTTTCGCACGTATGAAAGGTTGGTGACGCATAATGACAACTTGGTATGAACAGCTGACATGTACCCCTTTTTGGCCATTTTTCTCGATGATCAAAAAGGAAAGCTTAGGCATGTAGAACACATTAATTGTGAGGAGTTGTCTAAAGATAAAATAGCTAAGGCATTTGTAAGAGGGAAATAATTTTTCAGAAAAGCTGAGCCGTTTATGAAGGTTTGTAGAAAAGTTCTTGTGAATACGGAAATGGTTAAAATTACAAAGAACCCAACACAGACCCTGGCCGCAGCAAGTTTAATCGAGCAAATGAGAAGGGCACCCTATGTGTAGCTCTATGACCAGGAGTCTTATGCTACTCTAGGTATCCCCACAAAGCCTTGCTGGCCTTTCACCCATCAGGTGGACTAGAGAATACTAAACGCAATTCCTCACAGAGATCAAGCGCTGGTTGCAAAGGACTGGGATAACGTCTTTGATCTTGAGCTATCCCAAAATCCTAAGAGCCTTATGGAGGCCGCATGCGAAAGAATGAAGCATGTAACAGACTCTTTCAACAAGCGTTTGTGGTTCTGTGGGCTTCTAGAGTACATGGTTCCTTTGGTGCACCCGTGCCCATAAATTGTGGTGGCATGTGTGACACACTTTGATGCAAATACTGGAGTGATAAGCGACACTATTTTTAGGGTAGTCATTAGCCCTGAAGCTATCCAAGATATGTTGTGCGTCCCACTTCCCTTGATCTGGGAGGTCAAATTTTTTGAGGTGAACAGAATGCAACAAAAGTGGGGAGGGCTCCAAAAGGTGCAACATTTTACTGCTCCAAGATCAATTAGCCAAGTAATTTAGCACTGCCCAAATTCCCTTTTGGTCTGAAAACTTTGAGAGGTGGGTCTTCCTCTATCGCTTCTATGTTGGCGCTAGTGTGTGGTATGGATACAAAAAAACACATTTTTGAGTTTAAAATGTGCCTCATTTTTATGTTGAAGAAGAATCATGAGGCTCCGCTCTTCTATTTTAAAAGAGTTATTAGTGATGGGATTTGGCAACAGTTGCAGGAATTCTAGGTCAGTGCTATGTTCAGGTATCCTTCCTTCTTGGCCTACTTGATTTTACATCAGAATCTGGATTATTTTTTGACCTTCATATCTCTGGATATTTTTGACGAGGGTGGATTGAGAAAACTAGTTTCGACATGGACTCCTATCATATCAAAAACTTTTTTTTTTTTTATTTATTAGACTGGAGGAATCGGGTAGCATGACCCCCTATAAACTGCAGTGTGCTTGGTAAACTTTTTAATGTGACCGGCGACACTGGCGCGACATACCCTCTGGTACCATGGGGGTGGGGGAGACTAGACCTCATGACCAACCTCCTACAATAGGAAAGATTTAGCTAACCGAGCTAGGGCCCCAACCCCATATCAAAAACCTTTGATTACTATGCATTTTCAGATTTATTCTTAGCCCCAACTCTGAGGGCTTTGGATGGAGATAGCATCAATATGACCGCATGCATATCGCCCTAACAAAAGTCCTGGTTGGGAAAGATAGTCTCGCCCTATGATTGGTTCTTTGGTGTGGATTTCACCATACTCCGTGTGCGAGGTTTCGCCCGGGAGCCCTTCCAGCTCCCCCATTTTTTTTCCGATAGAGTGTTGGCCCTATAAGCAATGATGCAACAATGTATTATTGATAATGATTACTAGGGGGGAAAACATTTAACCTCCCATTTTTTGTTGCCAATCATGTTTGGATCTGTGTCGCTGATCAAGAAGAGCACTTCGAAGATTGATACTTCAGAGATCCTGTTTTCCAAAATGGGCCATCTCAAGTTGGTGTTGATAGAAGATACCTGACATTACAATCCCGAAAAATGATTTATCAAGAGTTGGCATTAAAATCCCACATTCGCCTCATCCATTATGGGACCTTCAGAGAAATGTCGAAGAGGGTAATTTAAGTAAATATGTAGGCCTTGAATATCTGCGTACTGAGGATGATCAACCGCCATGGCTGAATTTTTATTACATCGCGGGTAAAGCCAATCCAAGGTAGAAGATCCACCTATCCCTAACACCCAATTGATTAAGCTTAATTGGATGTCCGAAAATATTTGAGACTTCTGGATATAACAGAAGGAGACTCAAGCAACCGACAAGCTTCATGAAAAGGTGGCCCTTGATGAAAGATTTGATGATATCTAGGAGAATGAGCATCCAGACTTAGAAAGGTCTCTGAACCATTCCACATCCGTGCAACACTACAAAAAGGAAGACATTTCCAAAGAGCTTGGGGAGGAGGTAACTCAAAATCCCCCTGCCGTTGTCGGGAATCCAATGCACAAGAAGGATACTAGTAAATAGCCCGCACAAGAGGAGGATTCACACGCACAAGTATCGAAGCCATCTAGCTCCTCTAAATCAACACCGAAGCGAGTGAGGACTACCAGTGGTCAGAGGTGGGTCATTCTTGACTTTGATGATTCTCCAGAGGAAATGCAGCAACAGATCGGAGAGTCTGGTGGAGAAGAAGAGTGGTCGATAGAGGAACCGGTTGAAATGTCTGCAGCTCCGCATGAGCCTCATGTAAATTTTCCTCCCTCTTCTCTCTCTACAGTGTCTCTGGTCTCTTCTTCGTCTGCCCTTGCTTTTTCATCTACCCCCGATTTTTCATCTGTCCTAGTTTTCTCTGCCACTGGATATCCCGAGCAATCCAGTCTTACCCCTCCTAATTTCCCACCTTCATCCTCCGCTTTCCATACCTTGCCTAAAACATAATTTGGTGTAAGTGTTGGGATCATGAGCTAGCAACTTTTATCTCCAAGGCCCAGCCCTGCAGTTGGCACATCTCCAGTTTTCCCTTACACCGCATTATCATCCCCTCCAAGTAGCCATTTCATTCCACCATTCTCCTCGGCCATTATAACAAGGCCCGGCAAGACTTCTGATGCATTGAGTACGTTGTCTTTCCCACTAGCCATCTCTCAAGAGTTCCCTTTTGCTAGTGGCCTGGGCATCCCTACCTAGGAATATTTCTCGTAGGTTGATGCAAACAAGAGTGCCCGGGCTAACCGCATCAATAAAAGAAGACAAAAGGACACAACCAGGTAGGCGAATCCCCATTTGCAAACTGTATTCAATGAAAGTCAAAATTCTTTGATGTTTACAAAAATCACTCCTAATGTGATTAAATCGGTAGGAGAAATGGTACTGAGTGATTATTCTATAAATGCTATCAGGCTAGACTTGCATTAGGCCCACTCATGAGATAAGGTTGAGCTAATGGAAGAGACCCATAAAATAGTGACCACTGATTATCTCAAGCTTAACTGCCAGATGAAGAAAAAGGATGATCAGATAGCGAAGCTCAAGGGCAAGTTCGACATTTGTGCAAACAAGTTTAAAGCCCAAGAGAACGAAATAAGGCAACTGGAGAAGGAGAGGAGCACCTTCGAAAGTGAAATCAAGGAGATGAAAAATATGAGCATGAAGATTATTCCAACTCTTCGTCAAGAAGTTGAGCTAAGCCGACCAAATGAAGAAAAACTTTGCGTTGCATCTAAGTAGCTAAGCAAGGGAATGAAGGAGCTCCGGCGAAGCACAGATGCTGAAATTGATGAAATGAATACCAATTTGGAGTTAGAAATTAAAAAGGCAAAGCGAGCCGAATTGGTCCTGAAAAAAAAAAAAGATGTTTCCAATCTAGAGGAGCAGGTGTCCACATTGGATAGAAACTTGTCTAAGGTGAAGGCAAATCTGAGCAGCGGAAAGGTAGAATTGGCTACCCTAAGGACCCAACCTCTTACACCCCAGATGAGCTCATTAGTGATTGCCAAAGAGTTATATGCATCATACTAGGACAAGGTGAAGGCATTGTGCCTTACTCTTCATCCCACCTTAAAATTTATGGCACAAGCAGCTAGCCTTTCCAAAACAGTGAGTGAATCAATACAATAGGTTCAGGAGTTAACTTCTGACAAGGTTCTAGAGGCTAGGATTTTATTAGGCAAGTTGTATACAGCTTTCGATGAAGCTTTGAGCAGCATGGGCATTGATGACCAAACAATGGCGGCCATGAGCATCAGCATCCTCATCTCTATGCACGAGATTGTTCAATGGGTGCTAGAATGCAAAGCTCGATTGAACCAGGTTACCAGCGACATGCAAGCAAAATTTTCTCATTTAACTCAGAGAGGCCTTCCCTCGCCCTTCATTATGGATCAGGTAGTAGCGAGTGTGGAAGACATTGTTGTTATGATTGAAGAAGAGAAGCAGGACCTTTCTGTCTTCCAATCTTTTGATCAATCTCTCACCGTCGAGAAAATTGAGGGAATCGTGCATCAGCTGGCACAACTCTTCTTCCAATTGGAATTGGAAACAAAGGTATTAGGGGGATTGCCTTTGAAATAAATTATTGATCTTAGGCTAGCTCATGAGAATCTGCGAGCTCTCTCCATGCCGTCAAACGAAATCTGGATTAGTCTGCAGGCCACCCTCTCAAAGTTGTGAGTAGTTTTGGGATGTTGAACCAAAGTTTCTGGGGTTATTCATTCTGCGAGCGAAATGCCCTTGTGAGTTGCCAAACTATTCAACAAAAAACTTCCAAGCCTTTTTCATTTTATTTTTACCTTGTGGCTATGCCTTAGCTTTACAAATTCTCACTACCCTCGACATGCTCCATGTGGCTACCTCGCAAAGATTTCTGCTTTTCATATCGCTTTGCTTTTTGCTGGTCTTCATTTGCATGTCATGTGGCTTTCTCTAGCTACTTTCCAGACTGGGCCCACCTTGTACCTTCCTACCCTTGGCACGCTCCATGTGGCTCCCTCTTAAAGATTTTTGTTAAGACTCTCTTCGACTTTTTTCTTGGCTCCGTTTGCGCAACACGTGGCAGTTGTTCCTACGTTAGTTACCTTGGAAATGTTGTTGCACCTTTTGTACTCGCCTGTTGCCATGTTTCTTGTTGTGGTGTCACGTGTTCTTTCTTGCTACTACGTGGTTTTCTATTCCATGTTATGGCTTCGTTGGTGTGCTCCTGAATGATCGATGTTTGTTGTGGCGGCTCGAGGTGATCTGAGCCATTGGTCTCTGCTCGCGGTTTTTCTTCTCTTGGTGAATTTCAGGCAGTGGATTGGTCTATAAGTTGGGCAATGTTTCTTTTATTTAGGTTGTTGGTTAAGTTTGCAAAAAATCCTAAGCACTGGGAAGAAGGCCTTTGTAATAGTTTTATTCAATTTGAACACTCTAGACTGTGCGAAATAAATTCAGCCTTTCTGTTTATTCATGCATTTAGTGAGACTATTGGTTTCTGTCGTTCTCTTCTTTTATTGTATGAATGGCTATTCTTCAGCTTTCTATAATCTTTCACAACTCAATAAATATAGATCATGTTTCTTCGACTCTTTTGTGTTAGCTAAAAGTTATGCTAAAATTATGTTATGCAAATTAGAGGGTACTCGTACGTTGTAAGTGCTTTTAAGAAAATTAGCTTGATGAACAACAATTTAGTGGTTCAGGCCTTTGCATTCTGCATTGTACTCTAGTAAATTTGTTTAAGACTTTGGTGCATCACCTGTAGTGTAAATTTTATATTTTTTCTATCTTTCTTACCTTTTACTCCGCCCACTAAACGAAGAGCCGCCTTCAGTAAAACCACAAAGGTTACTTAGCTAGCGCATAATGTCCCCCAATAGCTAAGTTTCCCATGAGACTACTACTAATTGCAAAATTCTATGTCAACACTGCCATCAAGCACAGGAAAAGGAACCAAATTTCTAAAATTGACCAATGCCACTGGGGAGGTGATTTCAAATCAAGCTCAAATTGGACTCTGTGCGGTTAACTATTTTTAGGAGGCTTATTCAGCCCCTGCTGAGGCACCCAACCTAGCTTTCGACTGTGCAATTCTCAAACATCTTCCTACCTCCATCTCTTAGGACTGTTTCTACTGGAGAATTTTGTCTAGCTACCTTTAGCATGGGGGCTTTCAAAGCCCCATGGTTTGATGGTTTTCAACTTACCTTTTTTTAGATTTTTTGGGATACTGTGGGTGGGGACCTTGTTCTTGTGGCCAGGGACTTATTCAAATTGGATAGGATCCTTAAACAATTTAACCACACTTTCATTGCTCTTATCTCAAAGATTAGTGAGCCTCTTTCAATGACTAACTTTCGACCTATTAGCCTTTGCAACACCTTTTATAAGATCATTTCTAAGATCCTTGTTAATTGTATCAAACCTCTTTTGGGAAAAATTATTAGTCACACTCAAAAAGGGGTTTGTTCCCCTGGTGACATATTCTTGATGCCACTTTGACAACCCATGAATTGCTCCACTCAATGGATATATGTAACAATGCGGTGATGGCTCTCAAGCTTGACATTTTCAAAGCTTATGATAAAGTGTTATGGGAATTCATCCCGAAGGTCTTGGCTAAGTTTGGCTTCAATAGTTTGGTCATCAAACTCATTATGAAATGTTTTAACATTGTCAAGTACTCGGTTATGGTTAATGGTGAAGGGAAAAGAAGGCGGATCTAATGAACCAACAGTGTGGAATACATTCCCTTAACACCTTTACTATAGGGGAGAGAAGAAAAAACAAAAAACTAACAGTTTCTAAAACTTATAGAGATGCATACAACCATGGCAATGAGAAACCAGAAAGATAAGTAAACAAAGATGACACAGTATTTACGTGGGAAAACCCTTTTAGGAAAAAAACCCACCACACAAAGTCAAATCAATTGTATTACAGTAATGAATCGATTACATACAATATCTAGACTTCTTTGCTCAACTCACAATCACCCAGAGAGATTCAGATCCACTGTTACAATGTTTTCACAACATACAGTTGAAAACCCTCTTCAAGAACTCACGTCCTTCTTGTTCTTCAGCACACGGCTTCAACTTGCTCTATAACTTTTGACTCAACTCAACTTGTTTAACTTATGAGAAATAACACATCTCTCATCCAAATCTAACCGACTCAGAAGAGCAATGAAGTCCATCCTCAAATCACGCATCTGGTCAGATCTGACATATCTCCTGCAACAAGCCATCACTGCATTCAAAGCCATTACTCAAAATGGTTGAGCTCGCCACCATTCATTGACAAATGCAACTACCACAATAACTATCTTAGTATCCGTCCAATCACTATTCAACCAAGTGCCACGCGTCCAAGACCCATCAGCAATCGCAGCTGACAGAGCAACCAAAACAGTCAAATAGACATCGGGCGCGACCAAGACTTCAATTTATAAATAGCACTGCCAGAGTTGGAGTCGGAATAGGAGTCGAAACAGGACTCCATCGAAAAAACACACTACCGGAGTTGGAGTCGGAGTCGGAGTCAGAGTTAGAACTAGAGTCAAAGCATGACACTACTGAAATTTCAGGTTCAGGAACCATTTTAGTTCCGCGTCCACCCACGGCATAGAGGAACTCATCAGAAATAGTTCTGACTGGGTAAAGTCAACCCGGAGTCAAACCAAGACGGGAACACAAAAGATCGGAGTCTAGGATGGAACAGGAAAAGAAACAGGACTTTACCAAAAGTCCAATATCAAGAACCAATCTAGATTCGGTTCCACCTCCGCCAACTGCAAGAAATAACAATCCAGAACCAGGACAAGGCAGAGGAAAACACCCCGAGTAGAATCCAAACATCCAGAAGAACCAGATCACAAAAGCAAGAGTCGAGATCGGAGTCGGAACAGGAACTGAAATAGGAACCTAGAAAATGGACATTAACAACTTCCAAAACTGGTTCTGCCTCTGCCAGAACCTGCAAAGCGAAGCGAGAAGAAATAGATGGTAGGAAGCGGAGTCAGAGTAGGAATGAGAACCGAAACCCGGAACTTAGGCAAATAGAACAATGCCAAGTTCTATCCCGGTTCCGCCTCCGTCAGAGACTCGGAACTTAGGCAAACAGAACAATGCCAAGTTCCATCCTGGCTCTGCCTCTGCCAGAACTTTGTAAACAACACAAAATCACCAAAGCATGAAAATGAGGACTTCAAGCTAGAAGTTGAGACATAATTTCTCAACAAATGGACCCCCCTATGGGTTCTTCTCTACTGGTAGAGGGCTCAGAAAAGGAGACCCTCTGTCCCCTATCTTTTGATAATGATTTTTGATGTGCTTAGTAGGAATTTCATGGGTCTGTTGTCAGAGGGATCCATTACAGGCATTAGAGCGGCTTCCTCTCTGGATCTGATTGTTGTGCAACAATTTGTGGATGACACTTTTCTATTTGGGAAGGCCTCTATGGTGGAAGCCAGGAAATGGAAAGCTTGTCCTAACAACTATGCCTCTTGTTTTGGTCAAAGCATCAATTACAATAAAAGCAAGATTTATATCTTTAACTGCATGCCTAATTTGAAAAACATGGTGACTGTGGTTCTGGGATGTGTTAGTTATTCTCTTTCGTCGGTGTATCTTGGGCTCCCCCTCATGGTTAAGGAGGTTCCCACGGAGTTCTAGAACTCAGTTCTGGAAATAATTCGAAGGAAATTGGTTGGGTGGAAGGGCTCTATGCTAAGCTATGCTGGAAAACTCCAACTTCCTACTGCAACTCTCCAAGGTATCCCCAATTACTTCCTATCCATTTTTAAGATGCACCTAAGTACATTGCTAATAAATTTGAAAGAATTCAAAGGAATTTCCTATGGTCCAATACTGAGGAAAAGAAGAAACTCGCTTTGGTGAAATGGGAAAGTGTCTGCCAAGCCAAAAATTGTGGTGGGCTTGGAATTAGAACGATTGTCAACTCTAACAGGGCTCTGATGGCCAAGGTTGGTTGGGACCAGTTAAAGAACACTAAGGACTAGTGTAAAATTTTGAATTCCAAATATCTCCAGGATAGGCCCTTGATTGATTGTCTTTCAGAGCCTCACCCCCAGGGCTCTATGTTCTGGAGGAGCATTTGCAGCACACGAGGCCTGCTAAAGAAAGGGATTAAGTGGAAAATGGGCAATGGGATTAGAATCAGGTTCTAGGAAGATAATTATCTAATTGACTCCTCTCTAGCTTGGTCTGACTTTGGGGCGGTGATGGGTGCGGCCTAGAGATTCTTTGGCATCCATATCAGTGACTATGTTTCTGGACCCCCCGGAGCTAGGATTTGGAAGGATCTTACCCTTTGTTGCCCCCATTATCATGACCTTTTTTGTCTAGATCGGTCCCTTCAAGTGATTCTTTCCAGCACCAGGTTTCCATCCTATGACAAGGAGAATGAGTTTTTTTGGACTTCAGATAAACAAGGGGATCTCTCTATGTGGTCAGCTTATAGATTGCTGACAAAAAAAAAATTATGCTGAGGAACCTTGGAAGAAGGTGTGGAATCGCCACATGATCTCTAAAATTATTTTTTTCTGGTGGACAGCCTATCATAACAAGATTCTAACCTAGGACAATTTGAGGATTTGAGGTTTTTGTTTTCCCAATAAATGTTTTCTTTGCAAGAAAGGGGAGGAAATTGTCAGTCACCTTTTATTACACTACCTGTTTGTTGCCGAAGTTTGGGGGATGGATTTTGAAAAACTTGATGTCCCTTGGGTTATGAGCAAGGATCTTTTATTAATCATTATGGGTTGGTATGGCGAGTATTCCTACCCTCTGCCTGGTGAAATTTGGAAGCAGGTCCCTCCTATCTTGGGATGGTGTTTGTGGAAGGAGAGGAATAACAAGGTTTTCAGGAATGTTGAGAGGAGTCCCAAGGATATTTTTGGCATTGGTGCTAAGCTCATTGAGGAAAATGTCTCTCTTTAATGGAAAACTTCTGGAGATGGGGCCGTTGGATTACGAAATAAAAATAGCTAAGGAGTGGCACTAGGATTGAAAGGCTAACTCCTTTGATAATTCAAAACTTTTAGCTAGAAAAAATACTAAATGGGAGCCTAAACTTAAACTTAATAGAGGATGGTTTAAACTTAATATTGACGGGGTTGCTAAGGGCAACCTAGGTAGGGAAAGTATTGGTGGAGTTATCAAAGATCCTATGGGGGCTTTGGTGGCGGGATTTGCTAGAGTTATTGGGTTTCAGACTGCTTTAGTGGTGGAAGCTCGTGCACTGCTAATGGGCCTCAAAATTGTTGTTTCTCTAGGGATTTATTATCTCCACATTGAAGGAGACTCCAAGTCGATTACAGATGTTGTGAATAAAGATAGACTAATTGGTTGGAATACTAAGGATATTTTATTGGATGCTAGTTTCCTTTTATCCAAATTTAGGGATAAAAAGGTGACTCATATCTTTAGAGAAGACAATCAGGATGCCTTGGCTAATCTTGGCTTGGGTTGGGATTCCACTAAATGTTGGAGGAAAATGGAAAGGTTACCACCAATAATTCAAGCTTTAATCACGTGGGAACAAAGCTACCATGGTTTGCAATGATTTTAAATCTTTGGATGATGAGAGCTGAATGGGGGGTCCACCAGATTTTTTGGGGGGTCTGGTGGATGAGTGTCAATATGGAAATGGAGTACAGGTGGAGGTTTTTTGGAAGAGATCTTCGTGTGTGGGGCATGAAATGGAGGATCCACGTGTCTGTCCTTTGGACATGGTGAATGGGGTCAGGTTCTAAGGTAATGGTAAAGTGGTGGGGTTGGGACTTAAAAGATGGTAACACATATAATTTTGGTGTCTTGATGAAGGTTAGTTGGAAGTAAGTGACTTCATTAAATCTATGGAGCCGTAATGTGCAATCTATTCTCTTGGGGATTGTGGGGTTTCTTGTTTTATCTCTTCCTCGCATCTAGTTGTGCGAGAATATTTATAATGATTTGACTATTCATGATGGGAGATTGCCTCCTTCTAGGGTCTTCAAGCCTATTAGTTTAATGCGGGTCTCCTTTGGCTCCATTTGGATGGTTTCTAATTTTAGTTAAACGATCATCCTGCATGGTTTTTTGTGCATTCCCTACATGTCTGCCAATTCTTGCCTTCTTGGCTGTAATCATAACTTCATTAAATTCATTGCCGAATCACCCTGTTGTGATTTTCCCTTCCGCGCATGTGACCTATACGTGGGTGTTATTATCCTCTGCTGTATACCTCTCCTTAACAATCACAATGTGATTATCATTCATGGCTACTGCAATTGGTATTTTTTGCATTTTCTTGAGTTTCCTATGCAGGTTGGTAATATGGGTGGTGAGCGGGTTAGGACTGAACCTGACAACTACAAGGAGTTTCAAAACAACCCTTTGGTCTGACACATTTGTGTGGAGGGTGGAATTTCTCTGCTTATTGAGTGCTTGGTCGGTCATGATCCTATCTTATCGGGTAAGTTTGCCAATTCATGGAAGGACCGTCGGGTCTCCATTGGTGGTATATCGTTTGGAATTAGTGGGGAAGTCATAGTGCAAGCCATGGGTTTACTGTGTTCTAGGAAAAAATAACCCAAACACACCAAGAAGCCAGATCATGAAAGCTTAAAATATTTTTTCAGAGGAGAGGAGGCCTCGGTGTGGAACCAGTTGGGTTTTGAGAGGGATGCTCTCTCGAAGCCCTGGGATCAGGTGTGCATGGCGTTGATGAAGTATGTTAGTTTGAAAGGTAGGTTTAAACCTATTTCTTTTACCACATCCCTCTATTAAATCATCTAAGACATAAGATGCTACTTAGTTTCCCATTTTTTATTTTAATGGACTTGGAAAACTCGGTCGAAAAATGCAAAGAGTCGACCAATCGTAACCCCAGTGATCTCTCGCCGCTCATGCTCCATCAGGGGCTTATACTGAGACTATATCACTTTCATCTGGCTCTTTGTCCTCCTAAATCTATCACGACTATCCACATTGAGAACATTGAACCCCTATCAACTGTGAATATTTCCCAAGTCGAGTCTAAAATCCCTCCTCGAAAATCCAATTCAGGCATTGTGGGGAATCCTAAAGCCAAAATAACCACCAAGAAACTTAAGGGTTGTCTAGGTAAGGTCTATGTGAATTAAAATCTACTTAGGTAGACTCGGCCTACAAGGCCACCTCTACAAAAAAAGGAAAGGAGAAAGGCATGTTAGCCCCGACAGCTAAGGATGGAAAGGGAAAGAATGTTATAAGGAAAGACTCCAGAGGTGATACGGTTGTGGGGACCACTGAGATGACTGGTGGGGAAAATGACAGGAGGAGATCCAGGAGGCTGGCTAAGAACAACAAAAAGAGGTTGATTATTGAAGACTCTGAGGAGGAGCAGTCTGACAACAAAGGGTACAAGGAAGAAGAAACTGAAGATGAGGAGGAAGAAAATATGGAGGGGCCCCAGTTTACTCCAAAGGACAGCAAGATTCCTATTGATGGCTCCGTCTCTCACTCTCCGCATCCCTTGGTTGAAGAGACTGGAGAGGTTCAGGGGACTATGGACATCGGGGTGGAGTCTTGCGATGTGGTGAAGAGAATGGACACACTCGACAAAAGGTTTCAGGGGTTAACCCGGTTCACCATGAAGTTGGGCCACTTCATCACGAGCACTCTGTCTAATGCTATAAAAGAGGAGATGGAGGGAAATAATAGCCAGGAGAATAAAGAGTGGGTAGGTGATGAGGCAGTGGACCTCCTGATTAAACACTGGGACAATGCCAGTTAGCTGCTCCCTATGTCTGTCTATCGATTGTTGCTCTACGGTCTCTATGATGCCTGTGGGCTATTTTTTCTTTTTATTTCCTTTATGTTTGTTGTTTAATCTTCTTCCTTTTTGGCCCTAGTGGCTCGTTGTGAAGGGTATGATGCCCTGTAAATGCTACTTAACTTTTCAAAAACATTTTGGTGAACGAATTACACGAGAAAAAACTTTAGACAATTATTTTTAATTTAAAATTAAAAAAATCAAAAAATGATAAGTTTAGGTTATCTTATGTGTGTCGTACATGACAATTTTTCAAAATGATAAATATGCCTGATAAAAATTTAACAAAAAAAAAAAAATTCAATAAAAAAAATATATATATATCAAAAACAAGCTTCAGTGAGTCACAAATCTTTTCCCAAAAGGATTTAGAAAAATACAATAATTTAGGTCAAAATATGGATGTCGTACACGTGCATGGTATGGTGAAAAAAATTGACTTTTAAATAGTGGTTTTTAGAAACGCCTATTGAAACTCAATTTGTATAATTTGGGTATTGAAATAAATTACATATTTGGAAACTAGATTCCGAGTACTACTTTTTATAATCAGTGACTTTTTTGAATATTCCATGTCTAAGTGCTTGAAATTTTAAGGTCAAATGTGTCAAATTCTAAAAATCAGGGAAAACACTTCCACTTTTTGGCCAAAAAGTGAACTCAACTTCTTTCTAGTACCCTGCTTTCTTAAGGCTTAAATCCCATCTCTCTAGTTTTTTAGTTGTACGAATGCCAATGCACTTGTGAGATGCTAGCGTTCCATGCTATAATCCCAAAACTATGTTTTCATCCTCTGACAAAGAACTACTTGAGACATAGTTAACCTTAAGAAGTGACTTATCTAGTCTCCTTTCAACTCTCAGGTTTGTAGAGTGGTCGAAGGACATATAGTCCTCATTATTCTCATCCCTCCTATCCTAACCTTCCCTTAAATTGAGGTAAGTTAGGGCAGCCATACTGCTCTTGGCCTTTTGTGACTTGGGACCTTGCAGTGGTTTGTCCCCCTCTCTTACAGGTTTGATACTTTGATGTGATTGGAGTGGAATGTTTTTACTTTCTCCAACACTTTGTACTTCACCAAATCTGAGTACAAACATGCAAAGAACATACAAAGACCAAGAGAATGTTGGGGTTAGGGAATAGGGGTTTACCTAAGTCAAACCCCTTTGATGGTAACTAAACCCAAATGAGAATCAAATCAAAGGAGAGATACTTGAATGATAAACAACGTAAATAATCACCACATCCTTTGTTGTTGAGGTTTGCAACATGCAAGAACAACTCCAATGGAGGTTTCTTGTGAAACCCTTGTGCTTGATTGCTTTCTTGTGAAGTCTTGGGTGCAAGAGTACTTGTGAAGATTGAGTGAAGGTGAAAAATGATCTAAAGAGAGGTCAAAATGAAGATGAAAACCCTTACTTATACATGATAGGCTAACACTAGAGTGTAGGAGGCAATATTCCCATTAGGTTTTGTTTTAATTTTGAAATTTATGCCAAAAGGGTCTAGGTACCCAAGGTGGTGACCTAGTCCACTTGGGAAATTTCAAGTGGTGGTCGTGAATTAAATAATGTTTAATGAGGTTTATCACCTTTGCCTCTAGAAACATGCTTAATTCAGGACTAAAATTACATTAAGGTGACAAATTAGCAGAAGAAAATGGTTAATTAATGATGATAAGCCTAGGAAGATGTGAAAATTCATTACAACACTTTGTCACAAGGCTTGGAAAGGGGTAAAGAGGGGTTATTTAGGTGAATTATGTTGAAAGGGTCTTAGAAAAGTGGGAAGATGTGTTACAACACTTCACAACACCTTAGTAAAACACCATTAGATTATTGTTTTATTTCAAGCCTACAAGACTGAATCAAGGTAAAACAAGGCCAAAATCTAATGGAAAAAGCCCAAAATGAGTGAAAAAGTGCCAAAGACTACACTTTTTGGTGACACATTAATGTTTAGGCACAAGAAGACAACAATATGGATGATATGGAAAATGATGATCCAAACACATCTAGTAACAATATAGATGGTCTACAGCCAAATTTCAATGATGATGAAGATGATATAGGTCAAGATGAGGATGATGATCTAATATCAAATACTTGAAAGAACATATGAACATTGATAGTGATACATTGGATGACATTGTAGCACACGAGACTTCTAAATTTTAAGAATTATTTGCAATCCATGTTTAAAAAAGGATGATTCTTATGGCCTAAACTTTGAAATGCTTCAGTAATATTATTTGTGACGATACAAATTACCTATTGCAATATCCTTAAATTGTTCAATCTTTGGTATGAATTATTGGTAGAAAAAAATAGGATTACTTCGATGCTTCTTCCATTCATTTCATATCAGCATATGTTTGTGAAGACACAAAAGTTAATAAAATATTAATGCACGTAACTTATAATTATTTAAATAAGCAATTTTTCTAGCTTTGTTATTTTTAAATAGTTTCCATTATTATATTGAACATAATTTTGAAAATGAAACTCAAAATATCCACAGTTAATGCTTTATTGTATCAGCATATTCATTCACATAAGCATAGTATTGAGGCTCAATAACTAATATTCATTCAAATATAAGAATAAATATGTATAGAAAACATAAGAAAAATATAGAATGATAATAAAATCATGGAGAATCTTTGATAATAAGATGTTCTCCATTATATTTCTTCAATTGATATACATTAATAACAAAAGTCTTCAAAATGTGAAGGTGGACATGAGTGGAATATGAAACCTATCTGCTTCTACTGGTGGCGATGGAAATGATATATGATGATGATGATTTAAAACTAGGCCTTGGTTTCCTATTTATATAGGAATCCACAAGCTACAATCCTTTTACAAAAGGAGACAACCTTTCATAACTACTTATTTTACTAACAACTATTTAATTAGCATAATTAAGGAAATAACAAGACTTAATAAATTTTGACATATGGTTCCATTATTCAATGTAGAAGACCCGTGACCACTGATCTAGAAAAGTCTTCCTCTCCATGGTGAACGTCCAAATTCTCTTCCCTCAGTGTCCTATTCTTTTGAAACAAACTCCTTTTCCTCCCACTAATACATCATAAAATTTGAAGGCCACTTATATTCCTAGATCTTTGGAATGTTTGCAAGATGAGTTTTCCATCGACTATCTAGTAATGCCTTTGTATCATTGAAAAACTTTAGGTATCCCACATTAAGAACAATCAACCCATCCATGATCTGATTTAGCCTGTGAAGACTGGTATCATCATCCTCTTGTATATGAGCTATGCACTTATGAATAACCTGATTGAATTATTTATTCCACTTATCCAAGTCCTTCAACTAATCACCATCTCTCATGATTTCAAGTATATACCACTATTTCAAGGTATGGAATAAATCCATTCGTGTTACAATATTTTTATCTTCCCCTTGTATATACTGAAATTAATCAATAATCATCTTCATAGTTTGGTCAATTGGCTTTAATTCTATAGGAGCATCAAGATTTCTTTGTAGAACTTTGCATAACTTAGCCAAAGTGTGGTGAATAGGCTGCCACCTTTTAAACAAAGGATCTAATACAAGCATATATACATGTCTTTATTTCATCCATTGCCTATTGAAGTATTTTATAAATATCATGCACATTCTCCAGTTTATCCATAACTGATTTTTATCTTGTGCTCAAGAATATTTTCCATAACTTCACAATTTTTTTTTTTTATTTCATCATGGGTTTGATTGCGACCTTCTTTACATCATCCACTTCCTTCTTTGGAGTTTTTACCTGTTTTGTAGAAATGTTCTTCATAATATCCATTGAAGCAATAGGAGGCCTATATAACACCATCTCCTTGCTTTGTGAGGGTACTGCTCCTCTTAATTTTTCTTTCAATTTGACATTCTCCGTGAATAGTTTATTAACTTCATCATTTAGGAACCTTTGTTCCTTCTCATACTCCTTCAATCTATCTTCTGATCCCTTAACAGTTTCTCGAGTGAACTTAGTCAAATGCATGGTCATTGTGGCTTCCTCCAAATGGGTGGTATCTTGTATATTGTCCTTACCATCTCTGCCCCTTTCATCCCTTGAATTAAATCCAATAATTTTAGCTTTTCTGTATTTTTTTGTTTGAGCCATATGGGTAGGGTTTCAATCTTTGGGTTATACCTAGTTCTACTCATTTCTTCATCGAAGTCAAATTCTACAACTAGCATTGGATCTTTCTAAGCCTGCACTTGATCAAGTAGAAATATTTTCTTTAATTCCAAGCTAGGGGAAATGAGCATATTTCTCTTCAACATCATTTCTCTAGCCTTCTAGGGGCTAATGTCAATGTTGCCAACTCTTAATTCCTGGAAAGTCTGTGCTACCATTTTATTTTTCTCTAATTCTTCAATTCATGCTTTAGTTGATTCTATCCTCTCTTCAAATTATTTTATCTGCATCTTCATCCAAAAATCCCTAAACTCATGAGTCTTAATGAATTCATCATCTTCTATGAATCTCATGGCTGCAATTTCCCTTTCATATTCGTGTACCTTTGTACTTGCTTTTTCTACATCACCCATCCTTTCCTCATGTTTATGGGCATTGGTCTCATGGATGGGTTGATCAAACTCAATATCACCTTCCAATGAATACAATATTGTAGCCACTTCCTCAGTATCACCCACCTCTTCACTCTCCTCATAAGGTAATAACTGTTCAATTCTTTTTGTCTTCTATCTTTTGGGAGGTAACTGCTCCATGGGAAGTTCAGAGGTTTCACTTAGGCTATGCTATGTAGTTGCACCACTATCATGTAATTGGAGATATGCTTCCTTCATACTGTACAAGTCTTCAAATTTACCCATTATCAAATCTATCTTCTTGATAGGGTCTTTTTCCTCAACAAAGTATCCTAGGAAATCCTTGGACCTCTACTTCTTCCTTTCTTCAAGTTTCTTCATATATTCCCCATTTGTTTTCTACTAAATACATCATTATAAGTAATGCAATTCCTTATGACATCTTCATAATCCACTTGGTGTGCTATTTCCATTTTGGTAAGAATATTGTGCCTTATGTTCATATGATTTTCAAGGTCAAAGGCTCTTCCTTTTCTAGAATTTAATGCATATCTTGTCTTCAAATAATAATGTAACTCCTCTAGTGTGTCTGAGCCTAGATTCCAATCTTCACACTTGGTTTGGTTTGGTAGGAAAGTGCCTTTATTCTATTTGTGCATTACATATTTCTCCATCCACACCATTTTCCACATAGATTCAAGAAATGCTAATTTGAGGGGCACAAATTTTGGTAGTATGTGTGGAGCAACAGGGCATCCATAAACTCTTATTATTGTAACTTTTGGGAGGAAGAACCAATATCCAAAATTGTGTGTATGACCCTACTCTGGTCTTAAAGACAAATGTCTCAATAGTTGTAACATTTTGGTTGAAACTATTGGTATTCCATACCTAAGAAATCGAAGGATTTTTTGTACAAAGTCTTCGTAGAATATAACAAAGATTGAATTCTTGCACGGATTGTCCCAAATATAGCACTATTTCTGGACAGATGTGGGATTCCCTTGCTCATCTACTCTAGCCAAGTCCATTATTTTAGTCCAATGGTCCCTATTCTAGTATAATATGAAATGACATAATAGGGAAAAAGGTCTAAATGTAATCGATGCTCTATCCTCTATAACTTGGGATAATTCATCATCTAACACCTTCTCAGGGTATGAATCAAAGTCATATTTAATATTATTTTTAGGGTTTTAAATTCTCATGGCCATCATCATTAGGCCTAATGGAATTTTATCTTGAGAATCCATCCCCAACACTTGGAAAAGAGAAAAATATATATTCACAAAGTAATACTGAAAATCTGTCACAGTAAATGGTTTAGTAGTGGTTGTAGAGATGGGCATTTTTTCTGTTACCAATGCCTCTTTTCATATATAGGGGTAGCTCATCACTTGTATGAGTCCTCCTTAACCTAGCATAATCCTCCTCACTTTTCTACAGGTTTATCTTGGTCAAAGCCTACTTGTTTAAGTCAAAACACTCAATGATGGTTGTTTTGGTTACTTCTACCAATACTATGTTATTTGGAAACCCTACTATTTTGATAGCTGAGTGATAGTGTTTAGCTAGCAGTCTGATAAATTCTACATCAACAAACACATTTGGGATAATCAACCTTACTAAATCCAACATCCAAGGGTTTGACACTGGAATCTTCTCATTTCTCTTACTGTAAAAATACCAAAATAGGTTCCATCCAGATTTGGGAATGAGGGCATCCGTACAACTTTGTGCGGTGTCCATGAGAAACTTCTTATTACCATCTTTAGTAGACCCTAGAAGTATATCTAATATGGACTGATGGAGTGGTCTCATCTTTACTTTAGGTTCTTCATCTTTAATTTTAGGCAGACTTTCTTTTACTTTAGATTGTTTTCTTTAAGGAGGCATGTTTCACTTTTCTCTACTATGGCTTTAGATGACAAAACCTTGAATTTTTTTTTTATATTAATAGAGCTCTTTCAGAGAGTTTTTGTGCACTTACCTGAGTATTTGACACTTTTAGGTCTTCTTCTTCTCATATCCTTAGCTCCTTCCATGCTAGTGCACTACAATTGAGTGCGATATTGGGAAAACTCACTTGTCTTTAGATGATGTAGTATTTAGTCATATCAATTTTAATGCCAACTCTTCATAAAATAATTTCATAGCAAACTCAAATCCTTTCATTTAATTTTTATACTGTTTGATTATAAATTGACATGATTTTTTGCATTTATTGCTATAAATTGTAATGATGCCATGATTTTCATACTACCACCATCTCTTATTATACCACTTGCAGTATGGTGGTATTTTTCCCTTCCCTTTTGTTGTTTACCGCACTATGACCTTGCTTAAGGGCTATTACTGAGGGACTACGATGCATACCGCTCTACCACAACCATATTATCCATCTCACACAGTATTGTGGTGTCCACTTTTCTTCCAATGCTTACCGCTCTACTACCTTGCTCAAGGCTTCTTGCTGCAGGGTTGCAGTGTATACTACTCTAATCCATATGTTGCTCACCGTCCCAATGGTATAACGGTGTATGCTTTATCTTCTTGTTGTTTACCTCCTTACTACACTCCTTTGAATCGCCTTATGCGAGATGACAGTAGTTACCACATTATCGCATTGCCTTATAATTCTCCTCGTGCAGTGGCAATGAGTACCACTTTACCCTTAATCCCTACTAGATCATAACAATTAGGTGCTAAAGCAAGATCTAAAGTAGGTGCTAATGTGGGTGCTAATGTAGGTTCTAATATAGGCACCAATCTATGTGCTAATTTGGGCACTAATTTGTGCCTAAATTAGTGCCTACTTGTTCTGATCAGCACAAAAATTCTAAAAATAGCGCCATGCTGATAAATAGCGCTAACTTTTTCAAAAAAATGGAGAAAAATGCATTAAAATAGTGGGTGGAAGCAAAAAAGGAGAAAAAGGGGTAGCTAATCACAAGGATTTGTTGTAGTGAAGTGGATTACTCTACTTGTGTGTCAAATTAGTTTCCTATCCTCTGTGTTTTTTAAAAGTTCATAAAGTGGATTATAAGTTTCCTTTCAAGCTTAATACTTCACACATGAAAATTCCTTCTTGTGTTGCTTCATTGGTTGGCATTTGGAAGTTCATTCCCAAACTAAAAGAAAGAGAATCTTATAGGGAATGGTGACAAGATATTATTTCTTAATGTGTTATTTTCTTAAATTCCTTTAGGAAAATACTAGCATGGTAGCAAAAACATAAAGATATATCTCTCAAAGGTAAACTTGAACTCAATGGAAGTATGCTTAACTCAAACCCCAATAATATTTTTATCCAATCATCTATAACTAATATTGAAACAAGACTATGAAATATTGATATGTATAAAGGAAAAGGAGCCAAAATCAAGGCTAGATTACATTAGATAAAGAAATGAAATAGAGACACCAAATATTTCTTCAATTAATTAGACCTGTGACATTTGTGAAATCATTGGTTCCTATGAATCTTCTTGTAAAACTTTGTACTCCTCTTTGTTGAAACTTCTTCAAGGATTGACTATGGCTTGAGAAATATCCCTTTCTCTATTTTTCTTTGAAGAAGATTTGGTTAAAACTCCTCCCAAATATGGAATTAAACCTAAGACTTAACATCAAATGGAGTTGCAAATTGCAAGAAATGAAATGGAAGAACCTAAGTGCTAAAATCTGTAGGTCTAAAGTGGAAGCAAATTCTCAAATTATAACACAAAAATTCTTGCACCATAGATTTCTAGTGGAGGATAAATTGAAATATTTAAAGATTCAGCCAACCAAGTATTTGTTGGAGTGAAAATACACTGAGGGGGGCAGGGATAACTTTAGTGGTGAATCTTCGCCAATCCGTGAATATTTGAAATCGGGACCTCCAAAAATGGAAAATAATACAAGCTAGAAAGGATGCCGAATCACCAGGTTTTAAAAAAAAAAAAATTGTCTCGATTAATTTGCCAATGTATTATTTTTTAAATGGCACATCGTCGGATCTGATTCGCCAGTAGTTTATACTGTAATTACAAATATTACTTATATTCGCCAGTAATTTTATATTCTTATAATGAATTTTTATGGTATATTCGCCACTAATAATAATTTACCATTTAATTTTAGGGATATTTTAGCCTTTAATAGTTTTATTATTTATTGTCATTGATTATCTTTTTAATCAAATGGTTGCAAGTGAATTATGTGACTTTATTTGCACGTTCCTTTTAAAAAGGTTGTTGAGGCCCGAAATTTGTTTTGGGCCACACGATTAGATTTGATCATGTGGCCCAAAACAAATTTTGAGACTCAACAACCTCTTTAAAATGCACGTGCATATAAAGTCATGGAATTCACTAAGTGCATATTAAATTATTGTATCGGTGAGACATCCCTAACTATCCCACCGATGATGTTCACTCATGTTGATAAGGCTTCCATAGTCCACCTGGGGTCCACCAAGGCACAAGTACACCACTTGTGTAATTCTGAAGAATCATGAAAGGAATCTACAATATTCATGCGAAGCTCCTGGAAAGACATCCGATCAAAGCTCGGTATTGTTGTATCGGCAGGACATTCCTAAGTGTCCCACTGATGATGTTCACTCATGCTGATATTCGCTCACGGAATGAACTTGCAGTCGTCCGATTTTCAAGTGAGATTTTTTAAAAACACTTGATCTGTGTGTGCTCCAATGCGTTGCCCTCTCGACCCCCACAAGGGGGCTCTGCCCCCTTGACCCCACCAGTGGTTGTCGCCCCCGGGCCCCTACTTTAATATTTAAAAAAACAGAAAAATTATGGGGGAACTGCGCCAACCAAGTATGCAAATTTTTAAAGGAGAGATTTTCCATTTTAATGAACCGTTTTAGTGATTATTCACTAGGATTCGCCAATGTGATTATTCGTTTTTACCAATTATCCATTAAGATTCACCAGGATTTTACAAATTTTTGAATAATGTGCATAAGATTCACCAAGGAAAATTAATATATTTTTCAAACAAAAGGAAAGATTCGCTAGGATTTTACACCTTTGCTGAGAGGGGGGTTTCTTAAAGTTATCCCTGGAGGGGGGGGGGGTGAATTACATATGTTCTCATTTATCAATGATAGTGTCATCCATGTATTCAAATGCAATCATATAAACTGAAATGAGTAGTGTAACATTGTATTTTTAAAGCAGTAAAGTACTGAAGCAAATGAGTCATAGAGACACAAATAGACACAAGATATGTCGAGTGGAAAACCCTCCTAGGGTGGAAAAACCACTCCTAAACCTACTGCCTTTTTTAGGCTTTCATTTCAATAATTTATTTTGACAAAGCCTCAATGGTTGATTTCTTAGCACTGACTCAAGGAGCACCAACCCCTCTGTTTAGAGACACCAATCTCAAGGAGCACCAACCCCTTTCCTGATATTCAATAGAAAGTACAATAGTACAGAGGATCTCTCTATTTCACTTTATTTCTGTCAAATGCCTCTTGACAGACAAAACATAGAATTTTCAAGAGTCAAAATTGACTCTTCAGAATTCCATGCATTATCTAATCTTGATGCAACTTGAGGAAAATCCTATCAGAGTCACAATACAATCTCATCAAACTGTATTACAATAATACATCTTTTCTTTCTTTTCTCACTGTTTGATTTTCAACCTTTTTCCATACAGAAACTACAAATCTGACTACACACTGTGTTTTCCAATTTTTAGCATCAAAAAAATAGAATAGACTTTCACATCTCTAAATAGTAATACCCTTTGTTTCAAGTTTTGATTTTCTGTCATGATAGAACCCTAAACTCACTGTTTTTGGCTTTTTATAGAAAACATCATTACATATTGGAAGTATTACCACTGTTTCTCAAATTTCTCTTTCCAAAAGGTTATACAAGGTTGTATTTCGGGTTACAGAATGACTGTCAAGTAAGAGATCTGATGTTGCAGTGATCATAAAGGAAGATTCTTTCTTTCTGTTGAGGATAGAACAACAAAGTCCAAGAATCGAGGTGTGACAGAGCATATATTCACTAGAAGCCTGCACATGCAGTGCTTAAACAAAAGCAGTGAGAGCACATCATTTAAAAACTGAAATGATAACCATTCTTCCTTGACAAAACGAGCAATGCAACAGAAGTATTTCTAGAAAAATGAAACCTCTTTCAGATTATACCCACAAGTAGTAATGAAGAGTGCATATACCATAGGAGTTCTGACAAATAAGCTGCTATGAGAAAGAAGTAACTGAAACCTCAACCAGCATGTAACTGAAAGCTATTAATCATGCATTATAATAGTTACCCACAATTTCCAGTGAGGCTAAGAGAATATTCCATGAACTATACCCATTATAGAGGCTGCAATTCTTAAGAAAATGAAACCACAATGAAGTGCAACTGAAGTAAGTTCACGAGAACCGTTATCCATGAACCCAAATAAACAACTGAAGAGATTCGATGACATTTATCATTACCCACAACCAAAAAACAAAGTTCCTTAAAATAATTGTCATGATAACCTTTAAATGAAATTGCAGTCATGTTTTGATTTTTAAAAGTAAATACTTTAGACTTTTCTCTTGAAAGCAATAGATGTTTTCAATTTTTCACTTTGCATAAGAGAGAAAGAATACGTTCGTAACCATCTTGCTTGTCCAGAAGCGGATCTACAAACCAAACAGAAGAAGAATACCCGATAAATGAATGTTGTTGTCAAAGAATGATTATCAGTCATGTAGAGGAGAAAAACAGCTACACAACCTTCCAAACTCGTGCCTACACCCAGTGGCTAGAAACTGACACATAGAGTGACCATTGTGATGGTCTTCTTACTGCTCCCAATCGTTGTCCAAGAACAAAAACGCTAGGGATAACAAAGAAACAACCGAGAGCAATGATCCATGGTGGCGGCCAGTAGGTTCCAAACAAAAACATGAAAATAGTTTGCCCTATTCTTCCAATGCAAGCAAAGTGAATTCCTTTGCAAAACATGATAGCCATTTGGAGTCTGAGAGGACAAACATTAATCAATCAAAATCACATAAAACACTTTGAAAACCGTGGGTAGAACAATGGCATGCATGCCCAAAGGAGTAAATTTGACATTTTTCCCCTTACCACACAACCGTGGCCACCCTTCGGACTAACCGTGGTATAGCGATAGCTCCATGTAAACCGCTAGCTGTTTCGACCACATTACCATGGTTACACTTCTGATAGTTCGCAGTATAGCGGTAACTGTCTTGCTTGCTGCTAGCTACTTCCACCATGTTACCACGATTATTGGCATAACTGTCAGTGGTAGTGTGGTAAGCTTTATATCGACTGTCAGCATTTAAGCTATGTTTAAAAACCATGATGAGACCCGATAGAAATATAAGGTGCACTTCAATATAAAGTGCCAAATAATATCCAATAATAATATCAAGGTCAAATTTCCACCTTAGAATGTCATGAAAACTCAAGGACTTGTGTTGAGTAAAATAAACTTTTGTAAATATCAAGAGCATGTGACTGATCAAGCCATAATTCAACAACCTATAAAACCTATAACCAAAAAGCCTCAACTGAGATCTGCACATGGAGATAAACTATCAGTACCACCATATATAAAAAACAACTGTGAAGTAAATATGCCAATCAAGAAAGCAGATCAACCGAGTGAGTAACCACCAAAGTACCAGAGTACCATATGTTGTCATCAAGGACAAAAAAATGCACAAGAGGGATTCAACAGTATCCTCTTTGCCAACATACTAAAAGCTTAAAAAAGAAAATTGGGGCTATGTTTGGGAAAAGAAAAAATGGAATGCTATATTTGTATTTTTTCCTTACTATTTTTGAGCATGTGTTGCAGTGGAAAGAAGCAATTTTGGGCATTGGGCTGCATAAGAATGTGGTTGTTTATTCCATGAGACAGAATTTTGCTTCATAATGGAAGAGTAGATGTGTAGCTATGTTTTCTAATCATATTACTCAGCATAAAGTAGATTTGTTAATAGTTTTACTTTTGACATGTCATGCTACAATTTGTTTCTTTTTGTTTTTTGTTGAAAGATGATACTATTACACAAGCTTTTGGAAAAGGTCAAATATCAATAGTTTGTTCATAAAGGGTACATCCAATGTTCCAGACAACTTTAAAGTTTATTTAAATTTCGAGTATAATTTTTGTTTCAATTGTTGTTTTGTTAAGTATGTTGTTGATTTAACTTGTTGGTTAATGTCAATTTGGGATACTTGTGTTATTCAATACTAGAATAATTTTTGTTAGTCTCTTGTTCAGATGAAGTACATTAATTTTGGTTGTTATCTGTTGTGTTGCAATTTTATTGATGATCCTTAAGGACATGTGTTGTTTCCCTTCCCTTTGGAGTTTCCTTTTGGGCTTCTTATTCTTTTCTTTGTAATTAAACTTTGTTCAATAAAAAAGAAAATAACATCTAATGAATAGTTTCTTATTTTATTAAGGATGAAAAAAACTTAGAATACAAACTAATGTATTTTTGAAATAAAATTTATATTAAAAGGTTGTATTTCAATTGGTGGGGGTTAATTTTGACACGTGAAAGATTTTGATGGAGGAACTCCCTATATGTGGTTGCTTGGACAAAAAATTACTTCTAACTTAGATGCAGGTTTACTCATATTGTTGTAATCTCTTATATAATGACAATGATGTTAACATCTATATATAATTTGATTATTGTTATGACAAATAAAATAAAAAATATTTTATATCTCACTTTTCTCAACCAGCTCTAATACCAAT
The DNA here is from genome assembly GCA_007115665.2 of Sequoiadendron giganteum. Lineage (NCBI taxonomy): Eukaryota > Viridiplantae > Streptophyta > Pinopsida > Cupressales > Cupressaceae > Sequoiadendron > Sequoiadendron giganteum. The sequence continues at coordinate 74,827,397 of CM021101.1, read as the reverse complement.
TTTTTTTTAATATTGAAACAAAACAACTAATAATACAATTAAAAAAAAAAGGCAGCCAATAGACTTCCAAAAGGAGATTGCAACATTCCAACAAACCAAAACAAAAATCGACTCGATAAGTTGAAATTCCATTACAAAATCAGATTCTAAACTCTAATACCAATTATTGGGTAAAGGATATTAACAAAATGATAAAATTGTACTTTAGAAAAATAAAAATAAACTTTAAAATTATTCCATATTTGAAAACAGTTAAATAACTAATTTGGACGATTTCCAAACTACTATATACTCTATTACATACCATTACCGTATATTATTTCTAACACACATATAGATAGTCTTTAACATGGATACTACAAAGGCTAGCCTTTTGGATCATAAAGACAGCCAATACCAATATGTTTAAGCCCCGACGTTAAAAATTCCATTTATTTTGTTAAGACAATTTAAAATAGGCGAAGCTGGTGCAGAATCAAGCTTTAAATGCATGCTTCAATTTGTAATCTTCATAATCCCTTGATGGCCTCCTCCATCTCCCTAAAGCTCTCAGTAAAACACTTGGCCAGAGTATCGGTATTTACATATCCTTTGGTGCCAATCACTTCCAACCTCACACTTCCCATGTAACTCACTACCGTCAAAAGAAGCGTCTGCAAAACCAATTTTTTTCTTAACATCAGATAACATCCTTCCTATAATGTGAAAGGTGAAACTTCAAATAGCAGAATCTTTTTACATCAACAGTCTGTGATAGATAGTCACATTACACTCACAAAACACAAAATGTTGGAGACAAGTTTTTAGGTACATTTTTCTTCTGGGGCTACTGAATTGCTACCTGAGGAACCCCCGATACCGAGAAAGAGATGCTCTTAACCGGATTTTGATTCATTTCTATCTTATCCGTCGGGCCAATCAAATTCGATATCACTAGTGTTGTGTTTGCCAGAGTTTTATACATAGCAGTAGCAGATGCCTGCAATACTTAACAATAAAAGCTTTAATTCCAAACTAATACTTCTTACCAAATAAAAGTAATGAAATCGTCCTCAGCGTGAATCACATACCTGTCGGCCTAGATAACTCACTAGTCTTCCAGTAAGGAAGACTTCAAGTGACATTTTCTTCTTATCCATGGTTTGTTTTGCTCTTCGTACGAAGTCTAATGAACTATCTGCATTAGCTACGGGAAAGGCGATATGTACCATCCCATAGCGGTTTCCCCATGGTGATTGAATGCCAGGTTTCAGCATATCTTTTATATCCTGTAAAAATTCACAATAAAATTACGATATTTTGTACTGACAAGAAATATATGGAGCTCTATATTTCACCATAGATGTTAAAAGTAATATCATGCTTGAAAACGTTTGTACACATTTCTATTCTGGAAAGGTAGAGAGATTGTGTAATACATTCAATCTCGTTATTGCTCTTGTGTTTACGGCTACAATCCCTGTTACTGTTTGTTTCTCCATTGCCTTCCTTGCTTCTCCTGTAAAAATAGATAATTACTCATCATCCATTATTAAGATATTTTACTATGAATTATAATGAGTCAAAATTATGGTTGAAATCAAGGAGTCTTTATTCTGTTGAATGAAGTTGAATGGTTTTGAATGAGTCTATTAGAGATCTAAGTCTTGTTGAGTACAAGACTCTAACATCATAATAGATGAGATCAGAATCGTGTCCTGAACAACTTTAACAAAATGGATACCTTTTGATCCTTGACTCCCAGTCAAAAAAATTCAGTTTATAATTCGTTCTCCCATATTGAATAGTAAAAACAGACCTTTAATTGATATAAAACCCTTAAAAAAATCACAATTGAAATTATGAATATCCATTGTCTGCACTCGCACCTTGAGAAAGAGTTATTTGTAGGTATCGTTGAAAACCACAGAATATTATACCCATAACCACATCATTTACCGTCTGCAAAAGTATTTTACCAAAATAAGCTACATATAATGAATAAGTTAGAAATAATAAATATTCAACGTAGACATATAAAATGAGAGAGAGGAAAAATTTACGCCTCCGATATAATTCTTTATTCTTTTGATATCTTCCATGAGGAAGGTTGTAGAGGACAAGACTTTGGGCAGCATCTCAACACCAGGAGGTCCTCGAATGGGCAGCTTGCTATCATCTATCCATATAACTCTTAGGAAGCTGCTAATGAAATCAGAAACAGTGTACCACATTACAAGCACAAGCACAAATAGCCTCTAAAATATGTAGTACATGAATTCAGTGGAAACCCATGAATCATATGGGATAGCTTTGTGAGATGGAGATTTAAGTGAAGGAAAGGTAACAGGGAGATTGGGATTGTCTACTCTGGTGACACAACAAAGTAGCAAGGACATGAGAGAAGTACCATCCCCTAAGGAGTGGTGCATGTTTATAATCAAAGTGGCTTTCGCCTTGCTTGTATTGTAGTTTAGAAAGTGGAACGCCCACAAAGGCCTGCACTTGGGAAAAGGGGTCAAATGTATATTACCAATATAATCATTCACAATTTCATCATATTCATTTTGACCTTGAAGAAATTCTGGAACAAATACATGATCGTCCACATTCACTTCAGTTTTCATCCAATGCAGCTCTCCATGTCTATCTTGGATCTACAATTAAACAAAAAAATGAATGTTTTATTAAATAAAATACAATAATTTAATTATACTTAAAAAATTTAACTATTTTATCTGGTTTGCAAGAACCCAATCTTAGTTTATTTAGAGATTTATCATATTTAAGCCATATCCACAAGTTACAAAACATAACATCAAAACTATTCATAATTAATAAAGTCTGGGCTGATAAAAAAACATCACTGAATTTTCAATACATTGCATAGAAATGTTATGTAACAGCACAAGAAGAAGCTGCATACCATCGTGCAACAAAAACGGGGGTGCCGTGGCAAAAGAACATTCTTTATGGCTTCCTTCGCACTACAGACATCGATGGGTTCTTCCAGCTCAACTATCGCCTGAATGCATGGTGAAAACAACGAAGTACAGAGCGTCTGACTGGAGGGACTAACTACCTCACAGCCATTAATGTCTGCCAACGTCGTTTCCAGACTGAGCTCCATGAAACAAAACCCTCTAACCCCAAGTCGGTCAAATTCCAAGCTTATGAAGATTAGAACAAACGTAGCTCAGAGATATATAGTCTCCGCTGTTCGTCTCCCCCATCTGCATTAAATTTTACCGCTGAAAATTGCAGCTACAACATACTATTAGCAATGAAAGTTTCACAGTATGGTGTCATTTGATTATCTTTTAGGCATTGTAGGGAACCATGTGAAGATAACTACCTACATTACGCATGGTAAAACACCGCGTGGAGATCTTTTCGAAATACTTAGAATCAGTCATAATTGTGAAGGCCAAAATGAAGTTAGTTATAGATTAATAGCTTTCACCGATCATCCATTCCATCTGCTTTCAATATTAGCACTGAAAGTTGCTGGTACCAGATGTAAAATTACTTTACCTTCTTTATATCGAGTAATAATGGACACCCAATTTCTGGCGGTTACAGCTATGAAATGTCCCATTGTGATCTATATAATTTGACATGCATGTGCTCTGTACTTTTTTTTGTTGAACAAAGTTGGAAAGAAACATTTCAAATAAATAAATAGGGGACTGCGGGCCATTCAATTAGGGGAGAGGGGGTCAAAGTAGGGCGTGCCAATTTTGGAGGTCTATGTGGACCAAAAAAAATAAAAAATTTGTTTACCACGTCACCCTACCATTTGTGTATTTGTTATTTTTTTTTTTAAATAGAGCACCTCGTCAATTATTAAGCACCATTTACTCCGACGTGTCCAAAATGGGTCCATTTTGCCCTCTACCTGAAAGTGGAGCCCATCTGCCTTCTTAATTGGTGAACACATCTACGTGCAGTGGATCGAAAGACCATGTGTCCACAACAACCTCACCACCCTAAACAAATAATTTAGAGCATTAATGTCTCGCAGCCTCCTTCATTACCTCCAGTGACCAACTTGCCTTACACGTCCCTTCGCATTTATTCAAACTGTCGGGCGCGTCATTCGGAGATCAAGGTTCATTCAATGCTCCACATTCTCTCATATCCCGTTCACTCTCATTCCTTTGGTTTGCAAACATTCTCAAGTGTTTGTTTGGTTCCACACCGAAACTGGTTCGACTCTCCACGCTTCATTGTTCAACTCTCCACACTTTTTGGTTCAGCTTTGCAATCTTGAGAGCTCCTTTCTCTTTTAGTTGAGGTTTCTAACCTCACTCAGCCTACACCAATGTCTTCGAATATGACGGTATTCTCCCATGCACTTTTTTTTGTAGAAATTTTTGTTGCAAAATTTTGTCTTTCAGAAAGATCAATAAAATGAAATGTGGGGAGGGTTTAACTGGTTTTCTTTTCATCTACACTTGATATGCACTCCTAATCTTTTGTTCTTCATTGCATGATGTTTACTTTGCATTGTGTTTTCGTATTTGCTTCCTTATACCAAATATAAAATGGGTTTGATTGGTTTAAACATTTTTTCATTACTATTAGATTTGTTCGATGAAATATGGAAAGGGTTTGAATGGTTTTATGCCATGCACTTTTCATGTGTTCGTCATTGCACAAACTTTGCACTTTGCACTTTTCTTTTTATATTTGTTTGTTATTCCAAAATTTGGAAATGGTTAAAATATATTTGCTTGTTACTAGGAAATATTCATAGGGTTTTAATGTTTATCATTTCAAGGGTTTATGCCATGCACTTGCATTTGTGTCTTGCTCATTGCAAAGATTTTAACTCTACAATTTGCTTATAATATTCTCATGTTATTCTGAAATATGAAAACGGTATGATTGGTTTTCATTTTGAAGATATTCTGGCATGTTTTATTATTATTATGTTTTTCCATACACAATAGTTATGTCTACGAAATATTTTTTTTTATTTGATTGTTACTACCATACATGGAAAGAGTTCCACTGGTTCAAAATTACAGGGTTTTCTGTCATGCACTTGTATTCCTCTATTTGACAATGCACAAACTTTAACTTTCCGATTTTCGTTTAATATTTTTTTTGTTATTCCCAAATATGGAAATGGATTCACTTGTTTTCATTTCAAAGATATTTCATCATGCAATTATATTATTCTGTTTCTAAATATATATTGTTCATGGAAGAACAAAATAATGCATAGGCATATTTCCATACATATTATATATACATACATATTATGTATATATACATTATATATATACATATATATATATATATTATATATATTATGTAATTGTTTATGTGATTTCTACTACAAAATATGTTTTATATATTTATGGTCGGCTCTCCATGATTCATTGTTCGGCTCTGCATTCAAGAAAGCTCCCTTTGTCTTTCACTTGAGGTTTTCTACTTCACTACATCCATACCATTGTCTTTCATTTTGACAATGTTTAACCAATGTTTGTTCATGTCTCATTAAATAGATTTTCTCTAAGCCATTTCAATTCAAATAATAAAATTGAACAAACTGTCAACATGCATATATTGAATAAAAACAAATTGTTCATGCACATTAAAAAAAATTGCGTTACAAATTGTTCATAAAAACCAAGCATTGAATTGCAAACTGTCAAGATGCATATTAAAAAAAAGAAAATTGTATATATATGCGTATACATGTATATATATGCACGTATATATACGTGTATATATATACACATGTATATATACAGATACATATATATACAAGTGCATGGTAGAAAAACCTATAATTATGAACTAGTGAATCCCATTCCATGTTGTAACCATTGCATGGTAGAAAACCTTGTAATTGTCTATATAATAAGGTTGTTGTTATTTAATATGAAGTGTTACTTGCAAGTATTGGAGACAAGTGTGGAGAAAGAGGTGTCTGATGTAGAAAAGCGTAGAGAACATTGTTGCAAAAAACCAATGCACTAAGTGTGAATGAGTTGAACCAAACAAAAAACAAGAATTGATATCGATTTTTACATTTAGGGTAAAACATATGATTTTATTCATGCTTTTTGTTTGGGTTAGACTCATTCAATCTAGTGTATTGCACAAGAGGGAATGTGTTGTTGAGCAAGCAATAGATGTATATAATTTTGGTCTTTCCCCACCCTAAATGACCAATTTAGAGTGATAACTGCTCACCACCTCCACTGGGCAACTTTCCTTACGTATCCCTCCACAGTTACTCAGACTGTCAAGCACATAATTCAGAGATCAAGGTTTATTCAATGCTTCAAATTCTCTCTTATCCCACTCATTATCATTCATTTTGTTTGCAAACATTTTGGAGTGTTTATTTGGTTACGCACCCATATATGTTTGGCCTTCCATGACTCATTGTTGGGATCTACACATTTCATTATTCGGCTATGCACTCTCCAAAAATCCCTTTCTCTTTCAAGTGAGCTTTTTTACCTCACTAGACTTGTACCAATGCCTATATATATTAAAACTAACAAATATATACATATACATATACATATATATATGATTAGATACTTACATACATATATAATGTGTATGCATGTATGTATGCATATATATATATATATATATATATATATATATATATATATATATATATATATATATATATATGTTTTTATATATATATACATATACATACATGTATGCATGCACAGATACATATATACTTATATATAAATGTCAATCTCTTGTATGATATCCATATATTTTTCATGAATCTATAAATATTTGGGGTTTCACAATGATGTTGTTCACATTTGGTTTTTGATTTAAACTCTTTAAGCCATGGAATGCAAATATGATGTCTGTGATGTCAACGTTTCTCACAATAACCTATAACTCAATATATGGGGTTTCAACTTACACTATTTATGAATGTCAAGACATATGAGTTCAATTTGAGGGTTTTTCTTTTATTCCATATGCTTGGGAATATATATTAGTTGTATGCATTGTTAATGTTGGTCACCCACCACCCTATAAGTCAGTATTAGGGGTTTCAACTTGCACTATTTATGGATGTCAATGCATTTCAATTCCATAGATTGTGATTGTTACACCCAATCTTATTTAAGTGCTAAACATGTTGGTATATATGTATAAATAATGTACAGATGTTCAATTTGATTGTTCAATTGCATTCTTCAATTTGATGGTCCAATTTGATTGTTCAATTGCATTTTTCAATTGGATTGTTCAATTTGATTTTTCAATTGCATTGTTAAAATTTATAATTGTATTGCATTGTTCTATTGGATTGTCCAATTGAATTGTTCTATTGGATTGTCCAATTGAATTGTTCTATTGGATTTTCCAATTGAATTGTTCTATTCGATTGATCAATTGGAATGTTCAATTTCATTGTCCAATTACATTATTCAATTGGAATGTTCAATTTCATTGTCCAGTTACATTATTCAATTAGAATGTTCAATTGTATTGTTCAATTGAAGTTTTCAATTTGAATGTCATATATCTCATGTATATTTGTTAGGATTTATTCATTTCATTCTTTTAGACATGTTGGTACATTCAGCTGACACTTGTTGTAAAACTATGTCTTGTTCAATCTTCTTTGATGGTGTGCAATTTCAATTCATTATTGACTTGGTGATGGTGAATTGCATTTCAAAAGTAAACACTAAAGGATACTATACTTTTTTTTTTAAGTTTAACGCTTTCCTTACTATAGATTTTTTATTATTGACTATTTTCATATATGTTTGCAGTCCATCTCCATTGGCCACCTCATTGGAGAAATTCACCATACCATTGGCCATCTCAAATTCATAGAGGTGAGATTTTTAACCTCACTAAAGTTGTACCATTATCTCATGCCATTCCCTTTTATTTCTTCTTATCACTTATTTGTTTTGTTATGGGTGTGTTGTGTTACTTAAGTTGAAGGTTATTATTTATTTTGTTGCTGATTTTGAACATAATATTTAAAGTGTTTATGTGATTATCCATAGATCGAGGTTCTCTTGCATTCTAGGTGCATCGACTTTGTGCTCCATGATTTTTATGAAATCTAAGGTGTTTATTAACACTGCCAATATTTGTGTTCATAAACACACTCAATTTGTTAAGGAAATATATGGTTCTCTTTATGCATCACTGTGATTTTAATGGGTTTAATATTTTGATTTAATTTCTATGTATACATACACTATAACTTTCAATCTCTATATATCAATGTACATGTATATATATATATAGATACACATATGTATATATATATATATATATACATATATGTAGATATATATATATATATATACATGTAGATACACATTGATATATATGTAGATACACATTGGCATATATGTAGATACATATATAGATACATTGTTCAATTGCATTGTTCATATATATATATATATATATATATATATATATATATATACATACATGTGGATACACATTGATATATAGTTCAATTTGATTGTTTGATTACATTGTACATACATATGCATGTAGATACATTTTGATATATATGTAGATACATATATATACATGTAGATACACATTGATATATATGTACATACATATATATACATGTACATAGATACATATGTACAGCCTTATACACATAGATACATATGTACATCCTTATGCACATACATATATACATACATATGTATACAAATATAAGCACTACATATATCCTCGAAATGAAAACTAGTCAAACCATTTTCATATTTCGGGATAACAAAAATATATTATAGCCAAATTGCAGATTTAAAGTTAGTGCAATGATGAACATAATAATAGGGGAGAGCTACAATTATATAGGTCAAAAAGATCACATTCATCTCTACCATTCACAAAAAAAGAGTGAACATGAAATATACTGAAACAAATAAACTTGAGATAAGACATAGAAACATGTTAACTTTTGTAGAGGTATAGCCTACAAGTAAATTTCAATTGAGCTAATGATGTACAAAAGCATAGATTACATCAAGTATTTATTATGAAGAGTTGTGGATTTTAGACATGTCTAGTAGACCTTTTTAATGACTATATGAAATGTATTCACATGCAATTTCAAATGTTACATTATCAACATAGACCGTATTGTATGAAATGTTGTATAAGATTATCAACATTGAATATATTTTTAGATTTATGTAGAATACATATTATAAAAATAGTAATTGTTGTAAACAAAATTGAAATAGATTATTTTCATAGAATATATTTTATGATATGTAGATTATAAGACAACCATAAAAATGTATTGACATAGTCATTAATGGGCCCCACACTAGAGTGGCTTAATATGCAATTTTAAAATAGTTTTCACTCATAAAGTCAACCAATATACTCGTATCACATTAATAAACATATTTAGTTCAAATTATTGGATGTTGTGGTTGTCATTGATGTAGACACTATTAGCATTAGTGTTTTTGAAGGCTACATATGTTGAAGAGATTGAGAAAATTATAAAAAATATAGTGTAGGAAGCCAGTGAAGCTAAGAAGGTTGGAATGGTGGAAAGAGTTGTAAGTTGCCAATCTAAAGGTGCACTTCAAAGGGTTTGTTTTTGAATCTTTCTAGTATGTTGTCCAAAAGTTTCAAAGGTTCTCATGAAGATTTTTGGAAGATATGAAGATCTATGTGCCTACAGCTATTCAGTTTCTATAGATGGTGTTCTTGGATGAAGCAGATGAAATTCTCATAATTTCATGTGTTGCACATGTACCTGTGACATTCATGGATGAGTCTAGATCATACTCTATCCTTGTTGTACATTCTCATTGATCAGAGTGTTCATGATCAGAGATTTTTCCGATGTGTGCTCGAGTTTTCATGTTCTTGGCCGACATGATGGTGTTAGGGTGTTGCGGATCCATGAAGATAAATATTTTACTAAATTTGGCATGTTTGAAGGTGTTTGTTTGGGTCCTCACTATTTTGTGCCTGACTTGTGTTGGTGCACATTAAAATTTATTCATGTATTGAGGCTAACAGTTGTAATTTATTTTTTATTTGTGGCTGACTGAATAGTTCATGTAAATCCATGTAGCGGATATATATGAGTGATTGTTTTCCTCATCTAGAGGCAATTCTTAGTGTGTACAAGTTATGTACATGTGTCAATAATGGTCAGATCATTCAAGAGCAGAGAAGAGTGTGGAAGAGTTTGTAGAATTTTTTGTGCGCCTAACTGGAACTGTAATCAAGATTTTGTAGAAGCTAATTTCTGAGTTCAACTTCATTAGATGGATTTCATCTGACTATTGTATGTAAGGTAGTAAGCCTTCCTTTTGAGCAGTGTGCTCTAGGTAGTGCGCCTGAATGCAAGTGCATTCCTTTTTAATTCTTCATTATACTTCTAACAGGGTATAATCTTGTGGACTAACATCCACTGTGGTTTTTCCCATAACAGGGTTTCCACGTATAAAATCTTGGTGTTCATGTGTCTTTGATGTGTTGTTGAATTATGCTTGCATTATTAATTATCAGATATGATATCTAAGGTTGATTAATGTTGTATAAGTTTTATTTTGGTAACAACTGATTCACCCCTCTCTTAGCTGTCTATTCTTATTTTTCCAGCAATTGGTATCAAACCTAGTTCCTCTGAAGAAGCCTAACAACTTGAGGTGATCTGAGATTGCATCATACAAGAAGGATAGTCCTAGATTCGATGGTACAAATGACTCTTTATGGAAAGTTAGGATGAAGTGTCATTTGAAGTGCATTGGTGAACCTTTCAGGGAGATTACACAAAGCATATATACTATTCCTCAGAATGGTCCCTCCTCTGAAGATGAGATCAAGCAAGCAAAAGTTAATACCAAGGTAGTAGAAGCATTTTTGAGTACTCTAACAGATTCAAAAGATGATAAATGTGATAGGATTGAAGAATACATACCAGATCTAGAAAAGTTGGAAACATTATATGAAGGAGATGCACTAGTGAAAAGTGTTAAGCTACAATGTCTGAAAGGAAAGTGGGAAGACTTAAAGATGGGTGAAGATGAGAACATCCTGTCTTTCTCTCAAAAGATAAATGAACTGGTGTTGAGAATTAGATGTGTCGGTGGAGTCGTAGATGAAGAATAGATTGCGGCTAAGATACTTCGATCTGTGCCTCCTTCCTACAAAACAAGAGCTCATGTTATTGATGAACTCAGGACAGTGACAAATATTACAAGAGACATGCTGATTGGAAAAATTTCTACTTTTGAGTTGAGTGAATTTGGTGAGTCTGATCCTAAGACTGAATCTTCCTTCAAGGCTATTGTATCTGGGAAAATAAATCAAAGATATGATTCGAGAGAGAGTTCCAAGAGGAAATTCAAGTATGAAGATGAGATGAAACAAATTGAAGATTGTGAAAAGAGAATCAAGAGGTCATGGTAAGTACAAAGGAAACTTACCTATCTAGATGTCCCGAAAGAGTTTCAAAGTACAAACCTGAGAAGACTAGGTTTCAAAGGAAATGATATTATGTTGAAGAAGGTGTAACTGATGAAGAATCTTATAAAGAAACTGGAAATGAAGATGAATGGGTATTTATTCCTATCAAAGAAAATGGTCAGGTGTCCACTGAATCTACTAGTAATGTGAATGTTGAGAAATATCTTGCAGAAAAAATTGAAGAAAAGGATGAATGGGTAATTGACAACGGATTCTCACATCATATGACTGGTGACAAAAGCAAGTTTCTAAGCTTGGAAAACTAAGATGGTGGTGTTGTAAGATTTGGAGACAACACTTTCGATGTGATTCGTGGCAGAGGCACTATTTATTTTGGTGGTAAGCACAACACTAATGATGTTCTTTATGTAGAAGGCTTAAAACACAGCTTGTTGAGTGTTGGATAGACAGTAGACAAGGGTTACAATCTACAATTCAAGGATGCTAAGTTCGGAATAAAGGGAAGTTCTTGAAATATGATTACTTCAGGTACAAAGACAAAAGGTAATATATTTCATTTGATTGTTTCTAGCGAGATTTGTTTGATTTCTCAAATTGATGTAAGTTTTTTATGGCATAGGAGGTTGTGTCATGTGAACTTTGATAATATTGTCAAGATAAGCTCTACTTAAGCAGTTAGAGATCTAGCTAAGTTAGTGAAGCCTACTAACACTATGTGCAAGGAATGTCAGATGGGAAAGCAAACAAGAAATTATTTTTGGTGAAAACAATATAGCTCTAATGGAGTACTAGATTTGATACATACTAATCAAATATGGTACATCCAGAATCATAAGCCTACAAGGTGAAAAGTATTTTATGTTGCTCATTGGTGATTATTCTAGAATGATATGGGCTACCTTTTTAAGAGAAAAACATGAAGCATTAGAAAATTTCAAAAGCTTCAAAGTTATGGCAGGGAATGAGATAGTTCAAAAGATCAAATGTCTAAGATCAGAAAGAGGTGTTGAATTCACTTCTCGAGAATTCAATTATTTTTGTGAAGAGTGTGGAATCCAAAGACAGTTATCTGCTCCTTGGACCCCTCAACAAAATGGAGTTATTGAAAGAAATAATAGAACTATTCTAGACACTACTAGAACCATGATGTTAGAAGCAAATGCTTCTCATTTATACTGGAGAGAAGTTGTAAGTACTGCTATGTATACCATTAATAGGGTGAATGTCAACAATAATTCTAGTAAGACACCTTTTGAGCTATGGTTTGGTTATAAGCCTATTGTCATGTATTTCAAATTTTTTGGAAGCAAATGCTACATCAAGAGAGATGATGATATTGGAAAGTTTGAAGCTAGAACTAATGAAGGAATTTTTCTAGGATACTCTACTAAAAGAAAAGCTTATCAGCGCTTTAATAAGAGGTTGAAGAAAATGGTTGAAAGTGCAAATGTCAAATTTGATGAAGATATTAGTAGACCATTCAGATCTAGTGGATATGATTCAGATGATCAACATGATAGTGCTAACAATGGAAATAACATTCAGGCACAAAATCAACTTCAATTTTTTTTGGTGAACCAAGGGAATCAAGGGAAGGGAAAAATGGGGTGGATCTAATGACCCAAAAGTGTGGAATACATTCCCTTAACACTAATACGATAGAGGAGGAGAGAAAAAACTAGTTTCTTAATAGCTTCTAAAACTACTTGAGATGAATACAATCAGTAAAAGATATTACACAAAGTTAGCATTCACAAATGACACAAGATATACGTGGGAAAACATTTCTCAGGTAAAAAACCCACCACCCAAAGTCAAGACAATTGTATTACAATAATGAAACAATTACATAAAATGTTCAGTCTTCTCTGATCAGCTCACAACAACTTAGTGTTCTCTCTCTCACTGTTACAAGGTTATTTCTAACATATAGTTCGAAAACCTCCTCTCCTTTTTTATCAACCCACTTCACTACGTACTTATATATTTGGCTGATAAAAATACAATCATGTACTCGATTGATAAAGTCATACACTGCATTCAATTCTATCAACCAATTCATCGACCATCGGGTTCATGAATCGAGCCAATACGCAGTTGATCTGCTCTGACAAATATCTTCATCATCAAGCCACCCAGGCATTCAATGCAATTCTATATTCGAGTTTCAATCCCTATCGAACAAGTCTGCATTAACTTCCATTTACTACATTGGCCTTTAGCCAATCAAGCTATTATCAACCTACCATGTGTCCTTCCTGCATTCACTTTCGCTCTTTGAATCTGAGTCAAACTCAATCAAAATAGGCCCCAAGCTCTTCAAGTCTTTACCGCTCTACCGCCGAGCTCATTCAACCTTCTCGCAGTATGGCAGTGAGCCAGCTGAGCTTAGTCAATCTCTTACAGTGCTACTGCAACTAGGATTAAGTCATTCTATGGTATAGCAGTGAGCTCATCTAAGCTCACCGATGACATCATCGAGCCTAGCCCGTCACTCCACCAAAAATCCACCGTGCTACCACTACAGTCATCAGACAGGACCGCGGTGTGGCGGTGACCAATCTGTGGTACCACTGATAGTCTTACTGTGCTACCGTGAGGGTCGATAGGCTACCCCGCAGTAGGATGGTGACCGTCAACCAAACCACTGGTGGTCTTACCATGACCACCATGGTCAGTCATTTAACTATTTGCGGTGTGATGGTAACTGCCGAACCCAACTGTAGGCAGTCTCACCACGGCCACCATAGTGAGTGGACCCACCGCTTGCAGTATGACGATAATTGCCAAGACCACTACAGGTGGCATCACTATGGCCACCATGATCGGTAGCTTAACCACCTATGGTATGATGGTGACCGACAAGGAAAACCAAAAGATGCCAACTGTGGCCATCGCGGCCAGGGAACAGACAACGAGCGGTAACATGGTAAACCACCAAGGCCTTCATCGTGGTACCGCCAAGGCAAGGAAAGGGCTAGGCACGGTATGGCAGTAAATTGCAGAAACAACAAATTTTTGCCAAGGCATGAAAATAGAGGATTCTAGCTAGAAGTTGAAACATTTTTTCTCAACAAGCTCCCACTTGGCAAATACTTCCATCTCCCTCATGATTTCGAAACTTACTATCTATCATAGTCCCCAAGGCCCATTGATTCTGCGCACCATTTGAACTTGTCTGTGCTAACCAACTTTGTCAAAGCATCTACAACATTCTTCAAGGTGTCAACCTTTTCCAAATTGAACTTTCCATCTTCAACCATATCCCTCACGAAGTGATATTGCACATCTATGTGCTTGGTCTTGGCATGAAAGGTTGGATTCTTTGCCAAACGAATGGCACTCTGACTATTACAGCAGATTGAAATCTGCCTAGCATTAAATCCAATGTCTAAACAAAAATGGTTTAACCAAGTAGTTTCTTTGCAGGCGTGAATTGTAGCCATATATTCAGCCTCGATTGTGGATAAAGCAACTACAGCCTATCACTTGCTCATCCAACTGATTGCTCCACCATTAAGCATGAAGGTGTATCCACTGATGGATCGCTTGCTGTCAATGTCCCCTGCCCAATCTGAATCAACATACCCATGAATGTTGAGAGTCCTTTGTGATGCAACCAAATTTCCATGGTAACACGGTGCATAATCTAAAGTCCCCTTCAAATACCTAAATACTCTCTTCACAACATCCCAATGTGATCTTCTTATATTTTCCATAAATCAGCATAGAACTCCCACTGCTTGGGCAATGTCTGGTCTTTTACAGACCATAGCATACATTAAACTACCAACAACACTTGCATAAGGCACACTGGTCATGTCCTCCATCTCAATAGCAGACTTTGGACATTCTTTAACAGATAGCTTTGTTCCCTGCATGATTGGAACAACTAGATGCTTACAATCATCCATGCGAAACCTCTCTAAAACTGTTTTCACATACTTACTTTGACTGACCCAGAGCTTTCTACTTGTTCTATCCTTGGTTATCTCCATTCCAAGAATGTACCTAGCTGCACCAAGATCTTTCATTTCGAACTTTTCAGACAACTGAGATTTAAGATAAAAAATCATAGACTTACTATTCCCAATGAATAACATATCATCCACATACAGGGTAATAACAAGCACATGATCATTCTCATATTTATAATAAATGCAATGATCAGATTTTGATCTCACAAATCCAATTGACAACACAAACATGTGAAATTTTTGGTACCACATTCTAGAAGATTGATTTAAACCATAGAGAGATTTATTTAACTTACAGACTAGATTTTGTTTACCTCTTTCAACAAAATGCTCAGGCTGGGACATGTAGATTTCTTCTTCTAGCTCACCATGGAGAAACGTTGTCTTCACATCCATCTGCTCAATTTCAAAATCATACACAGCTGCCAATGACAATAAAAATCTGATGGACATCAGCTTTGCTACAGGGGAAAAAATCTCTCCATAATCAATTCCCTCAATTTGAGAAAATCTCTTTGCAACCAACCTTGCCTTATACTTCTCAACATTGCCATCAAGGCCTATTTTATTTTTGAATATCCACTTACAGCGAACAGGCTTTCATCCTTTAGGTAGTGGTACCAAATTCCAGGTTTCATTCTTTTTCAATTAATCCATATCTTCTTTCATGGCATCCAACCAACAATTTGAATCAACCATGATGATTGCTTCTTTAATAGTCCTAGGCTCATCAGTGCTGGTAATTAAATCATAGGCACAGTTTGAATCTAACATAGAGAAACCATACCTTTCAAGTTGTCTTTTCTCTCGTGTAGATCTTCTTACAGGCTGAGGTTTTTCTTCATCATCAGAACTTTCAGAGCTTCTTGAGCTCTCCTTAGTCTCAAGTACACCATGCAACTCTTCCCTTTCTAGAGATTGGGGAATCTCAATTGCATCCTTCTTCTTGTCACTCTAATTTGTCTCAATTTATTAATCACTTACTGAAGGTTTTAGCTCATGAAATATCATGCTTCTTTTGTACAAAACCTTCTCAATAACAGGGTTCCAAAGCTTGTATCCTTTCACACCAACTCCATAGCCGATGAGAATACATTTGATAGCCTTGTTATCCAATTTAGATCTCTTTTCATTTGGCACATAAACATATGCCTCATAGCCAAACACACGAACATGCCTCAGAGATGGTTTCTTACCAGACCATGCTTCCAAATGTGTCTTGTCAACAAGAGCAGAGCAAGAAGATCTATTTATTAGATAACATGTTGTAGCCACAACCTCAGCCTAGAAATTTTTCTCCAGGCCAGCATCGCTCAACATACTCCTTGCCTTTTCCTTCAGCGTCCTATTCAACCTTTCATCAACTCCATTTTTTTGTGGAGTGTAAGGCATTGTCTTATGCCTTTTAATTCCATGATCAGTGCAATACCTTTCAAAATATGCAGAACAAAATTCACTGCCATTGTCTATCCTCAAACATTTAATTTTTCTTCCAGTCTGGTTCTCTACCAAAGATTTAAATTCTTTAAACTGACTAAACACTTTTGATTTACTTTTAAGAAAGTATAAAAACTCCCTTCTTGAACAGTCATCAATAAAAGAAACATAATATCTAGACTTCGATAATGAAGGAACATTAATTGGACCAAACACATCAAAATGAAAATAATCCAGTATACTAGAAGATTTGTGAGGACTAGAATAAAATGAAACACGGTTTTGTATTCCATAGATACAATGTTCGCAAAAATCGAACTCAAGATTACAATCACCAAGCCATTCTACAAGATTTTTATTCTTCAAGGTTTTTAAACCTTTCTCGCCAATGTGACCAAGTCTATGATTCCATAGCATAGTATTCTCAGCTGAGAGTTTTACCTCCAAAGCATTTGCTGACAGAGAAGTGTTTTCATCTTTCTCTACTGGAGTAGCATTGCATGAATTTATAGAGGCACTGTTACAAAGAACAAGACGTGCATCCAGCTCTTACAGAGTTCCAATACGAACACCCTTATCCAACACCATTGCACCTCTATCTATTTTACATCCTTTACTTGAGAAAGAAACTTCTACACCAACATCATTTAACTTACTAACAGAAAGAATATTTTGAGCCAGACCTGGTATGTTAAGTATGCCACCAATACCTTTAACTCTCCCATCATGAAACTAAATTTTGAATCTTCCTCTACCAACTATCTCCAGCATTGAATCACTTTCCAAGTACACCTTTTCACTATCATACTCCTCATATTTAGAGAACCATTCTCTATTGAACGTCATGTGAAAGGACGCACCTGAGTCAACCAACCAGACATCATTTAATGTCTGAGTTGTCAAGGTTGTTGCAATGAAGGCATCTGCATCACTTTGAGAAGATTCATTGTCAGAAGAAGAATTCTTCTTCTCCTTGCAGTCCTTTCGAATGTGACCAAGTTTCCCATAATTCCAACATCTCACCTTGAACTTTTTACTAGGAGACTTTGATCTCCCTGCAGATTTGGATTTTGACTTCTTGTCTTTCTCCTTGCCTTTCTCCTTTGGTCTACCTCGAACAACAAGAGCCTCTTTGGCCATCTCATAGGACTTCCTCCACATCTCTTCAGATAACAATGAGGCAACAACATCTTCCATCTTGAAAGCAGTGGTTGTGCTTCCAATGGCCATCACAAGATGATACCAATTGTTAGGTAACAAACATAATAGGAGCATGCAATGATCTTCCTCTTTAGTCTTTACACCTACAGACGCCAGCTGACTAACACTCATATTAAACGAGTTCAGATGGTCTGCAACAAATACACCTTCTTCAATTTTCAAGGAGTACAACTTCTTCCTCAGGAATAACTTATTTACCAGAGACTTTTCCTGATAAATATTACCAAGCTTCTTCCACAATGAAGCTGCAGACTACTACTCATGGACATTCAGGAGTAAAAAATTGACTAGACTTAGTCTTATCAGACCTCTAGCTTTTATACCAATAAGATCCCAAGCCTCTTACATCATACTTTGTGTCTTAGTTCCAGTCACAGCTAACTAGAGGTCTCTATCCACTAGCAAGTCTTCCACTTTGAGTCTCCATAACTCAAAGTTTCTACCATTAAAATTTTCAATATCTACTCTACCTGATGTACTCGCCATCTCAAAAAGAAACAAGTTTTAACACAACAATACTCCCAATGAAATAGTATTAGCACAAAAAATTGATCTTTCCTACAAGGATAACACAACTGGCCAGGCTCTGATACCACTTTGAAGGGAAAAACAAGGTGGATCTAATGACCCAATAGTGTGGAATACATTCCCTTAACACTAATACAACAGAGGAGGAGAGCAAAAACTATTTTCTTAATAGCTTCTAAAACTACTTGAGATTAATATAATCAGTAAAAGATATTACACAAAGTTAGCATTCACATATGACACAAGATATACGTGGGAAAACCTTACTCAGGTAAAAAACCCACCACCCAAAGTCAAGACAATTGTATTACAGTAATAAAACAATTACATACAAAGTTCAGTCTTTTCTGATTAGCTCACAACAACTTAGTGTTCTCTCTCTCACTGTTACAATGTTATTTCTAACATACAGTTCGAAAACCTCCTCTCTTTTATTTTATCAACCCACTTCACCACGTACTTATATTTGGATGATACAAATACAATCATATAATCAACTGAGAAAGTCATACATTGCATTCAATTCTATCAACCAATTCGCTGACCATCAGGTTTATGAATTGAGCCAATATGCAATCGATCTGCTTTGACATATATCTTCATCATTGAGCCACTGAGGAATTCAATGCCATTCCATAATCGGGTTTCAATCCTTGTCAAACAAGTTTGCATTAACTACCATTTACTACATTGGCCTTTAGCCAATCAAACTATTGTCAACATGCCACGTGTCCTTCCTGTATTTGCTATCACTCTTTGACTTTGAGTCAAACTCGGTCAAAATAGGCCCTGAGCTCGTTCGAGCTCTTCAAGCCTTTACTGCTCTACCATCGAGCTCGTTTGACTTGCTTGCGGTATGGCAGTGAGCCAACTGAGCTCAGTTGAGCACTTACCATGATACCACAACTAGGTTTGAGTCGTCTTGCAGTATAGCAGTGAGCTCATTCGAGCTCACCAACGACATCATCGAGCCCAGCCCATCACTCCACAAAATTCCACCGTGCTACCGCTGTAGTCATCAGATAGGACTGTGGTGCGGCAGTGACTGGTTTGTGGGACCGCTGATGGTCTTATCGCGCTACCGCGGGGCTGACAGGCCACCCCATGGTAGGATGGTGATTGTCAGCGAGACCACTGGTGGTCTTATCGCAGCCACCATGGTCAGTCACTTAACTGTCTGCGATGCAGCGATAACCTTGGACCCAACCGCAGGCGGTCTCACTGTGGCCACCGCAGTGAGTGGACCCACCACGTACGATATGGAGGTAATTGCCAAGACCACTACAAGTAGCATCAATGTGGCCACCGTGGTCAGTAGCTTAACCGCCCGCAGTATGGCGGTGACCGATAAGGTAGACCTAAAGATGCCAACCATGGCCATCACGACCAGGGAAAAAATAATGAGCGGTAATGCAGTAAACCACCAAGGCCTTCACCGCGGTACCACCAAGGCAAGAAAAGGGCCAAGTGTGGTATGGCGGTAAACTGCAGAAACAACAAATTTTTGCCAGTTTATGAAAACAAGGGATTCTAGTTGGAAGTTGAGACGTGTTTTCTCAACATAAATAAGCAAAAACTAGTAGAAGTGCAGAAGAAAGAACACAAGAACAAGAATTCAAAGAAAATCTTAAAACTCCTAAGTATTTAAGGCAAAATAATTCTGATAGTTAGATCATAGGAGACAAGAGCAAAGGTGTGTAAACTAGAAGAAGAATTTTGGAAGAGTACTATCTAATTTCTAAAGTTGAGCCTAGCAATACCAATGAAGCATGCGAAGATGAATATTGGATGGAAGCTATGAAAGAAGAACTAATGCAAATATAGGAAAATGATACATGGGATCTTGTTCCTAGACCTTAGAACAAAAATGTCATTGGAACCAAGCGGGTGTTCTAGAATAAGTTGAATGAGCAAGGTAAAGTGGTTAGAAATACAACAATATTGGTTTGCAAAGGGTACTCACAAATGGAAGGTATTTATTTTGAAGAAACTTTTTCCCCTATTGCTAGAATTGAAGCTGTGAGATAATTTATTTCTTATGCTACTTTCATGAATTACAAAGTCTATCAGATGGATGTAAAGTCAGCATTTCTGAATGGTGAACTAGAAGAATAAGTCTATGTTGAACAACCTGATGGATTTCAATTGACTGATGAAAAGGACATGGTATGTCAATTGAAGAAATCTCTATATGGATTTAAGCAAGCTCCTAGAGCTTGGTATGCTAGATTGGATAAATACTTGTTAAAACTTGGATTCAATAAAGGAACTGATGACAAAAATTTGTATTTCGAGTTGGATCAAAATAAAGAACTAATTATTCAAGTCTTTGTTGATGATATTATTTTTGAAGGTGATAATGGTTTGTGTATGAAGTTTGTCGATGAAATGAAAAGTGAGTTTGAAATGTCAATGATAGGAGAGCTGAAATTCTCTTTAGGATTGCAAATCACTGAGTTAGATGATGGATTTTTTGTATCTCGATGGTCTAAGTATGTAAAAGAGTTACTGAAAATGTTTGGCATGGAAGATTCAAAGCCATTTGGTACACCTATGGTAACCGGATGAAAACTTACACAGAATGATGATTCTCTTATAGAAAATCAGACAAGATAC
>CM021101.1:74640367-74806085 GCA_007115665.2 Sequoiadendron giganteum | reverse complement strand
TTTTAATTTAGGTCTTAGTCTTTAGTTTAAATTTAGATTTGATTTTTTAATATATTTTAGATTTAATTGAGGATTAATTTAGTTAGAATTTATTCTAACTTAGATTAAATTTTAGGGTAAATGTTAATTTTATTTTTACTTTAGTTTTGTTTAATTTCAAAACTAATTTTGTTAATTTGTTTTTTTTGTGTAGTTTTGTTTGTCAAAGACTCAAAAATATAAACATACGCTTGTTGAAGAAAGGAGATATGGAACTACTAATGAGATTTTGATGTAGGACGTTTGTCAAAGACATGATTTTGAAACCAATTGTCTTTTACATTAGAAAACACTTCAATTGGTGCATTAAAAATGAACAATGGTCTTCTCTCACATAGGCTTAACTAGGGGTTTAACAAACACTGTTTGCTATGCTTGAAGGTGGTAGGTGATTATGCTCTCACCTTGTGTAAACTAGGTTATTAGAAAACTAGAACCATCTATTTTATGTGTCACCCTAATTCAATAATCGAAGTATCCTCTCCCCTTGCACACTTGTGTGATCTTGGGTGCAAGAGAAATAGTTATTGACTCTAGAACTTGGGTTTTCCTTGGTGGGAAAAAGTACTAACCCCAAGGTGACTTAGACTGACAATGAAGATTTTTGGCCAAGCTACCCCCGACCGGTATATAAATGTGAATCCTAAGGGAAAGCCTAGGATTATGAGTGTGGGTGTGTAATATGGACCAAGTAGTACTCCCCAAAACCTTTTTGAGTGTAACCTCTTCAGGCTGGAGTGCCTCCTAAACGGAGCTTAATCTTGTGCCTCATGTATGGCCACTTGAATGAGGGTCCCTAACTAAATACTCTTGTGTAGTAGCCAAAACCTTTTATCTACTAGCGTAGCAATGGTCATTGTGAAGGCATCCACATTCTTACAATTCTTAGTAGAGGTGATCAACCCATCATTAGAGATTTATCGAGGTTGGAAGCTTGGTTGACTTGAGAAGTGAGTGCACTGTAAGGGGGAGCATGTGTGGCCAAGCTTTCGGATTCATCCACTATGAATAAGTGCAGTTGGTGAAACCCATGTGGAATC
The DNA here is from genome assembly GCA_007115665.2 of Sequoiadendron giganteum. NCBI lineage: Eukaryota > Viridiplantae > Streptophyta > Pinopsida > Cupressales > Cupressaceae > Sequoiadendron > Sequoiadendron giganteum. The sequence goes on along the minus strand of CM021101.1, from coordinate 74,805,006 downwards.
TAGAAAATATAGTCCTTACCAACCTTAGTATTTGTGCTTGTATTGTTAAAATCAAACACTTTGTCTTCTATGTCTTGTGTTTGTGTTAAAAAATAGACCTCAAAAAAACATCACACCTAGTAACTTGCAACATCTCAAACTTTCCAAACCTCAAAAGGGCTCAAAAACACAAAAATACAACGTGGACCTATCACTTAGACTTCTTGGGGTCATCATCCTTCAGTTTTGATCTTTCAATCCTTCCATTTCACCTAGTCCTTGCATTCCATCTAGACTTTTCATTTCACCTATCCCTTGCATATTCATTGTCCTTACATATTCATATCCCTTTTATCCTAGTCCTTGCATATTCCTAGTCTTGCATACATAGGTGACCTTACATAGTCCTTGCATTCAAATAACATTCCACCTATTTCTTGCATGTTCAACCCCTTTACATATCAAGACCATCTCACCTAACCTTTGCATGTTCCAAGAATTTAGTCCTTTGCATATTCATCATCGATCAAACAAAACCTTAGCTTTCACTTAGGCTACTCTTCCTGAGTCTTGAAATCAAACCATTGGCTATATATCACCCACATCACTTGAGGTTCATCATCCTTGAGTAGCGCAGTCCTTTTGGAGTCCATCATCTCCTACATACCCTCTCTTGATCATTGGTCCTTGTGTCTATCCATCATAACACAAGTAAAGCCTTACATCATAACCAAATTTGGACCTAGAATTGCCTTTGAGATTTTACATTCTTAGCTTTCCATATCATACCTTACCACTTCCATATCTCATTTTAGAATCATATCCTTTTCATTGCATCCTAGTCTTAGGTCTCATACATTACCTTGGATTGAAAATCAGAACAATCACATATGACCCCTAGAACAAGAGCAAAAATGTTTCAAGAAGAAGGGAACCCTTGGGGAAAAGACTTTTATGGGGAAGACCACATTAGTGTTGCAACTAGTGAAACAAATGAAACTGATGATGAAGAAATAACCAAATCTGATATAGAAGAAGCACTTAAGGATCATAGATTCACTAAAATTCTTACGAAGGTAGTCAAATGTAACCCACAACAATACTTCAAAGCCCTTGATAAAGAAGGAATCAAAATGCCTCCTTCTTTTGACATGTCACTACTCACAATGAATGACCAACCTAAATCCATTGAATCTAAACATCCCAAAACAAACAACGATGGTACAATCAATGATCATAGACCCTTTTATCTACAGCCTGGTCACAAGCAATCTTCAAAGACATCAAAACCCACACCTATACATGACTCCATTTTGGATGGGCTTAGAACATTGAGACAAGAATTGGACACTCTTAAGAACTGTAAAACATCATCTCACAAGTTCTCCGTCGAAGACATATTTCCTTATCCCTTCGATTCGAGCATACCAATGCCACCATTTCCCAACCACTAGGACATACCAAAACTTGACAAATATAGTGGAAAAGAGGATCCTAAACATCACTTAAGATAATTTTGTGCTACTACCATTTAATTTTTAGTTGATGAAACATACCTTATGAGATTATTCCCCCGAAGTCTAGGAGGAGAAGCTATGGAATGGCTTTCACAATTACCCCCAACCATCAAATCCTTTCAAGAATTGGCTGATAAATTTGTCTACAATTATATTCTCAATTGTGACTTTAAAGTGACCATGACAAACCTTTTCAACACCAAGATGGGGACATTTAACAAAACGATTGCCTTATGTCATTCTTGATCAAGAATTGGTTGACCTCTTTTTTCGAAATTTGAAAAAATAAATTGGAAGGGAACTTCACCTCAAATTCTTGGATTCCTTTAATGAAGCCATAGAAATGGGATTCTGAATTGAATAAACTCTCATTGATGATGGAACTATAAAACTTAATAATGACAAAGATCAAAAATAAAATTCAAACAAGACACCTTTTTGGGTAAAGAACATGAATGTAGTCAATGATAAAGTTGTTGATGTAAAAACAACTAAAACATCATCACCTATCTATAATCTCAAAGGTCCATCTTCAGATAAAGGAAAAGAAAAAAAATAAGTTTCACTAAACAAAATTTTACACAACTCAAAAAATCACTTGAATCCACATTAAAAGAGCTTCTTGAAATTGATATTATAATGCTACATGAAATAAAGCAATACAATCCACAAGTCAAACCCCCATGGTGGAATGAGAACCACTTTTGCGACTATCATAGACATAAAGGACATATGACTAATAGTTGCAATAAACTTCATCTAATATAGGACCTTATTGATAATGGTAAGATAATAGTTGATGGACATGCTCCTTTGGGTAACTTTGATCACGAGGTATTTAAGAACCCTTTCCTAAGCATGACAAGGATAAAGGAAAGGCCCTTGAATCTGGTGATGGTCTAAACAATACTACTACTAAATATGAATATACCATACATAATATCTGTGAGGTTGATAATCATGTAAACACTTAGTATAAAAGGCGAAGAACCCGATTGCAAGGTTACCACCCGCAAAGGCATAGTCACCCTTAAAGGTTCTAATTCAAAACCCGCTACACCAACTTCACAATATAACCTCATAGAAAATTTAGGGAAAATGCCTACGCAAATTTCCATTCTTTTGTTGCTATGCCTATCTCCTAAGCATAAAGCTATTCTATATAAAGCGCTTGCTACTGTTACAGTGCCTACGAACCTAAAGGTAGACCAATTCCAAGCTATGGTGGGACATATCACCTCCCCTTATACTCTCATTTTTACTGAAAATGATGATTCATCCCCTTGAAAACCACATAATTCAGCTTTACACATTGATGTCCTTATCAATAATGCCAAGATCAAGTGAGTTCTAATAGACAAAGGAGCAGGTCTTAATATTTGTACCCAAGAATTGATCACAAAATTAGGGTTTTGTAAGAATGTAGTTGATCCAAGGAATAAGATTAACATAAAGGCATAAGATGAAGAGGAACACTTGTCTAAAGGATTAATTACTCTACCAATCAGAGTCGGCCCTATCATAAAGCATGTGGTTTTCCAAGTCCTTGATCTCCCATTGACCTATAATATCCTCCTTGAAAGACCTTGGATTCATGCAATGCAAGCAGTACCTTCTACATAGCATCAGTGCATTAAATTCCCACACAATGGCATTGAAATCACAATACAAGGAGATCCCAACCCTTTCATGTACTATCATAATCTAAGTCCTAAAACTGAAATCATAATCCCAAGAAATTGTGAAGCACCTCCTTCTCAAGCATATGTTGATCTTGGGTCCTTAAAAGCATCCACCTAAACATCTCATGAAGCTGAGATCAAAATACAAGTGAAAGAACAAGGAATAGGGGAATATACCCTGGATCATGCTCTTTGTCTTAGAAATCTACCTTTATCTCCCCACATTTATGGCAAGCCACAGATGAAAAAGTCATCCAATTCATTTACAGCACCATCAAGCACCAACGTCCGAATCCATGATATGGGATGTGGAGAATACTGTATGGATAATTTACCAGCCAAAGAAATTGCTAATGTCATCAAGAAGAGTCAAACTTCCAACAAGGATACCAAGATAGCTATAGAAGGAACACAAACAGATGGTCATGCTTGGATTGAAATTTTTTGGGATCTTGATGATGCATTTATGTTTACCATGTCCACTTTAGCCCAATCCTTTCATGGTCATAATAATCCCATGTTCGATCACATATATCTATGATAATCCACTTTTTGATCATGACCTTGCTGAAAATATCTAGTATTATTCTTCTCCATCCTCTAAACCATCATCCTTCCATCCCACCTACCTTGGGTTAGGGTATTCATCCCCTACCGTTGCCTCTACTAAGCCATCTTGCAAAGTCATTTAGGATGTGCAAGCTTCCTTTGATGTTAGAAGTACTAAAAAGGATAGTATTAAAGACTACATTAATGGCATCACCACTCTCATTCATCCACTAAACACTTATGTCACTATATCCATTTCATCCATCCCCCTCATAGACATGGATCAACAAGTACCACCCAAAGAAAATAAAAAGGATGTAATTCAAGAATCAAAGGTAAAGGAATTTTTTCAAATGGAGATCTAGAATCAAAAGAAAGCATGCAAAGAAAGAAAGATCAAGAAAATTCCCTTAGCTAAAATAAAAATATATTGGACAAATATAAAACAAAATAAGATCAAGACAAGTCCCCAAGCCAAAATAAAAAGCTATCAGACAAACCAAAAATAAAAGTCAAAAGTGAAAGCAAGCGAAAGTCGATCTCGAATTATTCCTCTCCATCAAAAATCACTGGGGGCATCTATCAAGGAAGAAAATCAAAAAATGAACTTGTTGATCCAAGGTCTCCATCCACATCACTCTCAATTATACCATATATTCCATTCCATCCACCCATGTTCATATATTTGTCATATCACACAATCGGTGATGTTTTTCAATGTACCTTTGATGATGACCCCTTCACGTATTATAACTCATCAGTTGCCCAAGCTCCTTTTCATTTGAATCCTGATGGCCCACGTAGTGTAGATATTAGGGATCATATCATAGCCTCTTTCATCCACCACATATATGATCCTTCATACTTGCCACTTGTGCTTCTCATCTCGATCGGGTCCTTTCATCTAGCATGGTCATCCACACAAGACCAAGTTATCGTCAATGCAGTCTATGGATTTGGTACTTATCAATTCTATACCTAGCTTCTGAGAGCTAGGATAAAACGTCCTAAAAAAAATACAAAAAGATGGAAAAAAAGTCTTGAAAATAATACAAAAAAACAGAAAAAATAAAAAAGTAAAGATAAATCAATTTGTTCAATGGTGAAAACCACTTCAGTGGCATCTTAAGCAAGTACCATGGTGAAATTTGAGAAATTGGTGCCATGTGTAGAGGCTTTTCTCCTCTTTCCTTTAGAGCTCTACTTGATCTTTTTTATCCCATTTTCATTCACTCTCCACTTCAAAATTCCTTTTTCACACTCACCATGGCTTGTGAATTATTTGGCAATACCCTTGCTTGCTTGCTCTGTCATGCATACTAGGTTGGTCCTATTCCTCACTAGAGCATTTCCTCAACCTTAGCCATGGGTTAGGATATTGAACATCTCACGGTCAGAGAAACTACCCTCTTTGTTTGTCTTCTCGCTTGAGAAACATCTCTTTCTATTGTAAAATGTCCTAAAATAATCCATAAAAAATCATAAAATGTCCTGAAAAAAATCCGTAAAAATCATAAAATGTCCTGAAAAAAATCCATAAAAATCATAAAATGTCTTGAAAAAATCCATAAAAAATCATAAAATGTCCTGAAAATTTCCATAAAAAATCATAAAATGTCCTGACAAAATCCATAAAAAATCATTAAATGTCTTGAAAAAATCCAAAAAAATCATAAAATGTCCTGAAAAAATCCAAAAACCATCAAAAATCCAAAAAAATCAAATATTTCAAAAACACAAAAAAATCAAATATTCCAAAAATCCAAAAAAAATGAATAACTTCAAAAATCCTTCAATAATGACACTTTCAGATCACCACATAGCTTTGGAATTCAATGAAATCAAACTGCATCACAAGTAATAATCAAGAAAATATTGTAGCATACCTACCAATCCATCTTTCAAATTCAACCCAAACACATAAATTGTGACTATAATCAGTTTTATATTGAAGCATGACACATGTTTGTTTGTTGATCTTTGATTACTTTATGGTTTTATCTTTGGTGGCATGTCTTTTAGCTTCTCCAGGATGTCTGGGTCTAGAGAGGTGATGATGGGGCGTGCTCACTTTTTGCTTGTCTATGGATTGTTTCTTATTCATAGGACAACTCATCTTAAGATATGGTTGTCTAAAACCATCGAGGACCTATGAGTCTAGTGTGGATGAGAGAATTCCTTGTCTGATAGTGTCTTCCATGCAATAAGTATTCAGGTCATCTAGGGTCCTTATACCTAGATTCTTATACTTCATTACTAAATAAAAACGTAAATAGTATTCAGGTCATTTAGATGTTCATGTTATCTAGATGCTTATACTATTTTGTGACATAATAAGCCCGATGATGATAAAAGAACTTAAAAGGAACAAGAGGCTTCATCACCTTCATTTTCTCCCATCTTGCATCTTCCATTTCTTGCATTTCATTTTATTCATTTTTCTTGTCGTGGAGAAATCAATCAACTTGCTTCGAAATCTCATGTCCCCTTAATCAATCAATCAATCATTCTATCAAGTTGTCTTGTGCTTGCATCAATCTCAATCAGCTTCATCAGCTCATCAGCTCAGCTATACTGATCATTTCCATCAATTGTTCAGTTATGACTATCAATTTTGCATTTCCATCAAATGTACAACACCACTTTATCACTTGTGCAATATCAAGTATGTAATCATTTTCTTGACATCTATCGAGAGATTAATCTTCTTACAATATGTTTGATCAATCTCTCGAGGGGGCATATCATTCTTATCATAATCCTTACCAGGATATCTCTGGGGCATGTATTAGTTGATCAATATTTTTCTTAGAAACAACGCAACAAGCTGCATTGTCTCAAAGAGGGGCAAAATGTAGACACATAAAAATGTCTTTGTAATCATTTTTAAATCATTGCATATTTCATTCAATATTCATGTAATCATATCCCCATATTATAACCATTTATTCATAAGCATTTATAGGCATCTATAAGCATTATTCATAACATCATAACATCATTTATCATTTAGGCATAAATCACTAAAATATCATTTACATATTCCACTAAATCATTTAGTAATCTTTCCATTTATCCATTCATCTCGTATTCATATTTCATGCATTACCATTAAAATATTATACTCATAAAACCTATGTCTATAATCATTTAACTAAAATCCATTTTCATATTAATTTATCTATCATAAAATATTCATACATTAATGCATTTACACATTTCATGCATTTGCATATTCATTTAAATATACACATATTCATTAAATTATCCATTTACCACCTACATGTATTTATCCATTTCAATCTTTTATCTTACCCATCTCATGCATGTGGAATATTTTCCTCCAAACCAATCTCGTATCCCACACTCCTTCCACAACTTGCATTCACCCTAAAGATTCCTATTTAAACAAGGCTCTCTTCTCATTTTGACCCCTACACAAATCTAGCACATGCATGTATCTTCACAGCTTTACTTAATCCATTCACTAACAACCTCTTGATGCACCTGTGCTTGCAAAAATATGAGAGAAAAAGTGCATAACAAGATTTTGGTGATAGGATGCCAATGGAGACTGGTTTTAGTTTGGAAGCATTTTGATTGTTTTGGTAGTTTTATTTCTAGTTTTGCTTTTAAATCTGAAACTGCTCCATTATTGAGGGTTTGAAATGGTGGTTCTCCTCAATAGAACCATGTCAAAGATCAACAAACAAACATTCATCATGCTTCAATGTAAAACTAATTATATTCACAGTTTATGCATTTGGATTGAATTTGAAATATGGATTGTTAGGTATGCTACAATATTTTCTTGATTGTTCCTTGCGATGCAATTTGATTTCGTTGAAGTTTAAAGCTAAATGGGACTGTAAAACTTGTGAAAGGTGATAATCAAGAGGAATGATCAATCCCCCAGGATCAAGATCCCATGGTAAACCAAACAATAGCACAAAGGAACACACAAATGAAAGTGATGTGAAGGAATGAAAGAGAAGGGGAGAGTCGGATCAAACTTCAACTGTTTTTCCAACTAGTTGTGGATCAAATCTAAGTTGTTTGTTTGGAAAGACATATACTCACTCTGAGTTTATGGAACTCATGGCTATCTATTGGGTGAGAAGGAAAACAATGTGAGAAACATACACTCATGTCTGGTATGCACTCACACACACACAAGTGGCTATAGGGAAAATTGTGTCACTAGTTGGGCTTCCCGCTTAACCATACCAAATTTACACCCCCTAATAACTTTGATAAGGCACCACAAAATACAAATTTTTCAAGCTTCATGAGACAAGAAAAGATTCATATGCTTGGAGCTCATAAACAAGTGAAAGATGGCACCATAGGCATGCAAATTATGTTATGCAAGGTGGCCATATAACAAATGAAAAAAATGCAAAATGCAAAATGTAAAACAATTTTCAAAGGATTCTTGCTTAGTTCATGTGAGTTATTTGACTTAGGGAACATTGTGTCTAATGTCTCCAAGAGAGAACCAATCAAATAATATAAAATTCACAACTTAGGGGATGCATTATGTTGTATCAGGCCACTAAGAGGAATGCAATACGCTCAGATAAATCACACATATGAAGGACATTACACCCAATGCCATCCACAAAGCAACAAACACATTGTATGAAATATTAAGGCTGCACTAAGAACCAAGAAAAAGAAAAAATGCAAAAAATAAATGATTCCAATGTATGCCCCCCACTTTAAAGGAGTTGTGAAACACCGTACTGTGAGCAATTACTTTAAAGTAGCAAAATGAAAAGTGCAAAAAGAAAAAAAGACATTAGAGCACACTTGGAAATCCCATATGCCAAGTGATACGTTTTCGAGTAAGGCTATGTCATGTAAAGGAAAAGGAAGAAAGAAAAGAGGAGGGGTTTCCCCCAAAAAGGAAAACACCAAACACATAAGGGATCTATGGATTTGGGGTCAGTATGTTCATTACTGCAATATTTGTTTAGAGAGCTCCAAACTATCATCATGCCCCAAATACATAGAACTGGAAGAATGACACAAACAGAGCAAAAACAAAGAAAAATAAATATGTTGTTAGGTCAACATGAAAGAGACATAGGGTGTCTTGAAGCTTTGCATCATCCCTAAAAGGACAACAAAATCCAAAATAAAAAGAGCCTTTTGGGTCAACATGAAAGGTAAATTTCAGTCTCAATGCCTTGCATCATCCCCAAAAGGAAGGAGAAATTAAAAAGGAAAAGAAAAAGAGACTTTTGGTTCAACATGAAAGGTACATTTTGGTCTTAATTCCTTGCATCATCCCTAAAAGGAAGGAAAAAAGAAAAGGACAAAGAAAAAGGGCTTTTTGGGTCAACATGAAAGGGACCTTTCGGTCAAAATGCCTTGCATCATCCCCAAAAGGAAGGCAAAAAGTGAAAAGGGGAAAAATCAAAAGACATGCATGAAATATAGAAGAATGAAGGAACAAATAGAAGAATGTCACAAAGAGAGGGAACATTAAAAAAAATAGTACACAGGAACACATTATGCACATACACAAAAGAAGAAGAAAATGAAAAAGACTAGAAGGAAAATGCAAGTCAACCAACTAACAAGTCATCTGCCTCCCAATCTCAGTTGGTATAAGCGAGAGGTGAATAACATAGCTAAGGGATAAGTAAAAATGCATTACTAGGGCAGGGCTAGCAATTTCTTGCCCCCACTAAGTGCAAGGCAAGAATGAGCTAAGTTAGGTGATGGGAAGGATTGTGTAATAGTGAGAAGAGAATTTTCTACAACCATTACATGAGAAGGTAGGTGATAGAAGTTTATTGGTTGAGGGGATAGAAATTATCACCATTAAAATGATACTTTCTTAGTATTTCATTTAATTGACGATATTCATTCTTTTATGTCCAAGAATACGATGATATGTACAATGTGGAACATAAGCATCTGTAGGAAATCTTACCAACCTATTCTTAGGTGGCAATATAATGAGGTTTTTTTTAGGAGTATTTTTAATTTTCTTTCACATTCAGGGGGTGGGCGAAGAGTAAACTTAAGTTTTTGTTACTTGTTATGCCTCTTTTGTCTACTATATTCTCCAACTTCATGAGAGGAGATCAGGGCAGGACGTCCTGATATAATCGTATTGTTTTCATTGTTATTGTTATGAGATGGTGAGAGTTCTTTCGGAAGAAGGACATTCAGATCAGGAGGGGAATCAAAGATCAACATTCCATCATCACGAAGTCAGAGATATTCTTGAGGAGGCATGCGATTATGAGGGTGATCTTGATATCCTATCCCCTTGGTAATTTCATTAGGTGATAGTTGCTCATAGAATTGATGTATTTCATGTTCAATTGTTGTGTTACCTCCTTGTTTTCTCAAAATGGTAAAACCTTTGCCATAGTTTTGTTCAAGTTTGATTGGAGTATTTGTCACTTGGTTATCATAAAATGGTTGAGTGGTTGCATGTTTAGAAGAACTAGGTCCACCTTATGTAGGGAACTAGGGTTCTTTGTGTATTTCAGGATGTAGGTAACCAAATGTTTCTTGAGGTGATATGGTAGGAAGGTCTTAAGGTGGCATGAATGAATAAAAGGACGCATTAGCTTCAAGGTTGACAAGGAAATCATTGAGGAACCTATTCATGCTAGCATCATCTTCTCCAATGATGTCAACATCATGAGGAGATGCATTAGGAGTTGATTGAGTAGGAGTGGGTTCAAGGTCATTAGGATTAGTTCTAAAGGCACAACTTGACATGTCAACTAAGGATTTGAATGAAATCTAAAACTTTTTGAAAGGCATAACCATAATGCAAGTGAATGAAAGCAAACTAAGTTGCAAGAAATAGAAAATCTGGAAACAACAACAGAGATGCAATAATAGAAAACAAAAATGTAGAGAATGTGCAGAAAATGACATAAATCACAACACAAAATATGCAAGTGGACTAAGTCGCCCAATGTGGCGAATTAGTCCCAATAATGACTTTTTTAGCAATTTTCAAAAGTTTTGAATGGTTTTTAGGATTTTTTAGGATTTTCCAATGCAAACACAAAATGAAAATGTAGAATTTTGGGACTTTTTTAAATGAAATTAAATTAAAAAATGTAAGCTATAAGATCTTTTCAGTTTAATGCAATTTTAAAAACCTTAGAATGCAAACCAATGCAAAACCCTAATTTAATGGTGATGCAAGCTTTTCCTAGGATGCAAATGCACTTGAAATCAAAAGTTAAAAGTCTTCTAAATTTGGGTTCACCAAAATGAACCACAAATTTTAGGGGAAAAAGAGGGTTCTCTAATACTTCTAGGGTTTTCACCTAAAAAGAGAGAGTTCTTTCACACCTAAAATCTAGGATGTTCATTCAAGATTAAGTGATAATGTGTGTGATTGGAATGTGTCTAAATGTTGCGAACTAATGAAATGCAAAAGGTATTGAAAACATTATGTAAAATGACCTAAAATGTATTCAAATTGTAACAGAAATAAAGAAAGCTAGAGAGCTGCACTTGGAATTTGAAGTGTGATGAAGAGGAGCTCTGAAATCTTCTAGAATCTATTATTGAAGGCCATTGGGAAACTTACACCAAGTTGGGTGATTTAGTCCTACTTTGGGGAGACTATCGAAATAGGTTTTAGGGAAATGGATATTTAGAACTGTAAAAACCACTTTTTAGGCCTGGCAGTGAGACTAGTTTGCTAATGATGGTGACTTAGTCCACCTATAGCCTTCAAGAATATCAAATTTAGAATCTATATCTTTCCACCTATACTTTTGCTCTTGACAAATATCTGGATCGGAATCTTCATATTTTGACCTATTGGTTGTCTTCAAGCTCTTTTTAGGGTTTGTTGACTTTGAATGATGTTGATGGGATTTTTACACCTTTTAACACCTTTCTCTTTGAAAAATATACATACAAGGACTGCCAAACACACATGCAAAGAGGGGGAAAAGGGTTAGGGTTAGAGAATAGGGGTTTTCCTTAGTCAAACCCTAGAAAATGAAATGAAATGTAAAGGGAAAGATGATTGAACAACATGTAAGTGCTACAACTCACCAAACCCTTGATGAATAATTCTGAAGATATACAAGTAATCAACTCTAATGGATTGATGGTTGAAGTTATTAGAGTGCTTGAATCCTTGAAGATTGCTTGATTGAGAAGTAGGAGGAGGATGATAATGAGGGGAAAACCCTTTATTTATACATGATTTTCCCTAATTTCTCAAAAACACCTCATCATAGGCCGACCTTAGGGTTTAGAAGATAATAACCTGCCAAAAAATTGGAATAATTTTGATTTTTAAGCCTGATTGGACTAAGTCGCCCAAGGTGGCGACTTGGTCCCACCAAGAAAAAATTGCTATTTGTCAAGAATTAAAGCGTGATTAATGTTTTTTAATAGGATTGACTTTCGAAACACACTTAAGTAGGGCCTATAAGTGCATTACGGGGTCATTTTAACATAAGAAAGGGTCAAATTATTGATGACAAGCCTAGGAAAGTGTGAGAGTTTGTTACAACTCCTTACAACACTTTTAAATAAGGCTTGCTAAGTGATAAAAAGAGATTATTTAAGAGAATTATAATGGATAGGTCTTAGAAAAGTGTGAAAGTGGGTTACAACACTTCACAACACCTTTGTAAGACAACATTAAGTTTTTATTGATTTTCAAGCATTCGAGGCCTAATGTGAATGTGTTGGCCACATTACAACATTAAATCTAGGCAAAATCAGGCCAAAATCCATAGGAAAGGCCCAAATGAGTGAAAAATGCCAAGGATACATTTTTTGTAACACACTTACAAACCGTATTTACAAATTCAATAAACTCTGTGTTCATTTACTATTTTTGGTTATTTCTCGGGGTTTATATTTGTCATTTATTTCATAAAAGGATACTTCATATTCTGCATCTCTTGTTCATTTTGCAAATCGATATAATCATGTTGAATCATCTGTTAGACTCCTTTATATTTAAACTAAGTGTATCCATCATCTCGCATTTTCATTATATATGTATATACGTGTATATATGAGTGTGTCTATATATACATACATATATATATGTATGTATGTATGTATATATGTATATATGTATGAGGGCCACATCATCTAAAACCCACACAAATCATAACAATAGATACTGACACAAAAGATGCAAGACATAAAATTATTCACTTTCAATTGTTTTCAGAAAATGAAGTTACAGATTCAAAACTTACAATGCTACAGCCTTATGGGCTTGATTCATTACAACAAAATAGTTCTAAAAAATAAATATATTATTCAGAGCCACAATCTACACTAATGGAGCCACCTTCTACAAACCCCACTTATCCCTTTTTATTTTACACCTTAACTACCCTAGAATGTTCTATAAAGTGTAACTTTCCCTTTTGTTTTCGCACCAAAAGTCCTACTGATTCATTTCTTGCTTAGGAAGATATTTTAATGAAATTCACTTCTAAGTGGGGCAACTTTGTGGGGCCATAACTCTTCACCTGAGTGTCTGATTTTCTATTATAACATAATGTAGACACTCAAACTATCATGATTGATATCTTACACTCGATTGTGATTCACTAACACCGATTCTTCCTTAATCATTTCTTTACTAACCATTTAATTGAATAATCTTTATTTAATTAAATTCATCAAAATTCATCTTAAAATCAGATAATGAACCTTATCAGATTATTTCATCATTTTCTTCTTTTAATTAAATAAATCAACTTTATTTAATTAAATCCTAATGTTCCTTTTTTAATTAAATAAACCGAATTTATTTAACTAAATCCTAATGTTCCTCTTTTAATTAAATAAATCAAATTTATTTAATTAAATCCTAATGTCTTGTTTTAATTAAATAAATCAACTTTATTTAATTGAATGCTAATGTCATTTGTTTTAATTGAATTAATCATTTTATTTAATTAAAATACTAATATCTCAAATATCCTCTCATTTGATTTAAATAAATTCAAATATCTAAATAAAATGTCAAATCAACTAATCTCCATCTAATTTAATTAAATCCTAATTAACTCTAACACTAATCCATCAAATCCTCTAGATTTTGCAACTTGCACATGTAAATAAATTTAATTGATTTATAAATTCCTCTATTTTCACTCAAAAGGGCATATCATTGGAATATTCCTCCATTTTGAAATCTCCCTCCCAAAAGGACTTGTCCTCCAACATGAAATTTAAGTCTCTTATAAGTCATTTTTCTTGAGCCAAGTGGCATTAACTCTTCTTCCACATCCTCTTCCACAAGAAAACTTTCAAATTTCAAATGTCCACCTAATTGCATTTATTTGCACATTGACCAAAATGTACACAACCTCTCTTCAATAGAATGTTGACAAGTGGCACATTGTCATTGGTCCTTTCTTTTATCCCACATTCATCCCATTTCTCATTTCTCCATCCTTCTCTCCTATAAATAGAGAGATCTTCTATTGATTTTGGATCCACAATCTTAGGCATTTTGATCCAGAACTTTATGCAAAGTCACTATCTTCATATTTTAGGCAAGTTCATCCTTTGTTCATCAAGTTTTTATAGCATTTCATCCATATTAGCTATATTATGGTCAAATTGCATCAAGGAGCATACAATAATCAACAAGTCTTCATCAAATTGCATCGAGGAATTGGGAAAGGGCTTATTTCCACATCAAAATAACACCAATTCCCCCATGGGATATTGGTTTGAATGTTTAAGAGAAAGATTTGATATATTTTTACTGATTATCTTTGTTTTATTTATTTTTCTTGGTGTTTGAATGGATTACATGGGGAATGATTGTTTTAAATGTGTTTGATGACTAAAATTGTGTTGTTTTTATATGCTTGAATAGGTCTAAAACAACCATTCACACATATCGTTGGAAATATTTTGAAGAGATCTACAAAACTGAACCCATCAAAGATTAGTTTGTCCACTATTTGAGGTGTTCCATGGTTTCTAAGGTTTTCATATTTGAATTTAAAGTTGCATTGGAGAAATTTCTCAAGATGGAAACTTTAATATCTCCCAAACCGTGCAGGGTATTAAGACAATTCTTTTGCGACCAAAAATATATTTTAGCTCCACTCCTTGGGGTAAACTTTTAGGTCCATGCAAGCTTATTTAGGCTGACTTAACAAAAATAGTAAGTGAATTTTTTCCACCTTTTCTATTTGTTGATTGTATTACACCCCTTAAGTGCCATCATGGGACTCAGAACAACTAAATAAAATAAGGAAAAAAATAAAATTTGGTGATGCAAGATTGCCCCTACACCACTAGATGCTCCTACATTAGACACCTAGGATAATTTGAAAAGTGACCCTGTCACTTCTCAAGAGTTAGAGAGAAATCAAGACAGATAACCTTAGCCTATGACAACCATGATGAATCTTCAATAGGCCTTCCTCTCCATCTAGCCAAGTACTCTGCATATTTCTTGTTTCTTGTGCTTCTACCCACATGACTATCTAAAATTTCTTCTATCTCCTTTTCTAAAGTAGGTGCTAGAATATTCCACTATGCTTCTATTATTTCGTAGTTAATTCCTCCTTCATGATAATCTATTCAATTTTAAATGTTAAACATAGGTGAAATATGAATTTCATCAAGAAACTCTACCTCATATTCATTTCCAAAATCATGCTTCTTTAGGATCTTGCACGGTCCAAACTTCTTCATATTTAACTTGTATGTATCAACTGGAAACCTCTCCTTTCACAAATGAACAATGAATTCATCTCCTACCTAGACTCCTTATACCTCTTTTTTTTATCTACCTTATCCTTATATTGTGAGTTCATCTTATTGATATGTTACTTCACCTCTTCATGCAAATTCTTCAGGTGCACAACAAAATCTTGAGCCTCAACACTACTAT
This sequence comes from Sequoiadendron giganteum, assembly GCA_007115665.2. Lineage (NCBI taxonomy): Eukaryota > Viridiplantae > Streptophyta > Pinopsida > Cupressales > Cupressaceae > Sequoiadendron > Sequoiadendron giganteum. Next base: position 74,789,386 of record CM021101.1, on the reverse strand, counting down.
TCTCCCCCTAATCCATCTTTCTCAATTTAGAAGCAGTTATTGGACTACTCCCATACACAATCTAGAATGGTGATTTACCAATGCTCCTATTGACAAAATTGTTGTATAAGAAAATTCTACCTATGGTATAATCAAATCTCATCACTTGGGATTATCTCCTACTAAGCATCTTAGCAGGTTACCCAAACTCCTATTCACCACCTTTGTTTGTCCATTAGTATGTGGATGGTGTACAGGACTAAAATTCAAATCTATCTTCAACTTCTTCCATAATTTCTTGTAGAAATAACCAACAAATTTGGTATCTCTATCTGAAAATATACTCTTCAGTGAACCATGTAGTCTCACCACCTCTTTGAAATACAACTCTACAACATGAACAACATCACTAGTGTTATGGAAGAATTAAATGAGTCATCTTGGAAAATCTATCCACCACCACAAATATGGAATCATTCCCTCTCTGTGTCCTTGGCAAGCCAAGAAAACAATCCATGCTAATATCCTCCCATGGCCTCTTAGGTATGGGTAATGGATAATACAATCCATTATTCTAACTTTTTTCTTTTTCCATGTGAGATACTCTACAGCTTTGCATAAACTTCTTCACATATTTTTGTAACTATGGCCAATAATAATTATCACTAACAAGAGAAATGGTCTTATCTTGACCAAAATATCCAACCAATCCTCCAATATGCTTCTCCTTGATTAGATTCTCTCTCATAGAGATCCTTGAAATTCACAATTAGCTTCCTCTAAACAACATCCCATCTTGAATTAGTAAATCCAACCATCTTTTCATATCCAATGTAATAGGTTCCAAACAATATTTCCAAGCTTTTGCAAAGTCTATATCTTCAGGATACAAACTCTTGAGTTCATTGAGCCCAACAACCTTTATATTCATCTCTATCAAAACAAAAATCCTTCTACTCAAGGAATTTGCAACTCTGTTTGAACTTCCACTCTTATGATTCAAAACAAATGTATAACTCTATAAAAATTCAACCCATTTTAACTTCCTTTGATTCAACTTTCCTTGACTATTAAGATATTGCAAAGCCTAGTGATTAGTATATAAAACAAATTATTTTTGGCAACAAATAATATCTCCATTTCTTTAAAGCCTAAACTATAGCATAAAAATCTTGATCATAGACAAAATATTTCTTCTTAGCATCATTCAACTTCTCACTAATATAAGCAAAAGGCTTGCCTTCTTGACTCAAAACAACTCCTATGGCAGTGCTACTAGCATCAAAATCTACTTGAAAGACCTTATTGAAATCTAGAAGTTGCAAAATAGGTTGCTATGTAACTTTCTTCTTCAACATATATCAAAACTCTTTGTTTCTCCTACAATCCATTTAAAATCCTTTCTATTTATAACATCGAAAAAAGAGGTCCTTAGCCTTTTTGCACTTTTTTATCTCCTTGTGGATTTTGGACTTAATGTCACCTTGATCTAGTGTTGTGAGGTTTTTTACACATCCACATTAGGTATTGGGCCCTTTAAAAGATAAAGTAACTTAACTCTGCCCTAAGTTAATCTTGTAACATATTTATTTACATCTCCACATTAAGCTTTCGAAGCTTGTAAACCAAGTGGACCTAATCTAGTGTCGTAATGTGTTCTACACATTCACATGGGATTTAGGTCCCTTCTAAGATAAATAGACCAAATTTGGCCTTAAATTAGTGTTGTAAAGTGTATGTATTTATACTTTCACATTGGAATTTGTGACCTATTGCATTTATGACTTTTATATCATCATAAATAGGACCCTATGACCCTATATTATGCATCCCAAGGCATATTATGTCCAAAATCTTGACAAAATCAACATGTAAACTTAATATATGCATTCCTTGAGACTTTAGCCCCTGAAATGGCCCTTGTGGGACACATTCACCACTTTGGGTGAATGATTCCCATCCAGGTTGGACTCATTTACCCAGGATGGTGAATGGGTCCCATTTGAGCTATTTTTGAGGTTTGAGCAAGAAAATCTAGGTTTTAAGTTTTAATTTCTTCAATGTCAGCCTTGGGGATCAAATTAACAATCATGTGAGTGGCTTGCCTATATAAAAAACCTTCCAAATCATTAGTTCACCCTAATCATCTCTAAGAAAGCTTATAAATCCATGCAACATCATACATTCATGTCATCAAGTCAAACAAGCAAGGGTTAAGCATTCGAGATAGATTTCAAGATTATTCAAGTGAAGATTCTTCATCAATTGTTGCAACAATTAAATATCCATCATCATGTCAATCATATCAAGCATCAAGAATGTTAGTGAGCTAGTGTTGTGATGTAGTATTCAAGATCCAATACCAAGCATTGTTCTATTCTTAAATTGTTAAATATCAAGATCTATATCCTTCATTGAAATTTCATGTTGAGTTTCAGATTTACAAGACAACATTTAAGGTATCATTGTCCATGATTCATGTTCTTTGTTTCATTCCTTAATTTTATTATCTCATCATTTGGTTTAATTACCTAAATAGGGTTTGACCAATGCAAACCCCATTCCCTAACAATCAACAAGTTTTCCCCTCTTTGCATATGTGTGATTGTAGATCTAGGTATCTTGGAGCTTGGATAACATTAAAGAATAGGTTTCAAAAATTTTGGATTCATCTCTCTACTTGCAAGCCCAAGATCTTCACAAAAAGTCACTTACAACCCCAAAAATCAAGGTTTCAGATCCGAACACTTGGAGGAATAGGAAAAGCAAATCAAGAGGTGAAAATAAGAACTTTGAATTTCTAGAAAATTTAAATTGGACTCATTCACCACAATTGGCGAATGAGTCCCATTTTTGGTCAATTTTGAGATTTTTATGGTTTCAGATAGCCTTTTTTGAGAAACTTGTTCCTATGTAGAAACCTTGATTTGGGACTAATTCGCCCAGATTGGTGAGTGAGTCCCAGTGGACAAAAATTTGAAAATCAGTATAATTTCCAACCTTAAAACATTTCTAGGTGCACACATTTTGTTCTATGGCTTGTACGAAAGAGAGTGCATGATTTTCAGCTATTCACTATCCCCTCTCATTTCTTTAGTTAGAGGTGCATGTAAATACTACTAGAATTCTTAATAAACTTTCTATAAAATCTTTTTAGACCATGAAATGACCTTACCTCTATAATAATCCTCAAGGTAGGCCATTCAATGATAGCTCTCACCTTCTTTGGATCCATTTTAAGACCCTTTGCTAAGACAACAAATCCCAGATACACTAACTCTCTCTTCACAAAGTTACATTTCTTCAAATTAATCAAAAACTTCTCCTCCCTTAGCTTCTCAAAGACTCTTTGGATATGCATCAAGTGCTCCTCCAATGTCTTACTAAAAATCAAAATATCATCCAAATAAATAAAAACATATTTTTCTATTAAAAAAATCAATACATCATTCATAAGTTTCATAAATATGCTTGGTGCATTAGTTTGTCCAAAAGGCATGAATAATCACTCGTACAAGCCCACCTTGGTTTTGAAGGTTGACTTCCATTCATCTCCTCTAATTCGGATCTGGTGATATCCACTCTTCAAATCTATCTCTGTGAAGTAGTCATCTCCACTCAAACAATTTATAATGTCATCCATTCTTGGCAAGGGAAATCTATACTTGATGGTGATCTTGTTGATGGCTCTAGAATTTTTACACATCCGCCATTCCCCATCCTTCTTTGGTGCTAGTATTGTAAGTACTACACATGAACTCAAATTCTCTATGATCAATCCTTTCTACAAAACTCTTGCACTTGTTTGTTCAACTCTTCACTCTTTGCTAGATTCATATGATGAGCTTCCTTATTCAAAAAACTAGCTCTAAGAATCAGGTCCATCTGATGACTAATCTTTCTTACTATAGGAAAACCTTTAGGTACATTATTAGAAACAATATCTTGAAACTCATTCAACATATCTAAAACCTCTACAGGTACCTCATTAATATCTCTTTATCAACTCTAGGGATCAATGTGAAACACATATGATCACGCCTCATACCTTCTAGGAACTTTCTTCCATCAACTAGACAAATTTGTGCATTATTTCATACCTTTTCTTCAACACCCCTCAAGGGTTTCAAATTATGACGGATGCCATCCTTTGTCAAGGAATAGGTGTTAGCATGTCCATCATGCACCACTCACTGATCAAACTACAACGGTCTACCTAAAAAAATACGACAAACATCTATAGGCATAATATCACACAATACCCCATCATGGTAATTTCCAAGCTTGAACTTTACTAGACATTGTATATTTACCAAATCTTTATGGTCCTTCTACAACCAATCAATCTGGTATGGATTTAGATTCCTTATTCTCTCCAACAACAACTTACTAACCATCTCTTCTGAAACAAGGTTATTAGTACTACCTCCATCAATAATAACATTGCAAAGTTTACCTTCACACTTACATACGATGTGAAACAAAATCTTCCTTTGAGTTGGTTATTTCTTATTGTTCAATAAGGCTCTTGGGTATGTGCAGGATTATCATGAAAAAATCGGGCCCTTAAGTGGTGATGAAAATTCAGAAAATCAAAGTTAGGCAACTTGACATGAAAATTTGAGTAAGTTATCTATATTATTTCAAAAATATGTAAGAATATAATCTATAGAAAATTGAATGTAGTTTCTAAACTAATAGTTTTTTTTTTTTTTTAAATCTATTTGCTGAAAATTTTTAATTTCAATGTAGTAGTCCTTAAATTTCAGGGAAAAAATACAAAGTAGGTGTCTATCTAACCACCCTAACCATATTAAAATGATAATATTTTTTTATAATATTTTAGATATTGTTGGATGTTGTGGTTGTGTTGCTAATATGTGGGTGTCATTGATTTCAACACTATTAGCATTGATGATTCTAAAGGTTGTATATGTCGAGGAGATTGAGAAAATTATAATAAATATGTTGCAGGGAGTCTGTGAAGCTGTGAAGACCAGAGTGGTGGAAATTTTTGTATGTTGGTATTCAGAAGGCACGCATTAAAGGGTTTTTCTTTAGCCTATCTAGTATGATTTCCATAAGTTTCAAAGCTACACATCAAGATTGGAGAAATTTATGAGTTTCTAAGTTCCTACAATTATTTTGCTACTTAGCAGGTGTTTTTGGAAGAAGAGAATGCAATTTTGGTAAATTGAGTTGTTTCTAGATCATGCTCTATCATTGTGGTATGTCTGTGTTAATCGATGTGTTCATGATCGAAGGTTTTTCCTTTGTGTGTTTGATTTTTCATGTTCTTGGCCGACATGATGGTGGTAGCATGTTTCAGATCCTTGTGGATTAATTTTTGAATGCTTACGCATTTGAGGATGTTGATTTAGGTCTTGATTATGTTGTGATCGACTTAGGTTGGTATGCATTGATATTTATTCATGAATCGAGCTGACAGTTTGTAAATCATTTATTCCTTATTTGTGGTCAACAGAGTTGTTTATGTAAATTCATGTGGCGGATATATAAGAGCGATTTTTTCCTCATTTTTTTGTATGCTCGGTGAATGTATGTGAAGTGTGTGCAAGATATGTGTGAACAAAGATCATATCATTCAAGTGTAGAGAAGAGTGTGAAGAATTTTGAGCAAAGTGTGAAGAAGTATTTTTGTGCCTTATCGAAACTATCATCAGGTTTTTGAAGAAGCTAATTTCTCAGTTCAACCTCATCAGATGGATTTAATCTGATTGTTTTATGTAAGGCATTGAACCTTCCATTTGAGTAGTGAGCTCCAGGTAGTGTGCCTGAATGCATGTGCATTCCCATTATTCATTTTCTTTTATAATTTTAACAAGGTATAAGTGTGCATTAACCTCCACAGTGGTGTTTCCCCTAATAGGGTTTCCACGCAAAAAATATTGGTGTTGTGTGATTTTGATGTGTTGTTGATTCTTGATTTCACTTTTATTTATTAGATCTGAGATTAAAGGTTGATAAAGTAAGATAAGCTTTAAATTCTGCAACAGTTGATCCACCCCCCTCTCAGTTGTATATCCTTATTTTTCCAACAATTGGTATTAGAGCAGGTTCCTCTAAAGAAGTCCAATAGCTTGAGGTGATCCGAGATGGAATTATACAAGAAGGATAGTCCTAGATTTGATGGGAAAAATTACTCTATGTGGAAGGTTAGAATGGAGTTTCATTTGAAGTGCATTGGTGAACCCTTATGGAAGAATACAAAGAATGCATACACTATTCCTCGTAATGTTCCCACTACTCCTGATAAGATCAAAGAAGCTAAAACTAATATTAGGGCTATATAAGCATTATTGAGTGCTTTTATAGATTGAGAGATGATGAATATGATAGGTTTGAAGATAACACATGAGATCTGGAAGAAGTTGGAAACATTGTATGAAGGAGATGCACAAGTGAAAGTTGCTAAGCTACTAATTCTGAAGAGCAAGTGGGAAAACATGAAGATGAGTGAAGATGAAAAAATATTTTCTTTCATGAAAAAAGTGAATGAACTAGTGATGGGTATTAGATGTGTTGGTGGAACCATGGAAGAAGATGAGATTGTGGCTAAGATACTCAGATATGTGCCTACTTCTTACCAAAAAAAAATCTCATGCTATTGAATAACTCAGGACAATAACAAATGTGACAAGAGATATTTTGAATGGTAAGCTTGTTGCCTTTGAGTTGAGTGAATTTGGTGAATCTAATCCTAAAAAAAATTCTGCATTCAAAGCTACTGTATCTAGAAAAGTCCAATAGAGATATGATCTAGGAGAAATTTCAAGGAAGACATTCAAGTATGAAGATGAAATGAAACTGATTGAAGATAAAGAAAGAGAGCTAGAAGAACTGGAAGCACTACTTGTGAAAATAGAAGCCAAAGAACAAGGTAATTATAAAGGAAAAATTTATATTAAATGTTTCTCTTGCAGTAAGGTAGGTCATTTTGCATAAAGGTGTCCTAAAAGAGTCTCTAAGTAAAAACTTGACAATTCTAGATTCCAAAAGAAATGTTATTATGTTGAAGAAGGTGTTACTGATGATGAATCTGATAAAGAAATTGGAAATGAAGAAGGATGGGTATTCATTGCTATCAAGGAAAATGGTCCAGTTTCCATTGAATCTGCTAGTAATAACAATATTAAGAAAGCTCTTGTAGCTAGAATTGATGAAAAGGATGAATGGGTGATTGATAGTGGATTCTCACATCATATGATTGGTGACAAAAGCAATTTAATAAGCTTGGAAAATATGACGGTGGTGTTGTAAGATTTGGAGATAACAATGCTAGTGTAATTTGTGGCAAAGGCACTATTTCTCTTTGTGGTAAATATAATATAGATCATGTCCTATATGTTGAAGGATTGAAGCATAATCTATTGAGTGTTGGATAGATGGTTGAAAATTTATACAATCTTTAGTTCAAAGATGGAAAATGCAGGATATTTGGAAGCTCAGGAAATGTAATTACTTCAGGTACAAAGATAAAAGGTAACATTTTTCACTTAAGTGTTGTTAGTGAAATTTGTTTAATTACTCAAGTTGATGTAATCTGGTTATGTAATAGGAGGTTGTTTCATATGAATTTTTATAACATTGTCAAAGTAAGCTCCACACAAGCATTCAAAGATCTACCTAAGTTAGTGAAGCCTACCAACAGTATATGCAAGGAATGTTAGATGGGAAAGCAGACTAAAATTTCTTTTCAGAGAAAACAACATCATTCTAATGGAGTATTGGATTTGGTTCCTACATATCTATGTGGTCCATCCAGAATTAGAAGTCTACAAGGAGAAAGGTACTTTATGTTGCTTATTGATGATTACTCTAGGATGATATGGGTTGCTTTCTTAAGAGAAAAACATGAGACATTAGAGAATGTCAAAATTTTCAAAGCTATGGCAAAGAATGAGATAGGTTTGAAGACCAAATGCTTGAGATCAAAGAACGATGGTGAATTCACTTCCCGGGAGTTCAATTCATTCTATAGAGAACATGGAATCAAAAGACAATTATCTGCTCCCTAGGCTCCTCAACAAAATAGAGTTGTTGAGAGAAATAATAGAACAATTCTAGATGCTGCCAGAACTATGATGTTCGAAGGTAATGTTCCTCATATCTACTAGAGAGAAGTTGTAAGAACTATTGTATACACTATGAATCGGGTAAATGTCAATGGTAATTTTGGTAATACTCCTTTTGAGCTATGGTTTGGTTATAAGCCTACTGTGAAATATTTCAAAATCTTTGGAAGTAGATGTTATATCAAGAGAGATGAAGATATTGGCAAGTTTGATGCTAGAAGTGATGAAGGAATCTTTCTTGGTTACTCTACTAAGAGCAAAGCCTACAGGTGCTACAATAGAATAGTGAAGAAGATGGGCAAAAGTGAAAATATCATAGTTTATGAGGATACTGGTAGATCATCTAGGTACTGTGGATATGATTCAGATGACCAACATGATAGTGTTGATAAAGGAAATAATTCTCAGACACATAGTCTAGTCCCAATATTTTTGGTGAATCAAGAAATTTTAGAAGGTGAAGCTAGAGGAAGTGCAGAAGAGAGAATAGAAGAACTCTAAGTTAGAGAGAATCCCAAATTCCCAAGGTATGTAAAGCTAAATCATTCTGAAAATTAGATTATAGGAGACAAGAACAAAGGTGTGAAGACTAGAAGAAGAATTGCAGAAGAGTATTGTCTAATTTCTAAGACTGGACCTAGCAATGCCAATGAAGCATGTAAAGATGAATATTGGATGGAAGCAATGAAGGAAGAACCGATGTAGATAGAGAAAAATGATACATGGAATCTTGTTCCCAAACCTCAGGATAAGAATGTGATTGGAACCAAATGGGTCTTTCAAAATAAGTTGAATGAACAAGGTGAAGTGATTAGGAATAAAGGAAGACTGGTATGCAAAGGGTACTCATAGATGGAAGGTATTGATTTTGAGGAAACCTTTGCCCTTGTTGCTAGAATTGAATCTATAAGATTATTTCTTTCTTATGCTACTTTTAAGAACTGCAAAGACTATCAAATGGATGCAAAGTCAGCATTTCTAAATGGTGAATTAGAAGAAGAGGTGTATATTGAGCAACTAGATGGATTTCAACCGACTGATGAAAAATACATGGTGTGTCAGTTGAAGAAAGCACTATATGGACTTAACCAAGCCCCTAGAGCTTGGTATGCTAGATTGGATAAATACCCATTGAAGCTTGGATTCAATAAAGGTATTGTTGACATCAATCTGTATTTGTTGATGACATTATTTTTAAAGGAGATGATGACTTATGCATGAAATTTTTGGTGAAATGAAAAGTGAATTTGAAATTTCAATGATTTGAGAGCTGAAATTCACTTTTGGGATTGCAAATTACTCAATTAGATGATGGAATCTTTATATCTTAGTCTAAGTATGTGAAAGAGTTACTGAAAAAATTGGCATGGAAGACTCAAAGCCTACTGGTACACCCATGGTAACTAGATGCAAGTTAACATAAAATTGTGATTCTCCTAAGGCTAATAAAACAAGATATAGGTCAATGATAGGTGAATTTCTATACTTAACTTAGACTAGACCAGACATCATGAATAGTGTATGCATGGTTGATAGATATCAAGTTGATCCAAAGGAATCACATGTGACTATAGTAAAAGAAAAATTTTACATACTTGAAAGGAACAATTGACTTTGGCTTATGGTATCCAAAAGATGATGATCTTACTTTGAATGCCTTTATAGATGCAAATTGGGCAGGAAATGTGGATGATAGGAAAAGTACAAGTGGTGGTACATTCTTCTTGGGGAAGAAGTTGGTGTCTTGGCTAAGTAAAAAGAAATATTCCATTTCCTTATCTACTATTGAGACAGAATATATTTTTGTTGCAAACAATTGTACTCAAGTATTGTGGATGAAGCAGATGCTAAGAGATATGAAATTTGAGTATGATGAGCCTATTGCTATATTTTGTGATAAATCAAGTGTCATAAACATTTCCAAGAATCTGATGCTACATTCAAAGATAAAACATATATCTATCAAGTATCACTTCTTGAGAGACAAAGTGAGTGATAAAGAGGTCAAATTGGAATATGTGCCCACTAGGGAAAAAATTATAGATATCTTCACCAAACCATTGCCTAAGGATAATTTTGAGTATCTCATAGGGAAGTTAGGGGTGATTTCCCCTCCTAATCTAAACTAAGATGCAAATCTTTGCATCAATCCGTGCACTTAAGATCCTGTTTCAGATTGATGTTATGGTGGTTGCTACTCAGGGGGAGTACTCAGATGATTCAGATATGTGGTTCAGAGCTTGTATACCTTTTCCATTGATGTCAAAGGGGGATAAGAATAATGTGGAAAACCCTTGAGGAAGAAAGGGGGAGAAGAGTCATGAGAGAAGAGTAATGTAAGGAGGAGAAGAACAGTAGGAGAAGATGAAGACAATTGGAGAACAGCTAGTTGTGTTGATGGTATTTTTCACATCATGTGTTTCCATCAATGCAAAAGGGGAGATTATTGGATTTTGTGGTTGTGTTGCTGATATGTGGTTGTCATTGATTTCAACACTATTAGCATTGATGATTCTGAAGGCTATATATGTCAAGGAGATTGAGAAAATTACAATAAATATGTAGCAAGCAATCTCTAAAGCTGTGAAGACTAGAGTGGTGGAGATTTATGTAAGTTGGTATTCAGAAGGTGTGCATTAAAGGGTTTGTTGTTGAGCCTATCTAGTATTTTGTTTGAAAGTTTCAGAGGTGCGATCAAGATTGGAGAAATTTATTAGTTTTTGAGTTCCTATAGTTATTCTATTATTGTGGAAGGTATTTTTAGATGAAGAGAATTCAATTATGGTAAATTGAGTTGTTGTGTATGCTCTTGAGATGTTGAGTGATGTTTCTAGATTGTGATCTATGATTGTGGTATGTCTGCATTGATCAATGTTTTTGTGATCGAAGGCTTTTCCTTTGTGTGTTCGAGTTTTCATGTTCTTAGCTGACATGATGGTGGTAGCGTGTTGTGGATCCTTGTGGATTAATTTTTGGATGCTTGGCATGTTCGAGGATGTTAATTTAGGTCTTCATTATGTTGTGACCGGCTTACGTTGGTACGTGTTGATGGTGTTTTCTGCACAACAACAACTCAGACAAAATATGATATCTTATCTCTCTTGAAAGGTCAATCTCTATGAACAAAGATATAACCTCAAGGTCTCTAATGTCAGTTCTTGAAAATGCAATAAAACAACTCAGTGATAAATGTGAAAATTTTGGTAATCACAAAGGGACTTTACTACAAGCAAATACTAGATTTAAACCTATCAGATCTAACAATATGGTGATACTTGATATGTCAAATGTAACCCAAGTCATAAAAGAAATAGAAAAAGAGATAATATTTTTAGAGATAAATTCTAAGACTAATTCTAACCCTAAGATTAAAAATGCAAAAGATAAAACACTCGAAATGGACCAACCACTCATAAACCAATTCCTGTTCAATCTAAATAAACCTGCAATCTTATAGAAATAGTGCAATCTTCTAGGGTTTTAAAGATTTTCAAACCATGAACATGTATTCAAAACAACCTAGTTGTAATTGAAATGAACAAACATTCATAATTGAACTAAGCATAGTTTTTAAGTCTAGGCTAACTTTGCAAAGCAGCTAACAATCAACTAATTGCAAAAAGTATGGACTAGAGGTCGATGCAAATACTTCAAGCATGAAACCCTAAACACCATTAAACTATCTAACATACATCGAATTAACTTAAGCAATTTTAATGAATGGAATACTAAAACCATTCCAGATAAATCTTAAGACAAGAAAGGCACCAAATCACAATGTCTTCATTTGTATTAAATTATCCAAAGTGACAACAATTCCAGTATTTTGTTACAGCACTTGCTTGCTTGAAAATAGATTAACTTCTAACTCTAACTCTTACAATACTACCCAATTCGCTCTAGTATCAAAATTATCTAGACCTTACAAATGAGGCAAAATGCCAAATTTATAGAGATCCCCAAAGATAGGTCGACCCAATTAGGGTTTACAATGATAAATGCCACACAATAGGTCAACCAAAAGATATTCAAAATAATATGAAATGTGCATTAAATGCACTAATTTCATCCTTGTCGGCTTGGGATCTCCAACAATACTCAGTCCAATGCATGAAAAGGAAGAGGAAAAAATAATGGGGAAGCACAAATTACAATGTAGCACTACAATAACTACTCCCCCCTTCCATCCTTAGCACACTCCATACTATCCTTCGCCATCAAAAATATCCTATCCAAGTCGGCAGTAGGTGGCATAGGCAAAACCCTAATTTTTCTCTCAAGAGACTTGATGTCATCCCTTGACTATTTCACTATTTTATCCCAATCCACCTTATTTGTGTGATATCGATCAATGAATGCAATGTAGGTGGCTACATCATCCAACTGATGCTTCATAATAGGACCCTCATTGCTTGGAGAATATACATCCCAACACTAGGTTCTCAATTGCTCCAAGTTAATATGTTTGGGAGAAAAAATCTTTCTCTCTGTCATTACTTCAAAGAAGGAAATGCACCTATTGTAAATCTCTATCAAGGTGTCTTCAATCTGCTTTCCTTGTTTGTGTATCCTCTTTGAAGCCTTCTTCCTTCTCTATAGGATTTCAAACCATTCCCAAGGTTCTGCAATTCTTAAGGAAGAATTCCCTCACTTATCAAATTTTCTTCAGTGTACCCCATGATAGTTCTTGTCTTTTGTAACAAGAGATCTACATCTCCATTATCATGAGCTAACACATTCTTTAGCCAATCCAAGGATCTCATTGCATCCCCTCTGGTTGATAGGATGCCCTTGATGGCACCATTCGCCTTTATTTTCACTACCTACAACCAACTGGTTGTAGCATGTGTGGTGTTCTTCATTCTTTCCAGTTCTAATATTGTCTCTTGGGGTAGGAAACCTGCAGCATATGAGGAAGCACTAATGGATTGCAAGGGTTTCATCAACTCTTGAAAATACTTCTTAAGTTTATCATTTTCCTTTTCCAATTTTGCCTTAGCTTGTACCTCATTCCTCAATCTACCAAAGATTACAACATTGGATACTTCATATTCTTCAATGTCTTGCTCCATGGAAGCATGCCCTAGGTTAATAGTTTGTACACTATAATCCTTCCTAGTCACATCATCCCTATTTTTTTCAGGAGCAAGGGTAGCAATGTGGGCCACCCTATTATTTGACTCATCTCTCTCAATCCTAGAAATGGCTCTATATTTCTTCTTTGTCTTTCCCTTTCCAATATTTGCTAGGATTTCATCCCAATTGGGAGGAGTTTCATCCACCACAATCTGCTTACTCTTCAATTATTTGTCTAACCAGCCTGGAACAGTGGATTCTGACTGTACTTTATCATGTCCATCTTTCTCTTGTTGAACATTAAGTGCACCCTTCTCCATACTTGGATCCTGAGCAGTCTTCTCAATTGAATCATCTTATTTTGATTTATGCTCTTCCTTCTCATGTACCAGTGAAGGAGTCCTATCCAGTACTTCTTTCTCTGGAGAAGGTCTTTCCTCCTCACCTCTTGTGGGTGAATCCTCACAGGCTACCAAGGGGGACTACAGAACCTTATCTATCTCTACCTCAGCATTGTAGAGATCACCTTCCTAGAATTATTCCTCTCCAAGATCCTTAGGATCTTCAACATCTTTTGGTTCATCTGGCATATTTCCAGTCTCATGAAGAGGATGGATTTATTCATGCTCGATAGTAGGAGCAGTCATAGGAGCACTTTATTTTAGTGTAGCATCCTTGGGAGAAGGATTCCTTGATCTCCTGGTGTACACTTATGTCTTCTCTCCTGAGCTCTCAACTTCCACTATAGGTTTGTCACCTTCCTTATATGCCTTAGAAGCCCCCTTTTGTGATAGTCTCACAATTCTTCTTCTCTTTGGTGAGGGAACACTAACCTCTTCTTTTTCTTGTTCACCTCCCTCAACCTTCTTTTTCCTAGAGGCATGTTTCATTTTCTTAGCTATTGGCTTCCTCTATTTTTCTTCTTCTCCTACCTCCTCTGCATGAACATCCCTAATCTTGATTTTGAAAGGAAAGCGTACCTTGGTTTTGCCTTTGGGATCCTGATCAGGTGACTCCTTAGATGCAGAGTGAGACTCCAAGTCTCCCATGAGATCATAGGTGCATTGTACACCCTCAGTCTCAAAATCCAACATCTTATGCTTGAGCCAGAGCTTGCTATACTTGATGACTGGAGTCATGACCTGCTATAGCTCTATCTTCTCTTCCTCCAGCTAATCAACCTTTTTAATTGGCTTATCCTTCACAGCCTCAAAGTTATTGCCTTGGATTAGATTCCCATCCTCCTCAACCTAGTCAAGAACATCCCTTATGTTGTATAACTGCACCAAGCTGACTGGTAACCTTGAGAATTTATTTACTTTTACTTCAAATTCATCACCAAGGTTGACCTAGTAGTCCTCTATGTTATCTATGTGGCTCTACTCTCTGCTTGCTTTCTTCTGGGCCTCACTAGTTATATCAAACCGTAGTCTCTTGGAATGAAAGGAGAGACCAAGAGTGCTCATATCTTCTTCAAAGGCATAGGATGAGTTGATAGAAGGGAAAACTTTACTAGTGCCTATCCTCAAAGGAAAGTCACCACCAAACTCGGTCTTGTGCTTCTCCTTCTTCACAATCACATCAAAGTCACAGATCTACCTTGTTACTTTCCGGAGCACAATATGATCAGTAGGGTACCAAGGGAGCTTGTATGGATCTCTCTAACAACCATCAATCCTTATGTATGAAAAGGTAGGGAACTAGATAAACCAAGCTCCAAAACTTTTGATCAATTCCTTGGCCTTATCTGAGATCCAGACATGTTCTGCACCTTGGAGCAACCTAGTGATATACTTGGTGAATGCATCATTCACCCTCCTGTAGCTTGAGTTACCTAGGTGTAGATGTGAGTAAACGTCATAAATTAAATCCTATGCAAACACACCCTTTGTGCTCAATCCCTTGAATGGGTGAAACCTACCCAGAACATAGAATAGGTAAGAGGTCATTGTAAACTCTTGGTCTGCAAGACATTGCACATTTGTTCATGAATCATGACACTTATTATGTATGCTCAGTGGTAATGTGTACCTTGTTCCATCCTAGCTATAACATGAAACATCCAATTCTTAAACATTCTTGCATTCTTTAATCCTACCACCCTATTAAGAAGGGTGATGACATCATAATACTCCTTCCTGAACTTAAGTCTGACCAACTTCTTAGGAAACTTAGAGAAATGGGACTTAGGTTTCTCCAACTAGGAATCAATGACCTGCGGGGATTTGATGGTATCTCCTTCATAGAACTTCTTTGCTACATCCATGTCAAAAACCACCACATGGGACCTGTCAGGCATGTAAAAGGTCTAGGCTATGGACACCGAATTCAAATTTTCTACAATCCTCTCCTGGGAACCAACTATCCTTTGTGTACCCCTGTCATAATGTCGTACACACTCAAGTACTAATTCATAGTAATGCACTGTAGGAGGAAATCCAGCCACATGCGCCAATCTTGATTCCATTGTTCCCTTAGCCAACAAAGAACGGTCTTGTGTTGCCATCCTTGTCTTGAACTCCTCAAATTCCCATAGTCCAACATTGGTATCAATTAGCCCTGACCAAATAGAAGAGAGCTTTCTCAATAGAATTATACTCTTGGTACCCAGCTTGATTCTTTCTACTTCAAAAATGGAAGACCCTTCTACACTTGGGTCCACTACCTTACCCTTGGTTCCACTGGACACTGCTTTACCTGATTCAACCTGCATTTGACAAAAGACCCTAGTAAAAGATCACATGGAACACTAGTTAATCCATCACAAAGATAAGTTCATCCTTAATATAAATATCATGATAAGACAAATTCTCAAAACCTTCATAAGAGTTAATCATTTCAAAGTTTGGGTTTTCAGCCCTTCCGCAGAATCCAGGCCAGAGAGGAATTTCAGGAAATTCCTAGCCATGCAGATTCCAATGAAGCAGGCACACAAGCATTCAACAATCACTCAATCAACTATTATTAACTATGAAGCATCATGAAGCACCTCAAAACAAGTCTAAGTCAACCATCAAAGGTATAATCATTAAGAAAACTTCATGCAATTCCTCAACTCTCCCTTGTTAACAAAATCTCAGAAAAATCCACCACAGACAAAAATCCGTGAGAACAAATATAATTCACAAAGTCTGGGAAAATAAAGAGACTAAGAATTCATGGAAATCCCGAAGGCACAGATTCTAGGGAAACCAATGCAACTTTCACCACATAACTCAATTTTTGAGAAATCGGCAAGGGGACGGACAAACCGGGGAAATCCGATCCCAACGAAATTTCGCGAAGGGCCAAAATCTCTGGATGAATGCACACTTCAAGAGATAGATGGAAAATTGAAAGTTCAAGAAATTCTGGAAGTTAAGGGACTCCGCGACGACGTTGAAAACCCAGATGTTCATGTTTTCCCATGACCTCCCACAAATCAATCAAATGATCATGAATTTGAGAATTCGGAGCCCAGAATGGTGCAATTTAAACCCCCTAAAAATCAATTTTGAATCTAAAACTCACCCAAATGCAAACGAGAGGGAGTTGCAATGATGCCCTAGGCACAAAACCCTAAATTTCTGCCATGAATGCACAGGACAATCATGAATTTGATTCTCACGATGGCAAGGTTGACAAGCGATTCGCCCTGACTCACACAAGAAATCTATCTCATGAAGGAGCCGAAAGGCAAACCCAGGGACTCGCTTGGGGTAAATATCTTCACGAAATGGGAAAACCCCAAACACAAGACACTCAATCATTTAATCCTACAGGAATTCGAACCCTAAATGATACAAGACTAGAAAAGCAAGTCAAAATGACCAAACCCTACCACACTGACACTTTGACTCACAGTTCAGATGCGCAAACCACGAAGGACTTCGATTCACTCATAAAAATAAGGGGAAACATCGTATAAATACCATGAAGACAAGAGAATCGAAATAGCAGAAGTCAGCAAGATAACCAAACAAAGTGCAAATGGCTTCCAGAAAATCCAATTGCAATAATCGACTCCAATTCCAGACTACCAATTCAGTAGAAACACCCAGGTTCAAGCACTCCAAAAAGAAAAATGAAGCAAATGATAAAACTCAAATGGCACAAAATTCAAAAAAAGTCAACTTAATACCCACCTTCGGAAATCACACAATCAATGTAGTCAAGATGGGTCAACCTAGAATCCGAGAATCTAACAAGGTGATGAAATTTTAGAGAAATCTAGTCCCAACAGAATTCTGTGACGAACTAGAATCTTCGTATTTTCAACGAAGAGCAGCCACCACTGGACTTCAAAAGGAATCCAAGAAAATCCGACAGGAGTGGATTTTTCTGAAAGTAGCAAAAAACCCAAAATGAGTCCATAACTTAGGATTTTCAAAATATATCACAAATGGACCATTCCAAAAAGTAGGATAAATATTAAAGCATGTGCACAAGAAAGAAAAACCCCAAAATGCAAAGGTCCAAAAGACCAAGAGTGAAAGCAAAAAGAGAGCGAAAGAGGGTCCCTACTTTTAGTGGGGCATGTGTGCAAAAAGTGCACAAAAGTATGCATTGAGATTAATTCATGAATTGGGCCAACAATTTGTAATTCATTTATTCCTTATTTATGGTCGACAGAGTTGTTGATGTAAATTCATGTAGTGGATATATACGAGTGATTATTTCCTCATTTTTATGTATGTGAAGTGTGTGCAAGATATGTGTGAATAAATATCAGATCATTCAAGTGTAGAGCAGAGTGTGAAGAAGTATTTTTGTGCCTAACTGGAACTATCATCAAGCTTTTGAAGAAGCTAATTTCTTAGTTCAACCTCATCAGTTGGATTTAATGTGATTATTTTATGTATGCCAGTGAGCCTTCTCTTTGAGTAGTGAGCTCTAGGCATTGTGCCTGAATGCATGTGTATTCCCATTATTCATTTTCTATTATACTTCTAACAGGGTATAATTGTGGTTTAACCTCCACCATAGTTTTTCCCCTAACATGGTTTCCATGTAAAAATCTTGGTGTTGTGTGTTTTTGATGTGTTGTTGATTCTTGCTTTACTATTATTTATCAGATATGAGATTAAAGGTTGATAAAGTAAGATAAGTTTTAAATTCTGCAACAACTAATTCACCCCCCCTCTCACTTGTCTATCTTTGTTTTCCCAACTGATATAAGTAGAGGACTCGTGTCCCGATGTGATTCATATTTTTTTATAAAAAAATTCCAAGTAAATAATTAATTATGATTTTTTTTATTACAAATTTGAAAAAATATATAAACTCGTATGTCTGACCACCTTAACTTGGTCAAAAATTCATGAGATTCAATATTTTTTAAAATCCTATAGTATGAAAATCATAGAATGTGACACATGTTTAATATTCAAAAAATGTGATACCGTTTGAAAGTTATAGATGTTTTTGAACCAACCTATCAATCAGGACTTTAGTCGTAATTCAAATAGATAATGAATAATAATTATTTATTAAATTCAAAGTAAAGCATAATTTATATTGGTGGAAAGCTAAGAATCTCCTTTAAAAATCCTTTTTGTTACATCAATCTTTGGTAAAAGAAAAGGTCGTCAGCCACATGGGCCATCATATCACTTACATATCACCACTTTTTGGCCCATCATGATTCTACACATACCCTCTTCTAGTAACAAGAACCTCTCCTCATTTTGCATCCTTGAAATGTGAAGACTCAACATCTTCATCTACATGTACAGCTCGTGCATTACCATCAGGTCTTTTATTTGTCCTTCCTTGATGTTCAGGACACTCATATGCTCTATGTCCTTCTTCTTCACACTGAAATAGGCTCCATATAAGCCTCCTCTACCTAGTCCTCATCCAAATCTTCCTCTTCATCTTTGGTCTCCATTATTTTGATCACAAGGATGATATGATT
Source organism: Sequoiadendron giganteum (assembly GCA_007115665.2). NCBI lineage: Eukaryota > Viridiplantae > Streptophyta > Pinopsida > Cupressales > Cupressaceae > Sequoiadendron > Sequoiadendron giganteum. The sequence goes on along the minus strand of CM021101.1, from coordinate 74,770,339 downwards.
TATCTCCTTTCTAGTTTTGGCTGCTATTGGATCCTTCACCCTTCTTTTTATCTTCATTTATACCTCCATATGACCGTCCACTAGTCTTTCCACCATGACCCCCACCTTTTTGCATGCTTTCAAATCTTCTATTCAACTTTTCTTCTACCTTAAAAGAAAACCTATATGCATCTTCAATGGTAGACATTCTTGCCATACCCAAATCTTCTTGGATACTCAACTTCAACCCATTTATGTAATGAATTTTTTTTTCCTTATTGTCCTTAGAATGGCCTATTCTAATCAAGACGCACTAGAATTCTTCTATATACTGCTTGATGGATTTTCCCGCTTGTTTCAACCCTTATATCTTCTGTGAAAAATCTAGCTCATAATCCACATGAATGAACTATCTTTTTAATTTTTCCACCATATGATCCCATATTGTTATTTTCTCTTCTCCTCTTCAATTTCTTTCTAATTGTACCTCTTTCCACCTAATATTCGCATGACCATTTAGCTTGGTATTTACAAATTTGACCCTCTCAAGATCTTCCACCTCCTCATACGCAAAGTACTCCTCCATATTGTTGATCCAATCAACCAACTCTTCAGGATTAATATTTCCAAAAACTGTAGAAACATCAATCTTTGGCCTTTTTCCAATCTTAGAGATGACCTTAAATAATTGAGCTTGCTCTGAATCTACTGCATCTTGTTCTTCTTTGAACTATCCCTCATTTTTAGCTTTATCTTCGCTTTCATCTACTCTTCTTGGATCAAAAGATTGATGCAACTCCTCTTGCAATGCTTGAACTTGTCTTTGCAAGGCTCTAAAACCCTCTTTTGGTATAATAAAATTCCTTCCACCACCATGGTTTCTTCAAAGAGGCATTCTGATCACTTTTCTTAGAAACCCAAAACCACAAGTCTTGGTGCAATCTATTTACACACTCAGGAAAACCTAGCTCTAATGCCACATGATGAGGGCCACACCACCCAAAACCCACACAAATCACAACAATAGATACCAAAACAAAATATGTAAGATTTAAAATAACTCACTTTCAATGATTTTCATAAAATGAAATTACAAATTCAAAACTTACAATTCTATAGCTTCATGGGCTTGATTCATTACAACAAAATCAACTCTAAAAACAAAATATATTGTTCGGAGCCACAATATACACTAATGGAGCTACCTTCTACAACCTCCCACTTATCCCTTTTTATTTTACCCTATAACCACCCTAGAATGTTCTATAAAGTGTGACTTTCCCTTTTGTTTTGGCGCCAAAAGTCCCACCATTTGATTTCTTGCCTAAGAAGATAGTTTAATGAAATTCACTTTTTAGTGGGGCACATTTGTCGAGCCATAAATTTTGATATGGGTGTCTGATTCTATATTATAACATATCATTAGAAATCTCTTGAACAGATCTACAATGTTGAACCCATCGAAGATCAGTTCATCCACTTTTTGAATTATTTCAAGGCCTTTAAGGTTTTCATATTTGAATTTGAAGTTGCATTGGAGAAATTTCTTGGGACAAAAATTTTAATATCTCCTAAACCATACATGGTATTGAGATTATTCTTTCACAACCAAAAATTTTTTAAAGTTACACTTCTTGGGGTAAATTTTTAGGTTCATATGAGCCCGTTTAGTTTGACTTACTAAAAATAGTAAGTGATAATTTTTCACTTTTTTGGTAAAACACTTTTAGACAAAGATATTTGATGTTTTTATGAAAGTTGTTAATGAACTTGTAAATCTTGAAGGTAGACTTGTGACTTTCAAGATAAATTTATCCGATAGTGATAACCAATTCAACTAAATACATGGAAAAGGGTCCATTTCACACACAACAAAGCTAAGTTAGAGGATTAGTTTGATAGATGTCTAAATAAAAAAGTGTTGGTTTGTCCAAATTTTATAAAGTTTGGTGAAGTGAAAGGTGAAATATGATAAAGGTCAGATGAATTTTTTTGACCCAATAATGCTAACCTAGAGTGAACCTTTGTGTTGCAAGACCAAGGTAGTGAGAAAAATGCTTTACCCTATGAGTAAATCAAATCCAAAAGATAATTGTTGACTTAAATGATAGGAAAAATTTTAACATACAAATCTGGTTCATCCATCAAAGGGCGAGCATAAAAAATTCTTAGCAAGATGTCCCAATTGTGGTAATATAGTCAAGGAAGAACAAAGCATCCAACAGTTTTGTGTTCATCAATTCTTATGAAGATTTTTTGTTATCATTTTGAGTTGTGTATCTCAGAGAATATTATTTTGGTATATGATCTTCATTGCTATTGAGTCTTAGTGGCTCGTATCGATCCATGTGTGAGTTTGAAGATCTGGTTAGTTAATTTCTTGTTTACCAGTGCATGAAGGCCGACCTAATTGATATAACATGTCACGAATGTTTGGAAATTACTTGCTTAAGTATTTTTGTGTTCGACAATGTTAATTTAGGTTGTTACTATGTTGGAGCCAACTTTGGGTGATTCAAATCAAGAATTGAATATGGATTGAGTTGACAACTTGAATATATTTTTACTTTTGTTTGAGCCAACAGTTAGCCATTAAATTCTTAGTCATGGATATCTATAAGAGTTCAAATATATCATTTTTGGTATAGATGTGAAGTGTTTATGTGTGATTTATGAATATCAAAAGTGAAAAAGAGTGATTATGCACAATTTCACTTGTGCATAAATATTTTGAGATATGAATTGGAGCATAATAAAGCAAAAGTGCAAAATTAGTCAGCAGGACAAAAGATTGATTATTGATCCTAACCAAAAATATAATCAAGAATTGGTAGATGCTATTATCTCAATTCATTTTCTCAAATGGATTTAATCTGATTATCTTTGTAAGACAGTTAGTCTTCTTTGAGCAATGAGCTCTATGCAGTGTGCCTGAATGCAAGCGCATTCCCCTATTGTAAAAATTTCTTTTGAGTATACTCAGATCATATTGTGGATTGGTCATCCACCGTGGTTTTTCCTGTAATAGGGTTTCCACGTAAAAATCCTTGTGTTATGGTGTTGTGGTTGTTTAATTTATGTTCATGTATATTTATTTTGATTGAATGTATTAAATGCTTGAAGGATCAGATCAGTAATGTTAAAAATTGCACAACATTGATTCACCCTCCCCTCTTAGTGTTGATTTCTTGGACAACAATTAGTATCAGAGACTAGTTCCTCAGAAGAATTTTAACAGCTTGGGGAAGATTAGGGAAAGAATTTCAATGGATTCAAGCAGCCTTCAACAAATTTTGGTGGCCCTAGATGATATTGATCAATTAAAATCTGAATTTCATAAATTACAAGCAAACCTCATGGATGCTAAAAAATTCATTGAGTCTTTAAAAGATCAAATCAACAAGTCTAGGGAGAAGAGAAAGGAAATTTGTGATTAGATTAAGAAGAATGCTAACAAGAGCATTGAAGATGAACAACTCAGTCAAGCCCTAAAACAAAAGACAAAAGAATGTGAAAATCTTACCAGAGATAATACAATTCTAAAGCAAGAGATGGGATCTATTATGATGAGAATGACCAAGGTGGTTGAAGACAAAAATAAAAATGAAGACAAGCTTGCACAGTCCTTGAAAGAAAAATCTAAAGAATGCAGCTATTTGGACAATGAATGGGAACAATCTAAAAATAATGAGGAAGCACTTGAAAAATAGATTGATGATCTCAGAGATGAACTTGCTACTACAAATGAATTCAAAGAAAAGTTCAAGACTAGTTCATCCAAACTTGATGAGTTGATTAAAGGTCAAAGGATAGAAGGTGACAAGCGAGGTCTTGGATATGAGGAAGGAGAATTTTCAAAATCCGAACAGAGGAATTTTGGACAAAGGAGATTCAGGCAAGGAAATCAGATGAAAAAATCTAGAAGATATCCAGTAAAACAATCTAATGCTCAAAGATTTAATGGTTACTATTTTAGTTGCAATAAATTTGGTTATATTGCTTCTCAATGTAGACGTAGAATGAAATCAAATGGTCAATCATTCTTCGGTCAGTGCTTTAACTGGAACAAGTATCATCATAAGTCAAATGAATGCAAAAAGATGATGAACGACTCTCATAGAGTTGTTAGATGTTATACATGAAATAGATTTATGCACATTGCTAACTAGTGAAGATCAAGAGAAAATCAGTGGAGCAACTAGTTCGGATAGAGAAATATTGTGTGTTATAACTACAACAAATTTTGTCAAATTGCTAGATTATGTTGGAACAGAAAAGGTCTGATAAATTAAAAGAAAAACATGCAGAATAATGCTAAGGGAAAAGGAAAAGTCACTACGGATGTGATCAAGTAGCAGATGCAAAAGAAATGGGTGAAGAAAAGTCCCTTTGTTGAAGGAAATGTGCCAACACTAGAACCTACTTCATGTAATTCCTCTAGGAATCAGCTTTAGGCTTTTGGCCTAGGGGAAGCTATCAATAAAATATCTTAACCCCCTAACTGGTAACTAACACTAGATGTGGATAAGTACAGTAAGTACATAGATGCTCTACAAATTATATTGAACTTATTGAAGAGAGTATTATGCAGTATTGGAGGTCTGCACAAGAACTATCTTTCATAGTGTATGAAAACAAGGTATCAGAATGAGTTAGGGTAAAAAACATTTATTATGAAAAAAAAGAGTTAGATGTGTGAATGATAAAAGATCATTTTTATCTTTTATTTTCCACTTTGGGTTTTGATGAAAAGAAGTTGGAGAGCTCTGAAGTGAAATTTGGCAAATTAAGGCAAAATTCAAGTGTAAAGGTGATTCGACAATCAAACTTTGATCCAACAAAAAGGTATTTATCGACAAAACTTGCAAACTTGTGAATTTGTAAAGATGAATACTCCATTGGTAGTTGACATCAAGGACATACCCCATCCCAAATTCAAATGGCATCCCTAAAAATTTGTCAAGTCAAACCTATTAGGATCATTTTCGTCTATGTTTCACAAAGTTTTACACATTGAAGATATTAGGGCATATATCCACATGAACATTGAAGAGTTAGGAATCTATCAGCTACTGAATTTATAGACCAATCATATTATAGGAGAAGACTTATGTGTCAAGCCAAAATTCAAAACCCTAGAAGAGAATAAATTTACAAAGATTATACAATTTCTTGTCTTTGAAGAGAATGAATGGGTTTGGTACATCTTGAGACGAGTTCATGCAGAATTCATGTGGTTAAATTAGACCTTCAAGATAAAAAAAATGCTAAAGTGTTATTAAAAGGTTTAAGTTCCTCCGATGGATTACCAATTCTGAAATTAGTGAAGAATCAAATGGTCGCTGATGCAATTGGTTCCAAGTAGGATAAAAGAGATATGACAATTGATGATATTGTTGATGTATATGTCAGATTTGCATATATAGTTATTGGGTATAAAATCTATCATTCCAGCCGAGACAATTATGTGTCTGGAACAACCATTTATGTAGCCTATTAGATGATAAAGGAAAATGCAAACTATGATCTATGTGAGTTTCTAAGAAGTCAGCTGATGGAAAATTTTGGGAAAATCAAGAAGGATAAGAAAAATTCTTTTAAGTATGGTAGTTTTCTATTATGCTTATTCTTTTACTTCATGAATGAGGTTCTGAGATTCATAGAGGTACATTGTAAAAAAGATAAACTGATAGCCACTCAAATCAGAGATCTCTTTCACATATTTGCAGATATTAAGACAAAAAATGTCACTATTTGGGGATATTTTAAAAAAAATTAGAGTATGATGCATTCTAGAGAGAGGATTCCCACATTTATTGTGGAGAAGTATAAATATATTATATGCTTTATGGTTGATATTGATCAATTCCCAATGGAAGAAGTTGATATCAAAACAATCTAGATCATGCCAATGGGATATGAGGTTGAGGCAAACATTTTTGAAATGTATGTTGAACACTTGTTGAGCAAACCTAGGGACTCATCTGAAGAAAGATTTGGCACCTTTTTAGAAAAGGACATACAGGTACACAATGAACTCAGGAAACCTGTGTTAGTCAGAAGAGTTAGAAAAGAAGTAGAAATATTTGTAGAAAGTATGGGCATATCCATAGAAAAAGTAAGAGAAGTTAGAAGGAAAAGAGAAGAAGCTAAAGCAACAAAAGAGGCAGAAAAAACTGAATCTGCTAGTCCGACAGTACCCTTTGCCAAAACTAGGTCAACAAGGAGCTTTCCACCCCTATCCACCCCTGCAACAAAGACAACTCTTGTGAAAACTCAATTGAAGACATCTGATAAGGAAGGAAAAAGAAAGAAGGACAAAAGAAAAGAGTTTATGTGGCAGTATTTGAAGATGAAGAAACAAAATCAGATCAAGGAGTTAGAGAAATCAAGCATCAAGTTGCCAAGGCAGCAACAGTTTCCAAAGACAAATCCTCCGGTAAAGAAATCAAAGAAAAGAAGAAGGCAAAATTTGACAAATCAAGTATGACAGTAGAAGAAGTTGAAAAATATTTGGTCAAGGATGGAAATCTTAAGCCACTTTGTAAATGGTATGAAACCTTTGATAGATCTGGTCAAAGAACTCTTGAGGAGGAAACAATAAAGAATTTGAATATTTTCAATAAATTTCTTATTAAAATAATGCCTAGCTTACCTTAAAGCTTGTATGAGATTTTGAAAATGACGAGAGTAAATGCTAGAATAGAAGAATAACAAATGAGAGAAATAATTCTTGTAGAATTATGTCTGGTGATATCTATGGAAGAAATGAAGGTAATCCTGAATAAATCCAAAAAGGAATTCAAGAGCAAGACAAGGGTGAACAAGCTCATTATTGGTCTGACTGATGAAGTTGCAAAGGAAACTAAAAAAATCTTGAGAAATATTTTGTTAAGTGACAGATTTGATGTTGTCACTGAAGAAACACATGATAAAGATGTCTCATCTAGTCCGGAAGAAGAAGAAGAATAAAAACTAGATACAACTGAGGATAATCAAATTCCTCTTGATATGGACAATACCAAAATACCTATGGAGATTGAGGCTCCTAAAATTGTATCGGTTGAGAAGGATGAGAAAATTGAGATTCCTGAAGAGAATCAAGAATCTGTAGTTGAGAAAATAATGGTTGAGGAAAAGAAAGTTGAAATAAAGGAAGTTCTAGTGGAAGCAAAAGACACTACAAAGGCAGTGAAGAAATTTCTAGTAGAGCAATAGGAAGAATTTGATCCTGAATTGATTGAAGGTCCTATTGACCTATCCACTTTGTCCCCAATTCAAAAAATGAAGGTATCATCATTTGCCCAAGCGAAGGCTAGAGAATAATTGTTGAGGTCTCACATTGAGGACAGTGAACTTTTAAACCTTGAATCTACAGTTCTAGAGAAAATAATGCCTACTTATTTCAAAGATCCATTTAGTTCCTCCTCTGGTGAACTGAAAAACCTCATTAACTCTGTAAGTACTCATTTTGAGTCACTTGAGAAGTTATCCGTGGTTAAATTTTAGAAGGAATTTGATGCCAAAAGGTTTAAGAGATTGAAAGAAATGATAGCTAAAGATAAAGATTTGTTAGCAACCTATGTGAAGAATGTTGGTATGTGGCAATTGATAATTCTATACTGTACACTCTTCATGTATCCTCGCCGAGGTCCAGGGCCGGGTCAGGTGTCGGGCGGGGGTTCGGGGGCGGCAGCCCCCAAAAACAAGGGTTCGGGGGCGGTAGCCCCCGAGAAAAACATTTTGTCCTGCTTTTTCGCGAAATTACCGAAAAAGGGAAAAATCATAAAAAGGGAAAAAACCCCGATTTTGTATAACCCTAATTTATAAAGGGTTTGGGATAGAGTTACAGTATCATAAGAAATAGGCGATTATTCGCAATATTGTAATAGGGTTTTGCACTGGTTAATAATATCATTGGATGGTTGCAGTTTGGTGGATGTAGCCCACATTGGGTGAACCACGTTAAATTCTCTGTGTTAGTTTTTATGTGTGTTTTATTTCTGGTTTATTTGATAGAATCTGCATTTAGCTTTTAGATATCTGCCTTTGAAAACCTAACAAGTGGTATCAAAGCGGGTTGTTTTCGATTATCATTTGCAGGAAAGTCTCACAGTTGAGTGGGAGTCTCACGGTTAAGTGGGAGCAATGGCAGACGAGGGTAAGATGAAGGTTGATAAGTTTAATGGGCAGAACTATGAGTTATGGAAGATGCAGATGGAGGACTATCTCTATCAGAAGGATTTATGGCGGCCATTGGAAGGGAAAACCAAGAAACCCACAGCAATGATGGATGAGGACTGGGATATTTTAGACAGAAAGGCACTTGGCAGTATTCGCTTATGCCTGGCACAATCGATGGCATTCAATATCACAACAGCAAAGACAACTCTAGAGTTGATGGAAACCCTAGCAAAGTTGTATGAAAAGCCTTCCGCTTCGAATAAGGTATTTCTTATGAAGCATTTATTTAATATGAAAATGGTAGAAGGTGGATCAGTTACTGATCATTTAAATGAGTTCAATACAGTTACCAGTCAATTAACTTCTGTAAAAGTAAACTTTGATGAAGAAGTTAGGGCTCTTTTGATTCTATGTTCTTTGCCTAAAAGCTGGAATAGCTTGGTAATGGCTGTTAGCAATTCTGTTTCTGGTTCAAATACATTGAAATTTGATGATGTTGTTGGTGTTATTTTGAGCGAGGAAATTCATAGGAAAAGCTCAGGTGGAACATCCACATCAAGCAGTGTTTTGAATGCAGAAAGCAGGGGTAGAACAAAAAAGAGAAGAAACAATTATGAAAGTCGTGGGAAGTCACGAGGAAAATCAAGTTACAGAAGGTCCCAATCTAGAGACAAGAGGGATTGCTAGTACTGTGGTAAGCTAGGTCATTTAAAGAAAGATTGTTGGTCTCGGAAAAATAAAGAAGGAGACAAAAAGGAAGGAAATAAAGAGGCAAATGTGGTAAGTAATAAATCTAATGAGGATGCTTTGATTCTTTCTCTTGACAATGTTGATGATTCTTGGGTGTTAGATTCAGGGGCTTCATTTCATCCTACGCCCCATAGAAATTATTTTCTTGATTATGTTCAAGGGGATTTTGGGCTGGTTTATTTGGGAGATAATGAACCCTATCAGATTGTTGGAAAGGGAAGCATCAAGATTAAGTTGCAGAATGGGAATCATTAGCTACTACATGAGGTAAGGCACGTTCCAAAGCTAAAAAGAAATTTAATTTCAGCAGGGCAACTAGATGATGAAGGTTGTGTTGTTACATTTAGTGATAAAAATTGGAAGGTTACAAAAGGTGCCTTAGTGGTAGCAAAAGGTGTGAAAGTAGGCACCTTATATCTTTGTATAGGTCATACTGTTCCTTCTACTTTAGCTATTGCAGATAAAAATCAATGTTCAGGAACAGTTGTTGCAGTTTAGCAGGAAGAAAATCAGATAGTTGTTGTGAATTATGAATCAGCACTATGGCATAACAAACTTGGTCACATGAGTGCAAAAGGTATGAAAGTACTTCATTCAAAGAATGCTTTACCAGGTCTAAAATGTGTTAATATGGATTTCTGTGAAAGTTGTGTGTATGGCAAACAAAAGAGAGTTAGTTTTCTCAAGGATGGGAAACAAAAGAAGGATGAGAAATTGGAGCTTGTGCATACGGATGTATGGGGACCAGCTCAGGTATCTTCTCTCGGTGGCTCTCATTATTATGCAACTAGGAAGGTACGGATTTATTTCATTAGGCAGAAATTTGATGTATTTGAAACTTTTAAAAAATGGAGAAGCTTGGTTGAGAATGAGACAGGTAAAAAGTTGAAATGTCTCAAATCTAATAATGGTGGTGAGTATTGCAGCAAAGAGTTTGAAGATTATTGTTCCTCTAATGGTATTCGTAGGCAAAAAATGGTTCCAAGGACTCCACAGGAAAATGGAGTGGCTGAGCGTATCAATAGAACAATAATGGAGTGTGCACAAACTATGAGATTGCATGTTGGGTTGCCTTTAAACATGTCGGCAGAGGCTGTAAATACTGATGTTTATTTAATTAATAGAGGTCCTTCTAATCCTTTGGGTTGTGGTATTCTAGAGGAAGCATGGAAAGGTAAGAAGGTAAGTTATTCTTTTCTGAAAACCTTCGGTTGTGAAGCATTTGCACATATAGATTCTGAAAATAGAACCAAGCTTGATGCAAAATCAAAGAAATGTATATTTGTTGGATATGGCATAGATGAATTTGGTTATAGGCTTTGAGATTTTGAAAATAAGAAAATTGTGAGAAGCAAGGATGTCATATTCAATGAGAAAATGTTGTACAAAGATCTATTGCAGCAGCATGAGAAGAAAGAATAGGATTATGCAGTGTTGGATGATATTACAAACACCAATGTTCCAGTGGTTCCTCATGCTCCACAACAGCAACAACAAGAAATACCACAAACTCCAGTGAATGTTAGGCGATCTTCAAGGTTAAGTAGACCTCCAGAAAGATTTTCTCCCTCTTTGTACTCTATTCTATTAACTGATGCTGGTGAACCAGAATGTTATCATGAAGCTATGCAGGTGGATACCAAGGTTCAGTGGGAGCATGGAATGGAAGAAGAAATGGACTCCTTGTTGAAAAATCAGACTTGGGAATTATGCAAGTTGCCTACAAGTAAAAAGGCTTTAGCAAACAAATGGGTTTATAGGATGAAAGAGGAGGATGGAGGTAAGAAAAGATTTAAATCCAAATTAGTTGTAAAGGGATTTGCACAGAAACAGGGTATTGATTTTGATGAAATATTTTCTCCACTTGTTAAAATGACCTCTATTCGTACTATGTTAAGTATTGAGGTTGTTGAAGATTTGCTTTTAGAACAGCTTGATGTTAAAACTTCCTTTCTCCATGGTGATTTGGAAGGGGAAATTTATATGGAACAGCCACAAGGATTCGAGGTCAAAGGTAAGGAGAAACTAGTGTGCAGATTGAAGAAAAGATTTTATGGCTTGAAGCAAGCACCTCGACAATGGTATCTTAAATTTGATAGTTTTATGGCTGAGCAAGGTTATAACAGGTGTAATTCAGACCATTGTGTTTATTTTAAGATGCTAGGTGAAGATAGCTACATTATTTTATGTTTATATGTTGATGATATGCTTGTAGCGGGGTCTAACATGGATCACATAAAGGAGTTAAAACAACAGTTAGCAAATTCATTTGCTATGAAGGATTTGGGGGCAGCAAAACAAATCCTTGGTATGAAGATTACAAGAGATAGGAAAAATAGGAAATTGTTTTTATCTCAGGTTGATTATGTTAAAAAGGTGTTGTAGAGATTTCATATGGAGAATGCAAAAGCTGTCAGCACACCTTTGCCCAGTCATGTAAAATTGACTAAGGATATGTGTCCAAAGACACAAGAGGAGGAAGAAAAAATGTCCAAGGTACCATATGCTTCAGCTGTAGGTAGTTTAATGTATGCCATGGTATGCACGAGACCAGATATTGCACATGCTGTAGGAGTTGTTAGCTGGTATATGAGTAATCCAGGAACTGAGCATTGGAATGCAATAAAATGGATTCTCAAGTATTTGAGAGGTACACCAGATAAACATTTATGTTTTGAGGGCTCTAATACAGATTTAAAAGGCTATGTTGACTCAGATCTGGCAGGGGATATTGATACCAGGCAAAGTACTACAGGTTATGTATTTACTGTTGGTGGGACAGCAGTAAGTTGGATATCTCGATTGCAAAAGGTGGTTGCTTTATCCACCACAGAGGCAGCAAAGGAGATGATATGGATGCAATTTTTCATGGAAGAGTTGGGAAAACAACAGGCTGAAAATTACTTGTTCACAGATAGCTAGAGTGCTATACATCTTGCAAAGAATTATGCCTTGTACTCTAAAACCAAACACATACAGTTGAGGTATCATTTCATTCGGTCAGTGTTGGAGGATGGACAGGTAAAGCTGGAAAAGATACATACAGATGTAAATCTAGTGGATATGTTTACTAAGGCAGTGATAAGGGAGAAGTTGAGCTCCTCTTTAGCTTCGGTTGGCCTTCAAGGTTGAATTAAAGTATAAGAAAGCAGCAGGGTCCAAGGTGCTTATTTCCAGTGGGAGCTGTAAGTGCAGCGGTGTCGTCCAGGTTCAATCTCCAAGTGGGAGATTGTTTAGGTGTGGAGCCTAATCAGTCTCCAAGTGGGAGATTGTTGGTATGTGGCGACTGATCATTCTATACTGTACACTCTTCATGTAACCGAAAAAGGGAAAAATCATAAAAAGGGAAAAAACCCCGATTTTGTATAACCCTAATTTATAAAGGGTTTGGGATAGAGTTACAGTATCATAAGAAACAGGCGATTATTTACGATATTGTAATAGGGTTTTGCACTGGTTAATAATATCATTGGATGGCTGCGGTTTGGTGGATGTAGCCCACATTGGGTGAACCACGTTAAATTCTCTGTGTTAGTTTTTATGTGTGTTTTATTTCTGATTTATTTGATAAAATCTGCATTTAGCTTTTAGATATCTGCCTTTGAAAACCTAACAAAGAATGTTCAAAGTGGTCTATCGGCCATTGTGTCCAAGACTCGGAGCTCAAGGTGTCAAATTTTCAGAGGGTTAAGTTTGCAAATGCATTGAAAGTGACCCCTCGAGGTCTATTTAAGCCTAAAAAATAGGGTTTTTTTAACTTAATTTGACCTTCCAACTAGGGTTTTGGTCCCTATATCTCATTTTCATCCAACTGAAGGCCATTCTACATCCTTTCTAGCATTTTAATGCATTTTTTTGACATTTTGAGGCATTTTTGGTCTATTCGGCACTTTATCCGCTTTTTTCGAGAGATCATCCAAAAAATCAAAATTTTCGTCCGATCTCTCGAGGGGGCAATATCCAGCAATATCCTTCTACTGGGTCATCGAAAAAATTCAATTTTTTTTAAACTTTGATCACAGCAGTTTATTCTTTGAATCAGTGCACCAAGTACATTGCTTCAAAGAGGGGCAAAATGTAGACATGGAAAATGTACATTTTCGGTTCGGCACACTTGATCGTAATTACTAACATCATTTCCTCTGGAATCATACTCTCATTATTTCATCATATTTTGTCTCTTAATCTAATGAATCATTATTCATCTGATTAGGTCTATCACCTCCTTTGATTAAATTAATCAATTTAATTTAATTAACCTTACATTTCTGTTTAATTAAATATATCATCTTATTTGATTAAAATCCCTAAAAGTCCTCTTATTAAATTAAATAAATTAAAACCTTATTTGATTTAATCTAACATATAACTTCTTAGTTAAATAAATCAAATCATTTATTTAATAAATCATTTCCTCTCAATTCTTATTTAAATTAATTCATCTATTTAAGTCTAAATTGTCACATCACCTAATTCTTCATTAAATTAATCAAAACCTTGATTAAGCTAATCTCTCTCACTAAAATCCTCTAGAAAATGCAACTTGCACAATAAATCAATTACTTTGATCTATTTAATTCTCTATTTTCCCTCACAAAGCATCAAAAGGGAATATTCTCTCTTTTGAATTCAAAAAGGCCAAGTGGACTTGGTCCTTCCAACAAGGCATTTAAGGCCTCTTACATGTCCTTAGCCTTGAGCCAAGTGACATTAACTTCATTTCCCTTCCCTCTTCAACAAGTCATTTCACAAATTCAAATTCAAACTAAATGCATTTATTGGCACTTTGGCCAAAATATGCACAACCATCAACCATTCACATCATGACATGTGACATTCAACCATTGGATTGAAGTTTAGTCCTACATTTCTCTAATCTCTTTCATTCTTCCAAATTGAAATCTATAAAGTGGAGAATTTTCTCCTCATTTATCATCCACAATCTTCATGCAAAGTTACTCTCTTCACATTGAGAGCTAATTTTTCCCACTTCACTCAACCATTCATCATCTTCAAGATTTGTAACAAGGTTATGCTCAAATCTCTTTGGGAGATTTGACCATTTCTCAATCACTGACAATTGCAACTTAGGAGATGTGAAAGGGCCAATTTCAACATTCAATTGGCACCAATTCCCCCATGGGATCACTATTCTATTTACTTAATTAGGATTAGGACTCACTTATTTAAATTTTTGTTCTTCATCATTTCCTAGTTTAAGTTAAGTAGATGGATTTTATGGGGAATCTCTCATGCTTGTTTTCATATTGAGCTAACAATTTAACATATTTGTTTCTCTTGTGCATTTGCAGGTTTAGGGGTTCACACAATCCTACTTAGTTTGTGGTCACATAACAATTTTGGAGAGTCTCCATAGGGTTTGGGACATAAATTTGATCCTAATGAAGAAATATTTTGCAGATGTTTTCAAGTTTACATAAGTTAAAGAAGTGTCTTTGTATATATGCAAACTGCTCATAACAGTTTTGTTTGATCTTATTTTAGTATCCGAATTAGTGCCTTTTCCATTAATGTCAAAGGGGGAGAGTAGTAGATTGAAAAATGTATAAACATCTCAAGGGGAGAGTTGTCTTTTTGGAATTTTGAAGATGGCAACGTAATTCATCTTGGTATTGATCCGACACTTAGTCATTTTTCACTAAGTGTTGCCATCAATGCCAAAGGGGGGGATTATTGGAAAGAGATGCTGCTACTATCATTTGGTGTTGTAATTGATGGCAACTCTAGTCTGTGATTAGATATGCACATCATCATTTGATCATACCAACAAACAGATTGAAGACAATCAAGGAAGAACTAAGCATATGATTGTTTTGTGTTCATCGATTCTTATGAAGATTTTATGTTATCATTTTGAGTTACGTATCTTTTTTTGGTATTTGATCTCTACTGCTATTGAATCTTAGTGGTTTCTATCGATTCGTGTGCAAGTTTGAAGATCTAGTTAGTTTATTTCTTGTTCATCAGTGCATGAAGGCCAACCCGACTGATATAACATGTCATGGATGTTTGGAAAGTACTTGATTAAGTATTTTTGTGTTCAACAATATTCATTTAGGTTCTTACTATGTTGGAGCTGACTTTGGGTGATGCACATCAAGAATTGAAGATGGATTGAGTCGACAACTTGAATATATTTTTACTCTTGTTTGAGCTAATAGTTAACGATTAAATTCTTAGTCACAGATAATTATAAGAGTTCAAATATATCATTTTGATATAGATGCAAAGTGTGTATGTGTGATTTGTGAATATCAAAAGTGTAGAAGAGTGATTATGCACAATTTCACTTGTGCATTAAATATTTTGAGATGTGAATTGGAGAAAAAGTGTAGAATCAGTCAGAAGGATAGAAGATCGATTGTTGAGCCTAACCAGAACTATAATCAAGCATTGGTAGATGTTATTATCTCAGTTCATTTTCTTAGATGGATTTAATCTGATTATCTTTGTAATACAGTGATTCTTCTTTGAGTAGTGAGCTCTAGGTAGTGTGCCTGAATGCAAGTACATTCCCCTATTGTAAAAAATTATTTTGAGTATACTCAGATCAAGCTATGGATTGGCCATCCACCATGGTTTTTCCCCTAATAGGGTTTCCACATAAAAATTCTTGTGTTATGGTGTTGTGGTTGTTTACTTTATGTTCATGTATATTTCTTTTGATTGGATGTCTTAAATTATTGAAGGATCAAATCAGTAATGTTAAAAATTACAAAACACGGATTCACCCCCTACTCTCAGTGTTCCTTGTTTCCAACAACTATATGTGTTTGTACGGTTCAGTTGGACTGATGAAATGAGTTATGTCTATGAAGATTGTTGCAGCTGTTGTGGATGTATCTAAAGACTTCTAAGAGTTTTTCTAGTGTCTAGTGAAGTTTGTTATGTGATCCACACGTTATCATCTTGTTGTGAATGCGTGTACTTCAAAGTTCATTGGTGTTTGCATTAGTTTTGGTTAATCTGGTGTCTACACATTACACGAAGGATAAGAATCAATTAAGGAAGCGTGTGATTGATCCAAGATTTTTTTTTGGGTCATAGTTAAGTATGTATTTGGTCCACTCTCATTCTTATCCACCATGGGAATGTTGAGTCACCGACCTAATTTGAATTTGTAAAATAAATAATGTGTAGCCGAACTTGGAGAAGGTTTCTAAGATTGAAGATGGTATAAATACAAGTCAATTTGTTTTTGATTCTAAGCGAGAAGTGACAAGTGTGAAACAAGTGTGAAAGTGAATCAAGGTAGTAGTACTTTAATGTGATTGACTCCTGAAAGCAGTGAATTGATGGTGTCTACAACTCTTTGATTAAGGTTGTGAATGTGTGGAACCTATTGTGTTGGATTTTCTATTATCTATATTTATCTATAGGCAATTAGTCTCCTTCTGGATGGTGATTCCTATCTATAAGAAATGAGCCTTGTATCCAGACAGTGAGTCCTTTCTAGGCAATAAGACCTTTGGCAATGAGCCCTTTGGCAGTGAGCCTTTGTATCCAGTTTTACATTACTATTATATTGTGAGTTAATCCTCACCATGGTTTTTCCCTTATTGGGCTTTCCACGTAAATCTAGTGTCTTTGGTATTTTCTTTTTGTTATCTGCATTTCATATTTATACTTACAATATATCAAAGTGAAAGTGGAATTGATTAAGATCAAAAGTGAATGTAATTAGATACAACTGACTCAACCTCCCCCCCCCCTCTCAATTTTCTTGTGTAATTCAAAAATTAGTATTAGAGCTTTGGTTCCTTGAAGAAAAGCTTAATCGCTTGAGGTAGATCTGATGACGCACAAGCTGTCAATCCCTATGTCTGATGGAGCCGACTATAGTGACTAAAAAGTACAGATGAGAGGTTACTTGATATCCCTTGGTTTCAAGACTTGGAAATCTATTGAGACAAAATATGTTGAGCTAGCAAGTGGTCCCTCTTCTGCAAATGAGATTTTTGCCTATGAGGAAAATAAAAAAGCAAGGTATGCAATCTACATTGCTTTATCTAAGACTGGGAAGACAAAAAATATTTCTTTAGGCACTACTTATGAAGTATGGGAAAATTTGAAAGATATCTATGAAGGAAATGATAGAGTCAAATTATCAAAGAATCTAATAGCAAAGCATAGATATGAGAACTTGAAAATGGAAGAAGGTCAAGACATTGCAAGCTACTTTCAAAGGGTTGAGATTGCAGCAAATGAAGTCAAAAATCAAGGTGGTACTCAATATATGAAGATTTAATAGAAAATATTTTGATGACCCTACCAAAGAATTATAGTGACAAGGTCTTAGCTATTAAGAAAATATATGAGGGTATGTGCAGGATCATGATGCGCAAAACAATGATGATATGTAAGTGATATGATGACCCATGTGGCTGAAGACTCGTTTTTTACCCAAAATTGATGAAACGAAAAAGATTTTTAAAGGAGATGCTCAGCTTTCCACCAATATAAATTATGCTTTACTTTGAATTTAATAAATTATTATTATTCATTTTCTATTTGAATTACGACTAAATTCCTGATTGATAGGCTGATTGAAAAACATCCATAACTTTCAAACAATATCATATTTTTTGAATATGAAACATGCATCACATTCTATGCTTCACATACTATAGGATTAAAAAAAATCATGAATTTTTGACCAAGTTAAGGTGGTCAGACATATGAGTTTTTATACTTTTTAAAATTTGTAAGGAAAAGTTCATAATTAATTATTTACATGGAAATTTTTTACATAAAGCTATGCATCACATTGGGACATGAGTCATCTACTTATATCTAAAATCTTGTAAAAAATATTATCATTTTTTTGTGGTTAGGGTGGTTAGACATACACCTACTTCTTATTTTTCCCTGAAATTTAAGTACTACTCCATTGAAATTTCAAATTTTCACCAAATAGATTTTAAAAAAAAAATATAGTATTTTAGAAACTACATTCAATTTTTTACAGATTATATTCTTATATATTTTTGAAATAATATAGATAAATATTTCAATTTTTTACGTCAAGTTGCCTAACTCTGATTTTCTGAATTTTTATTGCCACTTAAGGGCCTGTTTTTCCATGATGATCCTACACATACCCATGATCCAAAGAAATTCACTAAAGAAAAACTATTTGGCACCTTGACTGCATTTGAGATGAGAATGTTTGGAAAAGTAAAGGATAAAATAGATTCATCCTTCAAAGCAACTAAGAAAAGATGATCCAGATAGTGAAGATTCATAGGAATCGGAAGAAAAATTTACAATGAAGTCGAAGAAAGGTATCAGTAAGTACAAAGGTATGTTACCTTTTAAATGTTCCAGTTATGGAAATATTGGTCACTATGCTTCAAGATGTCCAAATAGAGCCATACATAAGAAGAACAAAGATAATAAATACAAAAAGGATAGAAAGTTAAAGAAATTGTATTATGTTAGAGAAGATGCTAGAATTTCTAATGATGAGACTCATTTTGAGGATGATAAAGATGAATGCTTGTTTCTAGACTCAGGGAATAAATCTGTATCTACTAACCATGGAAGATGTGCAAGGGAATGTGGTTCGAAAAACAAGAAGGATGAGATGGAAGGTACTCTAGTTATTGCCTTTGATGCTAGACATGATGAATATTATTGGGTAATTGATGGTGGATGTTCAAATCATATGACCAGAGACAAAAGTAAGCTCACTAAAATTGAATGGTGGAGGATTAGTCATGTTTTGAGATGATTTTGGTGCTAATATTCTTGGAAAAGAAATAATTAGTTTTGATGGAAAACATAGTTTTGATTGTCTATTATGTTAAGGTCTTAAGGCATAATCTCTTGAGTGTTGGAAAAATGTGTATCAAAGGATTTAAGCTTGTGTTTCAAGATAACACCCATGAGACTAGAAAAGGGTCTGAAATTTTGGTAGCTGGAAGAAGAACATATGGAACTATTTATCAGCTTAAGAGTGTTGATGGTCAATGTTTTGTATCCCATCTTAATGAAAGTTGGCTATGACATCAAAGGATGGGATATGTAAACTTTGATAATCTGATTAGGATCAGTTCAAGAGAAGTTGTCAAGGATCTGCCTAAAAATACAAAGCCTACAAATATTGTTTGTAGAAGTTGTCAAAGGGGAAAACAATCAAGATGCAGTTTTAAAGGAAAAGAACAATCATCTACCAAAATGTTAGAATTGATTCATACAAACCTTTTTAGTCCCACAAGAACATAAAGCCTTAATGATGACAAGTATTTTATGCTTTCAATTGATGATTATTCTAGAATGACATGGATTACTTTTCTTAGGGAGAAATTAAAGCTCAAGCTCTAGATAGATTCAAAGTGTTCAAGGCAAGGGTAGATAATCAAGTAAACCTAAGAATCAAATGCTTAAGGTTTGAAAGAGGTGGATAATTTACATCTAGTGAGTTTTTAATACCTTTTTTGAAGAGCATGGTATAAAGAGACATTCTTTTGCTCCTAGAACTTCTCAACATAATAGAGTTGTAGAAAGAAAGAACCGAACTATTCAAGAGGTTGCAAGGACTATGATGAAGGAGGGAAATGTTCTTGATGTATATTGGAGAGAAGCAATCCATACTTTTTTTTACATTCTTAATAGAGTTCATATCAAAGGTAACAACACAAAGACCCCTTATGAACTATAGATTGGCAAGATTCCCATTGTTAATTACTTTAAGGTGTTTGGAAGTAGATATTATATTAAAAGAGATGACGAGAACCTTGGAAATTTTGATGCAAGATGTGATGAAGGTATTTTCCTTGGATATTCAACTAACAAAAAATCATATAGATGCTTCAATAAAAGCCTAAGAAAGATAGGTGAAAGTGAAAATGTAAAAGTTGATGAAGATATGCACATACGAGTTGAAATAAGTTAAGTTGAACTAGATAAACCTATCTAAGGACAAGTACAAGAAGAGGATAAGGAAGAAAAAGAATAGATTGAAGATGAATAGACTTTGGAACCTGATCTTAAGACTCTGAAGTATGTATAGAAGAATCATCTGAAAGAACAAATAATTGGAGATAAAAGTGAAGGTGTAAAGACAAGAAGTAAAGTGGTAGCAACTGAGGTATATTTGTGTTTACTTTCTTAGATAGAACCTAAAATAGTGTGTGAAGCATGAAAAGATGAGAATTGGGTTAGAGCAATGAAAGAAGAGCTACAACAAATAGAGAAGAATCAAACATGGGATTTGGTTCCT
The DNA here is from genome assembly GCA_007115665.2 of Sequoiadendron giganteum. Lineage (NCBI taxonomy): Eukaryota > Viridiplantae > Streptophyta > Pinopsida > Cupressales > Cupressaceae > Sequoiadendron > Sequoiadendron giganteum. Next base: position 74,750,181 of record CM021101.1, on the reverse strand, counting down.
AGACCTATAAACAAGAATGTAATTGGTACAGAATGGGTGTTCAGGAATAAGTTGAATGAGGGTGATCCCACAATACTGGTTTACAATTTTTGGCCAAACTAGACACTAAACTAATTTTTTCTAACTAAATCTTCACTTTCTGACACCTATAGCGGCCAAACCGTGAGGAATTTTAAGATGATGCAAACTAGTGACTTGTTACATTTTTTTCTGTAGATTCTAAATATATATTTTTTTAAAATTTTGGAATCAAATTGCATTTATTTTCCATCTCCTTCGAAAACTATATTTTTTAGTAAACACCATTTGTAAGGAGTGACACTCACTGTATAAGACATACATTTTTTTCCATGAAGGATAAAATTCTATTTTTTTTTAATTTAGATTTGTAACTATGATATCTAGTGCTTCCAATTGGTTTCATAGTGTTTTATTGAATATTTTATCCTTTATCAAGTTTTGTAGTCAAACCAATTACAATTCAGACATAGGTAGACCGTATAACACATAATTTTTTTTGTATGTATCAAAATTCTTCTTTTTTGTTGGATCAAGGACTTCAATATCTTGTGCACTCATATTTTTCAAAAAAAAATTGATAATCTGCTAGATTTCCACATGTGCAAAATAGAGAGCTTGATTTTTGGTGAAAAACCTACAATCACAAGAAATGAAAAATAAATATAATAATTAAATTAAATTTATTTAAAATTATACTTTTTGGGAAGCTTATAATAAGGACTACATACTTAAAAAAAAAAAATTAAATGACTTCATTTGATCACCCAAAAGGTAAATCAAAAGTGATTTTTTATCAACATTTTTATAGGTGTAAAGGAGACTCTATTATAGGTATGGTTTAATACTAGCGGGCTTCTATCCAAGGGAGTTTGATCTAAGGTGATTCGATCAAACTCTCTTCAATTGGAATCCTTAAAATGGAACTTTTTAAGGCTTAAATCATTATATTTTTAAAAAATATGTGATTTCAACAAAAATCAGAATCTCCTAGAAATTATAAACCAACATTGTGGGATCACCCATGAAGATGGTGAAGTGGTAATAAACAAAGAAAGGCTTGTAAGAAAAGGTTATTCAAAAGTTGAAGGAATAGACTTTGAGGAGACATTTGTTTTGATGGAAAGAATGGAGGTCATTCAGATGTTTTTGGCATTTTTTGCTCACAAAGATTTCAAAGTATACTAGATGGATGTTAAGTGTGCATTGGACTAAATGGAGAATTTGAAGAAGTGTACATGGAATAAACAGAAGGATTTCAGTTATTAGATAAACCAGACATGGTCTGCAAATTGAAAAATACAGTGTATGGACTTAAACAAGCTCCCAGAGCATGGTATGTCCAGACAACAATCTATATTTCAAAGTTGAAGGAAATAGAATCTTGATAGTGGTTGCATAGGTCGATGATATTATTTTTGGAGGAAATGAGAGTATGTGCAAGAAAGTTGTAGAGGAAATGCAAATAGAGTTTGAGATGTCTATGATTGGTGAGTTGAATTTCTTCCTTGGAATCCAAGTGAATCAAACTGATAAGAGAATATTAATTTCACAATCAAATTATATTAAATAATTGTTGAAGAAGTTTGGAATGGATGATTCTAAATAGGTTTGTACCGCTATAGTGACTATATGCAAATTGAGTAAGGATGATGATTCTCCTAATGTTGATCATATCATGTAAACATCTATGATTGATGGATTGTTATATCTTATTGCTACTAGATTGGATATGATGTGTGTAGTAAGTTTGGTTACCATATTTCAAGAATAATGTAAGGAAACACATGTTACAGTTGTGAAAAGGATATTCAAATATATAAAGGTTACTTCAGATTATGGCTTGTGGTATCCAAAGGATATTGATTTCACTTTGAATGACTACATTGATGCAAATTGAGTTGGTTGTGTAGATGACCGGAAGAGTACAAGTGGTGGTGCATTGTTTCTTGGAGGAAGATTGGTTTCATGGTTAAGCAAGAAATAAGACTCAATTTTTTTATCCACTGTAGAAGCTAGGTATTTTGCAGCAACATCTTGTTGTATATAGGTACTTTCGATGAAGTAAAAATTGAAGGATATAAGAGTGATGTGTGATGAGCCTATCCCTATCTTTTGTGATAATACAAGAGCAATAAATATTTTAAATAATTAGGTAATGCATTCAAGGACAAAGAATATGTCTATCATATATCATTTATTAAGAGAGAAGGTGTCGGAGAATGAAGTCAAGCTTGAATATGTGTCTACAAAGGATCAGATTCTAGATATATTTACTAAGAATCTTCTAAAGAATAATTTTGAGTATCTCAAGGAAAATTTAGGGGTTACTACCCCTCCTTCTTTGAACTAGGTGCACATGGAGGTGCATCAGTCTAGTGGACCTAAAAACTCTTCATTTGTCTGGACTAATGATTGTGGTCTACTCAGGGGGAGTAGAGAGTATCATTGTTGTTGAATGGTATGCATGTTGTCATGGGTGAACTCCTAAGGGGGGGTGATCATAATTTTATGGTTAAGGAATCATGAAAATAAATTCCTTTCCATTGATGTCAAAGGGGGAGAGAGAATCATGTGAAAAAACCTATCTATATCTGAAAAATTTGAAAGGGAGAGAGAATATTTGTAAAGAGAAATGAGTGCAAAAAAATTGTGGAGGTTGCTTAATATAAAAAAAAAGAAGAAGAAGAAGAAGAAGAAGCGGGAAAGTGTGTATGTTGTCTTTGATGGTTTTTCACATCATGTGTTTCCATCAATGATAAAGGGGGAGATTGTTGCAATTATGAATGTGTTTGGCGGTGTTGTCATTAATGTCAATAAAGTTTAAGTTGTTGCAAAGAAAGTAATCATGTGATTATAGGTGGTACATGTGTGGTTGAGATACTATATAAATGTTGTGAGTACATGGAGATATCTTTGTGGTGTTGTAGGTGTGTTGATATGATGAGTTATCAAGTGCTTTTGAGAAAATTAATAAACAATGAAGACACATTTGTCTATGTTCTAAATGTGCTCCAATAATATGCTTTGCATTTCTTCTATGCTGATCCTATGCTTGTGTAGATCTACAGTGTTATTTATTGGCATATTTGGTTGATATATCCTAAGTTATGGCTTTTGGGTTGATGAAGAGTGGAAGTTGTTTTCACCGGTTTGTGAACTGATCTGGCAAAGTTGTTTGTTTGTGGACTGGGAGAGATTTTTTTCTCTACAGTCCTCTATTTTTTTGTCTTAGATCTTTTGGATCTAGAAGAAGGTTGATAATGATGTTGTTTGTGTTTTGGAAAAAGTATTTGTGGTTTGGTGCTCCGAAAGGCTTGTTCCAGAGTTACTATATGTGTCTGTATAGTTTGGTTTGACTGATGGAAAGAGTTGTGTATGAAGATTGTTGTAATTGTTGCAGATGTATTTGAAGAATTCTAAGAGGTGTTCTAGTTTTTGGTGAAACATGTTATGTGATCCACATGTTATCATCTTGTTGCGAATGTGCATACTTCAAAGTTTACTGGTGTTTTCATTAGGTTTGGCCTACCTGGTGTCTACACATTACACAAAGGATAAGCATCAATTAATGAATCATGTGATTGATCCAAGATATTTTTTTGGGTCCTAGTTAAGTATGTATTTGGTCCACTCTTATTCTTATCCTCTATGGGAATGTTGAGTCACCAACCTAATTTGAATTTGTCAAATAAAGAATGTGTAGCCAAACTTGGAGAAAGTTTATAAGATTGAAGATGGTATAAATACAAGTCAAGTTGTTATGAATTATGAGTGACAAGTGACAAGTGTGAAACAAGTGCGAAAAGTAGAGTGTGCGAAAGTGAATCAAGGAAATAGTACTTTAATGTGCTTGACTCTTGAAAGAAATGAGTTGATGGTGTCTATAATTATTTGATTAAGGATGCGAATGTGTGGAACCTATTGGGGTGGATTTCCTGTTATCATCTTTATCTTTAGGAAATGATCCTCCTTCTAGACAATGAGTCCTATCTATAGGAAGTGAGCCTTGTATTTTGATAGTGAGTCCTTTATGGGTAGTGAGCCCTTTGGTAGTGAGTGTTTTTATTTTATTTTGCATTACTATTATATTGAGTTAATCCTCACCATGGTTTTTTGCTCATTAGGTTTTCCACGTAAATCTAGTGTCTGGTATTTTCTTTTTGATATCTATATTTCATGTTTATACTTAATAATAGATTAAATTGATTGTGGAATTTATTAAGATCATAAGTTAATGTAATTAGATACAACAGATTCAACCCCCTTCTCAGTTGTCTTGTGCAATTCAACATGTTCTTCAATCAGCTAAAAGTTTTGTTGTATGATATCTAGTGCAAGGTTCGGTTGTTGAACTGGAGCAATGGGACACCAAATGGTCATAAGGTGAGAGATTATGAAGACAAGCACATATGCAGGGTTCAATTTGTGAGTTTATCTTGATTAATGAATTTATTTTTACCATATACACTTGTCTTGCTTTAAGTTTCAAACTAAATGTCTATGTCAAAAACATCATTTATTTCACAAAGTCCATTATGTGAGAATCATGAACCTAGGGCCATAGTTGCCTATGTTAACTTTGGGAAATATGGATTTAGATATAAGCCAAAATATTTATAAGTCTCTAAGGATAAAGTCCTTAGGACAAGCATCAATATCAAGATGCTTGTCCTAACTGAATCACAAGCAAAATATTTAACTGAATCACAAGCAATTACAACCCTAGCTCAAGTGGTGCGTTCTTTTGATGGGCTTGCCTCATGCTCTTTGTAATAGAAGATATGATTTTACATGAAATATAGCTAAGAGTGTAGAGGTATATTAATAATGAACTCTTCACCTATTCACGCTCAACCAAGATCAGACATGGCAATTAACTTCTTGGAATCCAAGTTCCAATGCACCACTTCAAAGAAATCACTAGATGGACAAGTTGGCTACTACAAACAAAGGCTTTTAATGACCATATTTAGGAAAAAATGGTGTCTATACATTAAAAAATTCACTCAATTAAGAGGCCTCCTAGCACTTAGAAAGATCTAACGGTTTTTACGTATCTCACGAATACTAAGGGAGACATTCATCGGTAAAGAGAATCCACACTAGTTGGTTAAAGACTTCCATAACACCAATTATTTATATAGCAGACTGAAATGAAAGTATCACTTGAGTTGTTCCTTCTCACAAGTTGGGAGGTAGGCCCTCTAAAGGTAACACAAAGTGAAAAAGACACTTACAGTTCTTTTCGTCACCCAAGATTGCCAAAAGGCGTGAGGGGAGATGATACACACTTTAAGTAAGTACAAGCAAATAAACTATACTTTTGTGTTTCTCTTCACCCAATATCACATGAAGCACAAGGGGAGTAGATACACACAACAAATACACATAAGAAAAGAAAACACACATTCATTTTAACCTTGAAAAGCATAATGAGTTCATTTTAAGCACCATAGAAGTGTTTGATTATTCAATTTCAACTCATATAGAAAAATGAGGATATGTGGGTTCAATTTTAACCAACTTGAGCATTAATTTTAAGCTCAATGGAAATTTAGTTGATCCTAGAACATGAAGTAAAGCATCATATAATGGGTTATAATTGCCCTATAAGTGTAAAAACACTTGATACAATATATATTGTCAAATGATGATATGCTCCTTCACTTCAAATTTTATTGCTCAAATCTACAAAACCAGTTAGCCTCACAAATAAAAACTAGAAGTTAGTGACATGTTAAAGAGTAGAGGGTGATCCCACAATACTGGTTTACAATTTTTGGCCAAACTAGACATTGAACTAATTTTTTTTAACTAAATCTTCACTTTCAGACACCTATAGTGGCTAAAGCATGAAAAATTTAAAGATGATGCAAACTAGTGATTTGTGACATTTTGTCTGTAGATTCTAAATATTTTTTTTTTCAAAATTTTTGGAATTGGATTGCACTTCTTTTCCATCTCCTTCAAAAACTAGTTTTTAATAGTAAACACCATTTTTAAAGAGTGACGTTATTGGCTAACACAAATTGTTTTCTATGAATGATTAAATTCTATTTTTTTATAATTTAGATTCATAACTACGATATCTAGTGCATGGAATCAGTTTCATAGCATTTCATTGATCATTTTTTTCTTAATTAAGTTTCAAAGTCAAAAAAATTACAATTTAGAAATGATTTATTGGTTAAAACATAACGTTTTTGTTGGATCAGGGACATCAATATCTAGTGCTTTGATATTTTTCATTTTTTTATAATCTTCTATTTTTCCACATGTGCAAAACAAACAACTTGATTTTCGGTGAAAAAACTATGTTTAATCAAACTAAAAAATACATAATAAAACCAAAACATATTAAAATTGTATTTGATGGATAGCTCATTCCAAGGACTACCATTATCCAGTAGGGTATGTGAAGTTTTCTCCATTTTCATCCTCAACCCAAACTTCAAAAGAATTTTTTTTGCAGGGATTTGGTAGAAGAGGAGGAGAAGGGGTAAAAAGGAGGGTTTGTATGGACCCCCCTTTGAGCGAAACCCCTTGACTCTTTGAGAAAAGGGGGATTCATATGGACCCCTCTTCGAGTGAAGCCCACTTTTTTGAATTTTCCTTTGTCTTCATTTTAAAAAATGTGCCAAAAAGTGGGTCCCATCATTAAAGAGGGTTTGCTCGAAGGGGGGTCCATACGAATCCCTTTTTGGGTCCATACGAACACCCAATTTGTGTGAGCCTGTAAAAGCCATTATTTTTCATGGGAGTGTTTTTTCAATTTTCCTTCCTCAACGAAATTTTAAACCAGTATTTCAGATCACCCCAGATGAAATCAAAAATTTAAAACACATGTCAAAATTTAGCCTTTATTTTTTTTATCAATAAAAAAGTGTCATTGAAATCAATTGCATCGCTGAATTTCATCAAATGTGTCACCATATCAGAAGTGTGTCACTATATTGAAAAATGAAATGTGTTGCTCTATAGTAAATAGTAACATCAATCGTGTTTCTATACCAAATGAATCACTATAATGAAATTCATGATGCAAATAAAAATCACTTTAGTGTCACTATTTAAAATATGCGATGAAAAAATTAAATCACATGTTGCTACATTAATAAGGCATCACTAAAATTAAACCAAAGTGCATCGTTGTATAGTGACGCATCTCATATGCGTCGATGAATTCATCAATAGCGTTGTTAAATCTGTAAACACAAGAAAACATGAATCTAAAGAGAAATTCATCAAATTTGATTAGTATTCCCCTCCTAGTGCTAAAATGTGACTAATCTCATAGTGTAAACTAAATAGACCAAATTCATACAGATTTAAACCCTATTTAATCCCCTAAGCATTAATCCCAATAAGATATTTAGTATCAACCAAATGAAGAAGCCATTCTAAACTAACATGCTAAAAACATGAAAGCTTGGCATTAAACATCTATTCTATGACCTCAAATCTTATCCTATTGGGGGAGTGGTGTTGCATTGATGTGGAATGGCGACCCTTTCCCAATCCCTTGGATAGTATGATCTTGTTTCAATCAATTTTATTGAAGAAAACTAATGAAACCGATGAGAGATGAACAAAACATGATAAAAACTAGTTTAACATGATAAATGCTAAGATGTTTGATGTAAGTGTATGCAAACCTATGCTAAATGTGTACAAGATTCAAATATGCAAGCCTTAGGTTCCAAATTATGATAAATGGATGGATGCAAACTAAATTACCATGGAAGCCATTAATGGATGCTTAAGCTAACTATGTATGAAAATTAATCTAAAATGTTATTAAACATGAAACATGGATGCAAATGAGTGTGAGTTTCAACAACATAAGTTTTTTATCAAAATATGGATCCATTTATCCCCAAATCGTGATATATTTGTAGGAAAGCAAATGAGAAATGAAGGGATCAAACCAATCTGATAAATCAATGGTCAATACTGAATGAAATGTGAGCACATGGATCAAATATTCTCATCAATGGATGAGAACCAATGTTCACATGGATCAAGAAGAGATCAAGGGTTGAGAATGATTCAAACAAACATACTTTGTAACAACTTTAAAAGTTTGTTACAAATTTTATTTGAAAAAAATCATTCCAATTTTGGAGCCAAATAGGAGAATACTCCTTTGGAATATCCCCTATGCAAGTGGATGGAGGGAAATTATCAATTTAGTTAATTAAAATTAAATTTGAATGTGTAAGATGGAGAATAAAGTGATATTCATTAACTTATTGATTTTAATGAAAAGGGGAATGCAATATGATATCTAATTAAATAGTTTAAAGTTATTTAATTAAATAAGAGGACTTAGGGCTTAGATTAAATAATTTGTATTGTTTAACTAAACAAGATGAAATGTTAGCATGAGAGGGGGTGAATTAACCCAATTAGGTCAATTAGATTAGAAGGTGGAAATGAGGCATTTGATTAATTAACTAGGTTCATTTAATAAATCAAGTGAAAAGAAGATGTTTCTAAGGAGGAAATGATGTTAATATATCATATTTAAGTGTGTTGTATCATTTGCACTTCCCATGTCTTATTGGCAAGAGAAAGAAAACAAAAAGAAGAGCTTGACTATTATAGAAATTCATTTGGATTTTTGTGAGTCATTTCATAGTTGTCCATGCTCTAACAACATCAATATTTGATCTAGGGCCTAGAGACTTTCCCACCAACAATATTTGCATCTTTGTAACTACCCTATCGATCACGACATTCAAAATAAAGAAAGTATTCAAAAGTCTTCTTGTTTTCATTCTTAAACATCAATTTATTTTTTGCATGTATTTTTTTTTCTAACTTTATTCTTCATTTATTATTCCTTCCACCTTGTTTAATTGAATTTTCCGTTGATTCAATATACTCTCACTTTCTTAACTTCTCTTTTAGAAAGGTTAGTTCTTTACAATTTAATAAAGTTTTTTTAAATTTCAATGAATTTTAGAAATGCAATATTTTTAAATATTATTAATTCTTGTCAATAGTAAAAACAATACATTCATTAAATGTAAATAATTCTAATATATTGATCCAAAATTCAAAATTAAATATTTTTAGATCAAAGAATAAGTTATTAACATATTACAATTATTATTTTTTTATTATAAATAATCAATCATAAACTTATCACAATAAATAATTTTTACCAAATTTAAAATTTAAAATTGAATTTTTTTGAAATTTATATTGCTTTCAATTTTATCTTTTTCTATTTATTAATCAAGAAATAAGGTTTTCTAACTTGAGTCTCCATAGCTGAATGTGTTTTAATTTGAGTAGCTGAAGTATTCTCATGCAAATTTTTAATTGTCCGAAAAATAATAATTTTTACCAAATTTAAAATTTTGAAATTTATATTGCTTTCAATTTTATCTTTTCCTATTTATTAATCAAGAAATAAGGTTTTCTAACCTGAACGTCTCTAGTCTCCATAGTCCAGTGTTTTAATTTAGTAGCTAAAGTATTCTCATTCAAATTTTTAATTATGAGAAAAATATAATTTGAAAAAAAATCCCTATTTTGTAGAGCAACGATTGTTTAAGAATTAAAAATAAGTTGTGGAGAAAAAGAGGAGTATACTATCAAAAATGTCACATGGCTCCACAAATTTCTTTTCTCCTTTCTATTTTTCTTCCAAATTATTATTTTTACAATACAAATTTAAGAGGACTCCTTAAAAATAAGTAGAAAAATCAAATATTCATGGGATGTCAGCTTCACAAATAACTCCTTAAAAAGTTGATCAATGGTTGCTTGCCAAAATAAACTAAGCAATTGCATGCGACCTTGCTCTAATGTTGAAGTCCTATGAAGAGATTTCAAGATCTATATTGAAAAAGTGAGAAGGTTCCATGAAGAAAAAAACAAATATACTATTAGATTAATTAGAATCTTTTCTTGAATAATAATAACCTTATTTTCTAATTTTGGCTTTTCCCTCTAATGTTGTTAGTGATTGCTTTGTGGGTTCCGTTGAACATGGTTGTTTATTGTGTTTTGAGTTGTTTATATGGTTGATATTGTAGGTTTGCTTGGACATTGATTCATTTCCGTGTATGACCCGCTTTGTGTGTTTCATTGATCACGGCTGTTTGCTTGTGTTCTGAGTAATTTCCTTAGTGGGTTTCATTAAGCAGGAGTTTTCAGTGATTTCCATGGTTGATTGCCTTGTGGATGCATTTAATAATGAATTTTTGGGGATCAATCTCTATTTTCCATGGATGTGATTGTTTCAATGGCGGATATACACCTAAGAGCCTGAAATACAGGTTATTTAACTCTTTTGAGATTTTTCTTGTATCAGATGGGGATCAAATTCGGTTTTAGTTTCTTGCATAGTATTGATTGTGGGAGAGTCAATCATGTTTAATGAATTTTGACAATATAAAACCTTTTAAATATAAAAGTTCATTTATTTGTTACAGTCTAATTATGATTATTTGACTGAAAATTTGTTTATTTTATAATTTAATTTATACAGAAAATTTATAAGATTTAAATAGAATTGTTGTTACAATTTGAAAAACAATATTTGTAGATTAATTATTTTAAATTTGAGAATTCTTTAAAATCATATTCTTAATATTTAAGATATTGTTTTTATAAATAACTATTTTATCAAATTATACATCGAGTAAATAACTATTTTATCATATTTATAAATTCTTTCCTAAAATAAAAACTTTAAATATTTTTAAGGAAATAAAGTCTTGAGGATGATCAATTAGAATATTTTAACATTTTATTTTTATTAATTCTTACTTTCTCTATTCTATAATAAATATTGTTTAATAAATTTTGGTGAATCATATCACTTAATTTGAGTGATTTTTTTTTATAATTACAATAAATTTGTCAATCACAAAGGGAAATTTTTAATAGTATATATGATATTACAAAGGTATATTAGGTGCAACACACAACCAATAGCATTTCCAACCTCCACAATCAAAATCTTAGATGATGATGATTGTTGCTTTCAACAAATCATATGCACCAATGTGAATTTTTCTAGTCCAAACTTGCAATGTGTGACTAAAGAAGCTACTCACAACATGTGTTGTAGATGCATTTTATTACCATTTTCTCATAATTTTTAAATTATTGTATTTTTTGAAAGCCACAAATTTTGGATAGAAATTCCTTTGTCAACGAGAAATTTAGAAACTACACATCTCCTTAACAAAGTTTCAAAAACTGGTCAGTTGTTTTTATTTGTTCTTTTAGTTCAAGTTTTGTTTGAACTATGCTTTCCTTTGACCTTTGGGCTTTCTGTGTGAAGGGTACAATACCCTATAAATGTTGCTTATCTTATCAAAAACAAAGTTTCAAAACCCTATTTTTTCCATTCAAAAACCAAAATATTAGTATTTTAGTTTAATTTTTCTAATGATTGTGGTAGTACATTTGTATTTGTTCTCTAAGTCAAAATCCAACAATGCAAAAACCAATTTAAAATTGATCAACTTACAACAAATTCATTCTAAATCCTTAAATTATTAGCACGAACTTACACAATGTGACTTGTTAAGAGGTCATGTGAGTGGGAAAGCCCAAATTTAAAGCTCCATGATGTTTAATGTAGCAAGTTAATACAAGCATCAAGGTATAATTGAACCAAGATGACCTAAGTATTGTTTGTATAAACAGACAAAAATTAACAATTTTTCTATGCAAATTCTGAAATGTCATCAATGATACATTGTAGAGCATGTTCCATGACAAATTTGCACGATACTAGTTTGTATGCGCTAATCTACCTAACCTATGTCCTAATCCAAAGCTCGTATGCACTAAAGTAGACATCAATGCGCCCAAAAAGGCATTCGAAAATCCTAAATATCAAAAAATTAATCAAAAAATCATTAAAATTTGACAAAAGAGGATCAAGCAATCTTACCGGAGGTCCATACGCTGCTGATCTTTGATGACGGTGGGCTCGCTCAAATCGGTGGCGCTCGTAATGGATCGGCATCTCGAAAATTCTTCTCAGAGCTCTAAGAAATGTGAAAGGCTACTATTCAAATGACAATGACTATTCACCTTTTCCACCTTTTAAGGGGGTAAAAGAGAAGTTATTTTTATTTTTACTATGCAATGCACTATTTCGAGAGATAAATCAACAAATTTTGCTCCAAAAATCATCTCAATTCTTTCGATCATCATCATCATCCTTCAAATCACGTGATTTATCTCTCGAGGGGGCATATACCATCATCAATAAATTTTCAAAGTCAGGGGCAAATTTTTCGTTATCTGAAAAATTCTTTGAAGCAACGCGTAAAACACATCACTTCAAAGAGGGGAAAATGTACACATCTACAAATGGTCACAGTTAATCAAACCCGTTAATTAATTAAATATGAATTATTTAATTAATATTCTTCTAAACTCATCTACATATTTATTTATATCGTTCACTTTCTAATTCTTCCAATTTAATTAAATAAATAAGTTTATTTAATTATTACCATTTTCCATCTTCCTCTTAATTAATTAAATAGATTTCACAATTTATTTATATTAATTATCACAAATTTAAATTTTAAATTTAAATGATATTCCTCATTCCACATTTAATTAAATATTTAGAATATTTAATTGAACACTTTCTAATTCTTCATTTCACATTTAATTAAATATCCTAAATATTTAATTAGAAACTTTTTTCATCTCACACTTAATTAAGTATTTTTAATATTTAATTACTTTCCTCTTTCATCTCTCACACATAATTAAATATTAATTATTTAATTATGGAAGCTTCTAAATTCATTGTCACATGTAATTAAATATTTATTTAATTAGGGATTTATCCTCAACTACCCACTAACTCCTCATAAATGAAGTGCACAAATGGCAACTTTCCTTCATTTTTGAATGGAGAAGGTTGTGTAGGAGGAAACATCTCCCATTTTTCTCTCAACCTTCCATCTTTCTCTCAACTTCTCAATCTCTCACCATTTATATTGACAGGTTTGAACTCAACCGTTGATTTTGGCCAACTAGATTCTTGCCTCCAAAAATCTATAAATACAACCCTCTTATGAGTTGAAAAGGATCCTAGATTTTGTGAATTTAGCACAGTTATTATAGTAGCATTCAAATCAGCATTTTAGCATAAGCATTTCAAGTTCATAGCATTTCAGTTTTTCAACTTCATAGCTTCAATCATTTAGCAATAAACATGCATGTTGCATAATCTCATTCTCCTAAGTTGTCATTCCAACAAGCTATTGCTTATACCAACTGAGAGCTAGTAACTTGCATCGAATCCTTGGAGATAGAGGACAATGGAATGCATTTGAAGAACTTGTTATTTAGAGTTTTTTTTATCTTTTTAATTAGTTTTCTTTGATCTAATGTTTCATTGGTGTGTTAGTTTATCTTTCTAATTTGTCCACTTATTCTCACACACATTTTTGATGCCCACCATGGGGCGTTGCCCCATTTTTAATATTTTTATTGTAGGTTTTATGATAGGTGATGGACTAGAGCTATGTTTTAGCGCATACGAGTTGAGGATTAGTGCATACGAGCTCTGTTTTAGTGCATACGAGGACTATTTTAGCACACCTGCTAAAAAATTTAGTGCATTTGATAGTTCTTTTAGCACATTTGTTGACAGTTTTAGCACATCTGTGTTTTCTCTTTTAGCTCATTCACCAGTTCTTTTAGTGCATTTACCATTTCTTTTAGCGCATATAGGGGGTGTAACAGAACAAATCCTGATTCTGACGCCACCCGCAGACAGAGACTTTTAAATTCAGTTTTAAAGTAAAATGAAGCAATCCTAGGCTAGTCACTTAAATCTGGAATTAACCAATCCTAGGATAGTCACCAAACATTATTTTTACTTGGTTAAAATGAATTCAATGTTTGTTGTGAAGTAAAATCTTCACTTAGCATAGAAAATCGTCATTTGGATTTAAAATTGAACCATTTGTTTGTTGTGATTGCGGGGTAATAGGTTTATGCTCTCCCTTTTACTAGGTGACCAAAACACCAAACTTACCCTTTTCATTTTATGCAATTCATGTTTTATTACATCCTTTAGAAGGCCTGTCGTAGTGGGAAAAAGTACTCACCTTACGAGAATGACCTAAGTGGGAACAACCAAAGCCAGGTTTTCCAACCCACTGTAATCAAAAGTGAATTTTGGGGAAACCTACATTTAATGGGAGTGAAAAAGATAACCATCCCCAAAATCTTTATTCTAAAGATTGGGAGGTCTCCTAAGGGAGTTTATCTATTGTCACGCCAAATGGATATCTTTATTATGAACCATAGTGTAGAAAGCCAACTGTGTCAGTGTCCAAACATCATTTTAATCACAGTGCAAGGGGAGGGAAGAATCTGCCCCCAAGACACTCACCATATAATTTCCATGGATTGTTTGCCTAGGGGATTGAGAAATCTAACCTTGAGTACGCACTTGGAAAAGACAAAAACACGGGCGGCCTTTAGGGGGTGACACGGCTGTGTGAGTTGACACAATTTTAAGATGTGGGCTATGGTTTCTATGATGACCTTTTTGAAAAATAAGAGTGAGTCTGTTTGAAGTGCTTATCTTGTTCAATACCCATGAAAATCTCAAGAACATACACTTTTCTTTAGATTTTAGGATTGACAAACAATTTCTTTTCACTATATGTTGTGTTTTTCAAATTTAAATTAGATAAAGATCATCCAAAAACATAAAACTATCAAAACATGTCAGTCTCAGTATAGTAATTGGATAGTTTAGTGCATTTGTGCTCTATTTCAGTGCATTTGTGCTTTGTTTTAGTGCATCTGTGCTCTGTTTCGATGCATTTGTGCTCTGTTTTAGCGCATTCATGCTCTGTTTTGGCACATTCATGCTCTATTTTGGCACATTCATGCTCTATTTTAGCATATTCGTGCTATGTTTCAACACATTCATGCTCTATGTTAGCACATATGTGTAGCAGTCCAACGCATTTGCTAGCTCTTTTAGTGCATCTAGAAAATTTTAGCGCATATGTATTCCGAACCTAGGTAATTTTTTGACACCCGAAAATCTACCATCTTAGTCTAGTCTTTTTCTATGCTACGGGTCTTGAAGTCTGCAACTTTTGCCAAGAAGTCCCTAGAGAAGAAGATTAAGAAGCCAAATAAATCTCTCAGTTATAAGAAGTTATTGGAAAAGAGGAAATTTTTATACCAAAGTCGAAAGGTTTTACTTGAGCATAAAACCTTTATTCATCGATATCACGACTTTCTTAGGGGTTTCACTGATGATTATGCTTTAGAACCATTATATTCACCAGCTTTCTTTCAAAGAAGAGCCCTTTCCCAAAGGCATAATCACAGTCAGCCTATTTTTTCCTTTTTTATTCCCCAACCAACAATTGTGTACTCTAATCGTCCAAATCAATTTCTGCAATAGAGAACTTAAGAAACATTAGGCATTTATCAAAATCCTTATTTTTACAAAACTACGATCAAACCTCACAAAGTGCAAAATTGTCTTTATTTTTTATTTATGGTTTAATTCCCGCAAAGAGGATCATCATCCTTTCAATCAAGGAATCATGAGCTAAAGATTAGAAATTTCATAAGCCATATCAATAGAATCTTCATTCTATTTCGACTTAGATATCCATCAAAATTGCATTATTTCATTCTTTTGATCAAAGTTAGTGGAAATTTGGCAAAATCTTATGCCTGTTGTCACAAGATCTCGAAAGCACATAGAAGGAGATGAAAGGAAAAGTACATTGAGCAACATAGGTGATAAAAGCAATAATGGTGATAGGGAGGAAAATCCTTTTCACAAACTTCGCACTGGGAATAATCCTAATAGAGATGAGATAACGGAAGAAATGCTTCAAGAAGCAAAATAGGATCCTCAATTCCATACTCTCATGGATAGATTTTTGGAGCAAAACAAGGAAAGATATTTCCTTTCATTAGCTAACTGAGGAGCTAAGCTACCCGTCGATTTTGATACAGAAGGCATTAAAGAGGATCTTGAAGCCCCTCTTAATGATTTTAGTGCTCTTACTCAATAGATAAGAGCCTTACAAGGGCAAATAAAGGAAATTCAAGGGGGTACAACAAAGAAGTATTTTTTGGATGATATCTTCCCATATCCATTTGACAAAAGTCTTCAAATGATTCATTTTCCAAAACATTGCGAAATCCCAAAATTTGATAGCTATAATGGGAAAACGGATCCCATTGAGCTTGTGAGGGATTTCCGAAATATGAGCTTAGAATTTGCTCATGAAGATACATACTTAATTCAATTTTTTCCACGAAGTCTAGATGGACAATCCATGGAGTGGCTTTCCAAGATCACTCCCCCCATTAGAACATTTGAGGAGTTAATAAATAAGTTCATATCCCAATACTCCTATAACATTAAACACCAGATAACCATGCTTGATTTATGTAGGGTGAAACAAAAGATTGGAGAACCTTTCACCACATTCTTACAAAGGTGGAGAAGGTTGTTTGACAGATATTCCTGTCCTGTTCCTGAAAAGGAAAAGATGGAAATCTTTATCGATAGCCTAAATCAAGAGATGAGTTATAGGCTAAACCTTCACTGTCCTCAATCATTTGAAAAATTGATTGGGAATGCAATCACCATTGAAGGAGCCTTGGTCAAGCAAGGAGTTTTAAATCTTGATAAAGAAAGTCCAAATTCGTACAACAACAACAACAACGATAAATCATGATTTTGGACTCAAAATAAAAATGTTGTGAATGATGGGGTAGTAGATGTTAATAATGTGAATATAAATCCTACCATTCTTAATGTATTAGGGGTTCAATGTAGCAATAATGCTGTAAATTCTAGTAACCAAAGCAATAATTTGAACCAAGGAAATGTGACCAACAATCGTGGAAATAATCTTGGCAATAATCAAAATTCAAATGCACCCAGATCTCAATTTTTTGAAAATCGACAGAGTTTTACTCCCTTGGGCTAGTCTTTAGAATCTATTCTTAAAGAATTGTTGAATCAAAATGCTATTACATTGCCACCACAAAGAGATTATGAGCCTCGAGTTAAACCACCATCATGGAATGACTCATACTTTTGTGAATATCATAGGTGCAAGGTTCATAAGACAAATAATTGCCAAGGGTTAAAGAATATTCTTCAGGATTTGATTGATAATCGTACCATAATGGTTGAAGGACATAATGCCAACGATGATCATCAAGCATTCAAGGATCCTCTCCCCAATTATCAAAGAGGGGAATCTTCAGGTGATAAAGGCAAAAATGTGAATCATGTCTATAACACCATTATCAATCATATTTATACCGACGATCAGCAAATTAATGCTATCAGAATCAAAGGAAAGCAAGAATATCGAGAGGTCAATGCTACGACAAGGGGACAAGCCAAAATCATCATAAAAGGAAGTTCATCTAAGGCATAAATTCCACCTCCAAATCAATACAATTTGGTCGATCAACTATGGAAAATATCAGCCCAAATTTCTATCTTGGAGCTCCTAAAAATATCTCCCGCACATAAGGACATTTTGGAAAAGGCACTCGTCGACACAACTGTGTCTCCTGATCTGGATATCAATAAATTTCAAGCCATGGTGGGACACTTGTCCTCACCCACATGTTTATCCTTTACTAAGAAGGATGAATCATGCATGACCCATCCCCATAATTCATCGCTTTACCTAGAGGTCATGGTTCATAAAGCTCGAATTAGACGTGTCCTAATAGATGGGGGAGCCAGATTAAACATTTGTACTTTGAAATTGGTCCTTGCTTTGGGATATTCAACAAAATCAATAGATCCAAGAAGGAAGATTACAATCAAGGCATACGATGATGAGGAAAAAGCTTCCAAAGGCCTCATCATGTTACCAATTAGAGTGGGACCTATTGTGAAGAATACCTTTTTTCAGGTTCTAGATTGGGATCTATCTTATAACATACTCTTGGGTCGCCCATGGATCCATGAGATGCAAGCAGTTCCATCCACTTATCATCAATGTTTGAAATTTTCATATGATGGACAAGAAGTAACAATATTGGCCAATCACATTAGCACTCAGACTTGTTCTAATCTAAGAGCAACTCAAGACACATTTGTCCCACATAACATAGAGGCTTTGGCCATTTCTACCTCTAAGCACAATGAGCAAGCAAGGGAAATGATAAGTAATTTTTGCACCAAGCTAGGATTGAAAGCTAATGGGGTGGGAGAATATTCCTTATGTCTCTCTAATCTACCCATATCTCCAAGATCCCATGGTCAACCATCAACATCCATACAACAGGCTACAACAGCCTTAGCCTCAAGCACACAAGCTTCAGTTCCCATCACCAAGTTTGATGGAAGATTTATCAAAGAAGATACTCAAGAAAATGAAATGGAAAATAGAGCTATCCTTGATTGGCTCTATAAAGATAAAGATGAATCAGTACAACATGTCAAGCTACCCACATAACAATATGGAAAAGGTTATACAATAATGCAGCAAATGGGCTATGAAGGAAATGGCCCTATTGGCAAAAGAGAAGAGGGTATTTTTGAACCTATCTGACTAAAAATAATGCACCCAAAGGATAAAATTGGGTTAGATATGGTGAGGATACAAAGGAAGAAGTAATACAAAGAACACCCAATGAGGAGTTAGCTGAAACAATTCTGAGAATTCAAGAGGACAATTCTGACATTGACTCCAATGAATATGAATGGGACACCATCTTTGATGATAAATTCTGGAAAGATAAACAGGTGGATGTCATACGAAAATTCACACCCACATTCATACAAGGGGAAAGCTC
The DNA here is from genome assembly GCA_007115665.2 of Sequoiadendron giganteum. Classification (NCBI taxonomy): domain Eukaryota; kingdom Viridiplantae; phylum Streptophyta; class Pinopsida; order Cupressales; family Cupressaceae; genus Sequoiadendron; species Sequoiadendron giganteum. Next base: position 74,731,341 of record CM021101.1, on the reverse strand, counting down.
AAGTCCTCCGCTTGATTACTTTCTACAAAGCGATCATGACTCGAGCGAGGATGATTCAATTCAAAGCAAGACAAATCATCAACAGGAGGATACCATCATAAATATTTCCCATAATGAAGGTGATGATAGCATCATGACCTTAACGGCCAGTGACCTTACCCAGCCTGATGATCCATTTCCCTTGGTCCATCCCGAACTCATTGATTGGGAAAAAATTGCACCAATTGATATCTCAACTTTTCCCAATGGCGAAACCATCATAAACTTTCTTTATTCATCCCAACCAGAAACAAGTTCCACTAGTGAATCACAGGATCAAACTCTCTGACAGGAGAGTGCCAAGTTTCTCAGCTACAAAATTAATAACATAAAAGAAAGATCTAATGGTGAAAACCTAACAAAGGCAATATTAGATCAAGAGAAAAATAAAAAGTGTATCTAACAGTGAAAACCTTTCAAAGGCACTGGAAGATGAGAAACTTGACACTCTCCTTGAACATTATCAGGAAAGGTCCTCTATTTTAATAGAACCAATAACGGCGATCAATTTAGGTATTGTGGAGCAACCAAAAGTCTTGCAACTCGCTGCATCATTAACAGAAGAGGAAATCCCAAGATTCACAAAATTTCTCAAGAAAAATCAAATCAATTTTTCATGGTCCTATGCAGATATGCCTGGATTGGATCTAGATCTCATCATGCATCATCTATCTATCATGCTGGGGGAAAAACCTGTGAAGCAAAAACTCACAAAAATGCATCCACACATTGCATTATTGGTCAAGGAGGAGTTAAAGAAGCTATTAGATGGATTCATTCGGTCTATAGACTATGTGGAATGGATCTCCAATATTGTGCCTGTATCAAAGCCAAATGGAAGAATCAAAATTTGTACAGATTTCAGGGATTTAAATAAGGCATGCCCTAAGGACAATTTCCCTCTACCAAACATAGATATGATTGTGGATTTGACTGTTGGACATGCTATGTATTCATTAATGGATGGGTTTTTGGGATACAACCAAATAAAGATTGTGCCAAAAGACCAGGATAAAATAGCGTTTACATGTCCTTGGGGTACATATTGCTGGAATGTAATATTGTTTGGACTCAAGAATGCAGGAGCTACTTATCAATGAGTGATGACTACCATTTTTCATGATATGATGTACACATTCATGGAGGATTATGTCGATGATCTTTTAGCAAAATCACACACAAGAGAAGGACATTTAGATATCTTGTATAAAAATTTTGACAGGATGGAAAAATTCAAAGTGAGACTTAATCCAAAGAAGTGTGTCTTTGGGGTGAAATCTGGAAAGCTTCTAGGATATATTGTGTCAAAAAAGGGAATTGAAGTGGATCCATCAAAGGTAAAAGAAATCCTCAATATGCCACCTCCAAGGAACATCAGTCAATTGCGCTCATTGCAAGGATGACTGCAATCCATCAAGAGATTCATTGTGCAACTGGCAGATAAGAGTTTACCATTCACTCATCTCTTATATAAGAATGTTCCATTTAAATGGGAAGACAGATGTGAAGCATAATTTGATCAAATAAAGCATTATCTAATGAGTCCACCAGTGCAAGGTAAACCGCTCATATTGTATATTTCTGCCACGGAAGTATCTTTGGGAGCATTATTGGCATAGGAAAACAAAATAGGAAAGGAGCGAGCAATATATTACATCAGTCGAACTTTGACAAGCCATGAAATAAATTACACCTTCATTGAAAAATATTGCCTAGTAGTAGTGTTCACTTCTCAAAAGTTGTGACACTATAAGCTAGCTCATACAATAAAGCTTGTGGCTAAGATTGATCCACTAAAATATCTTCTAAGTAAGGCAACCTTAACTGGAAGACTGGCTAAATGGGTCATGATCCTGAGTGAGTTTGAAATTCATTATGTGGATCGAAAGGCTATCAAAGGACAGGTAATAGCAGATTAGTTGGAAGAAGCACCGATGCAAGCAGAACATCCAATACACATTGATTTTCTTGGCGTTGATGTATTCACATCAGCTATTAAGCAGTCATGGGCACTCTATTTTGATGGCTCATACACTCAACATGGCTCGGGGGTAGGGATTCTTTTCATCACACCTCAAGGACATACAATTCCAAAATCTTATTAGCTAATTTTTCCTTGCACAAACATCATAGCTGAATATGAGGCGTTGTTAATTGGAATGAGAATTACAGTAGATTGGAAAATCACAGAACTACAAGTTTTTGGTGATTCACAAATTTTCATAAACCAAATCAATGATGAATATCAAACTAAGGATGACAAGTTAATGTATTACAAGAGAATGGAGGATGATTTCAAGAAATAATTTGTTGATATCAAGTTCACACAAATTTTGCGTATTGATAATAAAGTTGTAGACGCCATGGCTACAATTGCATCACTTCTCTAGTTGTTAGAGAATCAAGCATGGTACGAATCCTTGGTGGAACAATTGGTTTCTCCCGCCTATGACAATCTGAAAACCCAAATCTTTTGCCACTTAACTAGTTTTGATTCTCCCTTGTATGGCCAAATCTATACTTACCTAAAAGATACTATTTTGCCTCTAGACTTGTCTAGAAATTAGAAAATGAATTTCATACGTCAATCTTCTCATTACACCTTAATTGCCGACAACTTGTACCGACATGGTCTTGATGGTACCCTCCTTCGATGTCTCGAACGTGATGATTCAGAAAAGGCCTTACAAGAGGTACATGGTGGTATTTGTGGGACACATTCAAGTGGACTAACCTTGGCAAAGAAACTTGTCAGAATGGGTTACTATTGGCTGACCATGGAGAAAGAATCATTCATCTTTGTAAAGAAATGTTCAAAATGTCAAATTCATGGAAATCTCATTCATGCTTCTGCTCAGGAATTACAACCTTTCACCACAACATGGCCTTTTGCTCAGTGGGGATTGGATATGTTTGGTAAGATACATCCATCATCATCAAATGGACACGGGTTCATTATCACAGCCACTAAATACTTTACTAAGTGGATTGAAGTTGTTCCCTTAATAAATGTTACTGGGAAACAAATTTTCTCATTCATTTTAAACTATATCATATGTCGATATGGCATTCCCAACTCCATTATTACAGATAATGAAAGACCTTTTAAAAATCAATATGTTGATGAACTTTGTGAAAGATTTCACATCCAACACAAGTTCTCTACACCTTATTATCCATAGGGAAATGGCCAAACAGAGGCTTCAAACAAAACAATTCTAAATATTTTGAGGAAAATAGTGAATGATTCCGGTCGTGATTGGCATGTCCAATTGAATCCAGCATTATGGGCATACAGAACAAGTATTCGCACACCAATAGGTGCTTACCCCTATGATTTGGTCTATGGAGAAAAATCTATTTTTCCACTAGAAGTTGAGATTCCCTCACTTCAGGTATCACTGAAGGGGCTAATAAATGATGAAGATTACTGAGTATCAAGATTGCAAGAATTGGAACTGCTTGATGAATGGTGACAAAGTGTCGTTAATCATTTAAAGGGATATCAATAGGTTATGTCCTGCAACTACAATCACAGAGTCAAACCACAATATTTTCAAGTGGGTGACTTGGTTCTCAAAGAAAACCCTCGTAATCAATAGGATCGGGAGAAGAAAGGAAAGTTCGAACCTAACTGGTTGGGCCCGTTCTTTATCATTGCAGCATATGGATCGGGGGCATATCATCTATCAACATTAGAGGGGGAACTACTTGAAGATCCGACCAACAAAATCCACCTGAAGAAGTTTTATGTCTGAAAACATCAAAAACAATATAGAAAGAGCAAAAAAATACAAAAAGAGCAAAATACAAAAAAAATCAAAAAGAGCAAAATACAAAAAAATCAAAAAGAGAAAACTACAAAAAAATTAAAAAATAAAATAAAAAATTGTTGCCTTGGTGAAAACCTAGAAAACAGGCATCTTGGTAACAACAAAAAATCCATAAAATTAGAAAAAGTGCAATAAAAACAAATGATGAAAACCTAGCAAACATGCATTATTTGTGATTTGTTTGGCTCTCTCATCTATTAGGATACATTCTGCATACCCATCTTTCATCGGCATCATATACATGCCTCCCCATCGCATCTGCATCATGCGTCCAAACATTTCCTTGAAATGACAAGGATTTCATCATGGCTTGATGATTAATGTTATCCTTAGTAGTAGTTGTGTCTAATCAGGAGTTAGAGTGCAAGGTTGTTTGGGGGCAATTCGCTTCTTGGAAACTTCTGGCAGATGAACGGAAACATGTGTCAAGCATTTGGAATACCAGAAACAACAAATTATCCATTCAAAATTGGGTCTAAACGACTATTTGAAATAAAACTGAAACAAATTGGATGATCTTAATCTAAATAAATTGAATGACAAACTTAAAGCATAAGTTGAATTGTTGTTTTGACATTTGATGGCATCATATATTTGGAGTGGTTCAATGATGCACTGAACTAGGATCACAAGGAAGGAGTATGATTTTTATTTTGCTTGTTTTCTGTAAGCTAATCACTAGTATTGTGCAAATTTTTCATGGAACATGCTCTACAATGTATCATTGATGACATTTCGGAATTTTCATAGGAAAATAGTTAACTTTTGTTTGTTTATGTAAACAATACTCAGGTCATCTTGGCTTGATTGTACCTCGATGCTTGTACTAACTTGCTACATCAAACATCGTGGAAGCAGTACTTAGGTCATCATTGGTGCTAATATCCCCTTTGATGCTTGTACTAACATTCAACATATTAAAAGACTCAATGATGAAAATTACGCATAGAATTGGCTCATGGAATGACAAATAGGAGAACGGTTCATTTTAGGTTTGTATGATTCATTTAGATTTGCATTTAGCGTTGTATGATAGATTTTTGGAGGTTTGAAAAAATTCATATATCATTTAAGACATCAATTGAGTACACTTGGACATTTATTGCATCTCATTTCATTATCATTTTTTCATTTAGGTTATCATTATCATTTCATTTACATTTGTATATTTTTGTTATCACATAATTTGTATCATTTTCATCATTATCATTATTAGTTCTTATTCATTTTATCATATCAATTACATATCATTGTGCATATCATTCATTTGTGTATATCATTTCATTAATATCTCATCTCATTCATATCATTTCACCTCATTTTCACATCATTTTCACATCATTTTCATTATCATTCATTTCACATCATTTGCATAATCATACACTGATAAAGGAAAGATTCATCCATTTCATTCATTACATACATCATATAGGAAAATCATTCATATTACATCATATCATCATGTTGGAAATCATTTCATCATAAAGCATATTCATTAAATCATCATTGCATCATCATAGAAAGCATACTTTTGTAGTAAAATGAAAGCATCATCATTGCAAATCATATCAAAGGGCATATATCATCATCCATAAGCATGCATAATCATAAACCACATAGCATATAGAAGTAAAAATGCATAAATAAATCAATGACACATGCATATCAAATCACCACTGCATATCATAATCTCATCGAAACAAATGTCGATGTGTACAAAGATATCAAATGTCTGAACAAGATATATAAAATACAATGGCAAGGTGTATCCATAATCATCACTGAGGGGCATCTGGATGTGGAGCATGACTACTAATACCTCTGGAGCTGGTAGGTCTCGCTGGATCTTTGTTACCAGAAGCACTGATCTCTTGTTTGACAGGCTATCCCACACTCCTAGTGGCACTCCTGGTATGACTACATGAATGAGTATGTGACCGAGTACCTGATTGTGTATACTCTGTCCTTCGCTTAGCAGGTACTACCTCAAAGTATCTTATCCTGTAATACTCTGCCTACCAAGCAGTCTCCAGTCCCTCTGCCACAACCTCTCCAATGGAGGTGCTCTCAACTGACCTCAAGAGTCTCTCTGCTACTCCCTCTACCTGAATGCATCACTCTTTGAAGTTGTCTCGCTTTGTTGTAAGCTGAGCTACTTGTGGGTCAGAGGTGGTGGTTGTGCAATTTGTGTCTGTAATTGGATAATGGTAGCATGTGCCTATGCTAAACTAATCTGAAGAGTCTGAACCTCTGCCTACAGACTGTCAATCTGTCCCTATGACGGAGCTCTGATAGTAATGTGTGGAGCCAAAGTACTCAGCTAGTCCACCACTCTAGTTGTGTGAGGCCTCGTCCTAAAGGGAACATCAAAGAAAAATCTATGTCTACCACCCCCACCACCTTCGTCATCCCCATCATCAACATCCATAGCCACCCCACCTATATCCTCTGATATGTGTGGCTTCTCTTCCTAACCCTATGCCTATGCCTGTTCCTATGCCTATTGCCTGACCTCTACCTGTGCCTATGGCTGCCGTTGTGCCCGTCATAGAACTGGTCCACCTAATAATGGGGCAAGCTCATCTGGGCTGGTCAACCTGGGAAACAGATGTATATAGAAGTAGGCAGCATAATCATCCATCATGTGTGCATCTATGACCTCTAGATGAATAGCCCAAAACTCTGGCTGCAGATTTGTGTACTCAACCCTTGCTGCCTCAAAGGTGATAAAAGGACCCCACTCTGCAACATCCTCTCTGCATCTAGCATAATGAGCCACACCTTGCGGCATCATCTAAACCCGTTTGTATTGCCTCAATACCCGCATAACCAAAAATCACTCAATGATGAAGGGAGTGTGACCGATCATATATCTCGCTATCCCGTAGTAAGGCAACTTTGTATCATCGTCATCCCATACATCATAGTCTAGATACGGTCTCCAAATGACTGTATCCATATCATCTAACATCCACCGCCAGTACTCTAACTTTCCCAACATCGACTGAACAAGGGGACCTATGTACATTTATACATAAGGATAGCCAAGTGGGCAATCTCTCTGAACAATAGGGCAGGTGATGGCAATGTGCTCCCATGCCCAAATTTAAAGAAGAGTAACTCCATACGAGATACTCTTCCCATCTGTATATACCACCTGATGAAGATCATGGTATAGATGGGAAAGCATGCATGATCTGCATGCATATCTGGTCTGATGGAGGAGCATGTCCTCCAGAATCTGACCCTAGCCTACTAATAGTCCCTTTGACCTACGATCAGGACAAAGGAAGCCACCAATGAAATCTGCTAGAATTGATGGAAGAGGGGCATATCTTTGTACCATGTCTCTCCATGCAATCTCATACCTGTCAGCATGAGGATCCTGAAAGACTCTCTATAAGGCATCCATTCCCCCAATCTCCTTGTGATCATAAATCACAAGCTCACTAACTATGGGATGCCTAGAATCTTGTACACGTCCTCGGGTGTCACAGCGATCTCTCCAGTTGGCAAGTGAAAGGTATTATACTCACTATGCCATCTCTCAACTAATGCGGTCAACAGTGCCCTGTTGACCCTATACTATGGGATCCTAAGAAGGGAACCCAACCCGCATCTAACGATAACCCCTATCTCTGGCTGAGATAGTTTGGGAATCATGTCGCATGTACGGGGAAATCTCTCTATGATTTGGAGGATATTAAAATCCTCCTATATCATCAAGCACATCAAGATCAAATCATCAACAAGGATTATCAAATAAAATCATCAAGCAAACCAGAGCAAATCAAGTGAATCATATCAACATCATCAATATTATTTCTATTTGTTCTTCAAGCAGGAAGGCAAATTTATCAATGTATCATTACTATTTGTTCTTCAATTGGGAAGGAAAATTTATCATTTTCTACTATTTTTTTTTCATTCATACATGGAAACAAATTTAACAGCCAATCGGCTCAACATCAACATCATTACTATTTGTTTTTCAATCAGGAAAGCAAATTTATCAGAATCATTTTACTATTTGTTCTTCAAGCACGAAGACAAATTTATCAGATCGTTACCAAAATCAAGCTAATCTATCCTTTTGTGTTATTCAAAATCATCAAATTAGTTGTCTAATATAGCAACAATCATCAAGCAAGCATCAAATCAATCTCAAAAATGGAAAATCGAAAAAATTTCATGGATGCGCTAAAACAGTTCATCGATGCGCTAAATCATCAATGCGCTAAAACAGAGGTTAAATGCGCTAATTCATCAATGCGCTAATCTATCAAGGGTATGCACTAATCTACTTAGTGTATGCGCTATTCTAGCCTATGCACTATTTGAACATTGTATGCGCTATTCTATCAACTCCTATGTGCCATTCTAGTCGATGCGCTAATCTATTTACCTATATGCTAAAATAGTTCTTCGATGCGCTAGGTTGTATGCACTAATCTACCTAACCTATGCACTAATCCAAAGCTCGTATGCGCTAAAGCAAACATCAATGCACTAAAATAGGCGTTCAAAAATCCTAAATATCAAAAAATTCATCAAAAAATCATTAAAATTTGACAAAAGAGGATCAAGCAATCTTACCGGAGGTCTGTACGCTGTTGGTCTTTGATGACAACAGGCTCGCTCGAATCGGTGATGCTTGTAATGGATTGGCATCTCGAAAATTCTTCTCAAAGCTCTGAAAATTGCAAAAGGCTACTGTTAAATGATAATGACTTTTCACCTTTTCCACCTTTTAAGGGGGTAAACAAGAGAAGTTATTTTTATTTTTACTATGCAATGCGCTATTTTGCGAGATAAATCAACAAATTTTGCTCCAAAAATCATCTCAATTCTTTCGATCATCATCATCATCCTTCAAATCACATGATTTATCTCTCGAGGGGGCATATACCATCATCAATAAATTTTCAAAGTCAGGGGCAAATTTTCGTTATCTAAAAAATTCTTTGAAGGAATGCGTAAAACGCATCACTTCAAAGAGGGGCAAAATGTACATATCTAAAAATGGTCACAGTTAATCAAACCTGTTAATTAATTAAATATGAATTATTTAATTAATATTCTTCTAAACTCATCTACATATAAATAAATTTACTTATTTATTTATATCATTCACTTTCTAATTATTCCAATTTAATTAAATAAATAAGTTTATTTATTTATTACAATTTTCCATCTTCCTCTTAATTAATTAAATAGATTTCACAATTTATTTTTATTAATTATCACAAGTTTAAATTTTAAATTTAAATGATATTCCTCATTCCACATTTAATTAAATATTTAGAATATTTAATTGAACACTTTATAATTCTTCATTCCACATTTAATTAAATATTTAGAATATTTAATTGAACACTTTCTAATTCTTCATTTCACATTTAATTAAATATTCTAAATATTTAATTGGAAACTTTCTTCATCTTACACTTAATTAAATATTTTTAATATTTAATTACTTTCCTCTTTCATCTCTCACACATAATTAAATATTAATTATTTAATTATGGAAGCTTCTAAATTCATTGTCACATGTAATTAAATTTATTTAATTAATTAGGTATTTATCCTCAACAACCAACTAACTCCTCATAAATGAAGTGCACAAATAGCAACTTTCCTTCATTTTTGAATGGAGAAGGTTGTGTAGGAGGAAACATCTCCCATTTTTCTCTCAACTTCTCAATCTCACATTGTTCATCTTGACAGGTTTGAACTCAACCGTTGATTTTGGCCAACTAGATTCTTGCCTCCAAAAATCTATAAATACAACCCTCTTATGAGTTGACAAGGATCCTATATTTTGTGAATTTAGCACAGTTATTATAGTTACATTCAAATCAGCATTTTAGCATAAGCATTTCAAGTTCATAGCATTTCAGTTTTTCAACTTCATAGCTTCAATCATTTAACAATAAACATGCATGTTGCATAATCTCATTCTCCTAAGTTGTCATTCCAACAGGCTGTTGCTTATACCAATTGAGAGCTAGTAACTTGCATCAAATCCTTGGAGATAGAGGACAATGGAACGCATTTGAAGGAGTTGTTGTTATTTAGAGTTTGTTTTATCTTTTTAATTAGTTTCATTTGATCTAATGTTTCATTGGTGTGTTATTTTATCTTTCTAATTAGTCCACTTATTCTCACACACAATAATAACTAAGCCATGTGGTTAACATCACCCCAACCATGGGGACATATTGCATAGAAACAAAGAACAACACAATAAAATCAATTCAAGCTTTGTCAATCATGAAAAATAAAATTTCATGACCAATTAAATTGGTACAATCTCGATACTCTCTACACACATGAAGCTAAACTAAATGGTCCATACAACTCAATATCAACCAAGGATAGAAAGAAATGAACAACACAATAATCACTTAAAGAGCTTGTCAATCATGGTAGATAAGTTTCCATGACTAGCCAAGTTGGTACAAACTTGATACTTTCCACATGCATGAAGCTAAACTAGATAGCCTATGCAAATCAATCTCAACCAATGGTATAAATGACTCAATTGGTTTGATGTATATGATTAGGAAAAATTATTTGGTATTATAGGTTATCTCAAACCTTTAATTAATGCTATTTATTTTTTTAGTTCCTACTTAACTATCATGTAAAGTTTAGTGTATCCTCTTCTAGCACATATTGTATTAGTGTTAACATGATTAGATAGATGACAAGTAAGAAATAAATGACAAAATTTGCTAGATAGTTTGCAAGTAAGAAATAATGGTCCAACATAAGCCCTCTATGCATTAGAGGCATGGATGTTGGATCTTGCATGAAGCACCCACTTGTGGCTCATTGAGCACACACTTTACAAGCTTGGACACTAGATAATTGGTATGAATGAAGTTCACACATTGAAAATACATATTATGACTATATTTATTACTTCTCACAAAGAGACTTGATTGATTGAACAAGGTGTTTTCCATTTCCATGTGGAACACAACCCAAATCACCCAAACCAACAAAAATAAAAATAATAACTAGCATAGATATCTTAAATACATCTATTTGAAAGAGACCCATTAAATTTTTGATATTTAAGTATCTACTTAATAGCTAATTTATTTACTACAATATAAATTTTACCTTTGACTTAGAGCTATTGTATGACTTCAATTTGTGTACTAAGAATAAGCCTATATAATATATTATACTACTCTTCAAAATTCACAAGTATTACATATACACTAAAAATGTGTGGGGTTGGGGCCCTAGCTCGGTTGGCTAAATCTTCCCTACTGCAGGAGGTTGGTCACAAGGTCTAATCTCCCCCACTCCCGTGGTACCGGAGGGCGTGTCGTGCCAGCGCCGCCAATCACGTTAAAAATTTTACCAGGCGCACTACAGTTTATAGGAGGTTGTGCTACCCAATTCCTACAGTCTAATAATATATATATATATATATATATATATATATATATATATATATATATATATATATATAAAATATAAACTATTTATTTTTAATATTTTGAAACACAATAATTTATCAAATGTTAATAACTATTTGTTTGCAAAAATTGATTCACAAGCTTGGTAATATTACATTCATTATCTACTCTCTCTTCATTTTTTTTGTGCCAAAATGATTAGTACTACTCAAAAAGCTATCTATAATTAATAACACAAATTTTCTAACAATGTGCTATTATCTAATATCTCTTCATAGTTTTTGTACAAAAATGACTATCAATAATTTAAATTATCTACAATTAATAGTTTATAATTGTGAACGCCAAACCTGCATAGACTAATATAAAATCAACAAACAATTGTTAAACATATTAAAAAGATCAATCTAGTGCTCCCTATGAAATTCTTTAGCCAAATTAAAGAGAAAACATGAAAATAACAAGAAACAAACAAAAGATAACATGTAATCTAAATTGAACTAGTTAAACCTCCATCCCATAGGGGGAGTGGTGCTCCTTTGATGTGGAAAGAAGCTATTTCCCAATCCCTTTGATAATTTTGATGATTTGCTAACAATTCAATGTAGAATTGATGTCAAGTGATGAAACTATGCTTGAAAACGATGGAAATGGTGATAGCTATGAAGTGAAATGCCTATAGTGATAATGCATGAATTTGTGGATCCATATTATGAAAAGGATGCTTCTATTTATAAAATTCAAGGGTTGAAGAATGAGAGGATTTGATGAATGTGGGATAAACTGAGAACCAATGAGAATGTGTCAAGTGTCACGATTCTATTGGATGAGGGTGGAGCACATTTTGGGAAATGTGTGAGTGGAGGAGGATGGAAGAGAAGTAAATGAAGATGGCTGAGAATTTGAAAATTGTGTAAGAGGAATTGAATGAAATTGGTTGAGATTTGAGAGGATGTAAGAAAATTTATTGCATTTGTAAGAGGATGTGACAGGTTTTTTAAAACCTTTGGGGGGAAATTGAATGAGAGGTAGTTGAGAGGGATATTCCCCAAAATATGCCTTTGTGAGGATAATTAGAGGAATTAGATAAATAGAAGAAATTAATTTCATGTGCAACCTGGTTAGTTGAATGGTTGATTTAACTCTTGAGGAGTTAAAAACTAAAGGATTTAATTAATAATGATTAGAAGGTGATTTAGGATTAATTAATTAGAATTAATTAATTGGAAGAGGTTAGGGGATTTGTGATATTTGATTTTATTGATTTTAATCAAATAAGAAGACTTAGCGAGATTTAATTAAATATGATGAAAATTAGTTAGAAGAAGGGTGAATTAATCAATAAATTTAATTATTTGATTAATAGCTAGAATTGTTGAATTAAATAATGTTGATTATTCAATTAATTGGTTAATTCAAAGTGATTTCAAAAGAAATGGTGTTAATTTATCAGAATTAGATGCATAGTGTTGATCTAGACATTTTTTTACGTGTCTACATTTTTTCCCTCTTTGAAGCGAGGTACCTGCTGTGTTGGTTCAAAGAATAACGCTGCCACGATCAAAATTTTAAAAAAAATTCTAATTTTTTGGATGCCCCACTACTGCCCCAGCAAAATAAATTATGTTGTTACACTGCCCCCTCGAGAGATCGTACAAAAAAATTTGATTTTAGGGTCGATCTCGCAACAAATAGGTTCAAGATGGATGTATGGATGGTTAGACTAACAGATCTATATGACGATGCAAATGAGATGTTTTTAAGATGCTTAGAATAATAAATCTATATTATCTAAGACAACTTAATTGATGATGTAATGCATGTGAGATAGATGATGTTTCCTATTATGATGATATGTATGAGTATGCATGATGGGTATGTTGATGTTTTATGAATGCACGATGGATGCATGTCATGATATCATGTTAGTGTGAAAGAGGATAGAAGAATGAGAGGGATCAACCCTTGATTCCGAGAAGATGCAGAAGTGCAACAAGTCTATGAGTCGTCGAGACATTATTATATATGATGATGAATGATGATGATAGTTTCTTATCAGGGATTGGGGACAGAAAGGGCTTACTTTCCTTATTTTTTATTACACACATAGATATGATGCATCAAGGTATAAAAAACTAGGATGACATTGTACCTAGTGAGATGGAATTTGACTCGACAATCAAATAGGAATATCACTGTTCACACTTGGAATACAAAACATTGTTAGAGTGTACTTCAGACATTTCAAACATCTCGAACCAAAACATAGAAAGGAAAAACCTTCCCATGTAATAGTCAACAAGGTATCCAAAACATCCTCCCTACAAACCAAACAAAGTTTGCATAACTAAGGTTATATTACAAGAATATCCAACAAGAACAACAAACAAAAGATAATGATCAATGCCCCATTCCTTTCTCTCTAAATCATTTTTTGATTAGACATCATCGAGAGGTCATTGGAATGAGTGCAATGAGATAAATCAAAAGAAAAGATCTAGTAAACAAACAAGCTAATGTTCTTCATACCTCTAGCTAAGACTAACTATGGTGATGCCTGATGGTGATGTCCATTGTAGGAAGGATGCATCCTAGGACATGATGTTATCAGGTGATTTTGGAACTAAGTGGATGATAGGCTATTGATGCAAAGAGTTGACCAACTTTTTTTCCTACTGACCTAGACTTAAGACCCTGACGTTTGAGTTCACTTTTTAACTGCTAAACTAGCTTCTAATTGTTTTACCAAAGAATGAAGGTGATGATTGATTTATTATGAGTGCATTTTACTGCAGGTGAGTGTTGAAATGAGATGGATGATTTTGGGTTTTTTGAATGTTTTTGGTATTTTGAAATGTTTTGAGGTTGTTTTGGGACATTGGTAGATTTTGATCCAATTTTCGACGAACGGTCATCGGAATTTCGACGACCGTTCGTGGGAAATTTTTCGTTGAAAAATCGACGAAATTTTAAACGTCAATTTTTTGACCCTATGGATGACCCTGGGTCAGAAAATTGACATTTCAAATGTCGTCGATTTTTCGACAAAAAATTTTCGACGAACGACTGTCGAAATTCCAACAAACGTTCATCGGAAATTGGGTCAAAATGTATCAGTGGGATTTTTCGAGGTGTTTTACAAATATTTTGATTTTCAAATTTTCCAATGTTTTGGGTGTTTTCAAGATTTTTGACCAAGAACCTAACCTAAGGACCTATCCTAGTGGCCTCGAGGGCTGATCAAATATTAGCATTGCCTATGTTATACACGCAGAGACCACATAGTTTGACTGACACAAACTTGCTTATTGATGAAGATAGGAACATGTTGGATTGCCAGCTTATTATGACAGACTCCTAAAGGATTGGCCTAGGGTGTCTTAGGGGTTGATCAATGATTAGCCTTCCCTACATTCAAGCTCAGAGACCATAGTTCAACATGACGACTTTTTTTTGTACTCTTTTTTTTGTTTTCGACCTATTTTTGGATTTTAATATGATTTAGATGTTTTTGGGTTTTCTGGTTTTTAAGAATGTTTTTGGATTTTTTGATTTTATGAATGTTTTTGGATTTTTTGATTTTAAGGAATATTTTAAGGATATACATGAATCTGATCCGATGTAGATATAAGAACATACCCCCAACATGATGATAGGATACCTCGATATATGCAAGACAAAATGACCTTAGGAATGTGCCAAGTAGTACTAGTAGGGAACATGATGCTGACATAGGATCAAGCTATGATGTAGACGAGGATGGGTGATGGAGGGATCAACAGAATGCAATGGGTGAACGTGATGGTAGGTGATGCAGAACAAGTTGAAGAATCCATGGTGGATGGAAAGTGCTTATTTACACAAGGCACCTATTTTTCAGGTTTTCACCAAGGTACTTGCCCAAAGCGCCACCGAAGTGGTTTTCACTAGAGGATGACTTTTTTTCTTTACTGTTTTCAATCTTTTTTCTAATTTTTTATATTTTTTGGATTTATACCTTACAGGCTTAGGCATAATTTTTTTTGAGATGGGAGTCATTGATGGGCTCCTGCAGAGGCTCACCTTCAGGTGTGGATAGTTGATATACTTTTGACTTGTAACTTGTCGTGATGATGGAGAGTCCCAACCAATTGGGTTCAAACTTTCCCTTGTTGTCTCGATTTGGCACATTTTTATGATTTTCTTTCAACACAAGCTCTCCTACTTGAAATGACTGATTCTTGATGTTCTTATTGTAGCTCCTTTTGATACTATCCTAATAAACCTGTAGGTGGTTCAAAGCATCCATGTGTCACTCATCCAATAATTCTAGCTCGTTCAACTATGACACCCGATATTCTTCATCGGTAATGAGATTCTGCAATGATATTCTTAAGGATGGGAGATTGATCTCAATGGGAAGGATGGATTCTGATCTGTAGACCGGGGAGAAAGGGGTTGCACCTGTAGGCGTGTAGATACTTGTTCGGTAGGCCCATAAGGTGGGGTTTAGTTGTAAGTGTCAGTCACAACCAGCTTCATTGATTGTTTTCATTACGATTTTCAAGATGGTTTTATTTGTAGCCTCAGCTTGGCCATTAACTTGAGGGTCGTATGGGGTGGAAAAACGATGTTGGATATTGAACTTTTGGCATAGATCTTGGACATCCTGGTTTTTAAAAGGTGTTCCATTATCTAAAATAAGAGCTTGTGGAACACCATAACGACAAATAAGGTAGTTCAAAATGAATTTGGAAATCTACTTTCTTGTGATATAGGTCATGGGAATGGCCTCTACCCATTTTGTGAAGTACTCCGTAGTAGTCATAATGAGCGTGTGTCCATTAGATGAGGTGGGTGAGATTTTTTGAGGAGATCGAGCCCCCATTGTGAAAAGGGCCAAGGTGTTATAATCGGTTGGAGCTCCTGAGCCAGTGCATGGATGAGGTCCCCATGTTGTTGACATTGCAAATATCTTTGAACATGTTTGTGAGCTTCCTTCTCCATTATAGGCCAATAATACCCAGTCCTCAATAGTTTCTTGGCCAAGGTCATACCACTAGAATGTGAACCACAAATTCCTTTGTGTACCTCAATTAAAGCAGTCAAAGCTTCCTTAGGGTTAAGGAATCTCAAAAGGGTTCCTCGATACTTCTACGGTACAGGGTGTCACCTAAGATAACCAAATGGGATGACTTCTTGATAAATGTTCTTTTTAGGTCTGGGGTGATGTCAGTGGGGAGGACTCCTATTTTTAGGTAGGTGTATATGTCATGGTACCAAGGGTCATCAGGACCAATGATTTCACACATGAACTCAGAATCTGATACCTTGAAAGCTGGTACGAGAAGTTTCTCTACTAGGATTTCTTGTTTAGGGATGTTGCATGGGATATCCAACAATGATCTGATTGTAGCCATGGCATCTGATGCTTTGTTGTTTACCCTCGATATCTTCTCAAATATGACGTCGATGAAGAATTCCTTGAGATCCTCCACCAGTTTCTTGTATGGAGTAAGTTTGTCATCCTTTGTTTGGTATTCATCATTGACCTAGCTAATGATTAGTTGTGAGTCTCCATAGACCTTAAGTGTCATGATTTTCCACTATAATGAAATTCAGAGTCCTATGATAAGGACCTCATAATCGGCAATATTGTTAGTGAAAGGAAAAGATAATCTATATGATTTGGGGATGCAATCTCCTTTCAGTGTGATAAAAAATATTTTGGCTCCTGATCCATGTTGAGTATATGACCCATCAAAAAACACCTTCCAATGATCTACTACACTAAGATTGAAAATTGATTCATCGGGGAACTTTGACACCAATGGATTCTCTGCATATATCGGTGCTTCATCTAGTTGATCCGCAATTTCCTACCCTCTGACTTCCTTCTACAGTCAGGGAAAATCAGATATAAAACTAAAAAAACAAGATATGAAAACCCTAACAAGCACAATAGAGCACACACTAGCATGAAAATCAAAATAACAAGCGAATGCAAACTGATCTCCAATCTAGATTTGATTTATCTCCATTGCTCTTCTCCACCTGAATAAGAATACAATACTTTGAAGGATTGAATGATTTGATATGTTGATTGCTCCTTTTTTGCAGCATAACGATAAGATGAAGATAATAGAAGAAAAATAGATAGATAAGAAGATTGAGAGAAATTTTGGCAGAGTGAGGATGCTAGAAGAAGATATCCAAATGGCCTTTGAAAGACTTGATTTATAGGAGAAGGCTGATTTGATTCGATGGCCAAGATTAAAATTCAAATTTGTGATATGTATGGATAAGATTAAAAGTTTATTTTAGTGCCTATGATGCACATCAAGTGGATTATGACATGAGACCAAAATTAAGATGTGAAGAAATAAGTGAGATTTTTTTATTTATTTGGAGAGAAAAGATGCCTATGACGCACAATGAATGGGGGTAAAAATAGGATGTGAGTGGGAATCTCATAATTTAAATAATAAAATTATTTAAATTATTTATGCATGTGAAGAGTTGTAGTCATGTGACACATGTTGCAATGTGACAATAAGTGAGGGATTAATTCAAATATTTAATTTGAATTATTTTGAGATATGTGAAGGGGGAGTTAATTAAATAAATGAGATTTATTTAATTAATTGGGAATCATTTATTTAATTAATTGGGAAGGTGACTAAGTGGAATAAATGGGATAAGTGGGATAATGTAATGAACTAGACTAAAATATTACAAAATGTCTTACAAGGTCATGTATCGACTAGGTAATATTATGACATGGACAATTTTGAGTGTCTATATTTTGCCCCTCTTTGAGATGGTGAGATTTATGTCAAGTAACATCATTTCAAAGAAGTTAAGGTATGGATAGATGAAAAAAATATGATGCCCCAACCACTTGAAGAAGTGAGGAGTATGATGAATGAAGGAAAGGGATGATAGAAGAATATGATGATGCAAAAGATATGAAGAAATGAGATGATGATGCCCCCTCGAGAGGATAGGCGAGTTGCATAAAAACGGATATTCTCTTGAAATGAATGAGACGATAAATGAGGGATAAGATGAATCAAGATAAGAAGTAGAGGAAAAAGAAAAATGGCATGTTATACTGCAATAAAGTGAGCAATCATATGTTTGATATAGCACTAGACATTATGCACCAAGGTATAAGGACCAAGGTGACGATGTGTCTCGTGCCCCAACATAATACAACCTTGTCTAGATACAAGATATGAATATTGGCTAGGAGTGATTCAGATTTGATGCAAATGCAAATTGAAATGATAACACACACAAGCAAGCAAGCATGCATAAATGATACAAAAACAAACAAGGTATTGCCCCTATCAAGTTGTAAACCGATGATTAATTGATTGATTGATGATGATGATGATAGTGTTGTCATTGTGGGGAATGATATATCCCTAGATCAACACAAGGGTGATTGATTGATGATGATGATAGTGTTGTCATTGCGGGGAACGATATATCCCTAGATCAACACAAGGATGATTGATTTATTGGGTTTACAACAAGATTAGGATCAAGACTGAAATGTGATTGGATAATTTGACTTGATTGATTAGCTTGGTTGGTATGGATTAAGGATTGAATTGCATTTGGATTATTTCTTGGAATGATTGAAGATGCTTGATTTGAATATTTGGATGATGATTGATGAATTAAATTAAGGAATGATTCACTTGGAATGAGTTTGATTGATTGGATTGATGGATAAATGATTTGATTTGATGATAATGATTGGATTGATTAGAACAATGCATTTAATTAGAAGAAGTGATGTGATTGATTAGAAGAATAGATTTGATTAGAAGAAGTGATGTGATTAGATAATTTGATGAAGAAATTGATTTGAAGAAGTTGAATTTATGCGCTGAATTGATTGGAAGAAGTGATTTGGTTTGATTTTATTGCTTGGATTTTTGAAATGTTTTGATTTTTTAATTTTTCAAATGTTTTGATTTTTTTTAGATTTTTTTTCATGACTTTTTGCATTTTTATTTTTTAGGACTTTTTTGAAATATTTTGAATGTCAATGGATGACAATTTGGGTAGCCTTTGTGCTAGATACCAATGACAAGGGAAAACCAAGTCTAGGTGCAAGGAGATAGATGGGATTGATGGATGAAAGGGTGGGTGATAGGATAAGAGACAAAAGACTCATGATATATGGATGAATAAAAAAGGATAGGTCATAGTGAATGAAATGGATGTATGCATCATAAGAAGGCAAGAATGTGATCTCCAAAAACTATGTCACATACGAATAACATGCCCCATTCTAGGTACAATACTTATGATTCTTCATGACAAAGCTTATGACATTAAGATAATGATAGGCTTGTTTGGAAGGATGAGGTCTATCAAAAGATATCCAAAGCATGTTTCAACATTTTTCCCCATATTTTTATCAAGATCAAAAGGAGGAAGAGAGGATGAACAGACTCAATATGATAAGTATATGGGTATGACGGATAAAGATGGTAGGATATGAGATGGTAAGATGTGATAAGATAAGATAAACAATGATATGGTAGGACGAGACAACATGCCCCCAAGTGTAAGTGACACAGAAAATCAACCTACACATGATGCCTGTTTGCCATGTTTTCATCATGGTACTTATCCAGGGTGCCTATTTACCAGGTTTTCACTGTTGGACGAAGGGATTTCTTTTTTTTCTTTTTCTTTTTTTTGGATAGGAGAAGGGGAATATGGATAGGAGGGACTCAAGTGTCTAGTTCCATGAAAGGTGATAGTCCCACTAGAGATGAATGTCATTGCATGGACCATGTCAAATGTCATTATGCTCATAGATGTTGGTAAGGGATGACATAAAAGGGAGATGGAGTAGGTAGATGATGTATTATAATGTGGATTATGGAGGGAAATAATGGATTATGTAGGGAAATAGTGGATTATGATGTGGATTATGTAGGGGAGATGAATGGGAGACTTAGCCAAAAGCATGGACCATAGGAAGGTGATGGGGGAGATATATAGGATAATTAGTGAAGGGTGAGGAGATGGAGGTATGTGGAATTGTTGTGAAATGGAAGGGAACCATGACCAATGGTTGCACACACTGTGATAAAAATTGAAACTTTTGATGTGAAGGGGGTGTAAGAAGCAATGGAGATTTTTTCTTAGGAGAGCTGTGATGAAGTGCTTTAGGTACCCACATAGATTTAGTATTTTTTGACTTTTATTTTTCTTGTGGGATGGAATATGAAATTCTTGAATAGAGTGGGAATGTGAGGTGGAAGTGGATGGTTGGGATTTTTGAGTAGATGCCTCATTTGACTTGTTTTCCTTTTTCTTAGGTACCCAGACCATTTTTCTTTTAGAATTTTCTTTTGAAGGTATGGGCTTATATTGCTTTTTGGATGGATTTTTCTTTGCTTCTTTGTTTTTGTGTCCTAGGGCATGAGGACCCTTTATATTTTTTGCTTTATAGATAGAGGCATCAAAAAAAATTATTTTGAATCCCATGGGTATGGTGGAATGAGTGGAAGCTTCATGTTTAGACAATGTGTGCATTGATTGGTCATGATTAGGATTTTTAGAGGATTTATGGATAGTCGGATAAGGGAATTGAATAATGGGGATATTAGGTATTGGGAGTAGTGGTGGTGGATTAGATGGAGGGATATTAGGAGTTGGAAGCAATGGTGGAAAATTTGATGGTGGAAGGTGTACGGTCACATGCTTTTGACATTTATAAGATGATGGAGGAGGGATGGCAACATATGTTTTAGGCATATGATAGGATTTATGGTGGAAAGAGAACTTATGATGGATGGAGGAAGTACCAACATCTTTAGATTGGTGTCCTTGGGGTGTATATCCAAGGCCATAAGAGCGTGGAGGGACCTTGACATGGATGGGCTCCAAAACACCTTGTTCATGAAGGCCTAAAACTTTACCTTGATAGTTCATGTTTTGAACCATGCGATGGACAATGGGACTAGGTGTGTTTTGGACACTAGACTTGAGTTCATTATTAGATGAAGAAGGTGAAGTGGATAAAGGTTGTTATTGTTCTAAGGAGGAATATTCATGAATAAAGATGGATAGACCAATAGGACATGTTGGTGGATTTGAAATGAGGTTTATAGTGTATGTGGAAGGATCATTAGGATCTTTATTATGTTCATTTAGATCAACACTATTGGTTAGATCTTCTATATTTACTTGGGAGGCATGTGTCTCATCATGAAAAGTGGATAATGCGGGATCATGGATAGGACTAGGTAGGGGGTCTATAGGAGAAATGGAGGTTTCTTTCTCATGGATAGGTGAATTGATAGGCTCTTGACCATGAAATGCATAGAGTTGGCTAAGAGGATCATCACGGTCTTCTTGATCATAGGTAGGATCTAGATCATAGAGGGAAGCTTCATCATGAATAGGACCAAGTATGTTATGAGTGGAATCATTAGAAGGGCCTAGATATTGATTAGAATGAGAGGTTAATGTTTCCTCATGCTTAGGATAATTCTCTTGACATAGCTCTTGGATTTGAGTGGAAATGGAAGTGGAAGGCTCTAAAAGAGGCTTGGTATGCTCTTTATGATCAACAACATGAGGGAATGATGGAATTTGACTTAGACATATAAGATCATTAGGTTGTGGACAATGTGATGGAGTTGGAATAATAGGCATGGCATTCAAAGGTTCGTGGGTAATCTCATTAATGGGTCTTTGATGTGGGGATGGTCTATTCTGTGCTAGTAGTATTTAGAGAAAATTGTTAAAGGATTATTTGGTTGATGGATTAGAGCTTGAGAAGTTGGATGGTGGTATTGGTGTAGGACTAGTATGTTTTGAGATAGAAATTTTATTAGATGGTGATGGATGGCTAGTAGATTGAATGGTGTATGATTCTAAACTTATGGTGGTATTTCCCTTGTTAAAAGTTATCATCAAGGTGACCTAAGATTTCTACAAAGTTTTCATCATCACTAAGATCTACAAAGTTCTCATCATCACTAGGAGAAAAGATTGACCCACCTTGGAGGATATATGGTTTTGGATTATCTTCATGATTAGGTGAAGGGGCTCCTCGAAGTATGACCTTAGGCTTGTGACTAGAATTGTTAAGGATTAGCACCATTTTAGAAAATGATTGACTAAGATTAGGGTGATGATGATGATGTGGAATGATCAGATTGGATGACTTGGATTGATTAGAATGAAATTGATTGGAATGTGATTAGAAAAAGGATGATTAGAATGATATGTTTATGTTTCAATGTTCATAGCTTGATATGATAATTTGCAAAAAAATGATTACACATGAATCACACACGCAAGACACATAAGCAAGTTTGAATTTGAAATTATGAATGTGATGATTAAGCACACATTTGAAGAAGACACATCAAAAAGTCTAATAACTAGTCAAGTGGGTATGGCCAATTAGGTTTTAAGCTAGGATGCACAAGTTTGACTAGGTATAATTTGAAACAAAAATCCTCCCACACAGCCGGGAGAAAGGGGTAACCCACCCTTCACCTTCACTTCCCAAAGGTATAACGATCTTTGGGGCTTAGCCAAGAGTGACAAGATTTTAACTCCCAAACAAGTGTGTCTTTCGATTCACACTTTGATTAAGGTCGTTCCTAGGGGTGATGAAATCCCCTAGCAAGCCTCCTATGAAGGGTATGACAAAAGTGAACCAAGTGGTGTTTTTTATCACACACGCACTTGATTCACACTCGCAATTGTTAATTTCCCTTTAAAAAATTGAAATGTGTGTAAAACAATTCAAACACTTGTTATTTTTAACCCAAATTCAAAATGTATGATGGAAGGTACAATGGTTCTTTTTAAGTCCAATTTCAAAGTGTGATTGCAAACAAGATGTTCATTTTAAAGCCCCAAATTGAAGTGTTTTGCAAACAAGATTGATTGATTAAATGAGAGATAAAGATAATAGAATGAGTGCACCCGAAATTTTTCACTTTCCAATTTATTATGTATGACTAATATTGTTGCTACTAAAGCTCCTTATGATCACCTACAAAATAAAAAAATGATATTATAATGCAACCATAAAAAAATTTAAGTTCATCAAAAAATTGCAATTTTAGATACATATTTTTAACATAGCCGAATTAGATTTGATTATTTGAAGACGTTATGGATCTGAAAAATAAAAAACCAAAGAAAATACCCTTACTAATTTTTTGAGAGATTTCCAAAAATGTAAAGAAATCAGAAAAATTCTCTATTTTGCGCTAGAAAATGCAGATTTGTGAAAAACATACAAAAAACAAAGATTGGATTATTTCGAATTGTATTTGACCTATAAATTAAATCCGTAAAACTGAGACCCCTATTAAAATTTGAAGATATTTCTAGAAATGTAAACATTTCTAAAAAATTAATTGATTTGCGTTCAAAAAGTAAATTTTATGAAAAAACATAAAATAGTGATAACTCCTACAAAAATGGTGATAAACTCTCAATTATTTTACTGTGGCCTCTTGAGATGATGGATAGGCATCTGTGAAAATATTGTGGAAAAATGTCTAGCTGTTTGGAAGATATGACAAAAATTGTAAAACTTGGTGTTTTGTCCAAAAACTAGTAGATCTACAACAAAAGGTTAATGAAACTTGCAAAAAAGCAACCTAGATCAAAGGATTCACGTCAGATTCACCAAATGTAGTTAGGGAAAATCTGATATAAAACTAAAACAACAAGATATGAAAACCCTAACAAACACAATAGAGCACACACTAGCATGAAAATCAAAATAACAAGCGAATGCAAACCGATCTCCAAGCTAGATTTGATTTATCTCCATTGCTCTTCTCCATCTGCATGAGAATGCAAGATTTTGAAGGATTGAATTATTTGATATGTTTATTGCTCATTTTTTGCAGCATGACGATAAGATGAAGATACTAGAAGAAAAATAGATAGATAGATAAAAAGATTGAGAGAAATTTTGGTAGAGTGAGGATGCTAGAAGAAGATCCCCAAATGGCCTGTGAAAGACTTGATTTATAGGAGAAGGCTGATTTGATTCGATGGCCAAGATTAAAAGTCAAATTTGTGATATGTATGGATAAGATTAAAAGTTTATTTTAGTGCCTATGACGCACATCAAGTGGATTATGACATGAGACCAAAATTAAGATGTGAAGAAATAAGTGAGATTCTTTTATTTATTTGGAGAGAAAAGATACCTATGATGCACAATGAATGGGGGTAAAAATAGGATGTGAGTGGGAATCTCATAATTTAAATAATAAAATTATTTAAATTATTTATGCAAGTGAAGAGTTGTAGTCATGTGACACATGTTGCAATGTGACAATAAGTGAGGGATTAATTCAAATATTTAATTTGAATTATTTTGAGACATGTGAAGGGGGAATTAATTAAATAAATGAGATTTATTTAATTAATTGGGAAGGTGATTAAGTGGAATAAATGGGATAAGTGGGATAATGTAATGAACTAGGATAAAATATTACAAAATGTCTTACAAGGTCATGTATCGACTAGGTAATATTATGACATGGACAATTTTGAGTGTCTACACCTTCCACTCTACATATACAATATCATATTCTGTTAAGATCATAACCCATTTTTCCATTCATCCTGTGAGTGTTGCTTTAGAGAGTAGATACTTGAGAGGGTCTATCTTGGCGATGAGCTTTATTTGATGCGAAAGCATGTAGTGCCTGAATTTCAGTGAGGAAAACACCACTGGTAGACAAGCTTTCTCAATGAATGTGTAGTTGAGTTCATGCCCTACCAAGGTTCGACTAATATAGTAAATGGCTCTCTCTTTTCCTGTTTCATCATGTTGTGCTAGAAGAGAACCAAGGGTTGTCATTTTTGCTGATATGTAGAGGATGAGTGGTTTTTTTGGTATCGGTGGCATGAGGACTGGCAGTGTTAGCAAGTATTCTTTGATTTTATTGAATTCCTGATTGCTTTTCTCATCCCATTTGTATGCTACCCCCTTGTGGAGTAGATGAGAATATGGGATAGCTTTGTCTGCCAACTATGCTATGAATCTACAAATGGATTGGATTCTTCCTTGCAAGCCTCTTAACTGCTTCAATATCTTTGGTGCCTCCATTTCAAGGATTTCTTTGACCTTTGTAGGGTCTATCTCGATTCCCCTCATTGATACAATATACCCTAGAAGTTTTCCTGATGTGACACCAAATACATATTTCTTAGGATTTAGCCTTACCTTGTATTCTTCCAGTTTGTCAAAGATATAGCTTAGTGCTTCTATGTGGTCTCGACACTTTCTTGATTTGGCTAGTATATCGTCCACGTAATTTTCTACAGATTTATGGATCATGTCATGAAAAATCAGATTCATCGCCCTTTGGTAGGTAGCTCCAATGTTCTTTAACCTGAATAGCATCATGTTCCAACAATAGGTGCCCCATGGACAGGTGAAGGATGTCTTATGTCGATCATCCTTTGCTATCATAATCTGATTATACCCTAAGAAATCATCCATTAGTGATAGCATTTCATGTCCCGTTGTTAAATCTACACTCATGTCAATGTTGGAAAGAGGGAAATCATCTTTAGGACATGCTTTGTTCAGGTCCCTAAAGTCGGTGCAGATTCAAATGCCCCTAGTGGGCTTAGAAATAGGTACAAGTTTGGAAACCCATTCAAGATAATCAATGGGTCATATGAAGCCAGCATCAAGGAGTATCTGCAACTCAAGTGTGACCAACAATACGATCTGTGGATGTATCTTTCTTAATTTATGTCTTACTAGTTTTGCCTCTGGATAGACAACTAGATGATGGACCACCACCTCAAGATCAAGACTCAGCATGTCAGCATAGGTCCATGCAAAATTTACTTTCCTTTCTTTCTAAAATGCAACTAGAATCTCTTGTTCCTCGGTCAGAAGTGATTCTACATAGAAAGTGATGTGTGGTGTCTCTTCTGTTCTTAAATTGACTAGGTTGCATCTTTCTGCCAATACTGCTGATTTTTCTTGATGGATGGCACTAAGGGGAAGATTGAATCCCTCATCCTTTGGTGCCTCAGAGAGTTTTTCACCATTGGATGCATCCTTTCTTTTTACTGTTTTCAGATCAAAAAGTGCCACAGTGTGGTTTTCACTTAAAGATCTACATGTTATTCTTAAATTTTCCATTTTGTGACTGAAAGATTCAATCATTTCCCCATAGTATGCATGCATGTCTAGCTCAATATCAAACCATACTTTATGATCTCCGTATGGTAGCATATCCTTGAGGCCCAGGAATTCTAAGAGAGCCTCATCATTTTTAAATGTGTCTAAGATCGGTGGTCCTCATTGGTCATGGTCTATTAGTTGGGGGTATACAAGTTTTAGTTCAGTTGTTCGGTTACTAGACTCAAAAGACATGGTTGTGATCATAAAAAAGGAGGAATCCTCAAATAAAATGGGTAAATCAAAGATGATATCTTCGTCACACACATCGGTTATATCGAGTGTATAGTTGTCTAGGGGAAGACTAGTGGATGCCGGTAATTGAGGAGGATCTTTGACTGGTTTAACCTTGGCACCTTTGCCAAGTATGGTTATCTTCTAAGGGATACATCCAAGGCCAAGATTCTTAAGAAATTTCTCGATAATGATAGGTTTTGACAAACCATTATCATTTTTCCTGAGCTTCTCATTTTTGTTATAGCCCCATCCAAATATTAATTGAAGTCCTTTGTTGCTCTCTTCCATAGGAAGATCTGGCACATGCCTTTCATCTCAATATAACAAGCTTGATGCATATTGTTCATCCACCACCTCTTTACTTAAGCACCCCCACTTTTTAAAAGTGGACGACATTGTCATGAAGGTTTGAAATGCTGGGTCAATTGGCTGTGGTTTTCCATGGGATCTAGGAGATTGAGGTAACTCTCCTATCATAAAGGTGCTCTTTTTCATTTTATAATCTCCACAACCATTCTCTTGGATAATGACCTTAATATTTGGGATGTTCAAAATGGAGGGTGTCTTTGTCTCAAAGGTGGAGGGTAAGGTGGATGGGTCGATATAAGGAGATGTGGGTCCCTCATCATTTTTCGGGACTTGGGGGATCTTATAATACTTGGCCTCCAGGTTTTTGCAATAATAAATGGCTCAGGATCACCATGGATTCTGACAAGTCTTGGTTTTCATAGGGGAATTTGACATGTTGATGGAATGTGGATGCAACAACCTGCATCCCATGGATCCACAGGTGTCCCAGGAGAATATTATAGGGAGGTTCAAGGTCAAGAACCTAGAAAGTAGTCTCCATGATTGTTGGTCCCTCTTGAATGGGGAGTTGAATGGTGCCTTGAGACACCCATTCTTGATCATCATAGGCTCTAATTGTGATACATTTTCCCTTCTCAATGACATCTTCTGAGAATCCCAGATTCTTTACTAATTTCAAGGTACAAATATTTAGACCCGCACCTTCATCCACCAAGACTCTTTTGACTTTGTTCTTGTGTACTAAGACTTCAAGATGGAGTGCACAGTTGTGAGATGGCTGGGTTGGGAGATCCTATTTGGAGAAAGTGAGGAGATGAGGTGTAGTGATATGTCTGACCATAGCTTGAAACTAGTCTGCATCAAGGTTTGTGGGAATGGAGGATGCAACCAATGCATTCTTTATGATATCCCTATGTGTGGGTGAGATTTTTAGGAACTCCATGATGGAGATCTAGGTGGGGGTCTTTTTTAGTTGATCTAGGAAATTGTAACCATTAGGGATGGATTTTAAATTTACGGTGGGTGCCTTGGATGGTTGTGAAGTTCCTAGGATGGTAATTATGCCAACTTGTGTGGTGACTCCACACTTGGCTCTAGATCCTTTAATATTGACAACATCTACCCACTCATCCAAGGATGCAACAACATGGTCATAAATATGGTTTACGTTGCCATACTTTTTGTCTTTACCATTGTTGTTTCCTTTATTGTGATCTAGCATCAGATTCGTGTATATTTTAAGATCTTGATTCCCAGCAGGTTGTTCAATGGTTATGGTCTTATCATCGATGATATCTTGGATTAAGTTTTTAAGTCACATGTAGCTAGTTGTCGTGTGTCCCTTTATCTTATGAAAATCACAAAGGTGCTTCTCATTATACCATGGTGGTTTAACTTGAGGCTCTTGGTAATTTTCAATGACTGGGAGCATGCTGATGTTGGCTTGAATGAGTTGTTGCATGACAGATTCGATTGGTTCCCCAAGGGGTGTGTATTTTTGTTTAGGGGGATATCTGTTCTTTGGGGGTGGTCCCCCTTGAGCATTTAGGTTGTTGACATTTTGATTGTTGGGTTGTTGTTGTGGTGTGTTATTTTGTGGAGTGTTTTGGGTGTTGTTTTGTAGTTGTTGGTACATTTTTTGTTGCACATTTGGTCTTGGAGCACTGATAACAAATTTGGCATCAACAACACCATCACTGGTGGCGTTCTTGTTCTTAGCCCATGTGTGAGGCTTGTCATTGTAACTTGTTGAGGGTCGATTGTCTTGGTATGTGGGCATGACCACTTGCATTATAAGGGCTCTTTCGATGAGCACTTTGGGAATTAATTGGTCATATGTGGTTATGCATTGCATTTTCAAATGAAAGGCCAAGGTCCCTTCAAGGTTTGAGATGATAGTCCCGATTTGTTGTTCTTCCGGCTTAGCCCATTTTCTCTTGTTGGCCTTGGATCACCATCATTGCAAGAAGGTTGTGAATGTTTCTCCCTTGGCTTGTTTTAGATTGCGAAATTCTTCCAAGCTCACATCTACACCCATATTGAATGAATAATTCTCAATGAATAAGTCCACAATTTCTTGGAACTTTTTAATACCAGTGAGGAGACGAGAGAACCATTCCATTGTTGGACTGACTAGGCTCCAAGTGAAGAGTCGCATTAATTAATAATCATCATATGCGACCTCCATACAGTGTACATGGAATTCCCTAATGTGATCTTCAAGATTTCCAGTTCCTTGATATTTATTGAACTTTGGTATTTCAAAGCCTGGTGGGAATGAAACCATTGGAATGCTTATGTCAAATGGATAGGGGCATAGATTACATTGTGTTTTCTTTGTCTTTCTTGATTCTATGTCCAGTATTTGCTGCGAGAGAAATTTAACTTGTGTGGAAAAATCAATTTGTGGATCGGGTGGTGGGATGAATGTGTTTTGAGATGGTGGTCGGGTTGCTTGGGTAATGGGTAGGATGGTTTGGGTGTTTGTGAGAGCTTGTTGAAATATTTGTTGTGCAACTAATTCTTGTTGATATTCTTTTTGTTTTTGTTGTTGTACCAACAATGCTTATTGTTGGGCTTGCTACTGTTGCTATTGTTGTTGGACCAATAATGCCTATTGCTATTCTTGTTGTCGCACATTTTTTTTTTTGCACTATTAATGCTTGTTGTTGCGTGTATTGTTGTAAGGCTTGCTAATAGTCCAAAGCTTGTGCTTGTGCTTGTTGTGCTTGGTATTGAGCTTGTGCTTGAGCTTGAGCTTGTTGAGCTACTTGTGTGGCTTGTGTGGCTTGTGTGGTATGTTGTTGTTGTAGCAATGCATGTGCTTGTTCTTGGACAGCTTGATGTGCTTGAGCTTGTTGTGCTACCTACTATGCTTGTTCGGTGACTTATTGCACAACTTGTTGAGCTTGGAATTGTTGAAGTGATTTTTTGGTACGCTTGTTGGGCTATTTGCAATGTGATGCTGTATTGATTTGATATGTTTGGATTTGGTGGTGGAGGTGGAGGATTTGGTGGAATGGTGTGAGATGAGGTAGCAAGATTTTGCTGAGGTGGTTGTTGTAATGTTTGAGTGATGACAAGAGGTTGAGTGGGGGATGGTATGGTTGATGTGCCTGGTCCTTGGGAGACCATGTTTTGAGATGTTTGGATTGTTGTAGTTGGCATGTTGATTGGTTGGATTGACCCCACCTGGTGTTACGAAATCGATGGCATAGCCAAAGGATTTAGTATGATGGATTTGTTGATTTGAATTGTTTGATTTGGGATTGGTGGGTTGGATGGAAGGATTTTCCCCATACATTGATTAGGTGTGGATGATGATGGAAATAAAGTAAATGATGAGAAGATTGGTGGTGTGTTCCCTTGCAAAACTGAGGATGATGCATCAAATTTTCCTACTTGTGCAAACATATCCACTTGTCCTTGTGATATCATGGGAAGAGAACTTTGTGTATCAAGAGGGTATGTCGGTATTATGAAAAAGGTGGAGGGGTTTTTTGTATCATGAAAGATGAGTGGTACATATGGATGTTTTGAGTTTTGTGGGACGATGCTAGTCATACCCAAGTTCATTTTTTCCTCCAAGTTTTGGTTATTGACAAGTGGATGTGTTTGAAGAGCTTGGAGTAATGAAATCCCATTGGTGATCATTGGTTGACTTGGAGCATGGGATGATGTTGGTTGTATGATGGGTTGGATGACATTTGGGAATGAAGGTATGAATGGTGCTTGAGGTATACTCCCAAGAGGTTGTTCCACAATAGTGCCAAAATCAAAGTCAGAAGGGAGTTTAGCCCCTTCTTTTGCCAATGCCAACATGTATTGTGTGGGATTGAGCCTCATAACCATGTTGACGATCTTGTGTGTTTCAAGATTTTGGATTATTTCAAGTATTTCATCTTGAGTCATCCCTTGGAAATTTCTGGTGATATCCTCCACTTGGCAACCTCCCTCTTGAGAATCTTGAGGTAATTGAGAGGGATTAAGTGAAGGGTTGATTGATTCCTTGGGGTTGAATTCTGATGTAGTTTGTCTCAAATCATTTGAAGTGGATGTCTCTTTGTTTTGCTTCATGATATTCTTGTGTTGAGATCTTGTTTGGACCATAAAATAAGGATCAACTTTTGGGAATATGAGGTAAACCTCTAACTCCTTGGGTTGATCTAAAATTTAGGTATAAAAAGAAAATATAGGATGATTAAGGATCAAATGATGGTGGTGTAAATGATGAGGAGTGAATGATATGGATGTTTAAACTCTTGAGGACCTTGGAGGAATACTAGATTTTAGGAATTTTGGATTTGGTTTGATTTGATTTGGATAATGGACTCATAAATCCCAAGATGTTAGATGTTATCTTGGAGTAAATTTGTCCACAAAGGTGATAATTCAACTAGACATGTGAAGAAGGATTCATCCACACATGTTTAGCTAAACAAAGATGATTTTGATTTGATTTGAAGGATTTACCAAAAGTTTAGCATGAATGATTTTTCCAATGTTTCAAGAGTTGCTTGTGAGATGAGATTTGGTTGATAATGATGATGGATGAAAATATTGATTTGATCCTAGATGTACCTAGAGAGACTTTGTTTACAAGACCAATTTTTTGAAGAACATGCTATACTTCTACAGTGTTCAAATCCTGTTCAATTTTTTGAAGAACATGCTATACTTCTCAAGATCACTGTGAAGCATGAGAGAAGTGCATACACATTTAAATGACACAAGTTGCAAGGAAGATTACAAGACAAAATAAACACAAGTTCATTTTAATCCTCAAAGCAATGACGAGTTTTTTTTATAGCACCAAAACCAAGTATGAAGTTGCTTGTTCAATTTTATCCAAAATCCAAATTCTAGGAAGTATCTAAGGTTCAATTTTAACCAACTTTGACAAAGTTTGAGTTGATGATTAATTTTAAGCCCAAATTGATCTAGTTGGTCCTAGAATAGGAAATAAAATGCAAAAATTGAAGACCTAAGCTATTACAAAGAGCATTAAAAAATGATTTTAAGCCTCCAACTTGATTTCCATCATTTCCCTGCAAAAGCGACACTACACCGCAAATGCAACACTCTGCAACTGTCAAATGCGGCGCTGAAAAATTGAAATGACGCTTTAGTAAAAGAAAAAGTGGCGCTCTGTAGAAGGCGGAGAGCGCAAATGCAGTGCAGTTTCAGAAGAAACACTTTGCGGACAGAAAGTAAAGACATAAGACACAAGGGTCGAAGGCGACGTTGAAACAAAAGTGGCGCGACAGATGCGAGAAAGTGTGATGTGATCCGACAATAGCAATGCTGGAGATCGAAAGCGGTGCTCTACGAACTTGCAAATGCACAAAGGCAATGTTGCGTTCCTGTGTCTACAAAAAATAGAAAAATCAAGGAAAAAACCACAAATTAAGATGTCAAGCCCTCCTTCTAGCGCCAAAATGTGAACACCAAACATGCACAGACTAACATAAGATCAACAAATAATTGTTAAACATGTTAGAAAGATCAATCTAGTGTGTTCCCTATGAAATTCTTTAGCTAAATTCAAGATAAAACATAAAAATAACAAGAAACTAACAAAAGATAGCATGTAATCTAAATTGAACTACCTAAACCTCCATCCCATAGGGGGAGTGGTGCTCCTTTGATGTGGAAAGAAGCCCTTTCCCAATCCCTTTGATAAGATTGATGATTTGTTGATAATACAAGTGTAGAATTGATGTCAAGTGATAAAACTATGCTTGAAAATGATGGAAATGGTGATAACTATGAAGTGAAATGCCTATAGTGATAATGCATGAAGTTGTGGATCCATATTATGAAAAGAATGGTTCTATTTATAGAAGTCAAGGGTTGAAGAATGAGAGGATTTGATGAATGTGGGATAAATTGAGAGCCAATGAGAATGTGCCAAGTGTCACAATTCTACTAGATGAGGGTGGAGCACATTTTGGGAAATGTGTGAGTGGAGGAGGATGGAAGAGAAGTAAATGAAAATGGTTGAGAATTTGAAAATTGTGTAAGAGGAATTGAATGAAATTGGTTGAGATTTGAGAGGAAGTAAGAGAATTTATTACATTTGTAAGAGGATGTGATAGTTTTTGAAAACCTTTAGGGGGGAATTGAATGAGAGGTGGTTGAGAGGAATATTCCTCAGAATATGCCTTTGTGAGGATAATTAGAGGAATTAGATAAATAGAAGAAATTAATTTCATATGCAACCTGGTTAGTTGACCATGGTTGATTTAACTCTTGAGGAGTTAAAAGCTGGAGGATTTAATTAATGATGATTAGAAGGTGATTTAGGATTAATTAATTGGAAGAGGTTAGGGGATTTTTGATATTTGACTTAATTGATTTTAATCAAATAAGAAGACATAGGGGGATTTAATTAAATGATCTATTTAATTAAATATGATGAAAATTAGTTAGAAAAAGGGTGAATTAATCAATAAATGTAATTATTTGATTAATAAATAAAATTGTTGAATTAAATAATGTTGATTATTTAATTAATTGGTTAATTTGAAGTGATTTCAGAAGAAATAGTGTTAATTTATTAGAATTAGATGCATAGTGTCGATCATGACTTTTTTTTTACGTGTCTACAATAATTACTATAACAGTGCACTACTTATGTGATAGCATATCCACTAACCTCCAATCTCAATTATCAAATCATAGGTACTCTAGTAGATTCAATCTCTCTCTTGTTGAGCATAAGAGAGATTCTTCATGATCACTTGGCTACAATTAAATTCACAAGCCAAAGTAATTGGACAAATTGGATCAAGAAGTAAGTTATACTGTGGAAAGGTTAGGAACTTATATACTTAGATTGTAATGAGCCATTAGGGAGTTGTCATTTAAATGGAACATCATTTTCTTTATAGGAAAATATGATTATTTATATAATTATTATATTGCTTACATAGAAATTTTTATATAAATTCAACTTTATTACTACAATGTTAGTTGAACAAGAACCTTATTATTTAACTTATTGTTGTAAACACAATACTTAACTTATCAAAGATTATATATTCTTGGTTATTGTGTGAATATTGTTACCTTACATTTAGCATGAGTGCCATTGAGTAAATTCTACTTCATGCATGTGGATATACAATTCAAACAAGCTAAGGATGGTATTATCCTTTGGAGGCATTCCCTCAGTGCTTCACATAAAGAACCCTAAGGAAGGGATGTTGTTCCCCCAAGGCATTAATCATATCGAAACCACCTACCTCTTAGGAGACTTCCACCTCCCAAGGTGTGCTTCTTTGGAGTTACATCCCACATGCACTCATTTATCTTTTCATGTTCCATGTGCATCACCAACATGAAATTTTTGCACGCATTATTTTTTTTGTGTTGTAAGTGGTGACAACACATGTGCACACATGGCTCTTACCGTTGTGAAGTTTTCTCATGTTAATTTTTTTTATGGTTACATTTTGGCGTGTCTTGCTCATGAAAGATTGTGGGCATGATAGAGGGGGATGGAAAAATCTAGTAATTGTTGGTCTTGGCTATTAGGTTCTTTGTTAACAAACTCTAGTTTTTCATCAATGCTATCCTAAGAATTAGTCTTTTCTAGGTTCAGGTGGTATTCGCCTAAGTCGATGATCAATACTTTGTAGATCACCTCTGAAAGAAACAATGATTTTTATGGTTTGTGTTCTCACTTTACCACTTTACATTTAATTTGCTTATTTTTCACAATATAATATTTGATGTAGGTAGAAATCAACTTAGGGCAAGAGTCAACTACAAGGACCATATACTTGGCTAAAGTAGTGGTCCATATCTTGACTCTAAAGGATTCATCATCTCTAAGCTTGAGCCTCTTGTAAGCACCCTCCATTAAAGATGTGGTGGTTTTAATCAATTTTGGATAAAAGATTGTATCAACCACATCATGAATAAAATCTCTAATTATAATAACCAAGGGGGGTTGAGAATTTAGTCTTAAGATTTTCTATATAAATAGAAGTTTGAGTGAAAGTATAAGAAGATTAAAAAATTTGAGATAGACCACTCTATTAAGGATTTGATGATGATAATTTTGACACCTTCTATAAAACACCCTTCTTTTCAGACTTCACCTTCTCTTTTTGACCTAAAAGTCTATTTCAACAAATAGATTGCTGAATTCTCCCTTATGACTCTCAGCTTCTCTTCATTGGGTTGCTCTGACACCTTGAAAGCTAAATGAAAACATAAGGAATTTGCAAAAATAAACTGCTTATATAGTTCCCTCTTTAATTTGAACGTTGGAATCCCTATCATTTATTTCATCCCTTGCATTAACTTTGCGAGCAGGCTTGGTGGGTTGTACCATCAATTTGAATTTGAAATTATTTTGCCTCATGGACCAATGGTCTGGATTTGATTACTGATAGCTCTCTTCTCTTTTAAACTATTGCTTGAGAGCACATGGCATATGTCATGCCGACATCATAATGAGCATGTATTGTCTTTTAAAAGGTACTTATTCTCTGCGTTCTTCTGGTCCAATGGTTGTCCCTAGTTCAAGATGATAACCATTTCTGACAGTCTCCAAGCCTTCACAGGCTGTAGGTTTAGAAATTTTGCTTCTGATATGATAGCGTGGATTTGTTGTCTCCTTTAGCTCTGCTAATGGTGAGTCTTTTCCAACTGACAGCTTAATTTCCTTTTTCAGTAATTGGGGTGTTGACATGTGGCCGTCATGATGTCACAGGGAGTCCTCTATAGGGGACCAGTCTTTATTTTTTATTTCTTTTGCATATCAGGATTTGACGACTTACATTCAATCTTGATGATCTGACTATTCTGGATGCTTTAGACTGACAGATACAATATGAAATCTCATGGGTCGTTGATCTGGGGCCTTCTATTCTTTATCTCATGGGAGCTATTGGCTGACAGAAGCAGCATGATCTTGACACTGGGCATATTAAATGTTGGAGATTCTTTGTTGGTCATTACATTAGCCTTTAGTCCTTTGCTTCAATATGATGGTGTGGATGCCCTTAGCACAAGATTCAATGACTGGCTCTCCTCCAACCTACAGATTAATTCCCTTTTCTAATTTCATGAGTGAATGACACTTGGCAAGGTGGGCAAGGTGGGCTCCTCCTTGCCTTGTTGGATACATATTTATAGAGGAAAAAACACACCAAAAAACCAAAAATATATACACATTTTTACAAATTTTCATCTACATTTTTAAGAATGAAGTTTTAGATAAATCACATTGACATGGATTAGGAGGACACGATCATTTGGTTTAGAAAACTCAAAACCATTCTCTTGTTTCATGTGGTGATTACATATGGTCCACTTCATATGGACAAACTTATTGTGTCTTCCCTGCTTGAATATTTCTTCATCCCACTTGAAAATTCTCTTGACTTTGAAATCTTGAGCTATTTGTTTTTTCAAACCATCTTTTAACAATCTCTCGATGTTTCTAAAACTTATTTTTTTTTTATTTTTTCTTTTCTAAATTTCAATAGCTTGTCCATTCTAGTTATTATTGTATCATTATTTTCTAACTCCGGGGAAATTTTATTGTAAAGTTTTTCAAAAATGACAGTAGTTTTGTTTTTTTTATTGTAGATCAAGATGTATGGTGAAGTCTCTAGGACCTTCTTTAGAATAATCTTTTTTGTTCATAAGACTTTCTTCAAGTGTTTTAAATCCCCTCTAATAATCAACTCCTATTTTTTAAATTTTAATTAAGTTTTTGTTGATTGATTTAGCTAACCCATTTCCTTCATGATAGTGGTTGGATGAGATCATTAAATAGATGCCATATGTACATGCAAAATATATGATCTTTGCCCCAATAAATGTTTTATTATTGTATATTATCATTGTGTTTGGGACACCAAATCATGTGACAATCCCCTCCAAGAAGTCTATGATCACATTCTCAAGAGCCTCTTCTAGTGGAATTACTTTTTCTCACCTAATAAAATAATAACTAACTATTAAGATCCACTTATGTCTTGCATTGGTAGGAAGCTTAATCATGCCAATAAAATCAATCTCCATTGGGAAAAGGGACCATCTTTATGATAGTTTTCAATTGCAAGGGTGTATTTCTCTTTTTACCTATAAAAAATTGGCATTCTTTCACATCTTAAACATATATGTACATCTACAAACATACTGGGTCAATAATAGCTAGCTCTCATGATCGTGGCTACCATTGTTTGAGCTAAATAATGTCCTCCTTATGAGCCTTGGTGGAATTCATGAAGAAGAGTTGGCACTTTTTAAGTTTTTATGTATCTTAGTAAAACTTTATCATGGTTTCTTTCTTTTTTGATGAATTTTCCAGATATCTATATTAATATAAATAAAGTAACAAAATTCACAAAAAAGGGTTGGGTGGTAGGAAAGCACACCTCGAAAGTGACATGGGCCCAGCCCAGCAAAATTAACTAAAATCACATGGGCTTAGCCCAGAAAAAAAACAGAATGAAATTTATGCAGCTAAGGCAATGCCAGTAGATCCTAGGGGATCCTGGTCATCCAAATCTCTACCTCATACATCAGCGAGGTTAGGAGTGACGTCAAGAGGAGCACCCCAACCATCATCATTTTTATCTTCTTTTTCTTTATCCTTGCGCTGAGGCGAGATTGCAAGAGCAAGCCGCGGAAAGCTTTTCCCAGAGGAGGGCCAACAAGAGCCAGAGTCAGGAGGAGCATCTGCAGGCCACCCAGAGCTGCCACCACTGTTCCTCGGTGCACCACTAGAGTGCCAACCCTAACCAGGTCGCGGTGGAGGTGAACGAGTCCGTCGGGGAGGCCGAGAATCTCGAGGAGGAGGAGGCTGAGAGCAAGCCCGCGTGGAATCACTCTGCTTCCAACCCCGAGAGGGCGACCGACGATGGGAGGAGGAGGGCGAGTCAGGAATCCGAGCCACAGTACAAGGGGCATTGCCCCAGTGGTTCAGGAGAACCTGCAGGTGAGCCACTTCCAGTGCAACCTTGTTGGCTTGCACTTGAATCTGTAACATAACATTAAAGCATATAATAGCTTTAGCATAAATAGAAACATTAATATCTATATGCGAATGAGTAAAAATACAAGCATTTCTGTCTTTTCAGATACTGAAAAGGATTTCCACTCTGAAAGTGTGTCAAATCTAGGTGAACATAGCCAGGGTTCCAGGTGGGTCCCCCAGAAGAACCATATGCCACGAAAAGGGTTCAGGCCTAAAAGGCCGAAAGAAATCATGAATCCAAGTCCAGAACTACTAAGCTCTGGGACAAAACCAAAAAAGGTGCTTGAAGCTTTCAAGCTACCCACAAAACGGGTAGTGAGGGTCAGAGACCCCCAAATGAACCAGCCGAGAACCCATAGGAAAGCCTTGGAAAAGAATACACCAAGCAAAGTGGGCCAGCTTCGGATTAACACTTGCAGACCAAATGGCATCAAACCTCCTACGCCAAGTAAAGGCCGAGGAGTTAAGAAGCCACCTCTGGTTCAACAAGTTGAGCATAGGGAAATGGGGTGAAAGCCACTTGTAACCAAGCCGTGGCTTGTAACTCCTAAGAGGAGTATCTGGAAACCATTTCCAGTCTTTTCACCAAGGTTTGTGCCCACGAGTACCAACTTTGTGAAGAATCTCTACCGGAATGGCATCCACCAGACCATCAAAAGTAGGATGATCCTGGTTTTGAAGGCTGTAATGAGCTTTAAAAACATCCCACTGCATAATACTCATAGTAGGCCGGTGGAAGAGCTGGTGCAGTGTCTGAATGCCCTTCTTATGAAATCGGAGAGCTTTGAGCCAAGGCGACTTGGCCAGGGGTTGACCATTCTGGGCAAGAAAGGGAGACCACCAGAGATTATGCTCGTTGATGGAGAGCCCATCACGAAACCCGGCACCAGCCCAATAGAGTCAGGGCTTGACAGTTTCCCAAGAACGCCAAATGCTTTTAGCCACAAAGGAGCCAATAATTTGAACCGGCTCCGTCATCACCAGCAAGGTTTGGAAGCTGATGCCTTTCCAGGCGGGTCTATGAATGGGAAACCCAGACTAAATGTAATGTCTAAGGAGAACTTTCTAGGCTTCATCCCCAGTAAGCGCACAGATGATCCATTTGACATAGAGGGCAGTTCCCTGTTATTGAGTGGAAAGCAAGCCGAGCCCTCCCGACTCCTTAGGAAGACAGCAAAATTCCCAAGCGACCCGATGAAAACCCTTATGGGTCTCAGAAGAGGCCCAAAGAAAATTGCGGAGCAACTTCTCGAGCCTGCTGTAGGCTGCTTTAGAAGGAGCCTAACAGGAAGAATAATAGACATGGGTGGCAGCCAAAACTTTAGAGCACACCTGGAATTTGCCTGCCAGCGAGAGAGGCTTGGTAATCCAATAGGCCAGCTTTTGCTCAACTCTGGAGAGCACGACTTGCCAGAGCTCCCGGGGGGAAGCCTGGAAGGCGAACGGAATGCCCAAGAAGCAGAAGATTTCCCCTTGACCAATCCACTTCCAGTTATAGGATTGAAGCCACGCAAGAGTGGGAAGCACAAACTGTCTGTAGCACAACGTTTTGTGCCATTGAATTGCAGAACCAGATGCAAGACAAAAAGTGTAAAGGCATTCAAGGGCAGTAGCGATTGAACTTTCGTCCTCTAAGAGAGTGAGGAAGGAGTCATCAGCAAAATGGCCATTGACAAGCTGCTCTTGAGAATCTGGGAGTGTTATTCCTTTAACACGCTGTTGGGAGATAGCATTGGCCAGGAGATATCCAAAACCCTCAGCTGCCAGAACATAAAACGCAAGGGCAAGAGGGCATCCCTGGCGAATAGAACGAAATAGGCCAAAAGTATAGGACTGACGGCCATTAATGAAGATGCAAGTCGAGGCATCGGAAAAAAGCATGCGAACAGACTGAAGAAAATTGGCTCCAAAACCCAATGCCTGTAACATTGCAAGAATGAAAGGCCATTCAATGCAGTCATATGCTTTAACAAAATTGATTTTGATAAACACGACTTTCTGGTTCAAACGCCGGGCCCACTCCATGCCTTCCCAAACAACAATAATGTTGTCAAGAATGAACCTGGATTTGATGAATCCAGTCTGCTCGGGACGCACAATTTGAGGTAGGAGGTGGCGGATTTTTAGAGCCAAGGCTTTGGCAATAATTTTATAAGAGACATTAAAAAGCGTGATGGGCCGCCAGTTACAAATATCCTCCGGATCTCCAGATTTAGGTATGAATTTAATATTGCTTTTATTTATTAAATTGTCTAAAGAATTGTTGTGAAAGGCTTTAAGATAAACATGATGAAGGTCACTCCCAATACAGTCCCAAAGCGCTTTATAGAATTCACAGGGGAAACCATCAATCCTAGGAGAATTG
The DNA here is from genome assembly GCA_007115665.2 of Sequoiadendron giganteum. Classification (NCBI taxonomy): domain Eukaryota; kingdom Viridiplantae; phylum Streptophyta; class Pinopsida; order Cupressales; family Cupressaceae; genus Sequoiadendron; species Sequoiadendron giganteum. The sequence goes on along the minus strand of CM021101.1, from coordinate 74,690,915 downwards.
TCATCGGCCATGGAGGAAACAGCTTCCTTGAGATCATCAATTGTTAATAATTGATCACAAAAATTAATCTGGGTTAAAGAAAGCCTATGTGGCACAACAGCAAGGCAGCTCTGAAGGGCTTGCTGGCACACAGGCGTGGGGTCCTGAACCGTGAAAACTTGCTCATAGTGACGCACAAAAGCCTGGAGAATGTCAGGTAGCTCAAAGAGCACTTGATTACCATCTTTGATGGCTTTAATGCCTAGGGAGGAGTGCCTAGCACGAAGAGCCAAAAAAAATTCTTTGGAGGCACAGTCCCCAATTTTGAGCCAGTGGAGCCACGCCTTGATTTGAGCGCCCCTAGCAAAATAGCTATCAACCACTTGCTTCTGGTGTCTTAAGTCCGCCACCCGGACTTGATGTGACGGAGAGAAAGGACAAGCCGCTAAGGCCTCCGTAGCAGCACACAAGTCAGTAGTGGTGGCCTCGTAAGAGCGCCGACGGAATAAAGCAAGCTGTCGCCCATAAATGCGCAGGAAGCGTGCAGTACGAATGATAGTATCATTCCACCAAGCAATCTAGCCCGTACTGCCAGACGGACGACACTCTAAATTCCACACTCAAGGAATGTGGGACATGGTGGGCTTGTGATGGAGCAGAGACGTGTTCAAAAAGAATTGTGTCTTACACATGCGAGGTTGCCAAGTATCCCACTCAATCCGAAATTGAATGGGGAAGTGATCCAAAAGGGTCACATCCACAAGCGGCTTAACAGGCAAGGCAGAGCTCTTGAACGAAAAAAAAGATTGTGCCAAGATCATGGCACGATCAAGGCACTTAAAGACTCTGTCAGCACCAACTCTGTAGTTACACCAAGTGTGCTAGAGGGAATGAGAATGACGGTAACCCAGATTGGGATCAAAAAGCCCCAATTTATTGCGCATGTAAAACCATGCCTCCCTTTCGCCTGTAGCCCAACGAAAAGGTACAGTGCCATTTTTATCATACGTCATTTCAACCATGTTGAAATCCCCACAGAGCAACTAGGTGGCAACTGATAAAGAGTTTGCAAGCCATCGCCAAAGCAAGCAGCGCTCTACAGCATCATTAGAGGCGTAAATATTGATACTCCCAAAGGAATGGTTCTCAATATTGAGAAGAGTCCAGACAGCCCGCTGGGAGGGATCCACCCCATGGTCAACCACATAAGGAAGCAACCGCGGGGCCAAAAGAGTAGCTGCTCCACCACGACCAGCCTCATGCAAGGTACACAACATAGTGCTAGCTGGCCAAATAGAGCGACAAGCCGAAGCAAGCAAAAAACCTGAAATTTTAACTTCCTGGAGACAAAGCACTTCAATCTGCGGAAAATTCTTCAAAGTATTCCTAACAGAATACTTCCTTGAGAGGTCTGTGAGACCTCGAACATTCCATGAGAGAAAAGTCATGGAAAGTCTTCATGCTTGCAGAATCCCGGTCCTCTTTACACAGGGAAGAGAAGCTATTCTTCAAAAACTCTTGCGGAACTGAACCCATTTGAATAGAGGGAGAATACCTCCGCTTTTCTGGCACATATTCACTTTCTTCTGGTGGAGGAGACTGGCTGCGAGAACGCCGTTGGGTCTCCACACCGGCGGATAGTGCCAGTTGAACACATAAAACTGTAGTAGCCTGGGGCGCGGCCTGCGGCCTGGGCTGTAAAACAATAGAAGCCACTCTTACGGGAGTGGCCTTCCTCTTCTCTGAAGGGTTTGAAACCTGCTGGGTCAGTTCCAAGGCTTTGGGAGCCGACCTAGAACCATGTGACTTATTTTTTTGGTTGGCGACCGTGGTTCACTTTGTGTCCACCTTAGCCGAAGGTTCTATTTGACGAGGCTTTTCAGCACCCTACGGTTGAGAAACAGTACGGGGAACTGACAAAGGGCAGTCCCTGATCTTATGATCAGCTGATTGGCACCAGTAGCACGTGTTGGGAAGGTTAAAATACGTGATTTTCTGGGAGTGGCGAATATCTCTGATTTGAAGGTCAACAGTCTCTTTCAAATCTTTGGATAAATCAACTTCCACACAAATCCTCTTCTGAGGACGGGCTTGAAAGAACTTATCAGGTTCAATGCAAACAACCTTCCCTAGAGAGGAAGCAATATGGTGCAAGAAGGGCACACATAGCAAGGGCAACCCGGGAAACTCAATCCAAACTGGCACACGCATTTTGGTGTCCTCGGAGACAGCAAAATCCTGAGTCCAAGACTGGAAAACCAATAAGGAGGAACGAACATACCAAGGTCCATGACCCAGAATAGCTTGGACATGATTTACTTCCGCAAAGCGAAACAAGAAAAAACCCTTGGTCGGATTTTGGACCATATCAAGGTGGACCCCATGAGGGACCCAGGCCTTGTTAACTCAGTCTTTTAGCACACTTTCAGGGGGAGTCCTCCCAACAAAATAACCCATAAGGGTGTGTTTTTCAAGCCATTGGCATGCAGAATCAAAATCAGGTAAAGGTAAAACTACATCAGCAGGAGCGTCAGAATGCTTACCTCGTGAAAGACTTTCAGAACAAATTTCCGAGGGCGTTTGTTCGGTGGGGGAACCATTAAATTGCGCCATCGAACCGCTAACACCAGCAAGAATTGTCGGGTTAGAACCGGTTGAAGGCATAATAAACCCCTAAAATCGCAGTAAATGCGGCCGTACGCAATGGAGGAACCAAAATCCTGCGCAATAAACGCAGTATGACGCAGAAGGGGCCACGAATGACCTCAGAAAACTCAAAACCCTAGCAGAGCTCCATCATGGTTTCTTTTGAATAATATCTCATTTATTAGTTCCCGGGAACTATTGGTGAGGCTGGAAATTTAAACGGTGATTGATCTCTTTTAATCCAGCCAATCAAAATCGTTCCAATTTCTTTGGATAAATTTATTTTTGACTAGTCATGAACAAGTTGCAAGTTTTTTAACGAAAATTTGCAGGAGAATGTTTTGGCGGCCTCTGATTGGCATTGCAGATGGCTCGCAGGGGCATTTGCAGCTTCCAATACAAGAGACCGCACGAATTTTGAGGGAGGCGCCTGTAGGTTTCGACAGTTGGCGATTACAGTCTTTGCATGGAGAGGAGACATGGCCAACTGCAGAATTTGACCCTCCGCCGAGCTGAAAAGCCTCACTCCGTCAAAACTTGCTCCCCTCTGCCTCTGCCAAAATGGGCTTTCGAACAGGGTATACACAGACATCAAAGCATAAAGGGAAGTCGATTTTTAACAGATGTTAGAACTAATGATTGTTTCAAAGTCACAGCCACAGGACTTCAGTTTGCCCCTCTTCGACCTGGGTCCTTCTTTGCTCCACCCATGTCGAGAGGCGAACATCCATTCTGGCCCTCCTCTGAGTCGGTCATAGTTGAGTTGGGTGCGGCCAATCCCTGATCTACTCCGGTACCATAATTCATATTTGGAGCCCAACTCTCAATATATCAAAATCCTCTATGCTATTCATAGAACAATACATTACCAATCAACAGATAAATCATAAAGTCTGGCATAATAGAATCCTGTATTTTGGTAAAAAAATGAAACAACCCAAACTTCTAAGGCTTGGATACAGCATAAACTCTTGAATGTTAAAAATGCCTTCAGCCCAATTACGCACTATGAAATAAAAACAGAGGCTTGGGAATTTTCAGAATATATGGTAGTATAATTGCATTATATACATCATAATACATGCATAGAATGGAACCTATCCTAATGTTCTGCTCAAATAAAAAACTGAATCGGGAATCTAAGAGGAAAATTATATGAACCCTTTCCCATGTTATAGCCAATGTAGGCAAAGCAGTAATGCTTGATGAGATAATAAATTGTGTGCAGTCGCTGCAGCGACAAGTTGAGGTAAAATTGCAAAAAGAAATTACTTGTATTTGATTTGCAAACTTTTGTCCAGTTTTATCCTGTGCATTGATTTAACTTGCTTCTCATTTTACTGTGTTACAGTTTTTATCTATGAAACTTGCACCTGTCAACCCTAGACTGGATTTCAATATGGAAGGGCTTATTGCTAAAGTTGTATGTTCTGTCAATTGTTTGAGAATTCAAATATTCAGGAATTTTATATTTCAGAATTTTAGTATAGGTTGTTATAGATGAGGTGAGTTGTGGTTGTGAGCAGCTTGATTGCCAGATAACCAACAAATTCTCCTAGAACCAATTGTATTCTTGTCCAACTGGGATTGTTCTCCCTCCATCGTTTGATATAACCTATTTTGTGAACTTTCTTATTGCTTGAAAATTTATCATTATTAATTGCCAACTTTCATCTCTGTTTCTGAGATTCTGGAGTATCTGTGGCAAAGAGATAAAAAGAAACATAACTCATAATTCATTTTCTTAACGGCATCTATAAATTTAATTGATTTCAACATATATAATTTTGTACTCTGTGTTTACTGGATGAAACAACTACAAGATTTGTGAATAAGAGTTTTGGATTAAATATGAAGGAATCCTCATCTGTAGTTTTGTGATTATTCCAGATGCTCCAGTCACGTGGCTCGTCGTCACGGATGCTGTTTGGCCCTGATACTTCTGCTGCATTTCCCCGGCTTCACCACCAACAACTTTGTCCTGTCCGAGTTGGTGTGGCCTGTGGAACAGAGGAACATGGAAAAGGAAATCAGTAGAAGCTGCACTCAGAAGGACAGTCAATACCCAACCACTCTTTATTGATGGCTATGGAGATTCCATTTCTCAGGTAACTCAATGCTGTGGGTGGATTTTCTCAATTAACTTGAGGAAGTGCATCGTGATGTTGTTGCCATATCGTTTGTATTCTTCCTCTGTGGGCTTTCCTTTGTATTGAATGACAACTCCTTATTTCTTTTCTGAGTTCAATCTTTGCACGTATTGAATATTTCAAATTTGTATTTGCAGATTGCAAATATTTGGGACGAGGATCTTCAAAGTGTTGTGCAGATGAGATTTGCACAAAACAAACAAGGTCCTTTAACATCTCAGGGCTTTCACGGTAAGGGCGAAGATCAGAAGCAAAGCCTTATTCACACATTCCTAATTTTGTGATGGCCAATAGGCTCAATCCTAATGAGCTGAAAGTAAACAGTCGGAACCTTGTTTCTTATTTGGAACTTTGAATGCCCCAAATAGCAAACAATGTGCCTACTGTTTAAGCTCTTCCATAATTATGTCCTTAACATTCCTGTTTCTAATTGTAGGTCCACTACCAACAAACCAAATGAAAATTGAGCTATGACTCCAACTAATCTTGCCTCCTTATGCTTGATTTGAAATAAGATGTTAAAGGGTTCTAAGAATCTTTGGTATGGTGTAAGCACAATTTGGGAGCTCTGTTGATGGACAACTGATATACCAATCAAGAAATCTAATATTGGTGCTCTGAGCATTCTCTACATATGGGTCAAGTTCACTGCAATTTAACTCGAGGATCGGCCATAGACCCGAATGAAGCTGCTAGATTCAATCATTCAAACTCGGAATTAGAGCATTTGGAGCGACATAGGATTACGATTAACCCAAGTAGCCTTTGAGAGCAGAGCAACATTCAGGCAGGTCTGAGATTTAACCACATTAAGATTGGGCCACTAATCATTATTTGTTCTTTGTAAAATATGTAACGCCATCTTATATTAATGTAGTCAAGTTTTGTAGTTTTGGCAAATGTGTCAGCTATGTTACTTTTTGTTGTTTGGTTCTTCTGGTATGTTTCTAAGATTTTGAAGCACATGAGTTTTTATTATTCCAGTTTTTTGAGAAAGTGATATAATTTGTCTCATGAACTTATGACAATGAGACCATTGAGCTTCATCATGACATTTTCACAGAGAAAGCATTAGATCCTACCATTATTTTATATCTATAAGAATGAATGATCAATTTGTTGAATTTGTGAATTGTAGGCTTCGACATGTCCACTGCTGGAAATTTGGATGCCTGGAGACTCTATTGAAGGTCTTGGTCTTCTCCGTTGTGAGAATTTGTCTGAAGAAAGAGTACAGACAGCTGTATTAGCTCTAGTCAAGGCAACTGAACATCTTTCTGAGTTATGTGTCGTTGAAACCACATTTTCCTCGAGCAGTGTTGTTCAATCATTAAGGTATACATGTAGCTTTTGTTGTGTAATTTACATGATATGCTGCTTCTGTTTTATTGATGGATGTGCATTTATAGAAAATTGAAAGATCTATGGAAAGTTTATGAAGATGTCTCATATCATGTTATAGAATATAATTTTTTAATGAACCCAACCAACCTATTATAAAGGGAGCCTAAACCGTAAGGTGAAAGCACTGAAGCAATTTCATAATAATGATTCCTCAAACCACAATAATTTCATTTTAATAAAATGATTCCAAATTATTAAGGATATTCATTTGCTTTCTTGTATATTTAGAGAGCAAATGATATCTAAATTTTGAGAATTGAATATCCCCATCTGTCTTGATGCTTCATATCAACCATTTAATTGTGTTGCCCCTGAAAATGACTAGGCAATAGAACTAGTATTTTTACAGTTAGGATTATTGACTTTTCATTAGAACTGGTGAGATTCAGTTTTTGCACATAGATTGTCTTCTTTCATGCCCTATTTATGGTTTGGGAAAGTTGTTGTCCATTTAGATTCATTAAACAAGGTGGCTGGTGTGGGCCCATTCCTTTCACCGACCATTTCCGTTTACACAGTAGTTGCCATTAATTATTCAAAATTAAAATTGTTCCCGCTTGAAAGTATGGCGGATACCCATAAGCATTGTTAACTTTACTCTTGTATATCTTCATATGCCTATTTGGTCTGAATTGTTGCTTGACTGGATTCTGGATACATGTTAAGAACATTTCAAATGAGTTCTATACAAACACACAAACACTGATGGAATCACATACAACCCTCATTTCAGGGCGCCTACACAATTGAAATGTGTCATACAAAAGTCTTACTAGATATAGTTAATCTGAGAATTTCTCTTGTTATGATTTAGCAAAGCAAAAGTTTTTGCAGGGATTTATATTTACCCAAAGTTTCAGAAAGACTTGAATCTTTTTATTGTTTTATTTTGTTTGAACTTTCTGATTGATCAATCTAATCATTAATGTTGGGTAAATGTAATGATAGGACATCTTGCTCAGATGGAAACACAAAAACTAAAGAAACTGACAACACCAAGTTACACATATTGGAAGCCCTGCAATATTCACAGACACGGGCTAGAGAGGCAGAGAAAACAGCTGAACTTGTCATTTTGGAGAATGAAAAACTTTTATCATTGCTTATCAGGGAAGCTTCACATAGAAACTTCTATAAACAATGGCTGGCATTACTACAAATTGAGAATTCAAAGCTCTGATGGCAACTCAAAATCCTGCAGTCAAAAGATCAAGGTAGTCTAGCTTGTAATTCTTGTGAAATCTTAAAGAGAAGGAAAGTGGTAACAAAAAAGGACTAGTGTTGCTGGGTAAATCACCAGGGCAGACAATGCAAGAAGATAAATAAATCAAATCCAAAGAGGAATGGTTCATGGACTCTTGCAGTGGCTCTTGGTTTAAGCCTTGCTAGTGTTGGCCTTATTCTGGGATGGAGCATGGGATGGATTTTTCCCAGTTTATGACTTCTTGTGGTATGCTTGCACTTGTTAGAGATTGCAATTTGTGTGAAATTTGCCAAGCGATCAAAATTGCACTGTTTTGGTATCTAATCATCTTTGTGATGCAAGTGTTTGCTATTCTTCACAGTAGTTTTGTAGGGGCTAATTTTAGTTACATATTTGTTTGATTGTTTTAGAAATCTCTTGTGCATTCCAGACAAATGGGGGATACTATATTGTCACACTGTATGCCATGAATTCTTTTGGCAGCTCATGTGTATGTATTGTATATCTTTATTCATTGCATATAGATTTTTTAGCTAGTGCTTCTGTTCAATAGCTTAATGGCATAAACAATTTGTTTGCTAAACTTGATATATCGTACATTTCCTACTCCTTGCTTCTCTTAGTTTGTTGACTCTTATTGATCAAATTTGAAGGGCTGATTTTTGTTTCATTGAGAATTAGGCCTTCTAGCCTTCTAGGTATCATTGTGGCATTGTTTAAATATATGGATTCAGAAAAGCAAATGAAGAATAGCACAGCCAATGGTCCAGGCTAAGTCATCTGGTGCATTGATAGTTTTTGAAAATCACCAATGACAAAGAAAATGTATCTTGTGTTTGTTGTTTTGATTAAACAGGAAATAAATTTGTTGGTCAATGCAACCGATCCACTTTGACTATCTCCATTACTTGATATATTCTATGATGCTGCTTGTTGGAAGGGCACAAGACATTGTCACTTGTTTCTTTTGCTTCTTTTGTGAAAGTTCAAGAGCTTTACAAATTCAATAAAACTTGGGCTGACCATAATCATTGCCTGTTTGATTTTGTACCACTTTGTCTTTGACTAGCACAAACCATTGTCGACCAGCAATCTATATATATATATATATATATATACGAAGCAAGGATATATCACATGCAAACTGTGGAATTTAAAGGGTACAAATGTATCTCTAGAGAATAGCACATACCTGCTCCATCCATGTATCTCTACAAGAATAGTTGCTTTTGGAGATCCTACTGACACAGGGCATCAAATAATTACGAATTTTTTGGAGGTCAGCTCTTCTTCTGCTAATGCCTTGTTAGCTGGAAGATTAACCGGTGGTGTTTGGAAGCTTAATGTCCTGTTTAAGCATTGAGGTGCATGCATTCCCTAATTTATATCAATGACATATTAATGTCCTAACTATGTGGAGGGTCGCACACAATCAATCTACTGTACATATATATACACATACAACAAGGATTGGGATGATTACTTGAGCTAATTTCATTCATACCTATCACATGCCAATAACTGCAACCAAACACACAAATCCATGTCAGAGCAAAGACAAAGCAAAACTGCCCTGCCAGCACTAGGCAGTAACTACACTGCACTGCAGCTTTTCTTAACTTTTAGGGGATGTTATGTAATCTATTTTTTTTGGTAGTAGTCAAGCCAATTGGGTATTGGCCCATTTCCAAATATCTTATATTTTCTACAATCTAATCTATCTTCTATTCAATTATTTTGGCATCAATGGGTTAATTTACTAGATATATTTCTTGGGAATTATAACATCCTTTATTCGACATTGGCATAATATTTTTTGTCTTATCAACTTAGTGGGCTGAACATTAATGCCATTCTCTGATGCATCTTATATTTAGTTATTTTGGCATCATTGGGTTAATTTACTAGATATATTTCTTGGGAATTATAACATCCTTTACTATACATTGGAATAAGGTTTTTTGTTTGATCAACTCAATAGGCTTAACATTAATGGCATACTCTAATGCATCTTATATTCAATTATTTTGACATTATTGGGTTGATATATTAGACATATTTCTTGGAAATTATAACAAATAAGGTTTTTTTCTAATCAACACAATGGGCTTAACATTAATGCCATACTCTAGGAACTTGGTGATCCAATTAGCCTTCTTAATAGTCACCTCTCCACTCATGATGCACTCCCTTATGCTATGGTGAACTGTATTTGTAGTAATTTTATTGCTAGAGATAAGATACTTAAAAAATTTAAGTCTCTTAACCAATGCACAATTTTAATTTTTGATAAACTTATATTTACTTGATGGTTGGTCTTGTAGTGTCTAGTTAGAAAATACAATGGGATATTTGTCCTAATCAAATTCTCCTTTTTCTGTTAAGATGGCAGCAATCCTACAATCTTTTCCAAAGGCATAAATGATGAAATCCTTGCTTAAATTAGAATTAACCATAATAGGGCCTTTTGCAATAGCTTGCTTTAATTTCTTAAATGCCTTCTTATCTTTTTTTGTTCATTTGAAGCTTTGTTCTCTCTTCAACATAATAACTACCAACCTTGAAGAGTTTGATTTATAAACTTCCTTATAAAATTGATATTTCCTAAGAAAAAGTGCAATGCAATTGAAAGGAATATAAGATAGCAAAATAATTCTTATATCAATCTAAGATGAGAGAAGTTACACAAAGAAAACATAAATAAAAAATGGAAGAAATAAATTTGTTCTAAAAATTCATCACATAACATAGAGTTATCTTGGGAAAACCTAGTCTTCAAACTCAAACCAAATGTATTTCTAGTAACACCAATAATGTTATAATACAAATTGAGGCCCAAACCAAATCATAAGGGATTAGACCAAAATACAAATGTAGAGAGATTATGATAGCATAACAATACTGCACAATACACATATATAACCTCCATCTCAAGCACCCAATAAATAGGAGGAGACCAAATCATAAACCATTTTTCTTTAACCAAAACCATGAGATAATATTATGACCCAAAAATGGTATCCAAACTAGGGGCCCAAATTTCAACACCCCATTCCAAATGACTTCGTTGATAATTTTTAAAATATCTCCTAACACTATCATAATTGTTATAACCCTTTCATAACCCACTCCCTAAGTTAGGTACTGCATTTTGGATATATTATCTTAATTCATAGATTATCTATGATGCATAATAACATGGTCATAAACTAGTCAACACGTCAAGTCAACAATGTAAATCCCATCTTATATACTCTAACACATGTCATAGAATCATCATAAATTATCTTATGTATCTAGTAATGTCATAGGATGCTTTGACACATTTCAATAAATATTAGTTGCTCTTATAAATTATCTCACACATCATACATTACATTGTACACATAACAATATTGGCTAAGTGAAAGTGGAATTCCCATTTCTCCACATAAACAACAATAATAAATAAATACACACAATAACTAAATAACAAGAATATTAGGATGTAAGATTTATGAAACCTATCCCAATATATTTAGTGTTATGGGTCAATGATAGCTGAAGGATTTTCTTTAGTGTCTCTAGATCTATATTAAGTCTCTCCTTAGAGATAATGTGGCCTAAAAAATTACCTTTAGGTATTGAAAAAATTAAATTCTTCAGTTTTAGGGAGATCCCAAGCTCTCTACACCTTTCAAAGACCTTTCTAGATGTAAGAATTCACCCTCCTTATGTTTATAAAAATATTCAAGTCATCTTGAGATAGATTAAAACTAACTCATTATTAAGATATTAGAAATCAATGTCCATGGCCCTTAAAAAGATGCACCAACATTTGAAAATCTAGATGATATATTACATGAAAATGTTACCCATTTAGTAGTAAATATTTTCTTATACTCGTCTTTATCCTTTGCCCATACTTGGTTGTACACCAAGAATCCATCTAGCATAAAAATCTATTAAATCCTTTCATAGTTTAAAATAATTGATCCATTAAAGTTAATGAATTATGATCCTTTAGTGAAGCCTTGTTGTGATCTCTAAAATCTACAAACAAACTTATATCTCCAAATTTTTCTTATTACCAAATTGGCCACCTAGTTTGAATGCTTTATGGTTCTTCATTTTAACTTCTAGTAACTTTGATAGTTCTTGTTTCATTAGAGGTTTAATATTAGAATACAAAGGCCTTTGTTTTTTCCTAATTGGTTTTACATTAGTTTAAAAATTTATGGTATGTTGGATTACTTATTTATCATGCCCTCTTAGATCTTCATGGTTCTAAGATTTGATATCATCATACTTTTCCAATAAATAACTAAAAAACTCTTCTTTCTTATGATTACACACCTTTCCAAACTTAATAAATTTATTAAGGGTGATGCCAACTTCATTGTAATCTCCAATGTTGTTTGCTATTCTTTTCTTATCCTTAAATTGATCATCTAGACTAAATATGCTCTCCAAGTTAACCAATCATCTTGGCAATTTATTTTCCTTGAGTTGCAAGATCTAATCCCCATAATATTCTTCATTAAGTCTCTATTCTTTTATAAACTCAAAGTGAAGCATTGTTAGGGATTACAATCTTTGCAACTAGCTTAAAATGATGTTCATTATTGAAGAGATATTTATCAAGGATAAGTTAAGAGCCATTAAATACCATACATGCAATATTTGTGTTTTGGGCTCTAATAATGACTTTAAATTTGATTTTCTCAAAAGTTTTATATTAGATCCATGTGAGACCCCACCTTCTATGATCTTTGTTGACTCTATGTTTCCTTGATGATATTATAAATCTTGCTTGATGATTCCATTCTTTCCTATGCTTGAACATAATACATGATTATTATGGATGATGGTTTTGTTTTCATAGATATAAATGATATTTTTATGCTTAAAAGGATTGTCTTGGTTATCATTGGATAATGATCAGATGATGGATTTTAATTGATTATTGCTAGTTGTAATGACATTTTGATTATCAGATGCTTACCTTATGTGAATATGAAGTAAATGTTATTGAGATGATATTTAATAAGTTACGTGTTCAATTGTGATGGTTTATTAGATTATACAGTTTCCATGTGATTTCATAGATAACTATTGTAGATAAGGATTTTTGGAAAAGTGGTAATTGTTTCAAAATGTTACTGTTGATATGTGTTAGAATTAGTTACTGATTCTTTGGCTATTATCACTTCTTATGATATAATAACATCTATGTTTGAGTGAGAAAGTAAATTGCTAATGGAATTCATGGGTAACATAGTTCCATCTGTGACTACCAATCTTAACTTGTATGAAGAAATTCAAATCATGTGTTGTGTGCATGTTATAATTTTGTGAATATGTTGTTTGTGTGGTTTAATGTGTTGTGATGTCATTTAATTGTGAGAAAGTTTTATTTTAATTATTCTTGTGAGTTGTCTTTAGTATTTTCCTTTTTGAAGATTTATGTGGCTTTTAGGTGAATTAATTAAGTTTTTATAATTTAAAAATGACCCTAGGTGCTAGGTATAGGGGTAAGGGGTTTGTTAAACCTTAAAAATACCTTTTTATATGTTGGTGGTTGGGGTGGTTAGGAGAGTAAGTTTTTCCTCCTTTTTCTATTTATCTTTCTTTCTTTAGAGGAGAGAGGGATTTTTCCCATTTTTTTTTGTTCTTGGCTTTCTTTTAGACTTTCATTTTTGTAGAGCAATTTATAGGAGGAGAGAGGAAAGTAAGAGTACAGGAAGGAAGGGTTGGAAGGAGGAGGCTTGGGGAGTCTTCATCAACCTCTACAATGTTTTGGGATAGCATTTTTAAGGTAGGTTTTAACCCTCTTGCTAGGATTTTGTATTGATGTGTAATTGAATATTTAGAATTATTGCATTTTTGTCTAAGATCTATATGGAAAGAATATGTTGAATATTTTGTGGCATTATGTTATGTTTTGTATGGGGTATAATTTATTCATAAGTTGTATTGTTCTTATTAGTATGTTTTGTGTGGAGTAGACCTCCTCTTGAGAGAGTTAGGTCCTATTTGTGTTTGGTAGTTGAGTGGGCGTGGCTCCCTTAGGGAGGTTTATATTTTTGGGTATGAGTACCCACATTTTATAATCTTGGATATGAGTATACATTTATGTGCATATTATGGATGAAGGAATATGTGAATGGAAGTTTGTGTATAGATTTTGTTGAAAAAGTGAAAATGTGTGGTTATGAAATGTGATATGTGTGTGTGTGAAATAATTTCCCCCCCTTAGTGGTTGAGTTCCCTCTCCCCCTAATAATGATTCCAAAAGGGTATCCTTTGTGTATGTATGGATTAAATGGGAATGTTGTAATGTGTATAAACTTATAATGTGTAATGTATTATGGTCTATGTTTTTGGAATAATCTAAGTGCTAAATGTGGGTTTGAAGTGTGACATGTGTGTACACCTTGGAAAGCTATGTGGCCCTTAGCTCAAGGGGTGAGTTGTGTTTCAACTCTATGGTTGGTTGGAGAGCCCATAGGCCCATATTGTTTTTCTTGTTGATTTTTTTTTTTAGGTCCATGTGTTGAAGTTGAAGACTACCTTGAAGTTCATCAAGTTAAGGTTCACAAATAATATTTATGTGGGTCATTGTGGAACTTGGCAAGATTCAAGCATCCATGGGTAAAATGTGTATAGTGTTTTATTGTGTATATTAAATAGGATGTACTATGTTAGTTGTTTAAAACAAAAATAAATAAAATTTGTTTATTCTTTATTGTTACAATATTGCATGGGGAGGAAATAAATGGAGTATTCATTTAAATGCATAAATTTCTATATGGTATTATTGTTTTAATGAATGAAAAAAATATTATTCGATTGGTCAAACACTTTAAACTCTAGTACATAAAAATGAACATGAAAGATGAAGATAATGTACAACACAACACTTGTAACACCATATATGTTTGGAAAATCCCATAGGGGACAAACCATGGTGAGAAAAGCTTCTAGGAGATATTGTCCTAATCCAACCTCATAAGATGAATAACATTTGCAACTTTATTTTAGGGCTACAACCCAAGGAAGATACAACTCCATGCTTACAGTTTTAGGGTCACTCCCAAGGAAGCTACAACTCCCTAATTACACTTTTAGGGTTACACCCAAGAAAGCTACAAATCCTTGATCTAAGCACACACTCATGAATTATTACAAAATGACAATCCTTCCACTATCTAAAATTTACAATCAAGCTCACATTTTGATCTTGCAATTATGATTTGATGATTATAATTTTGGTTTTCCACTTCTCTCCAAATGTCTTGTCAACTGTCTACTAGCTCACTTCTTTCAGAAATCAAGAATTTCTACCTTCAGAGCTCACTACCTCCAACAAAAAATCAAGCACACTTCTTCACTTCCCTTATGTCACAGAGATATTATCAAGATAAAACTAGACAAGATCTACTATTGCTACTCTTTCTCTTTCAATCACTTACACAAGTATCATCATTTCACACACCTCATCACCCTAGATCAACTATGTTTACAATTTATACATGATATTACATTGATTAAATTTCACATGCCACCCTACAACAAAGAATATTGCATTTGTAAGTTGACCAAAGATAATAAAAAAAAAAACAATATGAAACATGTAAAGGGAAAGACCCAAAAGGCTACACACAACACCAAGAATAGGAACACACCTTGCAAATTTAAACACATGCTTAACTTAGTCCCAAACTATATTCACATCTTTTATGTTCAATACACATCATTTGTAGGAAAGTTGCAAATTCAAATTAAGTTGACCATAACCA
This sequence comes from Sequoiadendron giganteum, assembly GCA_007115665.2. Taxonomy (NCBI): domain Eukaryota; kingdom Viridiplantae; phylum Streptophyta; class Pinopsida; order Cupressales; family Cupressaceae; genus Sequoiadendron; species Sequoiadendron giganteum. The sequence goes on along the minus strand of CM021101.1, from coordinate 74,675,751 downwards.
AAAAACATGCAACATGTAGTATGTCAACCTTCACAACCAATGGAGGTGCACAAGAAGATACAAAATTATCTAAGATTCTCCTAGATGATTCGACATGACCCATACAACACCTTTAAACACTCCATAAGCTCCGCTCACACTTGAACTTGTGGTGCACATCATCAACATACCTTAGTTGACCTTAGTAGAAGCATAATTGCACATGATGACTTGAAATAACTATGTGATATTGGAACCAAAAAATATCTTCATGTGCTTCAAACCTCAGACACTATGAGACACGTGGAGTGTCCACACAAAATCATATAACTGAAATTCACAACCTTTTGTTGGCGCAAGTAAACAAACATTAAAGTTAGTCACCAGACAACATAGTCTTGCACTATGTCACTTCTAACTTTCTTTGTGGAAGGATTATTGACATGAAACTTTGGATATAACACCTTCACATCTCCATGAACTTAAATTATGAACCGAAAGACCATATCTTCAATTACAAAGAAATTCAGAGCCAACCTTTACAATTTTGAGAACATCCTCATAGAATCAACATAGTCTTTAAACTGCCACTCTCAAAAACACCTTTTTGATAACCTAAAAGACTTGAAACTTGGATCACACATGCCTTGACACAATAAGAAGCTATCTTCCAAATCACAAGAGCAAAAAATCATCAACAAAGAAATGTGGAGCATTTCATAGAGACTCTAGTAACCAAACAACTAGACTATAACACACTTCATATAAATTTTGACATTAATGACAACCAAATTGCAACAATATCCCCTTTTGTCATTGATGGAAAAACCATCCTCACACCACTTTGGTACACAATCTCTCCCCTTTGACATCACGGGCAAAGGGAAAATTAAATTCACCTTTTTACAATCTCTCCTAGAAACAACTTGCAAGCTCCCCCTGTCAGCAACAACCACTACCTGCTCCCCCTGAGAGATAGCCCCCATTAGTCCAAGAATAAAGAATGAATTGAATTACTCCCCCTAGATAGATGCACCAACTATGCATCTAGCAAGAAGGAGGGGAAATTACCCCTAACTTCTATTTGAGATATTCAAATGTATCCTTTGCAAGTTCCTTTGTGAAAATGCCTAGAACCTAATCCTTTGTAGATACATGCTCCAACTTCACTTCTTTATTTGCAATCTTCTCTCCCAGAAAGTGATATCTAATTGATATATGCTTGGTTTTGGAATGCAGCATTAAATTCTTTGAAATATTGATAGTGCTTGTGTTATCACATAGAATAGGAATGGTCTCATCATACTTCATCTTGATATCCATCAATTATTTTCCTCTCCACAACACTTGAGTACAACAAGATGCTATAAAAATAAACTCTTCTTTTGATGTTGATAAAGATACTAAATCTTGCTTCTTACTATGCCATGAAACCAACCTATTTCCTAGAAATAAAGCATCACCACTGATACTCCTATCATCAACACAACCAACCCAATCAACATTAGTATATGCTCTTAGATCAGATTCATTACCATTTGGATTCCATAATCCATAATCCAAAGTGTTGTTCCAATATCTAAAGATTCTCTTGATTTCCTTCACATGAGTTTCTTTAGGATTAGCTTGAAGTCTTGCAACCAAACACACCACATGCATATTATCAGGTCATGAAGTAGTTAAGTACAACAAGCTTCCAATCATAGATCCATATAGAATTTTATCAACCAGGGGAGACTCATAATCTTTGCTCAAATGATAATGAGCTACCATAGGAGTACTTATTGGTTTGCAATATTCCATACCAAAATTATTCAACATCTCCTTAACATACTTTTCTTGAGAAATAAAGATTCCATTTAGATGAGCAATTTGAAGACCAAGAAAGAAGGATAACTCACCTATCATAGACATTTCAAATTCCTTTTTCATTTCTTCAATAAACTTCTTGCACATATCATCATTTCTACCGAATATTATATCATCAACATATACAATAACTATCAAAATTATTTCATCCTCAATCTTGAAGATTACTATCTGTGGCACGTTTCTTGAAGCTTTGTTTAATCAAGTACCTGTCCAACCTTGCATACCAAGCTCTAGGAGCTTGTTTGAGACTATATAATGCCTTTCTGAGTTTGCATACCATTTTTGTGTCTTATAATATCTAAAATCCATCAATCTATTCTATATAGACTAATTTTTCCAAATCTCCATTCAAGAAAGTTGATTTGACATCCATCTAATATACATTTAAGTCCTTGTGGGTTGAAAAGGAAAGAAACATTCTGATTACCTCCATTATTGCAATTGGAGTAAAATTTTCCTCAAAATCAATTCCTTCTACATATGAATAGCCTTTACATACTAGTATTTCTTTGTTTCTTACAAATTCCCCAACTTCATTCAACTTATTCCTAAATACCCACTTTGTTCCTATCACATTTTTTTTCACAAGCCTTGGAACCAATTCCCAATTCTAATTATTCTTTATTTGATTCAATTCTTCATCCATTGCTTGTATCCATACTTCATCCTTGCTAGCATCAACACAAGTTTTTGGTTCTATCTTTGATATTAAACAAAATTTTACCTATTCACTTATCCTTCAAAGCCTTCTTCTTGTCAATACTCCTTAATTCTTCTCTCTAATAATATGATCCTTTGAATGATTTCTTTGAACATACTTGGCTGGAGTCTTGCTGTGCTTTTCTACTGTTTCTTCTTTCTCTTCAACTTCTTCTTTTTCACTTTGTTCTTCTTCTTCTAAGAAGGGAGGTGTATTAGATCTGCAACCCTCAATTTCATACTATAATAGAGAGGATCTTCCTGTCATGAGTCTCTAGGGTAGGGAAGAGTTTACAGGGGATGGATTGCTCTAGGCTACCTCAAAGAAAAAATCTCAAATGATTGGGTGGCAAATGAAGGAAAGGCTAAACTATGTTTTTGGGCTTTTTGGATGTTTTATGATAGAGGACTTTAGAATTCAGCTGAACAAACCTCAAAGGTCACAATAAATAGACTAACAGGCTCTTGACCAGAGGATGAGAGTGCAAACCAAGGATGACAATGCGACATGATGGTGTCTTTGTGGCATGTTGGCATCTCATATAAATAGAGGTAGAGTTTGCTACCAGAAACACTCAAGACTTGAAAACGACCTGAATACTAAAGTCTAATAGTTTTATCAAGACTATGTAGAAATTGATGTTGAATGATCTCCAAAGATAATGATGTTTTGACAATAATTGTGCAATGAATGTTATCAAAGAGGAGAGATAATACGTCAAATGTGTCCTCCACATCTAAAATGTGAGACTCCACAAACAAGGATGCAATTTGATAAATAGGAATCCCAATTAGGAAGACAATGAGAAAGCTATTGCAATGAATCATTGGAAGTTCTTAATTAATCATCAACATGAATCATGGGAGCCTCAATCAATGAATTTGCACAAGGAATCACTGAAGATGAAGGTACAACAATTGTCTCTGAAGGAGAATAAGGAGCATATGAAGAAACCTCATCATCCTCATATAAATATTTAAAGTATTCAAAAACTTCAAACTCTTGCATAGTAGCATAGTCATAGGGTATCATGTCTAAAAAGTGAAGAGGCACAAGATAGTCTGAAACAAGATCATATAGGAATGGATGAGTATTAGGATCTCCATATATCTCCCAAATTTTAGTCCAAAGAGTATGAGGACACTCAAATTGAACAATAGCATTCAAAATGGCATTATCTACATACATTGCAATAACTCCTTTAAGACATGATCCCTTTTGCAATTCTAAGAAAAAATATTAGTAGTTGTACCTGGAGGGGGAACGAGACCACATTGTAGAAACTAAAAAATATCCTTCGCCTACGAACACCATTTTTTCCTCGTCAATCTGCTTTCTTCAATAATAATTAAATAATTTTAATTATTTCCTAAAGTCATATTTCTTCTATAATTAATTAAATAATCTTAATCATTTAATTAATTCATTTCTCTCCTTTTATTTCCTCCTTTTGATTAATTAAATAAACTATATTTATTTAATTACATCACTAATGTCCCCTTTCTTTCTATAATTAAATAAATTCTTGTTTATTTAATTATTGTCATCTTTCTACTATAATCAAATAATTAAAATTATTCATTATCCTCTTCTTCTATAAATTAAATAAAATTTATTTATTTAATTATTTAGTAATTTGTCATTTCCTTCCACTTCTAAATTAAATTATTATTTAATTTAAAAGTCAATTTTCCCTCTTCTTATATAATTAAATAATTGTTTTAATTATTTAATTATTCACTTTCCCTCCTAAATTAAATAATTTTATAATTATTTAATTTCCTCCAACAACCTCTTTATCCGTGTCATTCTTATCTCTTCACATCTCAAATAATTTCCACCATTGATTGAATTATTTAATAATTTAATCTCAACCATCCATCCTTAACCTAGTCCTATCTTTGCCCTAATTTTAGCCCTAACCCTATTTCATACTACATCTTTCAATCTTGGCCATTGATTTTCATGTCATATTGACTTCTAATCCTAGCCCTTCATTCACATTTGGATTTCTATAAAAGAGACCCATCATTGTCATTTCAATGCTATTCAGTTGAAGCATTGAAGGAGACAAGTACAATCTTCAATATATTGCTATCATTATCACTAGACTTATTGTTGCATACACAAAATATGAGGGCAATCAATCATATAAAGCAAGATGGAGAAGGACAATGGAGGTGAATCAACCATGTCATAGAGATATTGGTATTATTGCTTTATGTTTATGTTTCTATGTTCATTTGTGCTTTATTGTTGGTTTAGGGCTAGGGTTTGAGTTTTATTGATTCATGCCTTTACCTTAATTTTACCCTATTCTACACATGTATCAATGTGGCAACAAATGAAGCCAACATAGATGTTTTATAATGCCACCTCACCATTGTTTATAGTTTTCTATTTTTAACATAATCAAAGAAGGATAAAATAAAAACCCCATAATGAACTATGAGAAATCTCCAAAATTGCAAAGACATTAACCTTCAACAATAATTAGAAACTCCAAAAATGATGTATATTGCAAATGAAGCTTTCCCAAACTAAAGAAAACCTCTCCAAGAGTCAGGATGTCCAAGTAATCAGTCATGATGCCAAATGTGTAAAATATTGAATAAATAATACCTAGGGCTGAATTTAGAAAAGTACATGCGTACAATAATGGATCTCCTTAATACCTTTTTGATGCCATAAAAATCATAAAAAAATAGAGATTGAGGAAAATGGTTATGAGCTCAAAGGTCTGAATGGGAGATATGATTTTAGTTAGAAATAAAATATACCTGCAAAAACTAATATAAAAATGATCTACACCACTATGAAGTACGTGAAACTAGATTTCCATCGATATCTTGTTTGTGGAATTTTGATAGCCTGGCAAAAAGATATGCCTCGTTGAAAAAACTACCCAATTAGGGATTGACAGACTAATCAGGTGCAATAAGATAGCCCCTGGTGAGTTGGCTCTTGGTCACCAATGTGACCCTGCACTCCATGGGGTGGGTGGGAAAGAGCCTGCTACTAGGAGGGTGGTGGGGTGGCAGTAAAGGGAGGTGGCAAGGCCACACACCACCAAGCTTTAGCCCCCAACTAGGAACGATAAAATCAAGGGTGGGGTTGGCAGGAAAATCGGGGGCTTAGGCTGGAAACATCAACAAATTGAAAACTAGTAGATTGTGTTATAAGGGACTGTATAATTAGAGTATTTGGCGACAACAATTTTTATTTAAAAAACCCCAAATGGAATATTAATACTTTCTAGACAATATTAAAAAAAAAATCTTGAACTATAATAAATCTCATAGAAAATATTACCCAATAATTTTTCTAGCCCAAACAAATAAATAATTTATTTTTTTATTTTTTAATTTTAAAAATAGCTGTACAACTTGTAGTTGGGGGGGTGGGGGGTGGTACAACATGCCCAGACAAATATTTTTTGCCTCAAACACATCTAACATTGAACATAGACGTATTTTACATGAAACTTTGTCTCTCTCGCCTTTTGAAGACAATGGTGAGGTCGATTTGGGCTGAAAATGTGTTGAAAGCTCTAATACATGTAGATCTTGAAATCTTCAAACCTTTGTAACATTGGTAAAAAAATGTTAGATTAAGGTGAAACAAAAGTCAATCTTGACTTTCTCAACCATCCTAGACTAAAAAATGAGCTTATATTTCCTCCAACATGAGCCAAAAGTGACATTCAATAAAATACTACATAGAGAAACCCTCCAAATCTGATATTTTTTCAAGTTTTTCTGATTCCTAGGCTCACCATATGGTGCAAGGGTAGAGCATACTCAACCTTACTAAAAATAACCTAGATCTCTCACTAGAAATAGCTCAACCCTAAAATCTAAGAAGGATTTTGCAAGGCTTGAATTTGATACCATGTAAGAGTTGAAGATTAGCTCTATACCCAAGACCACCTGCAAAAACAATGAATTCCTTCTACAAGACGGTATGAAAGAATATGATCTTGCTTGATATTGAGACCTATCAAAATGATGATTAGGTATGAATTATATTAAAATGAGTTCAATTACCCTGCTTATATAGTCAAGATGGGGGATAGGATTAAACATGATTGTGACATGTGTCTTAATCCTATGACATGAGATAACTAACAACCTAACAACCTAAGAATAAAGCATTAAAGTATATAAAGATAAGATCTAGACATTCCAACTAAGACTTCTAGAAGGAATATTATATCCTAAGTAAACTTAACATGTTCAAATAAGAACCCTAAGTCCCTAGAAAGGTAAATTACTAGGTACAAAACATATAGTCATACCAACAAGTTTTCTCATCTAAAAAAACTATTGAAAATGCATAAAATATAAAGAAATACAACAAGAAGAATACTCAAAATGACAAGTAAACTAACTAATAAATGAAATAGTGAAGTAGTGGAAGAAAAGGGATCAACATATGGTAGGTCCGGCCTCCCACAAACTCCTCATAGACAAGATCCTCCACACATATAAATGAGAAAATGTTGAGGCTATTTTTGGGGGTTCGCCTTAGTCAAACCCCTAATTTGAGTTTTCCACCTCCACAAATAGCTAGATAGACAACGATATAGAAATAGTGATAAAGAAGTGACAAGACAAAACGTAAAGAATGGAAGAAAACAATATGCTAAATAATAAAGATGATAATTCTATGAAAGTAAAGGTTGCCCTCCCTTCTACAAGCTTGGTGAAGCTAAGAGGAAGAGCAAGAGCATTGAAGACATGAGATTATCATGTGAGAGAATGGTGCTAATAACTTGAAACCTACAAGAGATGTAGATACCAAGAAGGATAGAATGAAAGTGCTAAGAAGTGAGAATGAAAAGAGAAGAGTACAAGAATGCGAGAGTGTGAGATTGAATAGTAAGAATGAATGATAATGAAGAATGGAGGGAAAGAAATGGTCAAATTCCATGCCAAAGTTTTGTTAGCAAGCTTGTGTTTATAAGCATGTGTGAGCTAAAGTAGAAAAAGGTTGAAGATAATATACCAACGACAGAGAGGAATTAGTCCTTCAATCCATTATACTTGATGTGAAAGGGGCTTCATCAAAATGCAAAGAGGAAACAAGTCTTCAATCTTGCAAAGCCAACTGCAATCTCACCACAAACATGTTAGCTACAAAAAAGCATGTTAGGAAAAAAAGTGAAAACTAATAGACATTATACAAAATTTCACAGACAAGACAAGAAAATTTGATTAGATAAAGATGACGTTGATAGGCATGACTAGCATGGTTACAGTCCATACAACAAGCATATAGGCCCGTGGATGTTACAAACTGTGTTGTAGATAGTCACATAAAAGATAAGACAAGTATAGCCAGGTTTCCCCCAAGCTAGATGACAAGACACAAGACATCGATGAATCCTTTTGAAACATTTGAAATTTTGAAATTTAAGTATATATGATAGCCCCCCTTAGAATGATGTGTGCTACGTGTTGGGATTAAGGTGTCTCAACCTTAGAGTCCTAACATTGATTTAATTTGATGTATTTATTTGTATAATTTAAATGCCTATGGTGTCATGTCACTAATTAGGGCCCACCGACTAGGTGGTATCCCCATTGGAGGTGACTGTATGACACATCATCATCCCAAGTTGACATAGGCATCCCACTTTGGAATCTATGGAATATGACATATTCTATGACACATCATAAGGCATATTTGAATGCATGGGTGAAATTTGGCACCCAAGTTGGGTTATGAAAGGAAGTAAGAGAATCAATTATTTTTAGTCAGTTATGACAGATTCTCTTACAACAGTAAGTGTTGTCAGCTATGGTAGATTCTATGATAGCTATAATATGTGTAAGGCATCTATCATAAGCTATTTTTAGCATATTATAGGAACCCAAGCTTGGAGAAAGAATTTTTGCATGTTTAACAAATGTAAGGGGTGTAAGGGAATATTAAACTTGTGTCCAAATGCATGTCTAAGGCGTTGGAAATTGTGCCATGTGGATTTGGACACCCCTCACCTTCTAGATTCTTCTTGAAGATTGTATCACTCTATTTATTGAGTGCCTTGGGTTGTAGAATGTATAGTTTGTTTACAGGTAATGAAGTGCTATCAGATTGTCTCTAAGATAGGTGTTTGTGATGAAACACTCGTTGAAGAAGCTTGCACTTAGTGACATCTTGTATTCATTATTTGAAGTAATAGAGAAAGTATTGTGCTTTTGGAGGGTGGGGTTTTTTAATCGAAAGGGTTTTCCCCACGTATATCTGTTGTTATTGCATTTATATGCTTTCTATTCTATTTCCATTATTCTTTATGTGTATCTCATATTGTAACAAAGTAAGGTGTTAAAACAAAATTTTGTAACTCTCCCCTACTTAGATTAGTGTAAGAATTTGTTTCTACTCATCTATCTTCCTTTCAGTTGGTATTAGAGCTTGGCCAACCTTGGTTCCTTTTTGGGTTAGAAGGGTTACTTTGAGCTAATCTCTGTTTCAATGGGAGTTTTGCAGAAGTGTGTATTTCATGACCTTGTTGTAGGAAAGAGATGGCAAGCACATATGGGAGGATTGAGATGGAAAAGTTTAATGGTGGTAATTTTGAGTTGTGGAAGCTCAAAATGGAAGACATGCTCGTAGACCGTGACCTATGGGTTGCTATTTCTAGAACCAAATCATCAAGCATGAAACACGAAAAAATTGGGATCTCATTGATAGGAAAGCCAAGGGTCTTATTAGACTCTATTTGGTTGATTTCGTCCTCCTGAATGTCCATGAAGAGAAAATTTTTGCTATGGAAGAAGGTTGGTGATGTCTATCAGGCTAAATCCATGGTAAACAATATTTTCTTGAGAAAGAAGATCTATTATTTGAAAATGGAAGATGGAGGGTTTGTGGCAAATCATCTAAATACATTTAGCATGTTGGTTTCACAACTGGGTTTTGTTGGAGACAAAATAGATGAACAAGACCATTGCATGCTCCTTTTGTGTTCATTGCTAGACTATTGGGATCACCTGGTAATGGCTATCGAAAACACTACTTCCACCTTTAAGATGGATGAGGTTGTTGCCTCATTATTATCTGAAGAGATGCAGAAGACTTGGCCCTTGCAGTTCATGATAGACCAAAAGAGAGAAGCAAAAAGAAAGACAATAAATCTAAGTCAAAGTCTCCAAGGAGATCTAAGTCTCATGGCCTAAGAAGTCCACAAAAATAAGGCTTTCTCTGACTCTGAATTTGAGAAATCACCCCAAGATGATGAAGACACATTTATTGCAACCTTGGCAGCCCATGCATTAGATGATGTGTGGCTGATATATTTAGGTGCATCCTTTCACATGAATTATCACAGAGATTGGTTCTCAAAGTATGAGGAGTTTGATTGCAGAGAGGTGTACCTAGGTGATGACTCTCATATGAAGATTTTTGGCTGTAGAAGAGTCAAAATTAGATTTCTTTATGGAAGAGTGAAGAGGATTGATGGTGTCCTGCATATCCTAGGTTTGGCATGAAACCTTCTTTCTTTAAGCAAATTGAATGATTCAGGAGTGCAAGTTGTTTTCTCTGGTGGAGGATGCAAGATGACAAGAGGATCTATGGTGTTAGCTAAAGGTGTTCGTATTAGCACTTTGTTTCAACTTGATGCATGCATTGTATAGTGAAATAGTTCTTATGATGTACCAAAGAATAAGAGACCTTTGGATTCTTCATTCTCACCATCTGATTGTGCAGAGAAGAAGCATGTTGCAGCTACATTCGATGGTCGTGTATTTTGGGTACCTAAGGGTTCTCATTCCATGGAAATGAAGCTTCCTACATAGAAGACAATGTTATGGCACCAACGACTTAGTCACATTGGTGAGAAGGTTCTTAGAACCCTAAAAAAATAAGAGCCTTGTTGAATTCCTTGATTATTGTAGTCTCGAGTATTACTTTTGTGAACATTATGTATATGGAAAACAACACCATGCTTCCTTTTTACTCTAGTTCTCATAAGTCTTCTGGGGTTTTGGACTATGTACATTTAGATGTTTTTGGTCTTTTGAATGTTCCTTCATTATCAAATTTTTTATATTTTGTTTCTTTCATAGATTATTACAATAGAAGGACATTTGTATATTTTCTCAGAAGTAAAGCTGAATTCTTTAGTCGGTTTAAGAGTTTAAGGCCTTGGTAGAAAACCATACTAGCATAAAGATTAAGTGTTTGAGGACTGATAATGGTGGTGAGTTTTGATTCATAGAGTTTGACAAGTTTTGTAAAGAGCACTTGATTAAGAGACATAAGACAAATCCCTACACTCCACAACAAAATGGAGTTGTAGAGAGGATGAACAGAACATTGATGGAGGGGGCTAGGAGTATGTTGAGTGGTTCTAGCCTTGAATTTTTTTTTTGGGCTGAAGTAGTATCCATTGCATGTTATTTGATTAATAGATCTCCTACATCAATGCTTGTTGGAAAGACACCCATGGAGGCGTGGTCTGGTAAAAATCCTTCGATGAGGCATCTCATAGTTTTTGGCTGTGAAGCTTACACTCATGTTCCGATTGAGAAGAGGTCTAAGTTGGAGAACAAGATTGTTAAGTGTATCTTTATCAGATATGGTGTCAGTGTGAAAAGGTACAAGCTTTGGGATCCAAAAGCACAAAATTTTCTCTACAGTAGAAGTGTGATATTCAAAGAGATGAAACCTTCCACTATTGAGTTACAACCAGAGAAAGCGGAAAAAAAAAGGAGATAATGTAGATTCCACCTACTCCAAAGAAAGAAGAACTAAGTACTCCTATTGGACCTGATGATGAGGAGAGCTCAAGTAGCTCTAAAAGTTCTGAAGAAGGAGGAGAACCTCAACCTTAGCCTTTGAGGAGGTCTACACAAGTTGGGTGGAAACCAAAAAGGTTTGGATATCCATATTGGATTCCAGTTGCATATTTTCCTTGATTACTAATACTGATGAGCCTAGGACAGTTAGAGAGGCATTGGGTATGAATGATTTAGATTCCTGGATGTAAGCCATGGATGAGGAGATGGCTTCATTAAAGAAGAACAAGACTTGGGATTTGGTACCTTTTCCTACTAGACATAAACCTGTTGGTTGTAAATGGGTTTTCAAGAAAAAGTGTGGTCCTGATGACAGTGTTGAGAAGTATAAGACATAGTTGATTGCTAAGAGGTTTTCCCAGGTGGAGGGAATTTATTATGGGGATATATTCTCTCCTATAGTGAAGCTGGCATCTATCCAGCTTTTTTTGTCACTTTTAGTAGCAAAATACTTAGAAGTGGAATAGATGGATGTGAAGAAAACATTCCTTCATGGTGATTTGGAGGAAGAGATTTACATGTCACATCTAGAGCACTTCATTGAAAAAGGTAAAGAAAATTTGGTTTGAAAATTGAAGAAGTATCTTTATGGTTTGAAACAATCTCCTAGAATGTGGTATCAAAATTTTGATACATATGTGTTGTCTTTGGGATTTCAAATATCTAAATCATACCATTGTGTATATTTTAAAATTGATAATGGTCACATTCTCATTATTGTTCTATACGTAGATGATATGTTGTTTATTGGGAATGGTAAAAATATGATTTCAGATTTGAAGTTTCAGTTGTCAACACAATTGGAGATGAAAGACCTAGGTGCAGCTAGGTACATTTTGGAAATGGAAATCATGAGAGACAAAACTAACAGAGAGCTTTGGTGAAGCTAGAGAAAGTATGTGAACTTAGTGTTGGAGAGATTCGACATGGTAGATTACAGACAATTAGTTGTTTATGTGATGCAAGGGATAGAGCTTTCTATGAATGATTTTCCAAAATATCCTACTTAGATGGAGGACATGACCAAAGTACAATATGAAAGTGTAGTTGGTAGTTTGATGTATGTGATGGTGTGTAAGAGACCAGACATTGCCCAAGCAATGAGAGTACTTAGCCAGTTTATGGCTAATCTTGGATGGGTGCATTGGGATGCAGTTAAGAGAGTGTTCAGATATCTACGAGGCACTTCCAAGTATGCTTGGTGTTTTCATGGTTATCCTATTGGACCTCAACATTCTATGAGAATTCAAGGATATGTGGATTTGGATTGGGTAGGTAACATTGACAACAAAATACCCACCATCGGTTATGTGTTTATGATGTTTGGTGGTGCTATCAGTTGGATGAATAAGTGACAGGCTATAGCCGCATTGTCCATGATAGAGGTAGAGTATATGGAAGTCAGTCATGCTTGTAAGGAAGTTATTTAGCTTAAGAGATTATGTTCTGATATTGGTTTAGATGCATGATAGATTAATGTTTGTTGCGATAGCCAAAGTGCAATTTATTTAGTAAAGAATCCTACCTTCCTATGTCACAAAAAAGTGTATACCTTGACACTTTTTACTCATTTGGACCTTTGCCTATGGAGTTTGGACCATTTTTAGTCCCTTTTTACACCTTTCCAAGCCTTGTGCAGAAGTGTTGTAAAGTGTTGTAAGACATTTTCATGCTCTCCTAGGCTTGTCATCACTTAATCAACCCTTAATGACCCCTTAATCCTCATACAAACCCCATCTTGTTGAGTTTTTAGAAGACAATCCCAAAAAACAAAAATAATCACATTTTAATTACTGATAACTAATGAAAAATGTCCAGGTGGACTAGGTCGCCACCTTGGGCGACCTAGTCCCATGTGGCATAAAATTTAAATTAAACTTAATTTCTGTAGGGATTTTGGTCTCTAAAACCCTAAGGTTAGTCAATATGATGCTATTTCGGGAAAATTAGGGCATAAATTGTATAAATAAGCTCCAAAACCCTAATTTTTCATTAGGTACCCTCATTTTCACTTCTCCTCTCAATCTTCCACCTCTCCTTCCTCTCAAGCAAGCTAGGGTTTGATCCTCCAAGTCAACAAGACATCTTTTTAGAAGCATTCAAGGGCTAGTTGCTGCAACAACACAAGATCAAGCATCAAAGGCAAGGTAAACTCCATTGTTTTATGCTTTCTTTCATTCCTTACTTCATTTCTACTGTTATTCGGTTTTATCACTCAAAAGGGGTTTGACTACAAAAAACCCCTAATCTCTAACCCTAACCCTTGTCTCTTCTTTGCATGTGTGATTTGTAGGTTTTTGTGTGCAGGTTTGTGAAGAAGAAAGGTGTTAGGAAGGAGCCATCAACTAATCACAAGAATCCAAGCCAACCAAACCCTAGTTCAAGCTTGGATGCCTCTTTCTGCCCGTTTTCAGTAGAATCTGAACAAGATATCTGTTGGAATCCAGAATGTAGATCGAGAACTCCAATATTCTCTTTCAGGTTCCCAAAAATCTAGAAGAGGATTAGGTCACCCATAATGGCGACCTAGTCCCTCTGAGCTTGTGTTTTGGGGATTTTTGAGCACCCATTTGGTAGAAACTTGTTTCGACAAAGTTTCCCGACAAGAGGACTAGGTCACCCAACTTGGTGAGAATGTCCATATGAAGATTTCAAACATTTTCCAGATGATTCTAGGACCTATCATCTGCAAGTTCCCATTTCCAGGTGCACAAGTCTCGAACCTTCCATTTACATTTTTTATTATATATATATATAGATTATTTAGATTAACTTGTATTAGTTTACTTTCATTTTCTTTACATTTCATGGATTAGATTAATATCATTTTAATTTCAGTTTCTAGTGTCACAACCACACACACCTCACAATTCCCCTTCCTCTTTGAATGAACCCTAAGATAAAGAAGGTGTGAAAGACAAAAATTCCATCCAATAGTTAGCTTCTAGGGTGAAAAACCCTAGAAGCTCATTGGGGGAATCGTCTTTCCCCTTCTTCATTTTTGGTGGTTCACTTCCATGCCAGAACAAAGCACATTGATGTCCAGTATCATTTAGTTTGAGATATGGTAGAAGATGGAAAGGTGAACCTAGATAAGGTTGACACTTTGGTGAATGTTGCAGATACATTGAAAAAACTAGTGAGCATGGAGAAGTTCATATGGTGTTCTGATTCCATGGGCCTTAGGGCCCTGAGTAGATGATTATGCATGACTCTCAATAGGTCTTCGACAAGTGGGATAATGTTGGGATTAAGGTGTCTCAACCTTAGAGTCCTAACATTGATTTAATTTGATGTATTTTAATGTATTTATTTGTATAATATAAATGCCTATAGCGTCTCATCACTAATTGGGACCCACTGGTTAGGTGGCATCCCTGTTGGAGGTGACTGGAGGACACATCATCATCCCAAGTGGACATAGGCATCCCACTTTGGAATCTACGACATATGACATATTCTATGACACATCATAAGGCATATTTGAATGTATTAGTGAAAGTTAGCACCCAAGTTGGGTTATGACAGGAAGTAAGAGAATCAACTATTTTTAGTCAGTTATGACATATTCTCTTACAACCATAAGTGTTGTCAGCTATGATAGATTCTATGAGAGTTGTAAGATGTGTAAGGCATCTGTCACAAGCTACTTTTAGCATATTCTAGGAGCCCAAGCTTGGAGAAATAATTTTTGCATGTTTGACAAGTGTAAGGGGTCTAAGAGAATATTGAACTTGTGTCCAAATGCATGTCTAAGGCATTGGAAATTGTTCCATGTGGATTTTGACATCACTCTATTTTTTAAGTGCCTTGGGTTGTAGAATGCATAGTTTTTTTGTATGTAACAAAGTGCTATCAGATTGTCTCCAAGATAGGTGTTTGTGGCGAAACACTTGTTGAAGAAGCTTGTACTTGGTGATATCTTTCATTCATTATTTTAAGTAATAGAGAAAGTGTCGTGCTTTTGAAGGGTGGGGTTTTTTACCCTAAAGGGTTTTCCCCATGTATATCTGTTGTTATTGCATTTTTATACTTGTTACTCTATTTCCATTATTCTTTATGTGTATCTCATTTTCTAACAAAATAAGGTGTTAAAATAAAATTTTATAACTCTCCCCTACTTAGTTTAGTGTAAGAACTATTTCTGCTCACTCAACTTCCTTTCACTATGCAAATGAGCACATGTCATTCAAAGGAGAAGAGAAAGACAAGAGATATCGTGACACAATATACATAGCAAGATATATTTGTGGAATGTTGTCATGCAAGGGACGACACATATAAAAGACAACATCATGAAGCAAAAAAGAAAAGATGAAGAAATCAAGAACACATGGGGATCTGATTATTCGGGGTCAAAATTCCTCATAGGTATAGATAGATAGGTATAATCTAATATATATATATATGAACTTTCATCACCCCCAAAATTTATTAGAATGAGAAGAAGAGAAAATGAAGACAAAGTAAAAATAAATTCGAGTCAACATGGAAGATGCCTAAATACCCCAATGCTTTGCATTGTCCTCACCATGAAAATCCAAAATTTAAAACAACTAGAAGAATGATGATACAAATAGAAGAAGTTTATGGTATATTTTCTCTCCTATATCCAAGCACCTATTAGGGTGGCAAGGGTCCTCTAGGTGAGAGCACTAACACATATAGACAAGCACACAGGAGCATAATCAATCACACAAAGCTAATTTGTAGATGTAGAAGAAGGTGCCACCCTACTATGAGTCCACCAATAGGTCATCTTGTTCCCAATCTTGATCATTATAGGGGGAGGGAGGATGAGCCTATATGGGATGGATTGTGAGGGAAGTACTAAATGAATTGCATGTAACAAGGGCTAAGGAAGAAGGCCCCTTGAGGTCTTTTTCTCTAAGCTCTCGTGGGACTAAATTCATCGAACTTACAAATATTGATGATAGTCGGGATGTCCTCCAATGAATTGAACATGCACTTTTTAGGAGTAGCTTGTGTTAACTGAGAAGGAGGAGGATAAGATACCCAAGAGTCATCATCAACCTATGAAAGAGGAGTAGTGACAAAATTTGGGAAGGCAGGGGTTGCCTTCATCATAAGGATGATGTAGGCTAGAGTAGAACATGACTCAAGAGAAGAAAATTTTTTATTACAACCACCTCTTGAGGTGAGGTCATATTTTAGCTTGCATTTAAATGGAGGATGTATAATCCCCATAGATGAAGTGAAACAAAAAAGAGATGGAGCCACAAATGACACCACATTCGTGTTAGGCATGTCTATGGGCTACTAGAAAGGAGGAATAGCAGGAAGAGAAGTAAGAAGGGGTTGCTTTGTCGAGGGAGTGATGAAAAATTACACCCATTTGGGGTGAGGTTCATTATGCTCTGCCGATGAATTCTAGAGAAGAATAAAGGCAATGGGAACTAAGGAAGAAGAATAGATAGAAGTAGGTGCAATGATAGAAGAAGTAGAAGTAATAGACTCCTCCCTAGTCTTTTGTAAGGTAGTGTGATCCTTAGCTAGAGCTTTTCACCAACTCTTACACTTGCACATAAGTTGTTTACATCGATTGTGGGAACTACATGACATGGCCTGAGAAGAGGCTAGGGGTTCCTTCTCTACCACAAGAGTGTCCTCCACAACCGTCACCGATAGAAGGGAAGAATCCTAAGGAGGAGCAAGAGGAGGAGGCACACAATCATAAATAGAGATAGGAATCTCAATGATGGGCCTCTTTCCTTTCTCTTCCTTGGAGATAGGTGAATAGGCAAAGCCCACAAAGGCTAAGATGTAGGAACCACCCCATCAGAATGCTTCCCCTTTCCATAAAGGATGGGTCGAGGCACCATGGATAAGACAAGAAGTTGAAAGGCAATGGGATTTGATATCTGTAGCATAGGTGATTTTCCTTTTCCTATGCTATGCATAGTAGAAGGAGAAAAAGATGCCACTAGAGGCTGGGAAGAAGAAGTAGAAGGTGCAAAATAAGTAGAAGGGCAAGGCCCTTGGGCAAGAGAAAACTAAAGTGTCAAATCCAAATGATAAAGTGTCAACTCTATCATAGGCCTAACACATTTTAAATTTGAAATCCAAATGATAAAGTGTCAACTCTGACATATTGAAAATTGGTGCCAAAATAGGGGACGATGTCACCCAGGGTGCCATTTTTCCAGCCCTATTTTGCAGTGTGTAAAGTGTTGGGAGAAAAATATTAAATGATTACCTTGGTTTTGTACATGGGGTTTCTTGATAAATGTTCAAATGGGCCATGGAATGCATAATCTAGGGCATTAGATTTGCAATTAGGTCCATGCACTTAGGAGGGAGGAAAATCTACTTTGAAATTATCAAGGATGACAATTTACGAGACTACATCTTGTTGGCCTTTTCATAATAGTTTTTGTGAGCCAACCTAGTGCACATTTGTGTGGATTGGTGTGTTATGTTGTATTTAAGGATATTCTATATCTATTTGACATCATGAAAGAATGAATTCAAGTAATCTTGAAAGTGAGGAAATCAAGTACATCACGTAGCATTTTAATTACATTCCTAGGTGACATCATCATCCTAGGCACATTGTGTGCTTGCATATTGTCTTTGATATTGTTCTTTGTCATTTAATCTATTTTTTTAAAGGCTTGACCAAAGAAGAACACATGCTTGTCTAGAAAGCTCCCAAATAATGTCTCTCACCACCACTCCACTTTGATCATAAGCACAACAAGCTTAGACATATCTATATTAATTAGTCATATAATTTCTACTATTTTAATAATGTAATTGGTCACATTCATTTTTTCCTACCAATTTCACCTCTATAGCTGTAGATTTTGGTTTCATATGCCTACATTTGAACTAGAGTAAGTGAAATTTTAGGGAAAAGAGGGGGGGTGACCTAGGTCCTTCATACAAAGAACTTAGGAACAAAAGGGGTATCCCCTCTTCTCACATTTCATTAGGAAAGATAAAGAGATCACAAAGAGACTAAGATTGACTTTCAACCTTGAGGCGAGCCAACCCTAACCTTGGATTTCTTTTAGGTTTCCTTGAGCCAATGGACACATTTAGATTTAATTGGAAATGATTCAATACAACAAAACTAATGAAATGATAAGACCTAGATAATTAAATTTAATTTCCCAAAACTATAGAAATGAAATTGACAGTTTTGTAGGAAGATTTGAGAAGGGTTTGAACACATGTACGAGGCATAAAAAGTTGATTCTGAGCACTGTAGGAGGACATATTCGCCCTAGGGAAAATGGGTCCTGGATAGGGGGGTCTAAAATATGTTTTGGTAGTCTGTAGGTATTGGATCTAAGCTTCTTTTTTAAATGGGTCCCACTATTTAAAAGTTAGAAAAAAGATCTGCAATTGAGTTTCCGTGACTTGAGAACAATGGTGACAACTTTGACAATATTGTAAAATTTATCCTTGAGATCTTTTTTGCCCTCCTTTCACCTGTAAATTAACATATACAAAGAGGAAAGGTTGTTTTTTGTGAATATGGGGTTGCCTTAGTCAAACCCCATGTTTGGTAATAAACCTTGATAGATAATGATAGCTGATGAATGATGATGAATACTTGCAGGAAGGAATAATGAATGAATACTTGCATGCTACAACTCACCAAACCTATAATGGATTCCCTTAGAGGACTAAAGTCAACATATCACTCCAAGGAAATCAAATCTTGCTTTTCTTGATTGGACATTTGAAAAATGATTAGATTATTTAGGATCAACAATGCATGTTAGCCTTCACAAGACGACATGAACAGACATAATCTTGAACATGAATGCTAGGACCTTGAATGTTGCAACAATTAACTAAAAAATCTACTCTTGAATGCTCTTGACAATAATATTTTCTCTTGTAAACTCTTGATAGTGTGTCTTAGATTTGAATTGATAAAAAGACTATGTATTTATAGGTGTTTATCTAATTTCTCGAAAATTAGATTCCAAAAGTCGACATTTGCATATGAAATTTAAATCATAAAAATACCACCAAAAACATTAAAAATTGGGATCCAAGATTTAAGGAAGACCCATTTTCCTTTGGGTGAATGGGTCCTGGCCCAAAAGTCTAGGACACATTCATTTCGGGGTACAAAATATTATTTGCATTAATTAAATATAGGCTCCCCTTTTGAGAAACAGGCAAATTAAGGCTTTGAAATGCATAATTTGGTAAATTAGGAGCTTAATTAAGTCCAATTAATTGACCCAAACATAGTGTGAAATTGTAAAAGTATACAATTTCCTACACTAAATTTAGCTCCCACTTTAGTGAGAGTATGAGACTTTTCTCAAACTCACACGAAAGTAGACAAATATGCATCAAGAGAGGTCCAAGAGTATAAATGTTAGAAAGATCTAGGATGAAAAAGATCAAAGAGGGTGATTAAGTCCCCAAGATATAATATCCCATGGAAAACCAACATAAGTACAAAGGGACACACAAGATGTGTAAGATATATGCAGCAAGACAAGATACATAAGCATGCAATGTTAAATCTAATTCAAAAAGGGATGGAATAGAAAGTTGTATTATGCCACTCCATCAAAAATGCTCCTAAGGATGTAAAATCACTTATGAAGCACACAAATCCACTAACAAGAAAGTTGTGTTATGCTAGGTGGCCATGAAATATGCTCACAAGGGTTAGTGAAACTCTGATGTCCACTAGGTGAGCCCCCAAGGCTAGATGAGAAACACACACTAGGCCTACAAGGTGTGTATCCATAATAAGTGGCAGATGGAAAAGTCACACCAAGTCTACAGGCCTTCCATACTTCAACGATACAGAAAGTTATATTCTCTGATAACTTTGATAAGGCACCACAAAATGATCAATATGCTATACTACAAGGTGTGTATCCATAATAAGTGGCAGATGGAAAAGTCACACCAAGTCTACATGCCTTCCATACATCAACAATACAAAAAGTTATATTCTTTGATAACTTTGATAAGGCACCACAAAATGATCAATATGCTATACTAATGCTACACTAAGTTCAACCTCTATGAACAAAGTGAAGCAAGAAATGGATATTGAAGATGGGAACACTAGGAAACAAGTCATTAGGGCATGAGAAGTGCATCTCTCAGCCTAGAATCCATCATGTTCCACTATTGGCATCAACCTTTAATCCAAAAATGTCAATGCAATAATATTAATGTAATAATGCCAATGTAATAATGCTAATGTATGCCCCCACTTTAAAGGAATAGATAAACACCATGTTGTGATCAATTACTTTAAAGTAGAAAAGAATAAGTGAAATTGATTCTAGGGTAATGAGAGCTTATTTGGAAAGCCCTATGCAAAACATATGTTTTCAAATAAAGATAAATCATGAAAAGGAGGTTGCCCCCACATGCAAGCCAAAGATAACACATAAGGGATCCACAGATTTGAGGTCAGCCTATGTCTTTTCTATTGTGATATAATAGAGCTTGGAACCATCATCATTCCTCAAATACTTCATGGAACAATGAACACAAAGGATGAATGACACATAGAGAACAAAAATAAAGAGAAACTTTTTGGTCAACATGGAAGAGACCTAAATGTCTTAATGCATTGCATTGTCCCCAAAAGGAAAACACAAGACAAAATAAAATGTTTATGACATATAGAAGAATGTATATACAAATAGAAGAATGCCACTATAAATTTTATTCCTTTGTATCCTTTCACCAATGGAGTAACAAGGTCATCCAAAGAGAGCTCACAAACATAAAGACACACTAAGCAACACAATACGAGGAATCAAATTACACACATGCAATCACATAGAACACATAAAGAAAAAATCTAGTATGAAACATACAAGACAACCTAAAGCAATTCGTCCTCATCCCAATATTGTTCATCGTATATGGAAGGTAGATAACTAGCCAAAGGGGCAACAACAAGTGTCATACTAGTATAATCACTAGGTTCAACACGCGATGATGCAATCTTTGTAGGAGTATCATCATGGTTGTTCCCATATAGATTTATGGAAGAGGAAAATAAAACATTCAACTCATTATGTACTTCCTCATCAATCTTAAAAATCTCATCATCATCATCATCATCTAAATTAATCACAACAAGAGATCTAATGACAATGTCCATTGTATGCTCATGTTTTTGTTGTGGTGAAGATGTATAATCATATTGAATTTTTTGATTTAGTTTTTAATCTTTGATTCTTGGTTTGTTCTTTTCTTCTAATTGATGGGCAATAACACGACGTCTAAACTTACACTCTTTAGCATTTTGGTTTCTTCTTGCATGGTTTTTAAGTTGTGATGGTGTAGGCGCGGGTTTATCAACCATTAGTTTCTTTTCTTCCCACAAGGGAGGAACAAAAGGAACCATCAAGGGTTGGTCAACCACTTTCTCTTTAGGTTTATAAACTTGTTTGATCTTAGGAGAAACAACATGAATTGTATTGTTATCTATTGGCCTCTTGCAAGAAATAGGTGAAGGAATTTTGGGAGATCTGTCTTGGTTACTTGGAAGGGATTTTGGATCAAGCATCATAGGTTCATCAATGGTAGGTTAAGAAGGAGAAACATTCATGGACTCAGGAAAATTTCTAATGGATAATTCTGCTATGCCCTTTGCCTTGAACTTTTGATAAGATTTGAAAAAGAAGTTCTCATGAGGCTTTATAGGTTCCATGGGTTCGGCCAAAATAAATCTAATGAAAATTTCCCATGGGAAGACAAAGGATTAAAACCACTATAATGCACTGTGAAAATATAATTTTCAAATGGAAATTTTAAGAATTTATGAACAACCGACTAGACGAAATCTATGGGGCATAGCCATGGGTAGCCTAACTTTGTTGAATGAACAAGAAAATTGAGAGGGGGGTGAATCAGTTGTATCTTATCAAAGAATCAAAACCCTCATTAACATTTAGATCTACAAGAATTCATTAAACCCTTAATCTGTTATGATGAATTAGCATGAAAAGTAGATAACAAAAACTAAAACAACTTTAACACCATGCACAAGAGAACACTAGATTTACATGGAAAACCCAAGAAGGGAAAAAAATGGTGAGGATTAGCTCACAATATAAGTAATTAAAAAATCAAATACAAAGGATCACTGCTAGAATAAGACCCATTGTCCAAAAAGGCTCACAACTAAGGCACATTTCTAGAATGAAAAAGAAGATAGAGAAGAGATATTACATAAAGAACATGATCTCAATACAAAAAAAATCCACCATAATAGCTCCAACACTTTCATAGTTTGTTTGAATGATTAAAAACACCTTCTACTCACTGCATTCAGTAATCCAACACTTGAAAGTTTTCATTTCTCTAATTAATTTTACATCATTCACATCTCACACTTCGCACTATCATCTATCTTGACCTACTTCAACAATTCAACTCATACTTATACCATCCTCAACCTTGAAACCCTTTCTAAGGTCAGAAATGCACCTCAAACATGCAAATTCAAATTAGGTCAGTGCCAAAATGCTTTCATGGCAGATAGAAGTGAATATGGACCACATCAAGACTTAATTGGAACCCAAATCAACAATACCACTCAGCTACACACTACCACAAACACTATTTATCCTTCACATGTAGTGTAAACACCAGGTCGACTGTTACCAATGCAAACACCATTAAAAATTTTAAGTGCACGCTTCCTCAAACCCAAGGATTACTTGAAAACTACATACCACACATGAACACAATCTAGAATATTCCGCAAACACCTTGAAATCCACCAAATTCCTTCTCAACAACTTCTACTCGAAGAATGTATGCTCAGACTACTTTGCCATACATTGTTACTTGAAAAAAATTCTTGTGAAGCACCAAACCTCAAATCCTCTTGAATGAGGTAAAATACCAACACCATCAACACACCTTCAGAATTGCAAGACCTGAAGCATATCTATGGAGAAACACAGAGCAAAAACATTTCTCCCAGACACCTATGCAATGAACAGTCACACACTGGTGAACACAACTTCTATTGTATGATGATCCAACATACCATTTATTGAATATAACATCTCTGAACACCTCTCACCAACACATATGAATCACATAAGAATATCTTCAACCTAGAAGAAATGCAGAGAAAAACTAGAACATCTCTTTGTAACCCAGAACACCATTGCAACACACTATTTCCTCTTTTTATCAATTTTTCTCAAAAGAACTTGGAAAACAAGGAACATAGACACATCCACAGCATATTCAGCACTACTACATCCATAGGTAGAAGCTTCTAAAATAAACACCATCGGTTAATACCAGTAGCTTAGTCGATGACAATGTAATGTAACAAATCAAAGCATAGACAACACCAACTGTTCATCTTCAACACCAATCTCCCTCAACACATATAGTTGACACCGATGATAGAAAAAGATTTTTGACATCAATGACAACACAAATCTACACATACTTACAAAAATCTCCCCCTTTTTCATTTTTGGAAACATATGATGTGAAAAACCATCAAAGACACAATAGCTTCGAACATACATGTTTCCTTTTCTATTTTACATGTTTCTCTCTCTTAGACATTTTTCCAATTGACTCCCTTCCCCTTATTACTTATTCTTTTTCACATGGCTCTTCTCCCTGATAACTTTCTCTTTTACACATGATACTCTCTTCCCCTTTGAAATCAATGGCAAAGGATAAAATATTTTTCATTATTCTCCCCCTTTGACATTACACAATCTTCTTACAACTGTTCAACAACACCTTTCCTTTACTATTTTGAATACCACCCTTAGGAGCACACACCAATATTCAACAATCTACAATGAAACTACCTACTCCCCTTGAGAGGTAGCCTCCAACATCAGTCCAAAATAAGGGATATATCTTGAGACCTAATGGATTGATTCATCAACTTTTTCATCTAGTTCAAAGAAGGAGGGCCAATAAACCCCAACTTCTCCCGGAGATACTCAAAATTATCCTTAAGAAGAGCCTTAGTGAATATGTCAGCAATCTAATCCTTTATAGGAATATGCTCAAGCTTCACTTAATTCTCCACAACCTTCTCTCTTAGAAAGTGATATTTGATTGAAATATGTTTCATCCTTGAATGCATCATTGGATTATTTGAAATGTTTATTAAACTTGTATTGTCACAAACGATCTAGAAATAGGCTCATCATACACCACTCTGATATCTTTCAATGCTTTCCTTATCCACAATACTTGTGTGTAGCAAGATGTTGTTGCAATGTACTCAACCTTTGTAGTAGATAAAGAAACTAAATCTTGTTTCTTACTTAGCCATGACACCAACCTGCATCCAAGAAAGGATGCACCACCACTTTTAATTTTTCTGTCATCCACACAACCAACCCAATCTACATCTATGTAAGAACTCAATGTGAAATTAGTATCCTTTGGATACCACAAGCTATGATCTAGAGTGCACTTTAGGTATCTAAATATCCTCTTCAGTGTTGCAACATTTGAATCTCTAGGATCTTCTTGAAATCTAGCCACAAGATAGACTGCATGCACAATATTCGATCGAGTAGGAATTAGATATAGCAATCCACCAATTATAGATATGTAATTTCTTTGATCAACCTTAGGGGATTCATCATTCTTGTTCAATTTGCAACCAGTAACCATAAGAGTGCATACCAATTTGGAGTCTTCCAATCCAAACTTCTTCAACATTTCTTTGACATAGTTTGATTGTGAAATGAATATGCCTTTTTCTGTTTGATTGATTTGTAGCCCAAGGAAGAAATTAATCTCCCCAAATATAGATATATCAAACTCTTTTTTCACCTCTTCTGCAAACCTCTTACACATAACTTCATTGGCTCCAAAAATTATGTCATCAACATACACAAATATAATCAAGATTTGATATTTTTCAACCATAAAGTAAATATTACTATCTATGGTACCTTTATTGAGTCCTTATTGTATCAAATACTTATCCAACCTTACATACCAAGCTATAGGATCTTGTTTTAATCCATGCAATGCCTTCTTCAATCTGCAAACCATATTAGGTTTATCTGATAACTAAAAATATTCTGGTTGTTCCATGTATACTTCTTCTTCCAATCCTTCGTTCAAGAAGGCAGACTTCACATCCATCTGATAAACTTTAAAATCTTTATGTGCTACAAATGCCAAAAACATCCTAATTGCTTCCATTCTAGCCACTGGAGAAAATGTCTCCTCAAAGTCTATTCCTTCAACTTGTAAGTATCCCTTATACACAAGCCTTGCCTTGTTTCTTACCACTTCTCCATTCTCATTCAGTTTGTTTCTAAACACCCACTTAAATCCAATTATGTTTTTGTTTACTGGTCTTGGGACAAGTTTCCAAGTTTGATTTTTGTCAATATGCATAAGTTCTTCTTCCATAGCTTTCATCGAATTCTCATCCTTGCATGCCTCAATCACTATTTTAGGTTCAAATTTAGAAAGTAGAAACAAATTTACCTCCTCTTCAACAAATTTCTTTCTTTTCAACACAAATTTTCTTTTGTCTCCAATGATCTATTCTTCGAAATTATTTCTCTTCACATACTTAGGGGTTTTAGGGGTCTTTTCCAAAGCTTCTTCCTCTTCATCCTGTACTTCTTGTTCCATCTTTTTCTTCTTCTTCTCTACAAGAAGGTTCATCTGATTCATATCCATCTATCACCACTGGATTCTACAAATCTTCATCAACTTTGACACTTGCACTCTCAATAATATTTCTTATTCTTTTATTGTAACATATATAAGCTTTTCTTTTAGTAGAATAACCAAGGAATATACCCTCATCAGACCTTGCATCAAACTTTCCTAAGTTTTCATCATCTCTTTTGATATAGATTTTGTTTCCAAACACTCTAAGGTACTTGATAGTAGGGATCCTTCCATACCACAACTCATAGGGATTCATTGTGTTGTTTTCCTTTGCTTGAAATCTATTAAGTATGTAAACGAAATTATGAATTACTTCTCTCCATTAGACCTCTGATAGGTTAGCTGCTTTCATCACCGTCCTTTCAGCTTCTTCAATATTCTTATTTTTCCTTTCAACCGCTCCATTTTTTTGAGGAGTTCTAGGGGCAAAAAAGTGCCTCTTTATGCCATGATTCTCACAAAACATGTTAAATTCATTGGAGGTGAAATCTTCGCCTCTATCAGACATCAAACATTTGATATTCAAATCCATTTCATTCTCAACCATAACTTTAAATTATTTGAAGTTATCTAGGGCTTCAATTTTTTCTCTAAGAAAAGTAACCCATGTCATTCTAGAATAGTCATCAATCAAAAGCATTGAATACCTATCACCTTGAAGACTTCTGAATCTTATAGGACCAAAAAATTCTATATGCACCAATTCCAATAATCCAGTAGAAGATTGTTCTTTGCCCTTGAAACTTTTTATTTGCTTCTCAAGTTGACACTCCTTGCAGATAACATTGATAGGCTTTGTAGTCTTTGACAGATCTCTCACTGCTTGAATTGAAATTATTCTAACAAAATTATCAATATTGATGTGACACATCCTCCTATTCTATAACTAGATTTCATTAATTTGAGTCATTAAATAATGATCATCAAAACCCTTGAGCTGATAAACATTTCCATCTATCCTCTTTCCAGTAGCAATCATAGTTTTGGGCCCTTTTTTGATATCACATCCATTATCCTGAAACATAAGATTATATCATTTGCTACATATTTATCCTACACTCAAAATATTATGGCTTAAACCCTTGACATAGTAAACATCATCAGTATTATTCTTGCCATCAAAACTGATTGAACCTATTCCACAAATCTTAGCACCTGAATCATCTCCAAATCTAACAAGTCCTCCATTATAATTTTCAAGTTTAAAAAAATTACTCTTATCTCCAGTCATATGATTTGAGCAACCACTATCAATGATCCAGTAGTTCTTATCCTGTCTAACATGAAAAGTAGATACCAAAGTACCTTCAATTTTATTCTTTGTCTCCAAAGAACATTCCTTCACACATCTTTTAGAGCTATTAGAAATAGATTCATATTTTAAATCCATGAACAAGCATTCATCATCATCATAATCTCCATAACTAGATTCATCATTATAAATACTTGTGCATCTTCTCTAACATAATATCTCTTCTTGATCATCTTACCTTTTTTTCCTTATTCTTACTATTCATACTTTTGTTTGGACATCTTGAAG
This sequence comes from Sequoiadendron giganteum, assembly GCA_007115665.2. NCBI lineage: Eukaryota > Viridiplantae > Streptophyta > Pinopsida > Cupressales > Cupressaceae > Sequoiadendron > Sequoiadendron giganteum. The sequence goes on along the minus strand of CM021101.1, from coordinate 74,648,186 downwards.
CATAGTGACCTATTTGTCCACAACTGAAACATTTGAAAGTCAATTTACTTTTGTACTTACTGGTGCCCTTTTTCATCCTTCTCACCAATTTAACTTCCACATCATCAATATCATCCTAATTTGAACCTCCAGTCTTCTTTGATTTTCTAGCCTTAAAAGCAATCTCAACTTTTGCACCATTGTCAGTACCAAACCCTCTCATCTCAAATGTAGTTAAATATCCATATAATTTATCTCTAGAATACTGATTCATATTTTTAGATTCCTCAATAGCAGTAACTTTATGACTATAAGCTTTAGTAAGGGTTCTAAGAAATTTCTTTATCACTTTAGGTTCTTTGACCTTACCTCCAAGACCTATGATGGATCTCACCACTTGATCTACCCTCTGCATATAGCTTGTAATGTTTTCATCTTTAGACATCCTCAAGTTCTCAAATGTAGTTTTCAAGTTCTGTATCTTAGCTTGTTTGACCATAACATCTCCTTCGTAAATACTTTCCAATTTATCCAAAATTTCTTTAGCAGTTTTCAAATCCATAATTTTCACTAATTTAGAATTTTCAAGACCACTCAAAATAATAATCCTTACTTTACCATTTGTTTCATAGGCCTTGATCTCATCACTTATTCTCAATCCATTTGCAGGAATGGTATATTGAGTCTTCAATGACTTCCAGACATCATATCCAAGGTAAACTAGATAGCCTTCCATCTTTGTCTTCTAGAATGCATAGTCTGTACCATCAAACATAGGGATCTCCTTCTTGTTTTTCATTCCAAATCTACCTCAAGCTGTTAATATTTTCTCCAAGGAACCTTGCTCTTATGCCAATTTTTTAAAGAACAAGACAACTGAGAGGGAGGTTAATTATTTATATCTTATCAAATCACCAGAATCCGTATTAACATTCAGATCCAAAAGCATTCATTAAACCCTTAATATTTTATTATGAATTAGCATGAAAATCAGATAACAAAAACTAAAACAACTTTAAAACCATGCACAAGAGAACACAAGATTTATGTGGAAAACCCAAGAAGGGAAAAACCATGATGAGGATTAACTTACAATATAAGTGATTGCAAAATCAAATACAAAGCCTCATTACCAGAATAGGACCCACTGTCCAAAAAGGATCACAACCAAGGCACACTGCTAGAATAAAAAAGAAGAAAGAGAAGAATTCTTACATAGAGAACATGATCTCAATGCAACAGAGATTCCACCACAATAGCTCCAACAATTTCACAGTTTGTTTGAATAATTGCATACACCTTCTGTTCACTACATTGGGTAATCCAACAATTGAAAGTTTGCACTATCATCTATCTTAACCTCCTTCAACAATTCAACTCATACTTATACAATAATCAACCTTGAAACCATCTCCAAGGTCGGCAATGCACCTCAAACGTGAAAATTTCAATTAGGTTGGTGCCAAAACACTTCCACGGTGGATAAAAGTGAATATGTACCACATCAAGACTTAATTGGGACCTAAATCAACAACACTACCTAGCCACATGCTACCAAAAACAATATTTATCCTTCACACTAATGTAAACACCAGGTCGACCGTTACCTATGTAAAAACCATTAAACATTTAAGTGCACTCTTCCTCAAACCCAAAGACAACTTATGAATCACACACCACACTTGAACATGATCTAGAGTATTCCTGAAACACCCTGAAATCCACCAAATTCCTTTATAATAACTTCCACTTGAAGAATGTATGCTCAAACTACTTTGTCATACACTGTTACTTAAAAAAATCTCTTCCAAAGCACCAAACCTTAAATCATCTTGACTAAGGTAAAGTACCAGAACCATCAGCACACCTTCAAAATCACAAGACCTGAAGCATTACCATGAATAAACATGGAGCAAAAACAATTCTCCAAGACACCTTTGCAATGCATAGTCACACATTGGTGAACACAAATTATATTGTATGATGGTCCAACATACCATATCTTAATTATAAAATATTTGAACACCTCTCACCAACATATTTGAATTGTATAGGCAAATCTTCAACCTAGAAGAACTGTGGATCAAAACCATAACATCTCTCTGTAACCTAGAACACCACTGCAACACACTGTTTCCTCTTTTTATCAAATTTTCTCAAAATCACTTGGAAACCAAGCACTAGAGACACATCCACAAGATATCCAACACCACTCCATCCATAGATAGAATATTTTCAAAGAAATTCCAGAGGTTAACAAAAGTATCTTAACTGATGATAACATAATTAAACAAATCAAAGCATAGACAACACCAACTATTCACCTTCAACGCCAATCTCCCTCAACACATACAACTAACACCAATGAAAACACACACTTGTTGACATCAATGAAAACACAAACTTGCACATACTTGCAAAAAAATTCACACATAATTGGTCGAGATGATGGAGAATGAGACATATAATTGCTTTGGTCCAACTTTTAATGGGAAAGTGATTGAACCTATCATAAGGCAAAAAAATCCATTATAAATTTTGATCCATGCTTTCAATTGTTTATAAGAATCTTGGTAAAGTTCATGCACAAATAAGAATTCTTCACTGATCACATTCTCTACACATGTAGGATCAATTAATATCCCATTTATAGGCTTGTCATTAATTCTTCTAGTTATGTAAAGAGGACCATAGGGGGCATGTTTAAGTATATCATTATGTGAGAAATAAATTTCCAAATATAATTCGGTTTGGACCTTATGAGGTTTAATGTTAATAAATCCAATCATGGCATGTAAGTCACCCTCATTATCACTCTTGTCACCATTAGTTATATATTGTATATTGTCAACATTCATCACATCATTCTTTGTATCACTAGTTTTTACAAATGAGATGGAGTGGTTTGGCATGGGACTAGGAAATATTTGCATATTTTGATTGGGTGGGGCCATGGATTTATTTTTTTGATCATTAACACCATCAATCTAGATGTGATTATAATCAATGAGGCCTTACACCAAATTTTTAAGACGTATACACCATTCTGTATCAAGTCCATTTTGCCGGTGATATTGGAAAAAAATCATCTACATTATAATTCAAGGGTAAAGGCTTAGTGGTATCAAGTGGTCTAACGAGAGGCAAGGTGATTAAATTTTTGCTCAAAAGTTGTAACATGATCGAATGGAGAGTATCAGGTAATAGGGTGAATTTCCTATTCTGTTCTCGGGGTTGGTATTGAGTTGTTTTAATGGCAACTACTTGAGGTGAACAACATGATGGGTTGGTTGAGGTTGATTTATCTATATAAATCTCTTGTTTGATTTTCTGAATGGTTGAAAATTGTTTTGGTGCATAGTTTTAGGCTTTTCAAGACTAGTTGAAGGAGTTCTATCTATACATTGACTAAGTGAGTTCTGATAATCATGGAGAGTTGTGCATAAGTGTGTAAAAGATAGAAATTTCATCATCCCAAGCTTTTCTTGAATATTTGTATGAAGGTTATCAATGAGCATTCTTTGAAGATCAGCATCAGGAACCTTAATGTTGATTTGTGAGTAAAGTAGTTGATAATGAGCTATGAAATCAATGACTTTTTCATCTTTTTATTTTTTACATTGCATGGGATCAAGTAGAGCCATCTTAGGACCAATGTGCACTTGAAAATGGTTTAGAAAGGCATCAACAAGCTAATTAAATGATCCAATTGAGTTATTCGGTGAGGAAAAAAACCATTCCAAGGTTGTGTCTTTCAAGGATCTAGGAAAAAGTTTAGGCAATAGTTTATCCTAAAAAATGAAGTCACTACATAAGGTTGTGTATGTTGTAACATGGTTGATAGGATCTCCTTTACCACCATATTTCTCAAATCTAGGAATTACTATGCGTTTTGGCATTTGTGTTCTCAATATCTCTAAGGATAATGGGTTTCTTTTGACATATTGTGAAGGTTGGCCATTTTGATTTTGGTTCAATGTTGTGATTTGTTGTTGGAGGGATGTGACATTTTGCACAAGTTGGTTTATGATGGAATCATTGGTTGTGTTTTGAGATGGAGGGGAATATGGTGGAGGTATATATGTGTTGGGAGGACAAGTGAATTGCAAGTTTGTGAGAGGTGGAGGTTTTGGAGATATGATGTTTGAATTCACAAAGCTAAAAAGATTCCTAGTGGAAATACCTTGAATGTTGAAATGCTATTGCTAGTAGGCTACATTGTTGTAGTGGCAGTTGAATGAGTATATGTAGGAATAGAGGTTGTGGTTGAAGGGGGAGGAATTTGATTTCCTCCTTGACTTTGGGTGTAACCCAAAGTTTGAGCACAACTAGGTAAGTGCACCAAGATGGTTCCCAAAAAGGGGACTTAAGTGGACAACTTTTTTCTGAAATTAAGAAATACTGACCTTGGACGTGAAATTGAGGATAGTTACACTCAAAATTTTGAGATGGAACAAAAACAAGGATCAAAGTGCTTTGAGTCTACTTTCTAAACTACTAATTTATTTTTAAAATGGTTGATATTAAGGGGTTCAAAAGAGGGACGTACACAAATTGGTGTTGTTTTTGTCAGAAAACATAACATAACAACTCTTGTACGACCCTCGTACGATGAATTTTTTTTAGTATTTTTAAAATCACAATGGTTAGAAGTTAGCTAACAATATGTAGTTGATGCATGATTTTTCTGATAATTTTTTAATGAATATTTGATTTTTTACTAATTTTTGAAGTGGACATTTCCTGAAAAACAAAATTTTGGCTGTGCTACCCCTACAAATTTTGGAAACTAGTTGATTTTTTTTTAATTTTTAGAATGGAGTCTAGTTTCTAAAAATGTAATTTATTCAAAAATTCAATGAACGATTAATTTATAACAAAAAAAATAACAAACACTGCTTTTTGGAAAAAAAAAGACAAATAAAATAAATTATGGATGAAAGGCTTAACATTTTCAGAAAGTGAAAAAAATTACATCGTTGGATAACTAAGAGAGAACCCAACATTACCCATGTGTTCGATTTTTTTCGATATTGAACCAAATGCAATCCTGACGGTGAGCACGAACTCGATTATATGAAATATGGTAGATTTTTTAAAAACACGTCTCTGGTCATTGGGAATGCCTTCCAAGCCTTTGGATTGGTATTTCAAGGAAAATACCAAGCCTAAGGCTCAGGAATTCCCAAAGCAAGATATAATTTGAGAGCGCTATAACGCGCTCACGTTATATTTTAGTTTTGACATTGTTTTTGCTTCTATGAGAAACATGTCAACTAGGACATAACGTGAGCGCGTTGTAACGCGCTCGCGTTATGTCCTCCTTTATGTTAAATGAAAATATATTGAATGTATGCTAATATATTTGTATGTTTGTGCATACATATATGCTTGTATGTCATGTATGGATGCTTGTATGTATGCGCGTATGCTTGTATGTATCAATGCATACATATTGTATGTATGTATGTAAGATTGTATCTACAAATGTATGTATGTATGCTCAATTATGTATGTATTTACATATGTCTTTAGAGGGAGGGATAATTTAGAGAGAGAGAGAGTCTAGAGATATGGAGAGGGTGGAAGTGAGAGTTTAAGAGAGAGGGAGTGGGAGAGAAGGGGTTGGAGTGAGAGGGACTTAGCTAGTTAGGGTGGGAGGGATAGAGGGAGAGAGAGAGAGAGAGAAGGGGGAGAGAGAGACAAAGATAAAAAGAGAGTTATGTATGTAGGGTGCCAAAGGGAGAGACTTGAGAGTGTGAAGGGGGTGAGAGGGAGAGAATTTAGAGATAGGTAATGAGAGGGAGTGTGAAAGAGAGGGTGTGTGAGAGAGAGGGAGTGGGAGAGAGAGGGAGTGTGAGTGAGAGACTTGAGAGAGGGAGAGGGTGTGGGAGGGAGTGACTTGATAGAGGTAGAGAAAGAGGGGGTTGGAGTGAGAGGGACTTATCTAGGTAGGGTGGAAGGGATAGCTAGAGAGAGGGGAGAGAGATAGAGAGAGAGTTACCTAGGTAGGTTTCTAGAGGGAGAGACCTGAGAGAGAGGCGCGGTGGGAGGGAGAGACATGAGAGAGAGGGAGAGAGAGGGAGTGGGAGAGAGTGGGATAGAGTGGGAGGGACATAGAGAGAGATGGATAGAGGGAGCGAGAGAGGGTGGTAGGGATTGATTGAATGAGAGGTACGTAGAAAGAGGGAGATAGTAGATAGAGACAATTAGAGAGGGTAGGAGGGAGGGAGGGAGGGAGAGGTGATATGTATAGATAGAGAGAAAGTGATAGGGGTTGAGGGTATAGGGTTTATGGTTTCTAGGGTATTAGGGTTTAAGTCTTAAGGGTTGAGAGAATAGGGTTGATGGTAGAGGGTATTTGGTTGAGGGTATAGGGTAGAAGGTTTAAGGGTTTAGGGTTGAAGGGTTTAGGGTTAAGGGTTTACTTGGTTGAGGGTAGAGGGTTTAGGGTATAGGTTTTAGGGTATATGGTTCAAGGATTAGGTTCAGGGTCCAATGTAAGGGGTAGAGGGCATAGAGGTAGAGGGTTTAGGGTTTAAGGATTGAGGGTTGACGGATTAAGGGTTGAGGGTTGAGAATTGAGGGTTCAGGGTTTAATGTATAGGGTAGAGGGTAGAGGGTAGAGGGTAGAGGGTTTAGGTTTTAAGGGTTGAGGGTTGAATATTGAGGGTTTAAGGTTGAGGTTTGAGGGTATAGGGTATAGGGTCGAGGGATTAGGGTCAAGGGTCCAATATATAGGGTAGAGGTTATAGGGGTTGAGAGATTAAGGGTTGAGGGTTTAGGGATTAGGGTAGAGAGTTTTCTTGGATTTAACGGTGTAAGGGTTGAGGGATTAGGGTTGATTGATTAGGGTTTAGGGTAGAGAGTATTGGGTTGAGGGTAGAGGGTAGAGGGTAGAGGGTTTAAGAGTTTAGGGTTTAAGGGTTGAGGGTCAAGGGTTCAGGGTTGAGTGTTTAAGGGTTTAAGGGTCAAGAGGGTTGATGGATTAGGGTAGAGAGTTTACTAAGTGAGTTTAAGGGTTGAGGGTAGAGGGTAGAGGATTGATGGTAGAGGGTTGAGGGTTTAAGGGTTTAGGGTTTAGGGTCGAGGGATTAAGAGGTTATAGAGTAGAGGGTATAGGGGTTGAGAGTTGAGGGTTGAGGGTTGAGGGTTGAGGGATTAAGAGGGTATCAGGGTTGAGGGATTAGGGTTGAAGGGTTTAAGGGTTGAGGGTTGAGGGATAAGGGTTGAGGGTTGAAGAATTAAGAGGGTATAGGGGTTGAGGGATTAGGGTTTAAAGGTTGAAGGTTGAGGGTTGAGGGATTAAGAGGGTATAAGGGTTGAGGGATTAGGGTTTAAGGTTTGAGGGTTGAGGGTTGAGGGATTAAGAGGATATAGGGGTTGAGGGATTAGGGTTTAAGGGTTGAGGGTTGAGGGATTAATAGGGTATAGGGGTTGAGGGATTCAAATTTAAGGGTTGAGGGTTGAGGGTTGAGGGATTAAGAGGGTATAGGGGTATCCATCTCTCCCACTATCTCCATCTACCCTCTATCTCTTAACCATTTAAACCTTTAACCTTTAAACCTTTAACTCTTAACCCTCTACCCTCTATCTCTCTCTCAGTCTATCTATCCTTCCCTTTATATCTCCATCTCTCCCACTGTCTCTTTCTCCCCCTCTCCCTCTCTCTCCATATTTCTCTCCCACTCTCTCTTTCTCCCACTCTCCCCCTCTCTCCCTTCCACTCTATATTTCTCCCACTCTCCCACTCTCCCCTTCTCCCACTCTCCCACTCTCTCCCACTCTCTTTCTCCCACTCTCCCCTTCTCCTCTCCCCTCTCTCCCCCTCTCCCCCTCT